>OV050030.1:44207015-45407015 GCA_920105625.2 Clusia tigrina
GATAGAAGGAGTATATCATAGTAGCAAACTTGAGGAGTGAATGCCTACTAGCCAAGTAGTTCAGCTTCCTGGAATATGATCTCTTTAGACCTACCTTATTAATGAAAGGGATTCAATTTGCTGTCACCATTACATTTGTTGTGACAAACAAGAAATCTCAGGAGAAAAACTGTAGATAACTAAGGGCGCTATGTTTCTCATATGGAGGAATTTATCCACAACCTTCTAAACAAATCTGGTATGCACACTTTCAGTGCATTTAAACGATGACTTACGTTAACAGTGCTGTGAAGGAATGAAGTGATATATAACACTGCTGCTGAAATCAATATACCTACTAATCCACTTTACAATGCACCCTATAGACGCCTCACAGGTACCAGAAACAAATGTATTTTTCAGAGAACGAGATACTTTATTTGCTTGTGTTTGGATGCAAGTTTTAAGGATGCATTTGCTGCATATTTTGTGTGAAATATTTTCCTTCGACACAAATGCTGTATGGCAACTTGCGTGTTTATAATTCATAGATGACTTTTCCCCGGAGTGCGGCTTAAAAGGTCCTTCGCTGGTACTGTATTTCGGCGGTCTTGTACTCTTCAGCTGATGAGGTTGCAATTGTATTGCAATTGTATTGCAGCCAACCCAAATACCAAAGGCGGCTCGACGCCTGCTGTTCACGAGCTGCGCTTACACACATCATGTGTTAAGAATTTTCTAACAGTGCGAAAGAGTACATTTGTGACCGTCTTTTTGCCATTTGAAAATTTAGTTTTTTAGTTTTTATAAGTAATTATGAAATACTCTCCAAAATGAGGAGTTTCAGTTGGTGTTCTGTAGTTACTAAATTTTGGAGAGGGCGAAATGTAATCATATTTAATGCGTATAATGAATATAGTATGTAAACCGAAAATATTTTAGTGGTTATAGTGGAAAAAATTGGTATTATTTTTGACAGAATGAATGATGACTTTGTTTTCATGAACAATGCGTAGATATTGAACATCCTTGGAAAGACTTGGATTAGAGTCTGTAACTCTTTCACCACAAAAAAGGAGAGAGTACCACACCCTGAAGCTACCTCGAGCACCATCTGCCACGGCTCAGTTGTCGTTTGTCTGTACAACGGTTAACAGCCTCTTTGATAATATGAAACAGATCCATTTTACAAGAGTTTCATCCACCCCATGTCTTCAGCAGAGTATATAGAGTCAAATGTAGCATTATCAAATGCTCCCTCAATATACAATTGTGTGTACAAATAGTTCATCAGTTTCCAGCCCTATTTAAATTTTTCACACTAGATCACGTAGAGATGATTCTCCTGATTTTCCACTCTGGTTTGAATGTTAATGGATATTGAGACCTTTCTACTTGACCGGTATCAAACAATCGGGCTAAAGTGTTTCGCTAATGTATAGTAAATATTTTTCAAAGCATTGAACTTATCCCCTATTCTCGTTAGCATTATTGGATAAATAATATCAGGGCCAGGTGGCTTAGATTTGTCAAATATACCAATTTCATCTCGTGATTCCACTCTTCGAGCTGACAACCTTCACCCTCTTTCCTGCGTCAGTAGTATACCTTACTGCCTCTTATTCCTAACGGACATCTTTCCTCATAGCATTCTATCGAAGTACTCGTTACCCGTTGGATCGCTATATTTTTGAATTCAGGAATTCTGGCACTCCTCTCTTCAACGAGAAGCTCAAACTTGTGCCAATCCGCTATTCCCCGAAATTCAATTGATCAATAATCCGAGAGAAACACCCGATCCAGAATTTTCCATTTGTTTTATTTGATCTGCCAGAAACCCATTTGTTAGAGTCAGATCTATCACATGTTGCTTTCTGTGTGATAAAAAGTTAGGTTGTATCAAGAGATCTGAAGGTAGAATAAAATCCAACGTCTTAATACCCCGAAAGCTGCGCTTAGTGCTAAACCATACTGCGTTCTTTCAATTTTTAAACACAGCCCAAAATCAAGCCAAATCCATTGGAATCTGCTTACTCAACTACCTCTAGCACTTTCCTTTGAATATAGAACCGTAAGTCAGGAAGAACGAGACAGTCACTGCCTCAGCACTGTTTTCTTCCCTTTTGTGCTTTATTTTTACCGCAAAAATATTTTGAGAGCCCAATTATCTATTCAATAATATCCTTCCGCTCTGAAGGATATTTCCACAATTTATGACTACTAACCCTTATATAGGGTTATAGCATACCCATGGTTCTTGGATTAACCTTATTTTGGGAGATGCCAGCATTTTCGTTTGTTTACTGCACAGTAACGTAGTACACGAGTTGCTATGCTGAAATTTAGGAAATATAATTTCATTCACAAAGTGAATGTTTAGGACTGACATTAATTTTTCACTTTATCTCCTTCTTTATCCTGGGCACGAAATTCATTTCTCTTTCTGGAAAAATTGGTCACAGACGAAAACATGAACAGACGGACAAACAATATCAACATTTCTCAGAAAGCAATTCATGTCTATACTTGATACGCCTCCTTCTGGTAGTCGAAAAACATCTCAGCCGCACAAACTTAGTTTAACTTTTTTTCATTTTTTAGGGTAAATGTGCAAAAATACTTATCGGACATATACTTTAATCACGGTTTCACTTGTGTTCTATTTTGATAAGAACTACAATCATTACATGTGACTTATGTGCGTGATGACAGAACCGCTGATTTTTCGGTGAAAAATTCTATTTTCATATGTAAGTTTGATGATTAATTCCTTGCTTAGAAAATCCAAATCGCTCCATGTTTACTTACTCTAATACAACGAATGGAGACAACAATTCTAATTCAAATAATTATCAAATAATTTAATTTATTTTACTTACAATATAAAAGAACAATTTCACAATGCAAAGGTTAAAATAAAATGTCAGTTACCATCAAAAAAAAGCGTAGTTTACAATTACAATGTAGCATGACAGTCAGTCGAATTCAATCAATTTAATTTCATTTGAAGGTGATTGTTAAATTCATATTTAGCTTGAAAGTTACTGTACAATAAATGAGTTACAAAGTCTTACTGCATTAGCAATCACTTGACGATCAGATATAAGTGATTATATTATTTCAAATTGTGGGGGTGTCATTGAATTCTCATAAATGATTTATATCTATTACAGCTCGTGTCATTCTAAATAAGACCCAGAGTGAGTGCCTTAGTTAGGTTCAGAGAAAAATCGGACGAGCTTATGCACTGAACTGAATTGGGTACTCCCTGTTGGATGTGAAATAAGTGAATGTGCTCTGGCAGCTGGAGGTATGAAGTTCGAATTATTTAAATAATCTATATTGGATGTTAAAATATTAGGACCACAGTCAGAACATTGCTATATAATTTGTTAAATCATAGACAAATTGTTATCATTATCTTTTTTTATATACACATATACGACATCATTCAAACACTGGCCCAACTTTGATATACACTTTATGCAGTCCAAACTAACGATCATCAACGTTGCGAAAGTATAAAATGAGGCGAGGATTGTATTGCAATAATGATGACAGCAGTATACCTGCATAATTCACTGTACAATCCACCCTACATAGGCCCAACAGGTAGCAAAATCAATTGGCCTTTTAAGAGAATGGGAGAGATAATTTGTCTCTCAGGGACGCGATTACGTAGGGATGCATTTGTTACTTATTCTGAGTGGAATATTATCCTTCAAAACAAATGGCTGTATCGCAGTTGCTGTGTTTATAATTCATAGATCGTTTTCCCCCAAAATACAGCTTAAAATGACAGTCACTGGTACTGTATTTCGGCGGTCTTGTACTCTTTAGCTATTGGTGTAGTGAATCGCAGCTTGAAAGAGTACTTCAGTGACCGTCCTTTTGCTAATAAGAACATATTCTTCGTAATCGTCTTTCCCAAATGAAAATAGTTTAGAAAGTGCTCTCTACAGTCATTAATTTTTTTTTAGTAGGAATGGGACTTGAAACATGTTCAACAGAGATCATTTAATTAGATCATGAATTATTTTATATACTTTTTCCTTCCTTTTATGCACTTTTCGGGCCGTGCTTCTACTACAATTCCATGAGTGTTGGATTTTAACTACTACAATGCTTGTTGTTTATATTTGTTGTCTAACTCTATGAAATCATGTAAGATTGAGACCAATTCGTATCGCCCGATTTTTAAACTCCACATCCTGGGAACATTAATCGCAACAATTCCAATGTTGCATGGCTTGTGAGTATACTCGTATGCCACAATCCTGTTGAAATACAGGTCCTCCAGATAAAAGTGGCATAATTGCGGCCATTCTATTAATTGCGGCTGTGTCTATTATCATTTCCTTTAGGTACTCGTCATAGATCGTCAAAGTGGTCCTCTCTTTCTGTTTAGAGAAGTCCGCAGAGACGCTAACAGGACTAATGACACACTAGACAAATAATTTCAATGTTTGTAACAGCCCTCTTTCAACACTTTAGTTATTTATGTATTCATTGAGCGAAAAATAAATTTGTTTACTGTCATAGTTCACGCCGTAAACCCTCCCTCAGTTGGTTTCACGCTGGTGTGCGAGACACACCGGGTTCTAAGTCACACTTTTGGTGCCACGAAACAATTGTGAGAAATTCGCTTTGCTACGTCTCAAGACATTTCTGAAATGTTTGGGCTCGTATGTCACATAGCGAAAGGGCCGATCCATCTTTCATTTTACCCCAAGGCAATTAAGGAATAAAAGGAAATCTGATTCGTTATTTATTTTCCACCGAATTACTTGTCGTTCAACGAGAGACCATACACAACTACAAGTACAAGTACTTAATATTAATAAAATATTTTGTGCAAGTGAATTGACAAGGATAAATATTAACTAAGCTCAAACATTTCATCAAATTGTATTAAAAACATGAATTTTGAAACGAATTGAACAGTTTCAAAAACCACATCTTAAATGCGAGTGTCTCTTTAAAGATTTTTTCCGAAACGATTATACCTATCTCAACTTGTAAGCTTCTCATAAGGGTGGCGGTGATTAACTCTGCCAATCAAAGGTAGATTTGTACCACTACCTGCGAAATCGCCAGGCAAACATGGCCGAGGCTAAATCTACGTGTATCCAAGAACATTATTAGACTCAATAGACTACAAATGTTGACTGTAATAGGAGCCCTCACGGGACATTGTCTAATAGGAAATCATGCAAGAAGAATTGGAGTTTCTACTCAGAATTTCTGTCGCAGCTGCAGGATCGATGAGGAACTTAAAACGGTCCAGCATCTCTTTTGTACATGTGCAGCTTTTGCTAGAAATAGAGAACGTTTACTAGGATCCCACTTCATAACAAGTATAGATTATCTATACCAGTCAGGTGTTAACAACCCTCTTCGCTCTATAAAAGGCTCAGGTTGGTTCAAACTGGAGGGGGAAGCGTAGCCACGCCCCGCACCACCGACTCACAACGGACCCAACTGGTGGTATAAGTGGCATCACTGTTCGCTGGGTGATGCGGCTTCCCAACCGACATACCTACCTACTGAATTTGTTGCTTTCTTAACGTCAGATTCCTTTAATGGAGTGTGGTGGAAAGTGCTCTTTATGTCGATTACAGACAAATTATCATTTTTACCCAATTGGGATAAAGCTTCTTTGATGTCAGGAATTTTTACAGCGGTATACTATTGTGACTGTGTTTATTTTCCTATAGTCCATTACTATCTGTACTGTTACTATCTAAGATTTACACAGCTGTGGTGCAACCAGTCTTTTTTTATGGGGTGCTTGCTTGGTGGACGGCCCTATGTAAGTCCACTTACAACAGGTTGGTAACAAAGGTACAAAGACCGGCGAAGCTATTAATAAGTAGAACCATCTGAACGACCCCAACGGCAGTCTAAGACGCGATGCTTAATCTGCTGCCAGACAGGCTTTTTGGTAAAATAATGGCTACAAACTCATCTGTTCGGCAGAACCTCAGCAACTTTTAAGGTATTCCACACTATTTTGATTGCATCACACCATATTATGTCTTCAATGGCATGTGTAGGATATCCATTCCCTCCAGGGACGAATGGAAGCACGACACCCCCCACATCTACCCAGATGTATCCAAGCTACAGGGAAGGAAGAGAGTTGGTGTATTCTCTGCTGGACATTAACGTGTCCATTAGGCTTTCCGGTAAGGTTAGTGTTTGGACTTTTCTGTCAATTTCCTGCATATTTGATCTATTGATGTAGTTTATACCATTTGTGCTGATGTCACATGGTTCTGGTCTTGGCAATAGTTTCTGTCCCATTGGTTTTAGTAGTGGATTGTAGTATGATTTTATTTGCTGCGGTCCAGGAAATGGCTGATTTTGTCGTTCATTGAAGTGTTTTGAATGCGTGCCATGTACATGCGTTCGGGTGTAAAGGGGCATCAGTGTAAATATGAACTAACTTCAAACAGTTCATCAAAATGCTTTAAAAACATGGTAATCACATATTTTCTCCGATTTCGACTCCGACCCTGATTACTCCACATCTTCTCAGTTCCCAGCTTTTAACTTCTTATGGGAATATAACTCCGCAGTTTCTTTCATAAATTAAATTTTGTAAAAAATTGTTTTTAGTGGCAAAAAGGCGGTCACGACACACTCTCCGTAGCGCTGTTACAAAGTTTCTTAACACTCCGCAGAACCAAATGAATGGCCCGTATTGAAATGCAAGCGCATCTCGTGTACAGCAGACGACGAGACGCCATTATTACCTAGGAAAGGAGTCTTTCCTAGGATTTTTAGCTGAGTGCTTTAAATTTGTATTAAAAGTTTTAAAGTTCTGTGCAATTGGGTGGGGGATGCCAGCAACCCCTTCAGCTAAAGAGTATAAGACCGCCAATGCACAATTCTAGTGACATTGCTTTTGTGCTGCATTTTGTTGAAAAACTATCTGCGAATTATAAAAACTGGCGCTGCAATATAATATATATATCTAAGGATAATTATCCACATAAACATCCCGCATGGGTTGTCAAATACCTTTGTAGAAAAGGTAACAGTAGGAAATGTAGCAGTAAAAAAGGTAGCAATAGAAAAGGCAGCAGTTGAAAAGGTACTTTAGTGAAAGGAGGACTAATTTCTCATTGTAATCCGGTTTTTAAAGTATAATTTTATAAAAAATGTGTCTACGCGTAAATTTCATAGTCGCAAAGTTACTTAAGTGTATATATCCATGTCCTGCAAATATTTCCTTGCCACTTTCTCTGACATATTTGAAATAGTAGCAGACTCCATCACACTCGGGGTAGCAAGCCACACTGTGCCGCTATAGTGAGCTGAAAATGCACCCTTAAGTTCGCTCACAAAAACACAGGAAAATGGTATGTCTCTCTCGTGAAACGCCAATTGTTGTTCTGTGAGAAAAATTGCGTGATAAGCCAGAAAGAGGTGAATTTAACTGTAGTGCATTCATGTATGCCGCACACAGAAGTAGGGATATGCACAGCTGCATTGCAAGAAATGCGCCTTGCCGCCCATTCGTGAACAACTGAAAAATGCACTCCACAAACTTCATACCGGGTTCTTAGAAATATTTTGGAGGGCCGTAGTAGGTATGGATTCAAGGATAAGAATGGCACCATTTTTGGATGGATATAAATTCCATTGGGTTCGGTATAATGCAATTTACTGTGTCGACATAAAAAATATGGTTTTGAAAAAGGCTCTTTTAGTTCAATAATTATGACAATGTTCTCTGTGGTAGATCAAATTACGAGTAACAAGAGGAGATATATCTAGTATTGAATCCTCGCTACATGTATGTAAGTGGATCACATTTCCTCATCTTTATCACCTTTACGTGCAACTCCAATTGCTGAAATATCAAAAGAATTAGCCCCATATAGCATTCCTCCAGAAGTTTCCATTTAAATGTTCGAAATATAATCCAAATCACTACCAAAGGGAAAATGTTTGGAGCTACCAGTGCTACATATCTTCCTGCGAATAGCAAAAATGCGGTCTTCCCCACCAATTGTTAGTATGGTAAAGGAAAGAGACACGGACAGTTTCTGGGATCTCTTGGAAAAAGTTTTTTTTTTCAAAGGGCTAACGCGGCAAATATTATGGTACCTCCAAGTGATATCACGTTAATGACATTTTCAAGTTCTTTATGGAGACGAAACTCCACACCATGCTAACAAAGACCCTTAGCGAATTCAAACGATAGAAGGAGGATATCATAGTAGCAAACTTGAGGAGTGAATGCCTACTAGCCAAGTAGTTCAGCTTCCTGGAATATGATCTCTTTAGACCTACCTTATTAATGAAAGGGATTCAATTTGCTGTCACCATTACATTTGTTGTGACCATCAATAACTCACGGGAGAAAAACTGTAGATAACTAAGAACGCCATGTTTTTCATATGGAGGAATTATCCACAACCTTCTAAACAAATCTGGTATGCACACTTTCAGTGCATGTAAACGATGATTTACGTTCTCAGTGCTGAAAGGGAATGAATTGATATATAACACTGCTGCTGAAACCAATATACCTGCTAATCCACTTTACAATGCACCCTATAGACGCCTCACAGGTAGCAGAAACAAATGTATTTTTAAGAGAACGAGATAATTTATTTGCTGGTGTTTGGATGCAAGTTTTAAGGATGCATTTGCTGCATATTTTGTGTGAAAAATTTTCCTTCGACACAAATGCTGTATGGCAGCTTGTGGGTTTATAATTCATAGATGACTTTTCCTCGGAGTGCGGCTTAAAAGGACCTTCGCTGGTACTGTATTTCGGCGGTCTTGTACTCTTCAGCTGATGAGGTTGCAATTGTACTGCAATTGTATTGCAGCCAACCCAAATACCAAAGGCGGCTCGATGCCTGCTGTTCACGAGCTGCGCTTACACACATCATGTGTTAAGAATTTTCTAACAGTGCGAAAGAGTACATTTGTGACCGTCTTTTTGCCATTTGAAAATTTAGTTTTTTAGTTTTTATAAGAAATTATGAAACATTCTTCAAAATGAGGAGTTTCAGTTGGTGTTCTGTAGTTACTAAATTTTGGAGAGGGGGAAATGTAATCATATTTAATGCGTATAATGAATATAGTATGTAAACCGAAAATATTTTAGTGGTTATAGTGGAAAAAATTGGTATTATTTTTGACAGAATGAATGATGACTTTGTTTTCATGAACAATGCGTAGATATTGAACATACTTGGAAAGACTTGGATTAGAGTCTGTAACTCTTTCACCACAAAAAAGGAGAGAGTACCACACCCTGAAGCTTCCTCGAGCACCTTCTGCCACGGCTCAGTTGTCGTTTGTCTGTACAACGGTTAACAGCCTCTTTGATAATATGAAACGAATCCATTTTACAATAGCTTAATCCACCCCATGTCTTCAGCGGAGCACATAGAGTCAAAGGTAGCATTATCAACCTTTCACACCAGATCACGTAGAGCTGATTCTCGTGATTTTCCACTCTGGTATGAATGTTGATGGATATTGAGGGGCTATTGAACACTTCCTATTATACTTCTCCACCATACGCTCCAGACTAATCGGGCTAAGGCTTTCGCTAATGTAGAGTCTTCCTGACTCTAATGAAGACCACCCTAACATGTTTGCCAAAAAGCTAGTACGCAGCCTAGAACAAGACAAGCAATATCTATTTTTCAAGAATTCATTGAACTCATCGCTTGTTCTCGTTAGCATTATTGGATAAACATTATCAGGGCCAGGTGGCTTAGAGTCGTCAAAAATACGAATTTCGTCTCGTGCTTCCACTATTCGGCCTGGCAACCTCCACCATATTCCTGCGTCAGTAATAATCTGCTTCCATGGAAGTGGGTTTTCAGGAGGGTGTTCCAGATTTCCACAATTGAATTGGTATAAATCATCAGACTTGAGAAGAGAGTCGAGTCTAACTTTACGATCCCGTGAAGCCCTCTGCACAGCCTAGCCGACTCCCTCATGTTGTCAATTTCACTACAGAAGCTTTTGTAAGATCCAATGTGTATGTCCATACCAACGCTAAGTTATTTGAAAAGCTAATGTTAGGAAAATTGCAACCATGTCTCGAGACTTGTAATGTAATCCCACAATATCAATTTGGTTTCGAGAAAAGCAGGGGACAGTTGAGCGGGTACACAGAATATATGTGTCAGAAATTCACTAGGAAATAAAAAGTGTTGTACAGCAATATTTTTAGACGTAGCTCAAGCATTTGACGAGGTATGGCACGAGGGACTAAGATATCATAGAAAATTATTCTGAAATAGTGTAATATAAGATAAATAATATCTCCGGCTCGCTACTCTTCAGTTCTGTGGATTATTAATAACTAACTTTAACAAACTATTACAACAAGGAAAATTTTTAGTATTACAAATTTAACGAAAGAAAGAGAAGAGAAATGTATATTTTAATTAAACCAAAGTCATTTAATTTTAAATATCCTCAGCCCGTAATATTTGATGATAGCTCAATAGTTGCAAATGCCCCTTCAAAATCCATTTCTTCCTAAGTAAGTGGCTACGACAAACTCCAATTTTCATAATAAGTTTACCTGAGTATCGTCGCCAACAAGAACCACATCGCCAACCTTGATACTCCGTGAAGGTACGGTTTTGTTATGATGAAGCGAACGAAACTGACAAAGGTACTCGTTAAGCCAACGTTTCAGATACCGATTTAGTAAAGCACGTCGAATCATCCAAGCTTTAGCGATCATAGTGCTATCGGTACGAAATTCTTCCGTCATAAGAATGCCGCTATGATTGCTTAAAAAAAGGGAGGTGTTAAGGCCTGAACGGCCTTTGATTAACGACACTTTCAATTTCGGGGAGCAAAGCTACCGATTCATCATATCCCAAAATAGATTTTCGTATTTTGGCAAGTGTTTCGCACTACAGTAGCAATAATTATAATTGTTTTATCATAATATTGGCTTTGAACTGCTATCTTAATTCGCATCATATATCATTCACATCATATATCATTCGCTATCTCATTCGCATCATATATACGCAAATTAAGATCTTTTATTATTTTTTCAGTTAAACAAGTATGTTGGCTTCCATTGCACAATATAATTCGCTACAAATTGCGTTGTTCATTGTTGGTATCAGCAATTAGAGCCTGTATTGTTTGCTAATAAATATCAGTTTCCATAGTTCCTACCGTGTTAAAAATGGTAGTATTAGAAGCTGTAACCCTATAACAGCCAACGGTTTCATTTCGCTCCATCTTTTACTTGCAGGTTTCGTGATCTTCGTTTTTTCATAATTTGTTAATCGCTCACACATTTACGTTAAGTGATGCCGATCGTGTGATTCGCATTTAATCCATTGCACATCGACCCTCTCTTTTCAGAATATTTTTCTTCTCTTCAATACTTAAATTACCTTTGCAGTTTTTTGTAGAGTGCCCAATTTTGTACATAAAATGCATTATTTTTCCATGTGGCTTGTCAGAAAACTCGTAACAGTGCCTAACGAATATCCACTTTCTTTTCACGACCGCTGCTCTCCTCCATTACAGACCTCTGACAGCAGTGCCTTTTCTAAGGCTTTAATTTATACCTTTAAGAATGCAAGAATGCTTTTCACTTGATCATCACTATCACTGATTCCTGTCACAGTGTCGTTACTGCTTTTAAAGTTGTACTTGATAATAATCTCATTCCCTTTACTCGCGCACATAGTTTTTGGTAGAGACTTCAAGGGAATCGACTTCATGATATCGCAATGAAACGATGGCCTTTCCAACGCCGCTTGGTTGCGTTCACTTCGTTGTGAAGATTTCGAAGTCCGCTAATATTTGTGATTGATCCCAAAGTTATAAGCCTTTGAATATATCTCCACTATTTTCTCTTTGTTACCATACCTGCTCCTGTAGGAGAGAAATGGCCTCACTCAAGAATTTCCCTGTTGGTCTGCCAACCAACATCTCATTAAAAAAAATTTAAGAGCCGAGTATTGTATTGTACTGCTAATTTAAACTGCTAATTTAAACTGCCCCAAAATGGCAGTAAATTATACAATTTTCTATCAAACTTATTTCGTTCGATGGCCTTTAATTTAACGGCAATCATTGTCTATTTCTCTCGCACTTGTAAGCTTGTTAAAGTATTCGAAATTAATAACAAGTTATTACACCCATTAAAATATCAAATATATTATTTTAGTATTAAAAGAAAAATACGAAAAACCAAATTGTATAAAAATGATATTATAAACTTAATTTACTTTTAAACCCAAATTAAATAATTTTTTTAAAAAATGGAACAAAGAAGAATTAAAGATAAAAATAAATTTATAACATATATATAAGTTAAATACTTCGTTAGGGGCCTGTTTGGTTCGGTATACAGATATACCGTACTCCAAACGCTACAACTAACTTGGTATGTTTATTTTATGGCATCGACACTATATGCCGGTTAGAAGTCGGACGGACGGCACAACCCTCCTTCCTATAATTCGATGCCACTATGTGGGATCTTTCGTTATGGGAAGAGTGTGCTATTAGAGAGCGCACTGATTTTATAGTACGAACCTTTCGCGACACTGTTGCTGCAACCAACCGCCTAGCGCCGCTTGTCGGTGATCAGCGATAACCGATGTATTCAACGTGGTATGGTCGTTGGCAATTATAGTTGGTCAGCTATCTAGAACGCAGCAGCAATACAGCAACTGGTGATTGGGAGGACAGCAACTGGTGATCGGGAGAGCAACAACAATTCTTCCACAGCTAGATAATTCTGAAATAAATGACACGTAGGAAGTACAGGTTGTTGTATTTTATTTCACAGTTTTTAGTGAATAGTTTAAATACAAAGCATGTGGCTTAATAACACAATATGGCGAGATATGTTTAAGGTTTCAGTTAATAGTTTAAATACAAGCAGTTTGCTTAATAACACAATATGCGCGAGTTATGTATTGGAAAAGAGAGCCACCATTCGACTTCACAATTTGTTTTTGAATAAATCTAAATTTTAATTTACATGTATTTATATCTTAAAATATCGCTACTTTAGTACTGAATTTCATGAGAAATGAAGCAATCATGTTTTTAATGCGAATTCAAATTAATATGAATTTAAAGATTTTCATAAGAATTGAACTCAACATGATAGGATCATTTTCATGGGAATTCAAGTAAACATGAATTTGAAGATTTTCATAAGAATTGAAATATTAAATATCTTAAATAATAATCTTAATAAGAATTGGAATTTGATGTTGTTGTTGTTGTTGTTGTGGGGTTAAGTGGTTGCGTTTGGCCGACACGTGTGTGTCACTAACTTATATATATAATACACAATAATTTTATTTAAAAAAAGATTATTTACATATATTCACACATGCGTGTACATTTAGTATTGCAAACTATAGTCACGTTATAGAAAAAAATCGCTTGTACCCTTCTTGTGAGTTGTTCTTAAACTGACTTATTGAAAAATAATCTTAAATCTTTAGTATATATTATTACAAAACAATGTGCAAGCTCAGCACTGCTGCACCTGGAAGTAAGCTGTATGTATGTTGTAATACTTACACCCAAGAATGATCAAATATTTCTTGACTTACACCTATATAAATATAGTCGTTGTGTTCGTCAATCTCTAAATATTTCGTATTTGGTATTGGTGTAATTAATGTTAGGTCTGTTTCCATGTAGTTGGTCAGTAATTTATTTGCAATTATTAAGGAATCGTCTTTATATAACAATATTCCCATCTTTATTGTTTTCAATTTATAAAAATGAATCTCGAATTCTTCAATTTCGTCTGCTGACAAAATACTAGGATCAACAATATTATCCTTTGCTGACGCAATTTTATCTTGAATTTATTCTATTTTGCTCGCCGGATACCTTAGTTTAAACATATGGTCCGAATACACAATGTGTTTTATAATTTCGTTATTCTTTGTTTTTAATTCATTAAAAACTTCTGTTATTTATTTTGTTTTTAATTGTTTTTATTTCTGCAAACCAAATTTCGTTATCAGCCACATTCAACATTTTTAAGTTGTTTTCTATCGTGTTTGTCATATTATCGATCATTAACTCGATTTCTTTTGGATGAATTATATCCAATATGGGAGTGAACTCGATTACAATTTTCCTTTTCCGAATCTGAATTCGTGCGTGGCCTAACTCATTTTGCATCTGATTTATCCGGAGAAAAGCGTTGAAGGTTGGAATTATCATTATTAAAAGATTTACATAGCTGATTTCTTGGCCCTGAAATTAAATTTTTCTTTTAAATTGTCTCATGTAAGCTTTTCTAAATTTATTGTCATTGCATACTCTGTACTTACCCTCTACTTAGTAATTATCAAATTGTTTATATTTCGGTTGGCATTTGCAAACACAACTTTGATATACACTTTACACAGTCCAAAATAACGATGATCAATGATCAGAAGGTAGAAAATGAGATGAGTATGGTATTGCACTGATTATTACAGCAGATTACCTGAATAATTCACTGTACAATCCACCCTATATAGTCGCAGCAGGTAGAAGAAACAATTGTGCTCTTAAGAGAGATTATTTGCTTGTCAGGGATGCATTTATTGCATATTATGTGCGGAAAATTATCCTTCGAAACAAATGCAGTATCGCAATTGCTGTGTTTATAATTCATAGATCGTTTTCCCTCAAAATACAGTTTTAAATAACTGTACTGTATTTCGGCGGTCTTCTACTCTGCAGCTATTGGTGAATCGCTGCTTGAAAGAGTACTTCAGTGACTGTCATTTTGCTACTAAAAATATATTCTTCTATTCACATTAAGAGCTGTGATTCTGCCAAAGCTCCACCAGTGTAGGAGTGGATGTTGACTGCTGAAATGTACAAAAAATATGAAATATGTAATATAAACAACTTACAATTTTGATTATTTCGAAAATAAAATCAAATATTCACCAAAAGATGACTTTCATTACTTTAATTATCAATTTTTCAACACAAAACAAATCTCAGGAAGTACCATTGTCATGATTGATAATAAGATTCCTTTTTCACACATAGCTAATCTTTTAGGTTTCGTTCTTGAGGAAAAGTTCAGATGGAAAGAAAAGAAGTGACGAATTAAAAATAAGTAAATTGTACTTGCTTGTGAAGAACTTTGGTTATAAAAACTCCTTCTGTGAGTGACCAAGCGTAAGCCTCATTTGCGGAGACCCCCACATAACTGCGAATTGCAGACATAGAAAATCAGACGATAGTATAAAACGAGGCAGTAGCCGCAGTAATCACATCATACCGCCTATCATGGATCCCCGATGTGCAGGGAATTAGGGCAAAAAGAGCGACAAACAGTCAACAAAACAATCAGCTTTTAAGAATACTAAACCTCAACATTAGAGACAACCAAATATTTCGTATGCCAGTCTACTTAAAAATGCTAAGAACGCAAAAAGCAATCATACACCACCCACCCAAAACTTCGAAGGAGTGCTTATAATTCTAACACAGACCCTGACCCATTTCCTGACATCCATGCTAAATATGATGCAGGAAATGATGCGCAACCCGTCACAATTTCTTCAAATACTAATTGCTAACAAATGAATGAATTGAAAATATGTCATTGGAAACCCAACGAACTTAACCAACGCAAGCTGTACTTATCTGCAAGAACAACAAATAATGCTACTTTCAGAAACATACCAACAAAAACAACTTCAGAATTTGTGAACACTTTTTGTACGATACAAAACACCCAAACGGCAAAGCTCGAGGAGGATGGAGAGTACTCATAAAATGTCGCATAAAACATTTTGTCTTAAAAAACGTTTGCAAAGATCACCTTGAAGCAACCTCCATGTGCTACACTGAATGGGACGAAAAAATAACGATAAAAGCAATATACTACCCTCCAAAAGTCAAGATCTTATCTACCTAGTTTACATATTTTTTAATAGACTCAGAAATAAATGTATTGCAACGGGGGACTTTAATACTAAGTAGATGTTTTATTGGTGGTCGAGACTGATATCTCCAAAAAGAAATCATCTATGGACAAGCATCAGGGCAGCCAACATATTGGCTAATCAACAGACGAAAATTCCAGACCTTCTTGACTACGGAGTAGTAAAATATATGCATAGTAGTCCGTTGCTTAAGTGCCAACCACTTACAAACTCACCAGCACTAAAACTTACTATTGCAAACCAACTTACAAAGAGAATTAATTTTAAACATCCGCGACCTCCGGAATATTTAAAGCCCTGAACACTCACGACTTTTGACTTAACTCTACTTAACTTTCTCTCAACTGAAACTTTTGTTTTCGTTGCGAGAGTACTCATAACTTTGATTTGTTAAACAGAGCTGTTAAACAACAACTGTCACAATTGAAATTATTAACGTTCGAAATTGAAAACTACGATTTGTTTATACAATTTTTTAAATTACATAAATTAAAAAAATAAATAGATAAGCAAGAAAATAAAAGATGGGCTGTAAATCCCATTAACTTGAATAAAAAAAGTGGAGGGTACTATTTGAAAGTGTTTAAGCCCATTAAAGGCATGGGTGGAAACCAATTCTGTATATATACTCATACTTGTGGCCGGAACTTTTCGATATGTTGGTGAGCTTGATAGAAGACAACCTTATTAAGCCAAAGCTACGCATGTGTGCCCAAGAACGGTTGTCCATCACATTGCTGTAAGTTTCAAATTGAAAACATATTACATATTTTGTTATTTTTTGCGTATAAAGTCGGCTGCTCCGCCACCAGCATTACCAATTTTTCATCTTCCAGCTAAATTTTAACATAAAGTATTAATATAATTAAGCTAATATGCTAAAAATACTTACTTTTTCTAAAGAATCGCACAATTTTCAAATTTGACACTTTTACAATTCACTTGTCAAAATTAATCAGTTGATTTGGAATTTTGGTTAACTTTCCGTAACGAATCTATTTCCAATAGGTTGGCAAGTAACGAAAGTTTTAGTAAACTGAAGCATACTCGCAAACAATGAGCATCATAAGCTTGGTCGTAACAGCTGATTGATGAATTTTAAAATTTAAAGTTAAAAGTCGTGAGTGTTTATGACTTAATGATAGCTCAAGTGGGTAGAGTAGCTTCATTGGCCTCTTTAAAATCCGAAGTTCCAAACCAAGGCACACACGAATGCACGTGCTGCATAAAGACCTTCATATCAAAACAGCCAATAAAAAAACAAACTCCAGTCAGCCAAACACCAAATGCAACAATACCCACACAAAGAGGTGACATCCATGTTAAAAAATCTGGGAGAGTTGAAAAAGCTGAACCCTCATTAAGAATGTGAATAAACGCTGCTGATTTTCTAGAAATTTATAGATCTGGTGAATATCTGTGATATCATGCAGGAGCAGGGGGTTATTGTAGTTGAAAATATGTTGTATTAGATTAGATTATATCGCACCTGTTCATCAAAAGTAACACAACTCAAAAAATTCTATTTGGCACTTTTTTGAAGGAAACAGTACATGATTACCATATCTAACCACTGTAAAATGTTTGGTATTCTATTTGTAATATTTCATGAGAGAAATGCCGTTATGTCTTTCTTTGCATACTCATATTGTTTGTTTTGATTCAATTAAAGAGTTGTAATTTTAGTTGTTGTTACCGCACCACTAGAATGATGCAGTGTGGTGGCCACGGCTAGCTCACAGCAATGGTCGCCACACTGCATCATTCTAGTGGTGCGGTAACATTAATGGCGCCCAAATTAAAAATAATAGAAATGTAAATTAAAGTTTTCCTTGTGATGTATTGTGACTTTGTAGTGAAGCATTTTGTAGTTTAGTTTTGGTGTTTAGTTAATGTGCTCCACTCTTGCCGCTGACTTGACGTGCCAATGCGTAACGCCAACTGCAGCGACAAGAGGGGGAGGCTAAATGTGAGATGAAGCCAGCTATCTCATCGTGGCCGTGGTCTGTTGAACAGATCATCGTAGCACTGATGAGATAACTGAGAGGCGGAGGCTCAGTAAATGTAAGGAAAATTTTAATGAAGAATGACAACTCGCCTATTAGAAGAAACAGTCCTCCGACAGATTGAAGACAAGGGAGCCCCACCGCATATATTCGAACATTTATTTGTATTAGAAAATATTATATTTTTTGTTAGTAAATATTAAGATTGGTATTATTACTTATTATTACTAGAAATTAGTAATTTACGGTCATAGTGAATGTAAGGACTATTTAAAGAAATATATTTATGGTATATGTAGGTATATACGAGTATATTGAAAATTGGAATATATTTGTTTTGGCTATATTTACAAAGGATTATTTATATGGATAAATGTTTGTATAAATATGTATATATTTATTATTCTTTTGGGGTATAGGGTGGCATTGGTAGATCTCCAGACATAGTAATAGGTATTATGTTATTTTTTTGTTAGAAGTTAGTTCGTTTTTTTTTTGGAACAAACATGTCAGCGGAATACGGTGAATACGGCGCTAGGCCATCAGAACTGCCAAGTCAATACCGGTCAGCCGTGAACTTATTGATATTAGAGAGTGAAAATAGTTATCGTGCGGCGATGAAGGTGGAGTTTGGAAACATAAGGGGAACGGTCCGGGCGAACCATTTAGAGCTGATGAAGCTCATTAGTGATGCAATGAGACCCATGCTGCAATCACCGGCGCAGGAAAGCAGCCTAGCATCTGCAGAGTTGGAGAAGAAGCCCCAAAATAAAGTAGTTGAAAACTGGGAAGAAGTTAGGGGAAGTGGTAACTCACAGGTTAGTTTTGAAGAGGAAAGTACAATCAATTATAATTTAAGTTGTGAAGAGGAAGTTTTTGACAATATACCAACAAGTCAGGACGATGAGGACTTGGCCTCAATAGATCAAAATATTTTTGAGATATTGTTAGACGATGATTCTGTTGATGGTAGTATTATGTCTGAAGCGTGTAACGCAAAATTAAGTTATAGTTGCGAAAATTTATCTTCTTTGGAATCAATAAATATGTTTGTTAACGATTTAGTAGGAGCTCCCCTCTCACATGAGCCTTAGTGACATAGTGAACAGAGTATAGAAACCACTAGTCAAAGTGACTCCATAAAATCTGCTGGTAAATCTTTATCTTTAGTTTCAGACAGTAATGGTGCTGTTGCAGCAGATAAAAGCAGTATACCATCGAATCGATCAAAGACAATACATTCCGAAGGGGCATCATATAGAAATGATGTGAATATAGTGAATGAACCTAAATTGATTGCAACTGTTTATCCAACTGTACTACTTACAGATCAGCCGACATACTTCGACAGAAGCAATTGTACTGGAAAAAAGTTAAATTATTTTCGAATTATTAAGAAATTGCGAGGAGCATTAGATCGCGTTTTTGGGTTGCAGAATCTTGTATTCGATAGGGGGAAGTGGTTAGAAAGGGTTAAAACCTTAGGTTAAATTGGTGAAGGCCTAATGGCACTTCTAATACCTATTAGAAGATTTGCGAGGGAAACCGGTAGGAGTGTTTCATGCCAAGGACATAAAACAATAGTAGGAATCTAAACCGGTAAGAGCACGCGACTCTTAATCTCGGGGTTGTGGGCGTAGCTCACGTTGGCGCCTGTAGTACGTGAAGTAGCAATAGTTAGTAAGGAGGTGGAGGAAAGTTAATCATAGGGAATTATGGATTATATAATACATAGAAAAGAACTTACTCCCAAAATCAGCTTCGTTGGTCTAGAGGTAATCTGAGTTAAAAATCTGAAATTAGAATTGATTACTATGTGTTTTTTTTAAGGTAGAATAAATAAAAATGTTCCTGTTTATACGATAGAGTATAGGAGTGTAGGTTAGCGTTTATTAGTGAGTAGAGTGGTGAAAGTGATTCTTCGAGTCGAATGGCTGAGAAGACAAGATAGATATAGAATGTTAAGTGTTTAGGAAGAAAGTTGTGTCGAACAAATTTTTGGTTGCCGCGCGCGTTTAAATTTTGTGTTTTACTGTGGAGGATTTTTGAGAGAGAAAATTAAGATTTTTTTATTTGCGTTCGTGTCGGATTTTGTGTGGATAGTCTCTCGTCTCGTCCGTGGTCCTGTTATTTATTCGGATATATTTAAATGTTTGTTTAGTTTAAAGAGTTGACGTTAGGAAGTTTACCTTGATTATTGAGTGTGCTGAATAGATCCATAACCGCTTGTTTCCGGCCCATCCCATAAGAGGGATAACTGATTGTTTCCGGCCCATCCCATTCGAGCATCGGAGGAAAAAGGAGGCTGCCGCCCGCCCCCTAGAGATAAGTATATATTTATTAAGTATACGCGTGTATGTACATATATATTATTAAGTATACGCGTGTATGTATGTATTATTAAGTATACGCGTATATGTATGTTATTTATTTAAGTGCAAGTAGAATGTTTAGTATGTTTAATTTTATGTTAAAAATGTTAGGCTAAGGCGGACAATATGGGGCGGGCTCGCTTGTCGTCGTAGAGGAGGATGCTAGGCAAAATGGTGAGTTGAAGTTTTTTTTTGTAGTGTTGTCCCACCCGATGCAGTGTGGCGGGTTAAGGACCACGACCATTGCTGTGAGCTAGCCGTGGCCACCACACTGCATCATTCTAGTGGTGCGGTAACATTGTAATTGTAGTTTTAGTAATAATTTCGGAAAAAGGAAGAAGAGAAATAAATTTTGTTATTTTATTGAAATATTATTGAGTTTCCTTTACAACGGTATATTTGTTTATAACAATAATTCCATTATATTGGCGGAATTAGTTTTTTGCCCCTACTGAAAACTTGTAAATTTTGAGTTGTGTTACTTTTGATGAACAGGTGCGATATGTCAGATGACTAGAGATGTTAGAAAGACCAGATTCAGCCAAGCAAAGTTTGTATAGGAGTTTTTGGAAATGCTCTTAAGTTCTTCGGAATAGTTGCGTGGTATGGAACGGAATTACTGCAACAGAACCCTAGATGGGCAAGCCATAGTCCACAATGGATAGTGTGAGAGCATTTGCACAACTTGAATAGGAATGTGTTGAATCCAGGTATTTTATCTAATTGAGTCTGATAATTAATTAAATTCTGATATATAAACCGTGGTATTGGAAATGAAGGTTGCTGTCGAAGATTATGTCTTATACTCGTACTTTGACCTATGAGATACGATCAAAACCGGATGTTTTGTCTTTAGTTCCAGTTTGATTGTATATTCATATTCACAAGATGAAATAGGTTTCTCGATTAATCGAGCAGATGTGATGAGGATGATAGGTGTAATACAAGTATTGTTTAAAACTGAAGATTTAGTTGCTACGAAGTTGTTTGAGAAATTACTGTCGTTAGTATAAACACCCCATTTATGAGCAAGGAAATTGGCTATGTCTTGGCAGCGATGTAGGGACCCTGTAGGTGTGGTTAACAAAACGATCCCTTTGTTTTTATAGGATCTAGAGATCGGTTTTATATCATGCCATATCTTTTTGGGTCGAAGTTTGCATTTATTGACCTAGTAAGTCTTTCGGAGCAGGTGCGTTTCAAATTTTTAGCATTAAACTTGAACTTTGCATTTGATTTGTTGTAATTTGATAGATCAATATCAGAGCGATATCTTTTAAATAAACGGCATGCTTTCTGCTTCTCTGAGCGGAGTAAGGCGTAATTGCTATTCCACCATACGACTGTGGCACTCTTGGGTTGGTGGAAAATTTGGGGAATGTGGTGGAGAAAGCACTAAAGATTATTTTTCGTATCAGGGAAGCCTCTTCATTAATATTGTTGCTGGGTGGCAAACGTTTTTCCAGATCTATACAGCGGAGTTGGAATTTCGGACGAATTGCTTTAAAATAATAAATCTTGGAGCATGGCAGCGGTTTGTTGATTTGTTGAGTAAGCTCAGGGTAGTAATTATTAGGAAATGGCCACTGACGTGCGGGCCATCAAATGTTTTCCAAGAACAGCGAGGGATAAGTGAAGGAGAGTACATGGTCACGCCAACATGAGTGGAAGATCCATGCGTGGAGAAGTGAGTGGGTGAACCGTCCTTCAGAATAACTAGGTTAGAAAGTATTATAACATATTCAAAGTTCTGACCTTTGATATTTGTTTGCAGATAATTCCAAGCAAGGTTGTTCCAGACGTTAACGTCGCCCGCTAGAATAGTTGGTGGAGGGCAGTTTTGGATGATTGATTCAAGTCCGTAGGGGTTGGGATTGTAGTTTTGGGGAATATGCCAATATATATTCTATCACTTTCCAATGTTAATTTCTATTACAATTGCGGGAGAATTAGATGTTCTGGAAGAAGTGTGTGCGGAATGTGTGTTCTGATAAGAATGCCTACTTCTTATTTGCTGGAATAGTTTTGGGAAATGTTACAAAAATAGCTTAAATGTGGTGAATGCACTTTTAGATTTGTGTTGGATGGGAGATGTGTTTCTTGTAAGCATAAAATTACAAGTTTACATTCTTTTAAAAGGAGTTGTAACTCGAGGTAATTCTTTAGATATCCGTTAATGTTCCATTGCAATATTGGTATCAAATTACAAAAAACTTGTGGTAAGGTATGGGATTATATCTGATTGATTAATAAGTGTTTATTTATATGGAATTGATATTTTCATCGTGATCAGAATTTTCATTTGGTGATTTAAGTGATTCGGAAAGCACTTTGTTTATGAAAGAAAAAGGTTGGAAATCTTTGTATAATGCATAAGTTGAGAGAAGGCCGGCTGTAGAGTTATGGAAGTATGAGTTTTTATGTTCATTGGTTTGTGAAGTGGAACTGTTATTTGTTATAAGAATATCAGTGAGAGAGCTAACTGAAGTTGAGCTGTTTTAATGGGGTGGGGTGGACGGGGGAGGTAAGTGCCGTTTTTGTTTAATGCATTTTGTGTTTTATTCGTTGGTATAGTTGTTTCATTTTTCGAAGGTTTTCATTTATCTTTTATGTTATTGGTGATGTTGTTATTGTTGATCTTACTTATATTGTTATTGCAGTTGTTGTCGTTGCTGTCTATCCTGATGTTGTTGGTGGTGCTGTAGTCAATATTGGTAGGAGCTGCTGCGTAGAATGGATAGGTATATGATGTGGTAAGGAGGTTTAGTTCTTTAAAAGGTTTTCGAGCTTCGGCCATTGTGCATTTATTCGTGGTATTAATTTCATAAGTTTCTTCGATTGCTGGACTTTAGTGCATGAATTCATTGATGCGAGCCTGCGCAGTTAGCGCAATAAATATGTGTGCACACTTCTGGGGAGTGCGAGGGAAAATTGCCTTGAACGCAAGTTGGTGAACGTCTGCAGTGCTTCTTTGTATATCCTAGTAATTGGCAAATTTCTGCAGCGCATCGGATTAGGGAAATATTACCTTATTTCTTTTCTCCATGGTATTACCAGACCAAATCGAAAGACAGTAGTAGAACACCGTTAGGGATTCTTTTTCCATCGCTGGTTTTCTGGAATTTATACACCGATGTGATAGCCTGTGCACTTAACTGCTTGATGACTTCTTCATTGAGGAATGGAGCATATATTGTCCATTTGGCTCTGTTCAAATTGTTCTGGTATTTGGCGCCAATAGAGCATATAAAGTGAAGCAATTTGGCTGCTATAAATTTCTCAGCGGCTGCTCTATTTCTAGTATGTAATAATAAATTGCCATCTTTGCGATAAATCAAATGTTCAACATCTCACTTAGTAGAAGAGACAAGGAAACTGCAATAAAGTTTTATTGGTGATAGTAGATTCGACAATTAACGGGTCCGCCATCTAACGTTTTTTTTGTCAACAAGTGCTTATTTCGTGAATGGTAACACTTGGCTCATGTCTGATTTGAAAGATAATTAGTTTTATCCTTCCGCTGAACGAATATGGTTGTGTATACGTTTGAACAACGCTGGGAAATATTGCGACATTACTTTGAAAATCACGGTAATGTTGCAGAATGCCAAAAAATCCATTTGCCAAAAAAATCATCTTTTCTGATGAAGCTCATTTTGATCTTGGCGGGTATGTAAACAAGCAAAATTGTCGCATTTGGAGCACAGAAAACCCGCACGCATACATTCAAAAGCCGATGCACCCAAAACGAGTCACTGTTTGGTGCGGATTTTGGTCCAGATAATTGGGCCATTTTTCTTCGAAAATGATGGTCCAGATAATGAGTGGCCGTTACAGTCATTGGCGATCGCTATCGGGCCATGTTGAACGAATTTTTGTTCACAAAAATTGAAGAGGAGGATATTGGCAACATTTGGTGTCAACAGGACGGCGCTACGTGCCACACGGCGCTACGAAATACAGCTGCACACAATCGATAATGTGCTTAAAAATTGGACCGATCGTGTAGGCTACTACATGGCCAGCCGAGGCAGCCATTTGAATGAAATTATTTTCCATTATTAACCGGAAGGATTGTACTTTCAAATAAAAAAAGAAATTTGAGAAAATAACCAGTATTTTTTTTATAGAATTTTCCAAAAAAAAAAAAGTTATTTGGCGGACCCTTTATATATTTTGCATCTTTGTTTTTAGTTGTGGAAAGTTCTGGGAATACGTCATAAGTCACATTATTTTGCTTTTTTTCCGGCGGGTCAGCCAGCATTGCGAAACGGTTTTCTCTCTGCTAAGTGGCCCTGGGACCATAGCGGAATAGCGGAATAGCGGAATAGCGGAATAGCGGAATAGCGGAATAGCGTAATAACTTAAAAAAAGATAAGATTGTCTGCTCGTCACTATAGTTGGTCGTAGACTAGAAGAGTGATGAAATTGGAACACTTAAAAACAATTGAAAGCGGGTTTTTAGCGAGTGGAAAATAAATGAAATAAGTGAGAAAAGAAAGAAATACGTGTTTTGACTCAGGAAACCAGATAGTAATGAAAGCCCGTATATTAGATATAAGGGACCATTGAGAGTTCGTTGGTGACTGTATTTATAATATAGAATTTATATTTTAAGCATATATTTGTATTCTGAACTATAATTAAAAATGAAGAATTCCGAATTCCCACTTGTAAACGGCGATTCCTCACTGTGCAGCGCTTAAAATATTTTCCCGCGAATGCCACAGTCATTAACAAAATACAATTTTTATTTATTCCATTATTTAAAGAAAAATATTTTTACTGGCAAACAACAAAAAGGCGGTCACGATACACTCTCTTTAGCACTGTTTAGAAAATTTCTCAACACTCCTCAGAGCAGTAACGACTCTGGTGAAATGCAAGCGCAGCTCAGGGAACAGCAGACAACGAGCCGCCATTTTTTAAATACCTAGGGAAAGTAGTTTCCTAGGATTTTAGCTTATAATTACTAAGTGGTTTATTTTCAATTTTAAATGTTTGTTGATGGGCAATTTGGGTAGAGGGATGCCAGCAACCCCTTCAGCTAAAGAGTGTAAGACCGCCAAAGCACAGTCCTAGCGACGTTCCTTTTGTGCTGCATTTTGTTGAAAAGCTATCTACGAATTATAAAAACTGTTGTTGCAGTATAGAATATATTTCGAAGGATAATCATCCCCACAAAACATCCACCCTGAGTTGCCAAGAGCCTTTGTAAAAGAGGTAACATTAGAAAAGGTAGCATTACATAGGTAGCAGTAGAAAGAGTAGCAGTAAAAGAGGTACTTTAGTGAAAGGATGACTAATTGGTCATTGAAGTTTAAGGTTTTTAAAGTATAATTTTATTCAAAATGTGTCTACACTTAAGTTTCATAGTCACATTTCAATATAATTTAGGTGCATATATCCATGTCCTGCATATATTTCGTTGCTACTTTTTTAGACAAGTTTGATAAAGTAGCACACTCCACCACGCTCCGGGTAGCACGGACACACTGAATCGCTATAGTGAGCTGAAAAAAACACCCTTAATTTCTCTCACTAAAATACGGGAAAATGGTATGGCTCTCTCATGAAACAGCAATTGTTTTTATTCTATGAGAGAAATTGTGTGATTTGCCACAAAGGGGTGGATTTGACTGTAGTACATTCAGGTGTCGCGCACAGAAGGAAATGCAACCCTCCGCTGTCAAATAGTCAAGAACATTATTAAAAGGGCACTACCCAAAGCCAAAATCGGGTTTTAAGAAAGTGTTTACTATGTATTCAAAAATAGGGATTGAACCAGTATTAGAAAGACATAAATGCGAAATTTCTCCACCATAGTTTCTTTATAACGAGCATAACTTTAAAACCTAATTATAGCTGTTTCTGTAAGTTTATACGCAGTTGAGATTGATAGTCGAGAGGTGCTGTGTGAGCCTGGTAGAAGTGGCATAATAAACCCCTCCATTTTCTTATCTGAGAGCCCTTAATTAAGCTTGAAATAGAATCGAATAAAGTGATGTTCAATAAAGGTGAAATTCATGCCATCTACCCCTTAAGGTATCTAATGTATCACAAAGTTACATTAGAAGAGTCCAGGAGAAAAAGTAGTCTAGAGCAGTACAACAACTTACGAGCATATGGGCAAGCAAAATCATTCTGTACTCGTACGTGCTCTCTGATTGATATAAGTGAAGATCTGCATGCATCTAAATATTACTACTATAAAAGGACGAGCATACTGTGAAAAAAGTAATAACTGTGGAAGTATACATATGGCAGCTCCTACTTAGTCGGCGCTAGCGAATGTATAAATCGACCAACTTCAAATCGACTTCTAAGTACTCATCCAAATGGCACAAAACAAACTAAACCAAATGTTGGAGCCTTAAACAAAAATCACCGGCTTGAAATTTACTCGAATGCTTCTAAACGATGTCTACAACAGAGTGAAATATCAAGTGTCACACCTAATGCAATCTAGCAGAATAATGCAAACACTTATCACTTGTATGGCATTCCTACAAGGAAGGCTGTCTATGATGCAACAAATGTTCAGCGAAGTCTGTTAATCTCCTAGAAGGAAGTTGCAAATATCTGTGATTTACTGTCCACCATGAATTTGAATTTAGTCAGTAATTTTCTAGCTCTTCCTTCTTTCTTTAGAAAATCAAAGAGTTCTTGCAAGCAACAATAATAGATTACAGTAGAAAGAATAACTATTTTGGTTACTTGAGCCCTTGTGACGCCCATGAACTCTCATTGTGGCGTGTTGCTAAGAAGCTTAAAGCGCCCAACTCTTTCGAAGAATGGCGCTAGAGCTAAAAGCGATGATGAAAAATGCCCTGCCCAGTTGAGTGATGTTTTCATTCCAAACCCCCCAGTTATGTCATTTCAGCTACCTGAAAACCCGATTGATGGAAACAATGAATGCATGGAAAATTCAAGGTAGAACTTAAATAACATCATTAAAGGACATTATTTCAAAAAAAGCAACAGGAAGTGATAAAAAAATGATCAAATAATTAATTATTAAAGATATATCATTCCTATTCAGTATTCAACGTTATTTTACCCTCTGGATAATTTACCAAAATTAAAAATTTCGAAAATAATGATGATCCCGAAGCCATGAGAAGATGTAACACGGTTTGGTTCATACAGATCTATTACTCTCTGCCTAACTTATCAAAACTCTTCGACAGATCATGGGCATATTCTGCAGTATTTTAATACAAACAATATAATTCCTGAATGCGAGTTGGGCTAGCGGGGAAGCATGGACGACACAGCAAATTCATCGCATAGTAAGGAACTGAGCAGTGGAACAAAATACCTACTTTTATGCTACATTCTTAGACATTATGCAAGGGTTCTATTAAGAAGCTTAAAGGAATTCTTCCAACTAAATGTAATTAATGGTAAGCTGAAGCGTTACTAATCCTGACTACTTCAAAACATGCGTACCTCAATGCAGACTGGGAAACTGCTATATTTGTGCTTTACAGCCGACATACCTACTTCCACCTACACTACTATATTCAGTTTTGTTGATGATATCGCCATACTGAGTACAAGTTGCTCCCATCTCATGTCCTCTCACAGGCTACAGATTCAATTATTGGCCATTAAACAGTGGCTCAACAGATGGCGATGAAATATCAATGAATTTAAATGTGCCGACTGAAAATTTGCTTTAAGGAGAGACGCTCAATTTGCATCAATCATATTCCACATGCTCTCTCATAAAATATCTGAAGATTTAATTAGATAGGCGAATCATCTGGACTAAACGCATTGATTCTAAATGTGCTCAGATCAAATTGATGTTCCATAAACTAAACTGTATCACTAGAGACTGCATACTCAGGTTTCATTCTTTGATCTTGGTTCATTTTCAAATGATTTTTAAGATTCAAAGGATATGCTCGTATCTTTTTAAAGGAATTCTTTTAAATATTTGTTATACAATACAGATGTAGGGATCAATGAAATATGATAATTTATGCCATTAAAAAATAATTTTTTAGTTATGATGAAAACAGTCATTTATTTATATTTATTAGTTACTTTAAATATAAATTTTATATTTCATATTTTTGAATATTTCCAATAATTTATATTTAAAGTATTTATTGAAGATGTAAGGAAGCATGCACTTACTTAGTTTTTATCCTTCCAGCTTTAATGGTTTAGTTTTAATAAAAATTGCCTCGACAAGCAACAATTAAGAACACACCCTACTGCAAATAGTTGCAGCTTGGATTGATTAATTTAATATTTTTATGTCCTATGACACAGAAATAAGGACCGAACATTTTTAAATAAAAAAATTCAATATATGTTTCAGTTGGACAGTTATATTTCATACTTATGACTTAATTAATTTTGAAATTTTATATATAATTGTTACTAGCAGTCAATGAATCGCTTGTTGTAGGGTATGATTCTCTTTAAGTGTCTCTCTAACTCTTTGTGAACAAAATTGCATATGAGTTTACGAGGGCGGATTGATATTGAAGCTACCTAGCGCTAGATGCAGCACAAACACAAAAACATTTTTTTTGAGAAATTGCGATCTGTCAAACGTCATCTGTTAAAATTTCACCCAAATTCATCGATTAGTCTATTTGTTGTAGTCGTTTGAAATAAGCAACTTTTGTGTTTCTTGAAAAAGGGAAAAAAGCGAACTTCGTGCAGTGATTAAAAACTATTATTTGAAAGGGAAAACGGCGAAAGAGACAAAAGAAAAGCTCGATAAACATTACGGTGAGTCTGCTCCGTCAGATTACATGGTAAAATATTGGATTGCTGAATTTAAACGCGGCCGAACAAGCACTGCAACAATACCATCAACAGGAAGGCCAAAAGAGGTGGTTACTGAAGAAAATATCAAGAAAATCCACGATATCGTTATGAATGATCGCCGAGTCAAGTTGCGTGAGATTGTTGAAATGGTAAACATATCATATGAGCGTGTGTTCAACATTTTGCATGAACATTTGCATATGAAAAAGCTATCGGCGAGATGGGTGCCGCGTTTGCTCAGTGTCGAACAAAAACGAGTTCGACAGACCACTTCACAGCGGTGTTTGGACATGATAAAGCGTAATCCTGTTGATTTTTGGTGTCGATTAATAACTGTTGATGAAACTTGGGTCCACCACTACACACCTGAAACCAAAAATCAATCGAAACAATGGGTGGAAGCTAGTGGAAGTGCTCCGAAGAAGGCGAAGGCAGTGAAATCGGCTGTCAAGGTTATGGCCACTGTATTTTGGGATGCACACGGAATATTGCTCATCGATTCTCTTGAAAAAGGATCCACAATCACAGGAAAGTATTATCGTGCATTATTGGATCAATTGATTGATGCAATCAAGGAAAAACGACCACATTTAAAGAAGAAAAAAATGCTCTTTCTTCAAGACAACGCACCGGTTCACACAGCATTAGATACGATGCTAAAATTACGTGAAATACACTTCGAATTGGTTAATCATCCACCTTACAGTCCAGATTTAGCTTCTAGTGACTTTTTCCTGTTTCCAAAGTTGAAAAAATGGCTCGCACGAAAAAGATTCATCTCAAACGAAGAAGCGATTACCGAAACTAACGCGAATTTTAGGGGTTCCCGAAATCGTATTATTCAGATGGTATAAAAAAGTTGGAATATCGTGTTACTAAGTGTGTCGAAGTAAAAGGAGAGTATGTTGAGAAATAAATGGTTTTTGAAAAGAAATATGTTTTTTTCCTACTTAGGTAGCTTCAATATCAATCCGCCTTCGTATATGCAGAGGTATTATTCTACATGATAGTCGCGAATCACTGCTACCGTGCGGGTTACGCTTTCAAAATATTCAAGCATAACGTTCAGGTTGCCTAAATGAGGTCATATGAGGAATCCATTTAAATAATTCACGATATAATAATCAACGATCGGAGATACAAAAGAATGCTGATATGCATCTCTATTGAGCCATGGCAGAACATTGCGACGAATCATTTGAATATGAAGAATTTTTCAGCAAAAGATGCATTTCTCATACTTGACAATAATCGCGAAACTGTGACGAGTTCGAAGATATGTTTAGCGATGTTCAAGAGTGATCCAATTGACGTTCTGCTTCTATTCAAAATTCAACCGTTGAAACAGTGAACTTCTTTACATGAATCAACACCAAAGAAGCTAAGATAGTGAAACCAAATGAGAAGATAATGCCGATAGTTGTCGTTTTGGACTGTATGCGGGAATAATCCAAAAGGGTAAACTGGAGATTATTATTGGATACTTACAATAACGTTTTGAAACAAAACCCCCGCATTTTGCGAAAGAAGAAATTAGATTCCAAAGAGACAATGGACGGATTGTTACCATACGTGTCGGCACCATAGCAAAGCTAATGAATTGAAGTACGAATTGCTTCCTCTCCAACCATACTCTCCAGATTTAGTTCCAATTGACTATTTCTTTAAGTTATTTTAGACTTCAATTTAAAAAAAGCACTACAAATTTATAGACTACGACCAAATAAGTAAATGAAACCACAACAAGCGTCGTTCATTCAGTTAGAAGTCATATTGCTTGAATGTTTCCAAAATCTATAAAACAATCATAAACTGTGGACACACTCCACTCCGTTTCCATCAAGATTTCCCAATGGACCAAATAAATTATTTTATTTATTAACAAATTCTTTTAGTTATTTGCTTTTCAATTGGTTTTTGATCCGCAACACAAATTTGTATCCATTGATTTTGTTGTCATTGGATTTCGTATAAAAAAAAGTCCGTAAAACCAGGTCTGGAGTGGATTAATTAATGCATGTGCTTTCTTTTAAGGCTTAGTGAAACGTAAACATCGCCATCATTGATAATCAAATACTCCAAATTCTCCAACGTGATTCGGTGTTACTCAGATTACCACTTAGAGAATTTATTGCAAACACATATGATAATGGTTAATATTAGATATATGTGAATGAATGGCTTTTTGAACATTTGCAAACTGATCTATATTTGGCCAAATAAATAGTTTCCTAGCTTTCTAGAGGTTTGTCTAATTTTGAGGAAACTAATCAGAATGATATCGTACAGCGTATTCAGAGAAGTGTTTGGTGTGTATTTCTTCCATTGGCGTGATCGAAAAAAAAAATAATAATAATGGGTTAACCTTCAACAGCGAGAGGTACCGTTTGATGAATTGAAGACTGCATCGACGTATTAAGAAATTAATTAAGAATTATTGAAGGCATTACGGTAAATTGAAGAAAATTGGACTTACCGTCCACCAAATCTATAAAGGCAACTGTGATATTCTGCATATATTACCAAAAAGTAATGCAATAAAAAATAAATTATTAAGAGAAGTCTCATATTTAACATGATTCATTTCAATTTAAAGATATATCGAAATTAAGGCAAACCGCTGGAGATTTTGATAATTTTTTTGTGAATCCGAGCCCCCTTTTTGGTAATAAATACTCTTTGAAAAATACGAAAAAATAAGTAGTTAAGGATTATATAACATTGCACGAGAACTCACAAAAATTGATTCTTCTTACATCATTTTCTTACTTACTATCTTAGGTGAGTTTAATACTATTTATACATCACACATGAAACATAAAAATGGCAATGTGGGTATTTGTAATACATTATAATATTATAGTTTCGAACATCAGTCTAACCCATAACAAATCTCTCAGACACGAAATGCTGCGTTGGTGGTGATGAAGAATCTGGTGATCAGTAACAGAGAGACGTGACACTTGAACGCATTTCGTTTTGCGCACACTTACTCATGCGCAAAACTGTAGTAGTGTGGCTGATTTTCTTCGGAATTCTGGTTAACCAATGATAAACAAACCTATCCATATAGAGGACTAATGATAAACAAAGACAGTTTTTTTAAACACCAGAAAATTTGACGTTAAAGTGTCCCGTCTCTATGGTCTCTGCTGCGACCTCCGGTTGTAGCTTACATTATCTTTTATATAGAGTGTTAGCAAATCAGACTCTTTCTTGAATTGAATTTGATTTGTTCAAATTTTCGTTCAATTAATTACGGAAGTCACACAAAAAACTCAGATTAAATGTTCCTGATTTCATTACGAAAGTATTCGCGATTCGAAAAACATTGTCGCAGATTCTCTAACAAATAATTTGTTTGCTTAAAATGTTTTTCCGCAAATTGTCGTTAGTGCTGCTGATAACATGTTTGATGTTCCCATAGCCGCGAAAAGTGCGAACTCAGCATAAACTCAACACACAACACGACAACTACAACAATGAACAGGTTAATAAAAATGCATAAACACAACAATCTCAAGAATTAATGATTGGCAATCATGCACAGATTAAAATTCCTGAAGCTACGAAGACTAATAACAATCCCATGTACACAACTACGCCCACTACGGAAAGTGAAGTGCCAGTGTTAACTCCAAAAACTGAGAATACGGACGCCAATTTGGATGTGGCAGACCAAGGATTTGTATTTATTCACTTTGGTATTTTGCAGCAGGCACCAAAGTGCCAGGACGGATTTGTTTTCGTAGAGCAGCGTTTAGTAACTTACGAGCCGCTGTCTTCGACTGAGATTTTCAAAATGTTGTAACCTAGAAAATCCACATTACACTTTACCCCTCCATCATGGGCCGAATTACCATACAAAGAAGTTTATTAAATTTTGTGACCAACTACGAAGATATATGTATGTCGCATATGATTTTGAGTTATACAAAATAGTTACTGCTAATTTCTTAGGAATGGCAATTCTTTATGTGTCGGTTCTTTGTGTTCTCTGTCAGTAATATCCAAGCACATAGTTGACTGTTACAAGAGAATAAATATAAACTTGACACGGTCAAAAGCTGAGGAAGTTAGCGCTCTTTTCTTTTTCTTAGTTATTATAATTACTATTTATAATAAATAAATAAAAAAACACTTTAATCTTTCATAATTACTCTGAAATAATTATTCGATAAAGGTTTCATTTAGTGTCGGATAAGAATACCCCGGAAACTATTACGTTTAACGTCTTTGCATAAAATTATTTTTTTGACTCATCGATTATTGATTAACTCTCGATAGATTACTTCTTATAAATCAACTTATTTAAAATGAATCGGGTAGTTTTAATAATTGCCATCTCTATTAGATACTCTTACCTGACTCCGATTGAATAAAGGTTTGTTGCATGTGATACCCAAATGTTGGCAGCATACGACAAAACAATAATGTCTTCTGTTGTAAAACTATTCACATTGTATTTACTGGTGTGAATTCAAATTGAGTATATATGTACGTACATACCTATTAAATAAGTATATAAATACACACACGTATATATGTATATGTATGTGTTATTTACGTGTTTAATTTTAATTGAACAGCTCATTTCAATACTTTAATTAACATTTCTATTAATAGAACGAATATTTGTGGGCCGCAAGTTTTTTATAAAATTTTAAATAGAAAAAAATTATCTGAAAAATATTTACAGAGTCTATCTAAAATATTATAATTTATTTGCGATAAGTATAAAGAAACATTAAAGTTACAATTTAAGAGCACGAGTCTCAACTGGTTCCATAGTGTAGCGGTTATCACGTCTGCTTTACACGCAGAAGGTCTCCAGTTCGATCCTGGATGGAACCATGGTTGAATTTTTTTCTTTTTTTATACATTTATTTATTTTTTTTCTTCATCATTTAATTAAATACGTTACCACAACTCGGCATTTTAGCAATTTCAAGCTACAACAACTACAATGACAACAACAATTACAATAGAATGCAGCAATACAATACAATAAATATGAAGCAACGAACAAACTTGTTGCATGGCAAGACAAAAGCTTAGCATACTTTTTGGCTGCAAACTATTTTCCACAAAACTATTTTGCCGACTCATGCACCAATCGCAAACACAAGAAATATACTTCAATTTTGCACGGGCATAGTCAGTTGCATCCACACCCACACCGCCTACCACTCTTAACACTAGAATGTCCGACTGAGCTATTTAGGACTCCTTGACGGGTTTTATATGTAAATTATCTACATATTATAGATATTCACCATTGTCGTAAACGGCTTAATGTCTTAAGTTTAAGCAGTTTTTTGCAAATGCACTTAATAAGCGTCTTCTTCTTAATTCGAGTTAAAATATTTTATTAAAATTTCTTTAAAATAGATTAGATATATTATTTAAAATATATATATATAATAATAATATAATATATAATAATAAATATACTATAATATATTTAAATTTTACTTAAATTAGAAAAATATATATAAATCTAATAATTTTTATTCGTACTGTACATTTACGAAAATCAGATTTAAACACTGGAATGGATTTGGTTATGCTCAAATTTTACTTATCGTTTTCCATTAAGACGGATTGTGAATACCCTTATTATTTTTATTTACTTTAATAAGTTTAAAGGAAAAATTTTGGTTTCTATATATATTTTTATGTTTTCCAGCATTAATATTTAAATATTTCGTTTAGGCTTCTTTCAATATTTTTCTCAAAAACAGAATCATCATAATGTTTTGTATAGAGTTCCGTTTTGAGGACCAACTTTATTAGGGGTATTCATAAATTCAGTTTGATTTGTGAATACCCTTTTTCTTTTGCATTTATTTACACAAAATTTGTTTACAGTTTGTTTTGATTGCTAACAGATTCGAAAATATTTCAATGATATTACCATTATTTTAATTTTCTGACACTCCTCAGACTCCACATATTTGTACATAAAATTAAATTTTCTTGTTGTACGTCGGGTCTTCAGGTGATCATATAAACAAACAAACAAGAAATTCCATTCCCATACAGAATTGTTAAGTACAAATTTTCAAACTGGGACGAAATGGTCGGGTTTGTGCAAATAGTATTTACGTATTCTATACTGTCTTTGGTTAGTGCTCACATTGTTCATTTTCATATTGGCACTTACTTACATTATTCTATTATTCGTCTTTATCCTATCGACTTTGTTGTCACTAGTTCTGCTAGATTATTGTCAAATAGATGAGTACTATTGATTGAATTTCACGCTCCCAAAGCAATTATAGAAATATATACATGAAAATTATGATATAATTTGTTAGCATGAAAAAGCCAGTTGCTTATTAATATTATTTTTATTGTAAATATATTTATTTTTATTATTACCTTAAAGTATAATTAATTGTGTTAGCAAGAGTTTGGAGTATTGACTGAGTAAAATGTTGTGTACAGTTTTTCTGTGTTTTAATAATTAGAACATACAATATGCATAAATGACGATTCTTTCGCCCGATCCAGGCGTATTAGCTATGTCTCCTACATTCAAAAAATAAATATGTCATAAGGTCATTTCAGTGATGTAGTTGCAGCCGGTCATTTTAGTGTTAAGTCGCAAGGGAAATGTGGTCTGTCCTCGCATTGTGCTCTGGACATTCATTCAGTCATTCAATCTATCATAGAAATGTGCTTACATTGAATTTCAATTGATGGCAAAGATGTATGCGCACGTAAAATGAAAATAGTTCTGAAGTCCTTCTACTCATTGTCCTTTGATATTTGTCGCCTGTTGGTGGCTGCTGCAGCTGGTAGTGAGCAGTCAGTACTATCAACATTTCGCATTGTTCCTGGCATGTGCAGCACCGACTCCACCATTAAAACTGAGCACGCTATGCGGCGCCATTGTTCACTTTGCCTAAGTAATTAAATCGTTCACAAGTACAAGCGTTGTGAGCCACATATTTGTGTGCCTTGGTATCCGTATCTGTGGGTGGGTGCTCTGTAAATGTGAATGGTGACTGGGAGAATAGGAACAACTTTACAGTACATTTTAAACAGTTTAAAATGTTGCACTGCTGCTGCTTTAACTGTAATTGCCCTGATTGCGTATTTTTATTGTTTGTCGCGTCATTTGTCCACAGCCTTTGCCTCCCACTCACAGATTTTTCCATTATTATTATGCAAATACACTGACACGCACATTCGTGCTGGCAGCTGCAAGCCTCTGCTGCACATTTCAATTGCTCCAATATGGCAACTGCGTCAACGACAAACTCATTATGGTCATTTTACAGGAGTAGTTGATAAAAATGCGAAAACAAGGTGGGCGACACTGTGCTATACAGGGGGTTTAAATATCAAAAGAAAATATAGTCCATGTGTCAAAGTCGTTTTGTGCTTTCATGGGTTTTCTGAATAGGCTCAAAAAGTCGCAAAAAAGTAGATAAGGCCCAATAACATCTAAGAAAATGTCCTTCCTTTATTTTTAATACAATAACAAAACTATATCAGAGCCAGAAATTGAAAAAGTTATTCTTTGCTATATAATGCCAAAGCGTCATAGTAGCAGAAAACGACCAGTCTCTCGTGATATTCTACTTTTAAATGCTTCGAAACATTACACTCAACGCGCGAAGAACAGGGCAATAATAAATCCTTTTTGAGACATTTACTAATTTCATATGTTCACACTTCAGATAGGCTCATGAAGCTTTCAACTAAATGGAGCAGTCTTCATTCTGGATATATTCTTGACATTTTTTATTTTCAATCTTCGAAAATTTATTTAGCATCTCAGCTTTGGATTAATGAGTCGACATCTCAAATGAATAATTCAAGGAATGTTTCTGAGCCTGGTAAATATTATAATTATATTTATGTAGTAACCCATATTCATAGAGCCTTTTCTTTCAAATATACAAATGCAGCTATTACTCCCAAAAAGGGCGAGTCAAAATTTTCATAAGAATGTATACAATACATATCCTCAACCTGAAATTTAAAACAATTTTTATAATAAAGATATGGAATACAACTGAAGGTAAGACCCGCATCGAAGTCAAATATAGCTGTGGTTTTCTGGAGATTTTTTAAGCTAAGAATTGTCCCATGTAGGAAGCAGAGAACACAGAGAAAAGAAACTTAAACGTCAAACGGCAAAGCAGCTAAATAAAGCAGACGGACATTGTACACGAATCCACTCAAAATCGTGGGGAATCCATTCAGAATCGTGGTGAATCCACTCAAAATCGTGGTGTGTCCGCTACGGACGCTGGCAGCGAAAAAGACTTTCCTTTCTCCGTGTTCTCTAGTAGGAACCCAGTATTAAGCATCGAAATAAAAGAACGAAAAGCATATCTATGAGAACGATGATTTCTAACGTCATTCCTTTTCAAGGTCTGAGAGTCATAAAGTAAACTAAGTGCCATTTTACACACTGCTTCTATCATCCCCTGATCATCGTATCATCATCACCCGTATTTCATAATGGCCCAGTAGAACTGTATTTAGATCCAAGCCCCCCCACCTACATGAAATATTCACAAAATCTGATCATAAATTGTACCACATGCAAGGATTGATCATCCAATTCCACGTTGGGATCCTGACCCTGTACAGCGAAATACTCTCCTCTTCGTTGAATTTCAGCCGTTCAGCTACAAAGGTCACAATGTCGCGACCATAACGGAACGTGATTATATGCACTTTAACCGCAATTTTATGCCAACGTGATACTTTTTATTCTTCCCCATCTTCGCCGCATAGGCTTCGTGTCAAAATAATGCACAACAATTATTTTTAATTTGTTTGCTACCGTTTTCAATATTGAAATTTAAAATACCAGAACATGCTCGCAATAAATTGTAAAATGAACAAGAGAAAAACACATGCACATAGAAATTCAATAAAACTGCCTTAAATTTTATAGGTAACCGTATGAGCCCAATTTGAGCCAACTGCACCCCAAGCGAGGAGAAGATAAAAGTCATACGGTTGTGCTTTGGACGGCAGACGGCAGGAGGATGTCTTTGCTGCTGCCTGTGCTTGTGCGACTAGTTCCTTGGCATTTTAATGAAACCACAGCCGCAGTCATTGTTGTTGTTATTTACATTCAGCCGGATAGGCGGTTGTGGGGTGTTCGGGTTTTTATTACAATTTCTAATATTATTGCGGGGAAATTTTTACTTTTCTATTTTAACATCAACCCTAATGCAGAGGACAAGGTTTGCAGACGAGTAAGGTTGGGAAAGTTTGCGAATTCCTTGAAACCAATCAAAATCAGATCAGTTGTGGCAAAGTGGAAGATGCAGATATGGAGTATGAGTATCGAAGAAAATTCGGACCCGTAATAATAATTTTATCAACCGTCAGGTCCGCTAGGATCACTGAAGATTTGGCAATCATGATTTTGAAGAATAATTCCCCCACCCTAATATAGAACTCAATTATTTCTAAAACTGTATAACCACCGAAGTTCGCACTGAGGCAGCTTCTCGAACACATGATGATAGTTCGCCATGACACAACACGAGGTGAGACCGCGTTTCTACCAACTCGTGTCTTGGTCTTGAACTCTGGTGGAAACGTGGCATAATATTTTTCAGCTAAGCTTACACAATTTGCCTCTCCAAATGCCACTAAAAATAGAAATAGTTTCTTGCTGGGGTACGAGGCCAATATTAAACTTACAATATGCTTTGAATTGAAAAAAAATGTATGCTCACATGTATTCTACTTATTTGTAAATCTGTTGTCCTTTTATACACAATCCCTGCCACAGCACGATGCGGGAATGGAAATTTGTTTACATTGCAGGAATTTTTGTAATATTGCACTTTTCGCCATAAGGCAAAACAAATTCATTGCGCCTTCTTCTACGCTTTACTTGTGGGCTGCAAAGAAAGCGTGCGCCCAAGTTGTATTCCAATTGCGCCCCAAATGAGGGAACGCGTGTTCTTTGTGTGCATGTGATTTCCATATGCGTGCCCTCCTTCGCTTTCCTTTAAAATGAGCGTGTCCTTTTCCCATTGTGCACACGCATAAATTCGCATTTTCATTTGAATTTTAAACGCATTTCATGCTGAGTGATATAAATGCGCAGTTTGTGGCATTTCCTTCTTGTTCTTGTCCTTGTTGTTGATGGGAGTATGTGGGCGCTTTCTGCAATACGCTGGCATACAATTTCTTTACGCGGCAGCATCCTGAAGAGAATAAGGCGCATTTATGTGCGTGCCATATAAAAAATGTAAATGCACCATATTGGGGGGTTTTGCTGTGGGGCGATTTCAATTTTTTGTTTTGTTGTTGTTGCTTTTCATCATAAACTTACGAAGGGAGTGTGTAGTGTAGCTTAGTAAACAACGGGTTAAGAAAAGCAGCCGCTGTCAGGGCTACTTGCTGTCATTTCAGAAATTGTTTTCTGTTTGATCAACAAGCATTAAAAAGGTCATTTCCATGCAGCTACTGCTTAGCAAATTGCATTATCCTTTGAGGACTTGACACAGTCGCTGGCAGGCAGACGTTTCCCGACTGGGACTTAATTGTTTTGATCATTTTTTTTTAATTCAAAAATATGCATATATATAATGTACATATGGATGTATTTATGTAAATCAATACAGATATGAATATTTTGTATATTTACATTCGTCTTCGACTGTGTTTAATCAAAATTGATACTCTTTGGTCATCTCCAAAGCTAAATAAGGAAACGTACGTAATAATAACCTCTCATGCTTGGCACCAAGCATGCGCACAATTGAGTCTATTTTTAGAATTTCACAGTTCTAGCTGTGAAATGCTGAATATTATAATGTTCCTAGTGTCCACAAACTGCCCCACACTTACAACATTTGCTTATGCTTAGTATTATAACGAAAAATATGTTTATTTTATATGTTTGTATGTATTAGATACTATTTAATGAGCTCATAAGAATTGAACTGGCGTTTGTGGGCATAAAATAGCGAGCACATTCGCCACTTTATCACTGAAAAATGTGTTTAGGTGGAATGGTTTACTATCTGTGGAATTCGTAAAGTGCTCACTAGTGAGCCGTGAGTCTACTAAGTATTTATTTGCGTGTTGCTTATAATTCTCATACGCCTTAAGTCAATGTGGGTTTATAGAGTAGATGCTTGCTACTGAAAATTTAAGACTATACTTCACAGGATCATTTCTGTAGTCAGTCTTCCTTAACTTTCATTTAAAATGAAAGAAATTGCACCCGCGATGAGGAGTTATATCGTTTTATCCAACAGCGTGAGGATATGAACCTATTTCTTATTGTTCTATTTTGTAGTTCAGTAGAAATAGTGTTTCTTCGATGATCGCTCGATATACACGGGTAAAACGACTTCTGAGTGGTCGCCTTTTTAAAAATACATCAAAAAATTTTATTGGCAAGTTTGTGTTAAATCGAAGTAGCAACAAACCAAACACAGTCCTAACAAGAAGCAACAAACACACACACCATCACAAGAAATCGTTTCTAACTTTTTGTGTTAATTTCGGATTGTAACACGCGTATAAAATTTTACACATTGCTCAAACTACACGAACCTGCGTTTATTAATTAAGAAATTGCCGGTCAAAAGAGGATTCCACGTTTTTACAGTATTTTCACAATAACACAACAGTTTCAATAATATCAGGAAAATCTTCAAAATAGGTCAAAAACGAATTAATTGAACCGCTTTATGCTTTTAATTACACAGAGGTAGTGTTTCTTTCTTTAATAACGACGAAAATAATTTTTTATTTTGTCGAATTAATTTTTTTACTTAAACGCAACTGGAATATTTCGACTTGTGGATCTTGAGGGTTCATTGACAATGAGAAATTATCAAAGAAATTGTATGTTTTCAGTTATTTTGAGAAGTTAATTAAGTTAATTGAGGAATGACGATAGTTAGAGTTAAGGGGGGTGCACTGTATTTTTACCACTACATACATCAATTTTAAAAACTCCTCTCAGTAGCAGAACTCGCACAATAACATTCATATCAACTGTCTATTCTTGTATATTCTTTGGCTATACCATGAGCGCTCGCACATTTATAGGTTGAAATTTTTTTTAGTTGTTCATCGTTCATGAATTTAATTATTTAATTTTCTAAACATTTTAGTAAATGCATTTTTTTACTTTTTTAAATGATTTACTTTACTTTTTACTTTTTTTTAACTTTTTTAAATTAATTAAAATGTTATGAACATATTTAATTTTTGTTGTTGTTTCTTTAAATATTTTGTGGAATTTCTGTAAAAAAAAAAAAAAAAATTCAACCTGTCATAAATGTGCGAGCGCTCATTTATGGGCGCTCTTTCTTTTGCTACCGTTCATATATGAACAAAACAAAATTGGATTCACGCACACACGCGAAGGATGAGCAAGAAAAAAATTTCAACCATCGCACACGCGAAGGAGAGAGAAAAAAATATTTTTTACGCTCTTACTCGTTAAGATGAACATTATGAAAAAATTGAAACGCACACGTTCGCCACCAAACTCATAAATGAAGCTAAATGAGCGCACATTAATGAAAATTTCTGAACCCTGCTTATAAATAAGTTTTGAACTAGTAAACTAACCACTTGATTTTTTACTTTTAAATTTAGTAGTACATTTTGAAGACTGCCTATAATTTTCACTACAGGGATATGGAATATTTTTACAACAAACACAATAAATTCACATACACTATACGTGTGACCAAAAAAAAATGGTCGGAACGGTAAATAAATTTGGAGCGAATTGAATGTCTTTTCTTTGTCTTCTTTGGTATAGCGGCCATGCGATGGTGAGAAAGTAAAATTTGCTACAGCTGACGCTAAAGATGGGAGTAGAATCAAAGACAATATACAACGTAAATACTCTTTGATTGTAGTAACCAAATGAAAGTGGAGAGGCTTCCACTTCTGGCTACTCTAAACCTTTGCGCCGCACCCATACACATAATAGAGGTTAGCCAGTGCAAACGCACAACAGAAGTCCATACACTAATTATCTCAATCAGTAGCAGTCCGGTTGTCAGATTTTATGCCATATCCCCATTTCGCTCATGAGCAATCCCCAAAAAATCCCCAAATTTTTGTTTTTTTTGTAATACATACATACATATAACAAACTTTATTTTTATAAGTAAAAATTTCAGTACGTACTTCTTAAATGTGAGATTTAGTTAACAAATAAATACATAAGTTTTGTTGGCATTTAAAAAACAAGAAACAAATGATTTTTTTTTATTACAAACAGTTATGTACTTCTGACTCCTCCACTTCTTCTAAATTTATTTCAGAAATATACATAGATTTGCTATTAAAATAGCTTCATCATATCTTCTGTCGGCTCAAAGTTAAGACTTAAAAACATTAAAGTGTATAATTAATCCTTGGCAAAAAGCGTCTGTGATGGGGTGAAGAAAATCGAACAATCCCCAATAAAACCCCAAAAAAAATGTAAATCCCCAACAAATCCCCAAATCAGATTAAAAATCCCCAAAATGGGGCGAAATCCCCACATCATCTGACAACCCTTTACACATGGAGGCCTATTGTTGGCTTGATTTCATAACAGTCCTATCTAATTATAAATAAACGCAGGTTCGTGTACTTTGAGCAATGTGTAAAATTTTATACGCGTGTTACAATCCGAAATTAACACAAAAAGTTAGAAACGATTTCTTGTGATGGTGTGTGTGTTTGTTGCTTCTTGTTAGGACTGTGTTTGGTTTGTTGCTACTTCGATTTAACACAAACTTGTCAATAAAATTTTTTGATGTATTTTTAAAAAGGCGACCACTCAGAAGTCGTTTTACCCGTGTATACCGAGCGATCATCGAAGAAACACTATTTCTACTGAACTACAAAATAGAACAATAAGAAATAGGTTCATATCCTCACGCTGTTGGATAAAACGATATAACTCCTCATCGCGGGTGCAATTTCTTTCATTTTAAATGAAAGTTAAGGAAGACTGACTACAGAAATGATCCTGTGAAGTATAGTCTTAAATTTTCAGTAGCAAGCATCTACTCTATAAACCCACATTGACTTAAGGCGTATGAGAATTATAAGCAACACGCAAATAAATACTTAGTAGACTCACGGCTCACTAGTGAGCACTTTACGAATTCCACAGATAGTAAACCATTCCACCTAAACACATTTTTCAGTGATAAAGTGGCGAATGTGCTCGCTATTTTATGCCCACATACGCCAGTTCAATTCTTATGAGCTCATTAAATAGTATCTAATACATACAAACATATAAAATAAACATATTTTTCGTTATAATACTAAGCATAAGCAAATGTTGTAAGTGTGGGGCAGTTTGTGGACACTAGGAACATTATAATATTCAGCATTTCACAGCTAGAACTGTGAAATTCTAAAAATAGACTCAATTGTGCGCATGCTTGGTGCCAAGCATGAGAGGTTATACAAGGTGAGTCTAGCAGAGATAGATAAGGTGAGATCACTGCCTTATGCCTTGTGGACTTTTACATTCAGTAAATGAAGTGAAAGTGTCTTATTAGTTAATATTGTTATTAGTTAATATTTATTAACTTGTTTTAATAATCAATTATTTTGTGAGAGTTGTCAGTATTATGTGCAATGAATCGACAACAAAGGCATTGTTTAGTGTAAAATATTATTTATTTATATTATTTATGTATATTATTGGATAAATCACTTAAATTTGTTGTGTTCATAATGTATAAACTAAACCAATCAACAGAAATTACCCAAGAAAGGAAGTAATTTTCATTTCTAAATTTTTTTGCAGTATTTTGAAGTAAATTAAATTGTTGTTCATTACAAAATAGCAGAAAAATTTTAATAGAGGAAATATGTACGTAGTTTCCCACTGCTGAGAAAGAGTACTTACAAAAAATCGTCACAAATTGCGCTGGCACTGCCAACTTTTGCGACTTATGATGATTACGCAAGCAATTTGTAACAATGACAAATTTTTCTAGTTGCTGCTATTTCAGTAGTTGTTGTTACAATTTTATAATCAAAATTAATGTTTGCCAAGAACTTTGGTAAATTCGAGTTGCAAGTTAAATTGTGTTATACACTTCTGCATGCTCGTTTCAAAAGGGAGCAGAAAAAGTAGGAAAACTTTTTTAATGTGCATTGTGTGCACAAAATGGTTGTGCTCCAAGTTGCCAGGTGTGGGTGGAAGGGTGTTCCGACATATACACGCACTGGGTTACGTAATATTTTTACATTAACTTTATTTCTCGAGTGTAAGTTGAATATGAAAAACTGCTTAACGGCGAAACTTATGTTCACTACTTTTTGATTTCTTTTTATACTTTTTGTATATTTGGTATGCGCAAGTGCATGTTATTGGCAATAATGCCAGAAGTAGTGGAGAAATGCGCACTAAATTAAATTTGTTCTCCATTTAAGAAAATAAAAATTTTTATTGCGTTTTATTTATACTTACTGTTCGAATTTGAAGGAGTATTTGAGCAAACTTAGTGGAAATTGTACCTTGAAAACGTTAAAAAGTAAAATATAAAAATAAAAAAAATTACAACCTTGGCAGCGGTGGGATTCGAACCCACGCCTCCGAGGAGACTGGTGCCTTAAACCAGCGCCTTAGACCGCTCGGCCACGCTACCATATACTTGTTTTGTGACCAAATCATAATTTAAATATGTTGTATTGAAAATATTGGAACATTTGGCCCAAGACGCGTAAACAATTTTACCAAAAATTTGAAATATCTGTTTTCAGTTTAAAAATTATACAAATAAGTTCATTTAGAAAAATATAAAATAAGAAAACAAAAAGTTACTAAATAATACAATAAGCAAGTTTTGAAATTTTAATTAAAAGTTTTGAAATTTTAATTATAAGTTATAATTGTAAATAAATAATAAATAAATTTAGGAAATTTTCTTTTTTTAAAGATACTATATAGAGGCTTTACTACCGATTTTATTAGTTGGGGAGACTGATATCAATTTACAATAAATTCTAATTGAATGATGGATTATCGTAAAGTATTTATTTAACAATTTCATCATTTTAGACTTTAAAATTAGAATACGTAAACACACTGCTGATATCGCTCAGTTCTGGAAATTATATAACTGCTGAATTCAATGCACGCAGCGGTGGTCATTAGATGAACAACTCAACATTTGGAGTGATTCTAAGTAAAAGTTGCACGGAACACGATTTGCTCGGATTGATTGATTAATTTTGATTGATTTGTGGATTGTGCGTTATTAGTTTTGTTTATTAATTAAATTTTTTTAAAGATTATATAGTAGTTAGAATCATTTTAAATGTTATTTGGTAGTTTACAAACAGTTAATGCAATATTGCATTTGAAGAGCTCTAAATGAGATTCTTATCGTTCTAGTAAATAGGTGGGGCGTCACAATAGAAATACATATTAGGACGCAGTTTATAACACCCTTAATATAATTTAATCTAAATGTTTAGTATGTAGAAGCTTTTAATGTAAATTAAATATAATGTAAAAAAAATATTGAAATATGAAATTATAAAAAATATTTTAAAAGTTTTTTTAGTTACGTAACTTCCACAAAAAACTCACATATACATACATACATATGTATATATTCGACAATTTATTTTTGCTAAAAGTGAATATATATGCATAATAACTTTTATAAATAGTCTTCGCAAATCAGAATTGAAAATTTTTTGACCATTTAACTGTTTAACTGTGTTTTTGAAATGGAATAATTTCCATCCTCTTTCCAACTTTAATCTAATCTTTGTATTACGCTAGCTCGGCGATATTCATAAGCTGCAGGTGGGATGATGTTTTGTGAAGGAGTGGGAGTTTTCTTAAAATAAATTAAGAGTGAGTTTCGAAATTTGTAATATTGAATTTTCTTGATACAATTTTATTAAAATTTCGAATTCTTCGTAATTTTGTGAAGTGTTTATCATATAAATTAGTTCGTTATATTTTTCTTTTATAGGTTTTTCTAGTCATTGAATCGAAATGTAGTCATATCCTTCATTTATTGTCGATATAGCCAAATACTAACTTCCAATTATTTCTATGATACGAGGGTGGGTGAATAAGTCCCTCAAATTGGAAATAAGGAACACTCTATTCGGTTTTATTTTTCAAGATAGTCTCCTTTTAGCTCTATACTCTTCATCCAACGTTTTTTGATGCCCTCTAAAGAATATGATTTCTCGAGGCCCTCAGAATATGCGTTTGTTTCATCGATAAACTCTTCATTCGACACAAATCTCTTATCGCTGAGCCATTTCTTCATATTTGGAAACTGCAAATAGTCACAGGTGGCTTAATCTGGAGAATATGCTGACTTCTAATTATTTCTATGATACCAAGTATTATAAATCCAGTAAATTCGATTAATAAATTAATAAATTTTAAAAATAAAAATTTTCATGTAACTTTTTTCTTACTCACAAAATTATTTTTATATCACTTTAAAATTTTACGTAGCTTCTGTAGATCATGTAAAGATCTCTTACATTTTTTATTTGTGGTGTGGAAAAAATAAAAATTTAAAAAAATTTTATGCTAATTGGTGTAACTATGGGCTCAGTAAGAAAATGTGTAGTAGAACCTCTCGACCGAAAAAACGGAAAACTGCACTGTATATAGTTGCACGTATAGATTCATTATCTTCTGATTCTTGTTTATTAACTTGTTCATAAATTTTATTTTGCGATAAAGAAGTTCGCTACAATATATTCCTCTCCTTGAATATATTCAATCTTATAGTCGAAATTGGTCATTTTAAATTCCATCTTATTAATTTACAATTTGATTTTTGTGTGTTATTTAACCATTGGAAAGATCTTTTGATCAGTTATATGATACATTTCTGTCCGCACAAATAAGGTCGAAAACATTAACTTATCCATACTATTGCTAATAGTTCGTTTTCGATTGTAGAATACTTCATTTCATGCGTGTTGAAGTTTCTTGGCCCGAAGCAAATTGGTTTACTATACTGACTTAATACTACCCCTATAGTGATGTCGTGTGCGCGAAGCAGAGACGACTGGCGAAGGCTGATAACGCGGCAATGATCAGAAATGGTTGTACGCCAATTATGATTATGATGATGATGATAGTGATGTCGGATGTATCAGTAGTTAATGTAAATTGTTTCTTAAAGATTTTGATTCCTTTTCTTGATTTAGGGGTAAATGGCTGAAATATCCTTGGAAAATCCCTAATGAATTTTCTATATTATCCAGTTAATTTAAGAAATTGTTTAATTTCTTTAAGATTCTTTGGAATCAGTAAGTTGACAATAGCTTATATTTTCTTTGGATTTGGTCTAACTGCCTCACTTGGAATTACGGTCTTTTTTTTGAAATTCACATTTATTAAGAAGCATTTTCAAGTTTGATTCTTCCAGTCTTTTTGCGAGTGAGTCTGCATGCTATTCTAAGGGTGTGCTAAAGATCATTATATCAGTTAAGTACACAAACCTCATTTTACAGAAATAATTAGGCAGAATTGAATTTATCAACTTTTGAAAAGTTGCTGCAGTATTCTTAGAAACCCAAAATAGCTGGTTTATGTGGAGAAAGTAGTATTTTGCGTACTTTTCTCCTTTACCGCTGTCTGATGAAACCCTTTTGCTAAATCCATGGTTGAAAAATCGATTTTCCCATTTTATTGATTCAATGTTAGTGATACAATGTCGTCTTCTTTTATTTCCTTAAGCTTTCGATAATCCAATACCTCTCTCCATATTTGTTCTTTTGAACTATAAAATTTTTTGGGAATTTTATGGTAACGGCTTAGTCGTATGTTTATATCTTGATTCTACATTTCAATAGTCTGCATCTCAATTTTTTCATTGTGTACTCTAGAGTATCCATATAATTTATATAATGTAAAATAAACGAGATCTTAATGTATAGTTTTCATTAGTGCTTTATATGGCTATTGATTCACTAACTTTTGCGTACTGAATTGCCTTAAATTTATTTAATATACTACGATTTTCTTCAATCTAAAAATATTTTTCCAATATACAGTACTTATATTGTTCAGTCTTAAAATATTTGGATAATTAACTTCTACATTTTTCGATTCTTCATATTCATGATCATTTCCTTAATTAATAATTCATTTTGAATGACTTCGTCAAGTTTGTTATAAATTCACAATGCTGAGAAAAAATAGGGTTTAGTTTAATTCGTATTAGTTCATTAGTATTTGTAATCTTATTAAATTTCACTATACCATCTATAGTTTTTAGTGTTTGGATTGACATCGCTGTCTATTAAAAATTTTAATCCGTTGATTCTGACGTATGGGAGTTTGGTTCCTAGGCATTTTCCTGAAAATGTATATCCATCAGATCCGGTACTTTCGAAATCTACTTTGTTCTTTATTATCTTGTCCTTCTATTTTACTATAATAATAACTTGGCTGATTGTTAGGTAAATTGTGATTTGGATTATGATCATTCTGTGGATATGAATTTCTCTGATTGAAATTATTATTATTATTATTACACTTTATTCTAATAAATTAATTATTACAATAAATACAATTAATGAGTACTGGCTGCCAGGGCCTTCGACACGATCTTAATCTATTATTATTTTAAATTTTATTTTTGAAATTTATAAAATTTAAAAAGGTTTCTATTGATTTTATACTATCTAGAGTCACATTTTTTAAAATATTTCTAGCAACTTCCGTACCAAATACATCCCTTCTAATGGCTCTGAGAGCTCTGCATTCGTTCAATAAATGAGTTATTGAATGAAATTATTATTATTTTGTTGATATATTTTTTTTTTCTTGTAAGGAGAATTTGGTTTATACTGATATTGATTTTGAAACTATTAAATTTCCTCTTTTTGTTATTATTTTGAAAGTTCTTGTAGGTCTTTTAATGTTTCTAAATTTGAAATCACCTGTAACTTCCATAGTGTTTTTCAAAGAGTTTCTCAACTAGCTTCTATCAAAGTATTGTATTGATATCGTTCTTTTCACCTGCACAAGAGCCATTATTAAGAAATGGGGTCTGAAACCGCAGGCTATACACTTGTAGTACACGGCAGTGGTGAGATCCATTCTTAAGTATAAGAGTCAGAATTTGGTGGCCAGAACTAAGAAAATATTCATTATATCAATCAACTGGCAAATATGTCATAAAATCGGTATAAGCACAACTGATACTACCAACCAATCCATTTATTGGAGTAGGTATCGTAACTGGACACTGCTTTATTGCAACACATACTGCAGAAAAGAAGTGTGTACCATCTTTTATGCAAATTCCCAGCACTGGCAAAAGGGAGCTTCCACATGATAAAGTACTGCTGCAGCCACCTTTTGGAGACATTAATACGAACTACAGTATTATTTGTCAGAGCCAGTAAATGGCTCAATCAAGCGGGAAGTTGAGTAGGACAGAACTTCTCGTGGTAATACAATGGGCCTGAGTGATGTCTTTTTGATCAGCTAACGGTTTTATTGGTACATATTATTATTGTGAACATTTCTTAAAAGTGGAGTTGAAGTTTATATATATTTTGCATAGAGTATGATTCACATGTACATTCCTAACAAAAGTTGTCATTATATCAACAATTTGTCCGAAATAGTAGCCAATTTAAATAAGTTATGAACAGTTTGCGTGTATGGGAGACAGGCCTATCCTTTGTCTGATTGAGTTCATATGGCGCTCTCTGGTTTTGTTTCAAGGTTTATGATGTGTTTTTGAATAGTTTCATGAAAATATGTTTAACGATTGACCACCAGAAAATTGACGGAAAAACCAAATCGACTCAGAAAATATTATATATATATATAGGAGGTGTGATCAAAAAATAACCGTTATTGTGTGATCAAAAAATAAAGTATTTATTTATTCATCAACAACTATCTTGTCCCCTTCAAAGTGATTCCCCTCAGATATAATACACTTATGCCAGCATTTTTTTCAATCCTCGAAACACTTCTGAAACGCTTTTTTTGGTATCGCCTACAGCTCCTGTTTCGATTTTTCTTTTATCTCCTCAATCGTAGCAAAACGCTTTCCTTTCATCGGTGTCTTCAGTTTTGGAAAGAGGAAAAAGTCAGCGGGGGCCAAGTCCGGTGAATACGGTGGTTGAGGCATGATAACGGGTTTGTTTTTGGCCAAAAACCGCTCCTGAGCGATGTCCATGCGACGTTGTTTTTGCTCAAAATTTAGCAATTTTGGAACAATCTTCGCTGCCGCACGTTTCATGCCTAAAACATCCGTAAAAATTGCTTGGCATGAGCCGAACGATATGCCAACATCATCAGCAACATCTCTGATAGTGATTCGATGATTATCCAAAATCATTTTCTTCACTGCGTCAATGTTTTCATCGGTTGTTGACGTGCTCGGGCGACCAGGACGAGCATCGCCATTGACATCTTCTCGGCCTTCCTTAAACCGGTTATACCACAATTGAAGTTGTGTTCTGCTCATAGTAGACTCGCCAAAGGCCACAGTGAACATTTCAAATGTCCTTGCGCATTTAATTTAATTTTTTATACAAAACTGAATACAGTTTCTTTGATCCATATTTTTCGAATAGTACAAAATCGAAGAGCACACCAAAACACGACTAACCTTTTTATCTGTCAAAAACAAACTGACAATCCAAAATGGTTGGTATTGCCAACATAGATAACAGACATGTGTACCAACATAAAAAAAAAAAAAAATGCGAACATCGAACATACGTAACTCACGAAAAGATGAAAATAACGGTTATCTTTTGATCACACCTCGTATATATATATGTCGTCTCCTTCCCCCCTTAAAAGTGATGCAGCAGAAGAAACCAAAAATATTAGTGTTAAAATACATTGACTGATGCGGGACTATAAAGTATAGTAGAGATGAGCAAGGACGAGATGAGAAAAGTTGAAAAGAGATGTGTAGAGATGAGTACAGGCGAGTAGAGATAAATATAGTTGAGCAGCGATGAGCAGCGACCAGCAGATTAAAGGGGAATGACCTATATATAATAAATGTGTTTATTCATTCACTTAGACAGATATTTTATGTAGTAGTAGTTCGCAAATTCATCAAAAGGAGTGATCCAAACCGCAGTCTTAGAGGGAGAAAAGAAAACTTTTCCTAGTAGGAACTCACAACGCATAGTCAGCCTGGGTAAACCTAAGTAATGTCATTAGTGACATTGTTTTTCCAATAAGAATTCAATACCACAAACGAACGAATAGCTGATTTTCAACAAAATGGAACATTGGAATGAATTTGTTGCCATGGAATTGGTAAATAAAACACTCAAAATCATCATAGTGAAATCTCCGTACTCATTTCTACGATTTTCTGATATATACACTGCCCTAGGAATTCTGGACGATTTCGTTTGCTCCATTACTGACGTCACTTTGCCTTTTGCAATGATAAAGAAAACTGCACGCTTAAACGGTTTTCTCGCTGAGGAAAATATATATATATATATATATATATATATATATATATATATATATATATATATATATATATATATATATATATATATATATATATATATATAATATATATATATATATATATATATATATATATATATATATATATATATATATATATATATTACTAAAATTAATGACATACAATTTTACTACCAACCTTATTATTTGATAATGCAAGATGTTCTATGATGAAATATATATATTAACTATTAGGTATTAATGTAAATTAATATACATAAACATTTATATTTATATTCTATATATATTTAAATTCTATATATATTTATATTTTGAGCACATCGAAAAAACTGAAAAACCTTTTAAGAAATTTGCGTTCAGTTTTAATTTGATTTTGTTCTGTTTTTGTATGGGAGTCAAATCTTCTAACGCCCATAAGCAACCATTATGTCATTTAATTATATCAAAAAAATTCCTAAAATTGTTTGGTCTCGCCAATTATAAGCACCAAAAGTAGTTATCTGTATCACTGTATGTATGCTGTATTTTGGTTATCATCGAGTCTATAAAAGCGCTTTGGAAACATTTCAAATAGAAATATTATATTTGTAGGTACCGATAATAAAGACCTGTAGAAATCAGCTTTGGAAACAGACCGAACACATCTGACGTCACAACTTATTCACTAATTGGTTTCTTTCCACAAAATTCCTCCATTAATCTCCGTTAATCACCATCAATTATACTTGTTTACGAGCAAATTCTGTTAACCTTTAAATTAGCAAGAAAACATTCCAACACTTCACTTTCGAGTACGTAGTGTTTAGAGAAAAATGACTCCGCATTTATACAGACGAGCACCCACGATTAGATTATACCATTAGAAGGTGGGAACCATTTCCTTGTTTTACAGATTTAACAAAATAATCACTTTGGCAGCGGTGGGATTCGAACCCACGCCTCCGAGGAGACTGGTGCCTTAAACCAGCGCCTTAGACCGCTCGGCCACGCCACCATTAGTTTCGTCTATTTATCGCCCAGTTTTCACAATTCTACCCACACGTGTGTGTGTGTGTGCAGTTTATTTGTATATTAATTAATTTGTTATTAAAATCTATATAAAGCAATTGGAAACAGCAAATGAAATGCACTGGAGATACCTACTGCGGGTGAATAGGCCTTTAGAATATATGTACATATGTTTGTATGTATTCATATATTTACATATCCATGTGCTATTGGCATTTATATCACATATCGCGGTTGAGGTTCTGGAGATGGAGTCGCAGGGTTTTTTGGTGGGGTTAGAATTTATAGGAAGATTCCAATTCCGGTTTTGCGTAGAATCATTAAGAAAAATACAGTCAAGATTTCAAACAATTATTTCTTTTAATTTATTTTCAAATAATATGATGAGAAACGTATAATGCTGCGTTACAATTTAGGGGTAGGAGTAACATGTATGTTGAACACATTTCTTTGAGCACTTCTTCAGTCAATCGGGTCCTGCTTCTCCATCTCCGTTCTATAGAGGCAATAAAAACATAACTAGATATAAGGAAATTAGCAACAAGTGTCAGAAATTGGATTGTGGAATTCGTTCAGTTTTGGATTAAATTAAATGGGTCGTACGATTAATCAAAAGATAAGAAAATATTTCGTTTCCAATAATAAAAATGATAGCAGCGGTGACAATCACAGGAACTGAAACCAACATAATATTTATATATACATATGTATGCACATTTATGTATATATATATATATTTATATATATATATATATATATATATATATATATATATATATATATATATATATATATATATATATATATATATATATTCAATTTTTTTAGTTTATTCTATTTATTTTATTTCTTTTTTTTTATTCTTCTATTGTTTTCAGTTCATTTGACGCATTTTTGTTAGTTTATTGTAAACGATCACAGCATCAAATACACATAAAATTAAATACGCATTTTAAAATATCTGCCGCAAATGTAAGTTTTAGAAACAATTGTTTCGTGTATAAACTGTGCAGTGCTAATAACAACTGAAAATGGTAATTTATCAATATTTTCACGAAAAATTTGCACTTTCACAAGGCCAAAACTGCCTGAAGGAGCGTTCCAATGCTTTTGCGATGTACTAGAGAGTTCTTAACTATTGTCTTGGCTACAATTTTTGTCGATCGAAAATCTCAATGGTTTGGCTGTTATAGGCCAAAATATCAAAAAAAAACGTGACAAAAACTGGTGAATTTTCTACATTTTCGACTTTTCGACCATGAAAACGAAGTTTTTTCTAAGTAATATGTTCAGAGAAATTGTAGCCCGAGACAATAGCTACAACTTTACTTAAAATAAGTCAAAATTTCAAATACTTTAAGAAATATGAGCCCAATAAAATTTGCAAATTTTCCAAAAAAATAAAGTGAGAAAAAAATGCAAGTCAAAATCTGGAAGCGCGATTTTCACCTTAGACGTATGGTCTAGTGGACTTTTTTGCTCAGTACAATCCCAAGAATCAGAAACGCTAAGCGCACAATAAGATTTTTTTCCTTCCATACTAATCGCCCCACCCTAATGTATATATACGAGTATATATATATATATGTATATGTATATGTATATGTATATGTATATGAAGTAGAAGTAGAACGATATATATTGTCTTCAACCAGAATCGGAGAAAAGGCCATTCTGCCAATTATGCCAACCTTATATATAAACACATGGTAAACCTTCCAATAAAAATACGTGTTAACTTAAAACTTGGAGATATTCTTGTAATACAAATATTCTAAGTTCGAGATGTTAATTTTTCTGCTTAAAGTAGAAGTCTAGGTATAGGTAGTAGGAGTTGATATTGGTGATTGCATGCGATTCTTGGGAATAAGCAAGGGAACTCAAAATTATCCCAATTTGGGATTTTGCGGGCAAGGTTTTTATAACAAACTGAATAATAATAATTTAATCTTGCTTTCGACTTAATATTCTGTTAGTATAACATTTTCTTCGTTGAGTTATATCTAATTTAAAGCATGTTGAAGGAGGAATCGACTTTTTAAACAATTGAAATTACAAAAGTTGGGCCCGGATTCACAGTCATTCGTTAAAAATTTGTAAACTAACATTTATTTATTTTATTTTTTCATACTTGTATTGAAATTTTAATACAATAGAACTTACAGCTATGACATCTAATGGTCTTAAGCTAGTTAATTTTATATATATGTTAGATTTTTTTTAGGTGTTAGAGTACTTAAGCAGTATCAGCATCTTTAAGTCTTTATCGTTAGGGTTGTTAAGTAGGGTTGTTGGTTTGATGTTTGGTAGTGATTTTCTGTAGATGTTAAAGTATGTACAATTGTCTACAGAAAATCACTACACTAAACTAACATGATGACTAGAGTTCAACTACATTTCATATTCACAGTGCTTCAATTTGTGGATTGTTTTTGTAGCACTGTACAGCTTGCAACCATATCAAGAATATTCAACTCACTATCACATAATGTTTGAACGTTAATGGAGAAAAAACCTTTCCTGTTACGATACATTTCGGCATCATCACCAATTGCAATGCGTCAAACTGTGCAATTACTTTGAAAGAATTCCTATTTATTCTAAATGCTCACCAGGAGAATGTATTTTGGTATGAGTCCATAGCGGCAATTACACCAGGAAACCTTGCAAGTTGAACGAATTTAGCCTTAACATTTTTCATATCATTGCTAGATTTTGGGAAATTAATATATTTATTCCTCAAAAGCGCTTTATGATGTGACACCAAAACGGTAACTCTCGAAACAGTAGACTGAGATACACCAAAAATATCCGCATGCAGTATGCAGCGTAATACCCCAGTGTTATTAAAAGCATTTGCACCGGCAATAGTACGATATTCCTTGGAGTAGTTGCTTGAAACATTAATTCAAACCATAGCTGAAACATATGTATTTATAACTTTGGTTTTCCTTCAATATGAGGTCGTATACATTGCAACGCCACTTCCTTCCACAAATGAAACCTGTCACGAAAATCTTTGGCATCATATTTATGGAAAAAATTAGGTCGATTTCTAATAATTGGTTGCCGACGATCAATAACAACATTCCAAATGTTTTCAATATCTTCATCACTTTCAATATCAGAATCCAAATTTTCGCGAGACATTTTCTATTTACCACAGTCAAATGTGGATTTGACTATTAGTTAACCTACAGCATTTGGGGGTTTTACTAATGGTTAACTAAACACTTACATAAAATATTATTAGTTAAGCATTTGTCACTGGTTAACCAATGACTGTGAATCCAGGCCTTAGAGTCTTATATAACTGTGCTGTTAAAGTAGACATAAGTTAGGTTAGGTAGGAGTGGCCGTCCAGTTTGCCAAAAGCGCACTTGAGCACACATAATGGCCCATTGTGATATCACGGTGTGGCGCCGTTTAAGCACTGACTAAAAAGTTCCCTTACTTGGGATGGTGATAGTCAGCGCAAGGACATTGCCAGGAAAGGCACGACTCCCCCGTCATGTTGCAGGAAACCATCCTGATACTTTGGTGAACCTGGCTATGTCCCTAATATTAATGGATGACAGCTCTGTCAGGCTTGTAAGGAATGGGGCACCAAAGGTGCGAATTCTTCTTCTGCTCAAGGATGGGCAGTGGCATAAGAGGTGGAAAACCGTCTCGTCCTCCCCCTCGGAGCCACAGCCTCGGCAAAAGTCATTTAAGGGTAGGCCCAGTCTTTCTGCGTGCTGTCCCATTATGCAGTGGCCGGTCAAAACCTACAAAGTTGTCGACAGTGATACGCGATCAAGTCGAAGAAGTTGATTGGACAGGTGACTGAGCCGCCTTTCATAAATTATAAGGCATTTCTTGAGAACATTATTCTTCATTCAATATACTACGTCTATAAATATTTCTTCAAGCGTCAGTTGATGCTGCCATTGAGCATTTTTATCCCGCGCCTCTCGCTATCGTACAAAATATGTTTGTGGGTAGGGAATTGAAACTTTTCGAAAGGTAAGCAGAATATTTCTTCAAACTTTTGTTCAAGAAAGTTACAGAGTTTTTGTTCCTACACCTGTCGAAATAGGTATGTAAGTACTTATGTACACGTACATATCTATATTGTTTCTTACCTGTAAGAATTATATTTTGGCTTTCCAAGCACGTTCTGTCATTTTTGACATTTAATTACGTTCTGTATTCGTACGCATGCTGCGTTGTTGTAGTTGTTGCTGTTATTTTTAAAAAATGATGTACGCGTATTTCTTTCACGTGCGTTTTTTACTTTTCTTTTCATATGAGTTTACGTGTATTTTCTTTTTTATATGATTTTTGTAGATTTTTGAGTATAGAGTAAATTTTTAAGTTATTGCGTCTGAAATAGCAGAGTCCCACAGAGTTGCCGTGTTAATTAAATAGTGAATATTTTTGCTCGTGACTATAATTCCATTCTAAGAATGATTTCGTTTAAATGTATGTATGTCAATAAATATGAAGTCAAAAGAAGAAAAAAGAAGCAAAAAGACATTTGGACTTTTAAAATACTTCTTTCCCAAAATGACGCTGGATCTGCGAGTGTGTGCTTCTGACCAGTGTACCTCGTATTCCATTCAATCAAAAGAACAATGTTTGGATACTTACAGCCGTTGGGATGAGGTCGACCTCTACTGAGGTATGGAAGCCCTAATAAACCGGGCCAAACCAGACCAAATAGTAATACAGAGAGTGTGGACTTTACGAACTAATGACGGTGAATATAGATGGTACCTTAAAGTGTGTTAGTTCAACTGGTACTACTATATTAGGTTCATTTGGGCGTTCTATTCAATAAATAAAATATTATGGAATATTGGAATCAGAAATAATGCTCGATCTTTCAGCGTTCTGCCTCAAAATACATACCATAAAATCGTGGTTTTATTTATTTGATATGTGAATAGTCTCTTGAAAGCCAATGCAAAAAGAATTGTCATCTTCAACTGCATTGTAATCCCTACTCTCCGCTACATGGCAACTCTAATAACTCGTCGCAGTGCAGCGTAAGCGTACGTGCAGCTGTCACAGGTTGTCCACTTGCCACACTCACGTTTCTTTTTCTTTACGTTGGTCCTCCCTCCATCCAACCACTCGAATGCTTTTAATGTTGTTGCCTTTTTGAAGCACCTTTCTTCTTCATCTTAGTGGCTTTTTCTCTTTATTCTACTCCATTTATTAAAACGAAGAACGTGATATGAAAAACTAAACTCCATGCTTTTTATATTTGCTATTTAAGAGAGAAAGAGAATTAAAGGATAATTCAGGACGAAGCATATAAATTAATTAAGGAAGGATAATGCGAATGTGGCTGTAACGGCACAGGACTTTGGACGCCCATCTGCAGATGCACTGAATAGAAATAATTAAATTAAAAAGCGTAGAAGTAGCAAAAATTAAAATAGGATTTGAATTATGTATAGCAAGGGTTGTGAAGGGATATGATGCACGGCAAATACACAGCGGATATATATTTCATAAGTTTTTAGTTCATTTGAAGGGTTTATGCTCTTCAGGAAATTGCAGAAAAAATAATGGGGAGAACACAGTAGCAATTTCAAAGTATTATCAAGATTGTTTTAAGGAAAGTTTTTTCTGTTTATTCTCTGGTCAAAGTTGTTGGTAGTATTACAACTAAAACCTGCTGATCATTAATTCCATTTTCCTTTATAGTCTTCTCTTTAATTAGTCATTACAATTGTCTACTTGTCCAATAGGATATATTCATCTATTTTATGCAAACAACCCATTGTTTTATTGTTATATTGGATACAGAAACTTTATGAAGGTACTACTACTCAGAGGAGTATAAATTGATAGCGCTATATAAAGAACAATTTAAAGAAATGTTTTTTTTCCTTTGTTAAGGAGAGTTGGTAATGCTAGAACTTAGGACTCTTGGGATAATCAATGCCCTCTTTCTCAGAATAAAATCACAAAATCAGGGGAAGAGTAAATGAATAGAAACTATTAAATATTTACTCTCTTCCTCCTTGTGTGGACCTAATTATGTATAAAAGCAAAATACTTTTTTCGATAAATCGGCTCAAAATAGGTGCAACAACTTTCCCATTATAAGCACTCTGATAAATATGTTCCTGTTTATAAGATATGTGGGCACATTCTATATTCAACTAAGAAACTCATGATGTTTAAATTGAGAACTTATATTTGCTCAACCGGGAAAGAGACACAGCGGATACATTGATGTGGACGTGTATATGAGGAATAGCCAGATCATTTCCTCCTCATTTCTGAGAAATACAAGGATTAAATACATTGAATACAATTTTTTTTTAAATACTAAAAAAAGGACGATCACTCTCGGCACTCTTTACAACTATTATTACAATTATTCGAAAATTTCTTAACAATTTCTGAGAACGCAATGGAAGAGCAACAATATTGGGTCGCGTTCTCGAGAAAGCGTAAGACGCAGCTCCTGAAACAGTAGGCAAAGGGAGTCGCTTTTATTATATTCCAAAGAAAGTAAATTTCTTAGGATGATATTTATTCACAGATTGGTTCAAGTTTCCTTTAAATTTCCTATAGGCAATTGGTGGAGGGTTGCCTGTAACCCCTTCAGCGAAAAAGTGCATGATCGCCGAAATACGCACTAAAAATTCTGTTTTTAAGCTGCACTTTATGGAAAAGCCATCGACGAATTATAAATGCACCAGCTGTGATACAGTAGTTATTTTGAATTGTAAAAATTTTAGAAAATATGCAGCAGGGGTTGCAAGGATGCAATGCAGAAGGAGTAGAAGCAACAATTACACTTGAAGCGAAAAGAGCATTTAAATAATTTCTATTATCAGTTTCCTTTTTTTTAACCTAAACTTATAATTCAGGACTTATAGTGGACCTGATGAGAACCCTTTGGGAGGTGTTTTTGACTTCCGTCGCAACTGAAAAAGTGATTACAAATATATATATATATATATATATATATATATATATATATATATATATATATATATATATATATATATATATAAAATCATAGAACACCTTCTAAGTCAATTAGATGTTTGTCCATTCCTCCGTCTATCTGTCCGACTTTGGTCAATTTTTATCTCCGTAAAGAATATAGGAAGCATTCTTTTACTGCCAGTCTACACGTGTTTATTAATGTATCCCTCATCTACGAAATTGCTCAAGATGGGTCACAGTACCTGTGTAAAACGTCAAACAAAAGAGGGTTAATTCCAATGCACGCACACTTTTAATGTATATATATAACTCGAGATCGGGACAAGATTAATATAAAAATTGTTGGCATAATGGCAGAAAACTATATTATGAATCATGGTGGGCGTAATATTTCAGCTGCCACTCTCGCCTACACATAGAATTCATCGCTATTTAAAACGTGCCTACAGAGATAATGTTTATTATTACATTATATGGATCCATGGTGTAACTTGCAGGTCCACTTCATTTGCGTAAGTGTGATTTGTGGGTGAAGGGTATCTTGAAGTCGGTCTAACAAAACCATTTATTAATAATACTCGTTCACTTACATTGTCCTGAACAACAGTATTCGCGAATTGTTTTGAGTGGTTGTTTTAAATTCTATTTTGTGCATGCCTAAATTTCAAGCTGATACATTTATAATTTAGTTTAATACTACAATTTTGGCCAGTATGTCCAAAGTCATCCATTTCGTTAGTGGCAATTCGTCACTGTTTTTCATTTAAGTTAATTTTTTTTGTTTGGTTTGAAAACTCCAGCAGCTTTACACCTTGTGTAATAACCCACTTAGGTTGAGCGCTTCCTTTCATTGACATATTTTGAATTTTAAAATATTTCGGTCTTACATTCTCCCGAATGATGCCGCAACAAAAGTTATGTAAATTTCTGTTATTTCATTGGTTTGATTTAAATTATTTAAGATAAGACCTAATATACTCGTAAGTGGCGGCGCCAATTAAGTGGAATCTTCTGTCCTATAAATTACTAAATTTAAGATAAGAAAATTTCAAACCAGGCCAAAAGAAGGAAATCAAAAAAATCAATACATAAAATATTTTCTGGTGCATGACAACAATAAAATTGACCCGGAAATTTAGAATTAACACAGTTTCAGTGTAATGTCTCAAATAAATTATTAGGGCTACTTTTTGTATCGGTTGTGATAGAGGAATAAGCGGTGAAGTGCGTCAAGGAATATGTCAACGAGGAGGGAAATGATTACATATATTTAAACAAATGTTCGCGTTCAGAAATATGCTCACTAATTGAGTTTGTTTCATCTATTTATGTCAATAAAGGAATTGACTCGACCATGAGTAGAAGGAATTATTGTAATCCTTTCTCTGTGCCACTATGACAACTTTAAAAAAATGTCTTATATTTTATTCGATTATGAAATGCAAGAAAATGTGCCCGAAAAATAGTGTAGGACTCATATACTCCTTAGGTATTATACGTACTTGAATGTGCACTCCTTGAAAATGCTGCATCGATAGCGAGTTAATATACTAAGGAAAAAACAAAACGTTATCGAAACATTGTTGGTTACTTTATTTGAATATTACATAATTACAAATCTTCTATTGCTGTATTTTATTAAGAAATTGCAAGCAGTTTTTGATGAGGCAGGAACCCATGAATTGGCATTTCTGGATCCGTAACTGTGTGTACAATTCATTTAGTTATACTCTTGTTGGTTTTCGTACTAGTATTTGTTACATTATTTTTCCTTCAGAGCAATTTTTACTAGCCACCCAAAAGGATTTAAACATTTTGACTACTGAAAGTAAGTACTGCAGAAGTTGATGCATAATTATCACCCTTAAAGAATATATAAAAGATGATTGCGAGGAGTTAATATCCAGATAAAATCCTCAAATGTTTTTCATTTATCGATTACTCAAGAATTTCTTAGTGCGTAATGCGGAGTTAAGATTTAGATTAAATACAATATAAATAAATTTAAAAATGGCTAATTGTCCTGTGTCCTCAATGTGTTCAATTACACAGTATCTACTCTGGGCAAGTACGTGCATATGTATTTGTGCATGTGCGTTCCTGAGTGCGCCTGATGAATGTAACCGAAACCATGAAAACCCAAACAGGCGAACCACATAGAAACGTACACTTGAAGTGCAAAAGCGGAACCAAAAGTTGCGGTCAACTGATGGTGTTGCTGTTTTCGGTTTTAGTTGCTTTACACGCACACATTTTTGTGAACATTTCGTTTAAAATAAGTGAAGACATATTTGAATTAATTCTAATAGAATTTGCAATAGTTTCAGTTATGCTTGTACAGCAGCTTCAGTAGATCAGGAAGATCATGGACCTTGAATGACGGTGGCAAATTCTTAGAGGAATTTGTCATCATCTTATTGGAAACTAGTTTCTCTTACACAGCAACATCATAAATCATGCTAATCAATGCGATAAAATATGCTACGCATTAGTTCAATGTTAAATTTTATATATTCGTGAGTAGCGTCAGCGGAAGACGACACAGCGACAGCTAAAAATATATAAAAAGCCTACGCTCTGGCGAAGTTAGTATCAAAAGCAATTCTAAGATTGTTTTAGCAACGCTTTCAACCAAGCACAATGGTAATTAAAACGATCTAAGAACTAAGAATTATTAAAATAACAACTAATTTCCTTTGTAGAAATTCCTAATCGTCGCTGTAGCCTTCCTGGCCTGCGCTTACGCTGATGTCTCTGAGTTGGGCGGTGGAGGATACGATTATCCAGCGCCAGCACCCGTTAAAAGCGCCGTGTTGTCTCAACCTATTCCTCCACCAGCACCGGCTAAGGCCTACATCCCACCTCCACCAGCACCGGCTAAAGCCTACATCCCACCTCCACCACCACCACCACCACCATCCAAGTCGTACATTCCTCCATCCAACGGCGCTGCTCAATTGTCGCAACCTATTCCAGCCCCCCCACCAGCCCCTGCTAAGGCCTACATCCCACCTCCACCACCACCACCACCACCATCAAAATCATACATTCCCCCATCCAGCGGAGCTGCTCAATTGTCCGAACCTATTCCCGCTGCACCAGCCAACACTTACATTCCACCAGCTGCTCATGAAGCACCCGCTCAGGACGGCTACCGTTACAGAACCGTCCGTCGCCGTGTCTACAGACATCGCGCTTAAAAGTTGATACACCGATCTGGATATTGTTAAAGTTTTTGTTACTTGAATTTGAAAAAAACTGAAAAATAAACATTTTTTTAATTAAATCAACTTTGGTCTTTTGTTAATAAATGTGGGCACAGAAAAAAAAATAGATACGGCAATCACATCCCTGCCAAAAGGGTGTGCTTATGATTCCAAAAGAACAGAATTAGGAAATATGATTATCACGAAACAACCAACAACATTTCCAGCTAGAAATCTTTTGAGATCTCAGCAAGGTTCTCAAATAGAAAATCTAAAAAAATTTGGATTTGCTCATATATAACAAAATAATGGTAAAATCAATTGAGTTTAGAAGATGAGGCAGGACTTACTAATATTACTGAAAACTCAGAGGAAAATTTGGGAAACTGTTTTGTTTGGAAATATGTCGTTTCAAGAAGTCGTCAGGTATCTAAAAAGTTTGTTACTCGACTATAAAGCATTCGAGCACACTAATCTACGCATATTGTCTTAAAATTTCAAACATGCGTTTGCTTGTTATTCTTTAGCAACACTTCCATAATACGCCCTTGTAGACATATTGACTAAATTTTACATTCTCCAGATCAATGAAATTGCTTCTGTTAATATAGTTTTATACCATTACATAGGATCCTAAAAAATTCTGGCTTTAAACTTTAATAATTGAGACTAATTTCGTTTATATATTATTCACAATCTTAGCTAAAAAAGTACGTTTTTAACTAGTAAAGTTCTCGTTTTTAAATGGAATAGAAAGATAAAAGCACTGAATTTAGCGTCCTTTCTAAAAAAGTGAACACCAAACATATCCTATCCTAAGGAACAGTTTTGGTGCCACTAGAATAATAATGCTAACAAGATTCCATAATTCTATAAAAAATATTTAAGAATTATGATTAATGTAGATATCAGGCTTAAGAGCGCTCTATTGGATATTCTCAATTTTTGTATGAAACTAACTTCGTGTACCATTTAAAAACCTTAGCGTGGTGTTTATAAGGGCATCTGATTGTCTTCGCAGTTTAAACATTTTATGAAAAAATGGTCCACGCACGCATTGTTGGAATCCACAAAGTCCTTTGATACTTAGGGGCAAGTGATATTAGCTCTAATTTAGGAGACTTAAATCACTGTGTTCCAAATCTAACTTTTTGGACTTTCCGATCTTCTGATTTTGATAAATAATTCTATTATAAAAATATATCAGCCAAAGTTTTCTTTGAACTATATTATGTCAACATCGATCTATATCTTATGAATTCTGATATATTATGGTTTCAAATTGCATTGTTAGCAACTGAATATATCTTTGCATACATTTAGGAGCCTCATTTTCATTTCGGTCAACGAAAGAATACTTATACCTAGCAGACTTTGGTTTACTTTGCGACACCAGCAAGGCAATTACGTATCATTAACTGCGACAACCGATTCCCCCAACTTTGGATTATTCAGCCTGATAAATAGGGTTATTCATTTATTACTGATCTCTATTCCATGATACATTTTGATTAGAATGCCGATGTAAAATTCAGAATAAACTTATTCCAGCGGCCTTCATTTAAAAATAAATTACTGGATTGTCACAAAAATCTTCAAGAATTTTGTAGAGAATTAAATTTATTTTCCAATGCCACAAAATGATACTTTGAGACCCTCGACAAAAAATTCGAAATTACAAAATCAGGCCATATATTCAATTGGCACGCCCATTTTTTACATATCTGCAACAATCAATATCTACAACATACATTTAAAACTGAATTAACGCAACATAATGGAGCATGCTGAGTTACATTTACCCTGAGTTGGACTGCGTACTCAGATTACCTCTTTCGAATTTGCCAAGCTTAGGCAAGCTCAAACATTTGGAGCTATTCTTCATATCCCAATATCGCTGCACTGATTTTAAAAATGTGACATACATCCGGGGTCTCTATATAAAAATTGGATCTATCTTTACAAATGTATCTATTCTCTGGTTGGAGAAACACACTACGGCAAATTATCCCTCATTCATCAACCCTGACTTGGTTTTATAATGAATCTGCAAAAGGATTACTATCATTAGATTTCAGATTATAAACTGAATGAGAAATTGAAGGATGTTGTCAGGATAGCAGAATATCATTTGTCCTAACATAGCTCATATCAAAGTGACTTACTATTGGATGTTTCCCAGGACCCTACTTAATCCCTTAGATTTATACAATGAGCAATTAATATTTTTAAAAATTACAATTCGAAGTACCAGACTCATCTTTATATACAAAACCATGTCAGTTGCTAAAAGATTCCTTAAGAAATGTACTATATTAATAATATATTGAGGTATGCGGTTATTTTCAAGTCCTATTAAACCGGTTATTTTCAAGTCCTATGGACCGTTCCATTTCATATTCACCAATTTTATACGTTCTCATACAGTGAGTAATCTAATCTAGTCGCATACTTCCAACACGTGGCCCATCACACAAAACCGAACTCCACCAACGAATACCAAGTGTCTACGATTAAATTTCCTGCCCATGCAAGTTGTAGAGTATAAATAAAGAATCTCCAAACTGAGCAAAATCGACATCTGCTTCCTTAATGGCAATAGTCAAATTTATAATAAGTTAATAGCAAAAATTTTGTGTATCGATACTAAAAAGTTTTATGAATATTCAATTAAGTTATCATCTTTCATGTTAAATTTACAGTTAACGTTCTGTGCCAAAAGCATGCAAGAAACTGGTTAACATAAAGCGTACGAGTCAACAACATGCTTGTTTATGGTAGCAGCAAGTTCAACTGTGTTGGTTAACCTTTGGCAGCTTCCGCTCTGCGCATGCGCGCATAGGTGAATGGAAGACTTTTGCCAATATTTGCAGTTTACGATATTGTGGTTTCTTGAAAGCGAAATAATATAAAAACCTCTGCAACGGAGGAGCATGCATCAAACACAGCTCTAGCACTGCTCCAGCAACACTAAACAAAATGGTAAATTGCACCATCTGCAAAATCCTCGGATACTCAATATGGGAAATAATAAAATAAAATAATTTTTTCTTTTCTCCAACAGAAATTCTTCGTCATCGCTTTCGCTCTCCTGGTTCTTGCCTACGCTGATGTCTCCGAATTGGGCGGCGGTGGCGGTGGCTACGACTACCCACACCCAGCACCACCAGCACCACCATCCAACTCGTACATTCCACCAGCTTCCCATCAGGAACAATTGTCCGAACCAATTCCACCACCTTCCAACTCGTACATTCCACCAGCTGCCCATGAGGAACATTTGTCCGAGCCAATTGCACCACCACCAGCACCACCATCCAACTCGTACATTCCTCCATCCAACAGTTACATTCCTCCAGCAGCCCATGAGGAGCCCGCTCAGGATGGTTACCGTTACAGAACCGTTCGCCGTCGTGTCTACAGACACCGCAATTAAGTACTGATCCACTGTTGCACCTATTGTTGAAAATTTTTGTTAATCTATTTGAAGAACCTAAAATATAAAAGTCATAAAAAATCACATTTCTTACTTTATTTTGGTGCCTTTAGGTTGGTTTGATAGATAATATAAGGCGGACTGAAAGAAGAAACTTAAAGTTTTGACATCCAAAAGATCGGGAGATCATATATTCGATTATATGATTTTGGTTTGAGGGAATGTTCGAAATTGTAAAAAATAGTAACAAAGTATACAACATGTATTAAATGTAAAAAAAACTAATATACCATATTTATTACACGAGAGCTGAAAGCCGCAGTTGCCAGTGCTCCTCTTACAAATTGTACACTAATTAATTTTTGTACAAATTATAATAATAATAAAAGTCATAAAAAATCAAAATTCTTACGGCATATTTTATTGTAGTGTGTACAAGCCTTTGCTTTGGGTTGTAGGATAAAATTAGGTGGAGTTAAGGGAGAAATTTAAACTGTTTAAATTCAAAAGTTTGTATTATTATTATCATCCTACATGCCGCCAATCAAAGACAGTTGTTGATCCAATGATATAAGCTCTATTTTAGGAGATTTACATCAATGTGTTCAAAATCTAACTTTTCGTCGTGTCCAATCCTAAACAATTTTATTATATTAATAAATTAGGCCAAAGATTTCTTTTAACAATATTATATTTTGTTGTATTATATTTTATATTTTTATTTCATTTATTCTGCAACTAGTTTTAGTTTAACTCACAAACAATTTACTTCGAATAACAATCTCAGCTAAATTTCTGTTAAGATCGCTAGGTTTGATTCTACTTAATCTTTTTTTTGAAAAGTACTGGTGCTGTAAAGTGCAGAAGCTGCTGGGTTGACATGATTCCTCAGCCTTTCTTCGTGGCCTTCTGCTATTTTCTGAAATATTGCATTGACTGTATCAACTCCTAGAGAGCGTTTTAGAACCAAGGAGCATTAACAATGCACCTCGAACCTTTGTTCTGGAATCTTTGGATTGTGTTAATGCGGCTTTTGCTGGCACATCCCCAAAGCGGCTCACCATACATCCATATTAATTTTTAGTAATAGATTCTAGATTATTATTTAGTTATGATGGATTGCTCCGGTTTTCTACCTATCAGCCAGGACTTATTTCGGATTCTAAGGTTACTTCTTCCTTTTTCTTTTCCACGTGTTCGATCCAACGGAGTTTTGCAACAAGTGTAATATAAGTTATTTTGCTTGATTCGGATATGGAACTTGTACACTGTTAATATGTACACTGTTAAGGTGTATTTTTTTGGTTGGTGAAATCGGCATAGATGGATTTGGAGTCGTTGACTCTCGTGTTTTTGTTCAATAGGCGCTGTCGTTTACTGCGGCTTGGAGTGTGTTTGTTGATACAAGCTCCGTTTTTCCACCAGTTATAAGCGCAGTATAATCTTTGAACGTGGTTGTGGTGTAGTTATTACTACTAGGTAGATCACGTTTGTAGAGCGGATAAATGAGTGGCCCTAAGAACACTATCTTACAGTACTCCAACTTGGATCTCCAGCGAGTACTCATTTTGTTGCCTTAAGTTGTTTTAAGATTTTTAGATGTGATTACGAGATTTTTTTACTTCAAATTCTGTTTGATTTCTATTAACACTTCAGTTTCTGTTGCAAATTCAATTTCGAGACTATCAGCTTTATGTCCATGCTCGACCCCAACATTATAATCGCTGGAATCATTAGGAGTGTGAATCAGTAAGTTATTCTGTAAAAGCTTCGGCTTTTTGGCTATTGTTTTTGGGCCATTTGTCATTTCAAATTTTGAACGGCGCAGAATGATATCTTGATTGTTTTAACTTCTGGGGAATAAGGAATAATATTTTGTATGATCGGTTGAAAGGCTTGTTAAGTACTTGCTTTCGGAGTTATTCTTTAAAGCCTTCATTTTAAAGTTTATTTCTTTAGATATTATATTTAGAGCTTTTAAATCCGTTGGGCAGCGCGATTGATGCCATCGGTATTTTAAGGTTTGAAATTGTTGGCAGTTGAATATTTCTTCGCATACTTTTAGGAGTCTCTTTTTCATTTCGATCAACGAAATAGCATTTTGATTTAGTGGATTTTGGTTTACTTTGCGACACCCGTGAGGTACTTTCGTATCATCAAATATGACAACCGAATCCCGAAACTTTGCATTATTCTGCCTGATGAATACGGTTATTTATTTATTACAGATCTCTATTCCATGATAAATTTTGATTAGAATCCGATGTAAAACTCAGAATAAATTTATTCCAGCGGCCTTCATTTAAAAATAAATTTCTGGATTGTCACGAAAATCTTCACATTTTGTAGAGAATCAAATTTATTTTCCAATGTCACAAAATAATACTTTGAGACCCTCGTCAAAATATTGGAAATCACTAAATTAGGCCATATATTCAATTGGCACGCCCATTTTTTACATATACGAGTATGCTCCAATGAATATCTACAACATACATTTAAAACTCAACTAACTCAACATAATGGAGCATATTGCGTGGTATTTTTAGTGACTCTGATGTGGACCCTGTATTCAGACTATCTTTTTCGAATCTTAGATGTACTCAAACATTTGGAGCAATTCTTCATATCCCACTACCGCTGCACTGATTTTAAAAATGCTTCATACATTTGGGCTCTCTACATAGAAAATGGATCTATCTTTACAAATTCTCTGGTTCGAGAAACACAATACGGCAACCCAAATTATCCCTCATTCTTAAACCCTGACTTGATTTTATAAAGAATCTGCAAGAAGAGCTTTTACTATAATCAGATTTCAGATTATAAACTGCATGAGAAGCTGAACCTTTCCTCAGGATAACAGAATGCTATTTGTCCTATCAGAGGTCATGTCGAAGTGACTTACTATTGGATGTTTCCCACAATTCTACTTAATCCCTCCGATTTAGTGAGCAATTAACCTTTGTGAAAAATTAGAATTCGAAGTACCAAACGCCTCTTTATATTGGAAATCCTGTCAATTGCTAGAAAATAGGATGAGTAATGCTCTACATTAATAATATTTTGAGGTCTGCGGTAATTGAGTCCTACCAAAAATGAGGGCCGTTGAACATAAACATTCTTATAGGGGAATCATTCAAATTTAGCGGCATATTTCGTATGTTTTCGTGCCCCATCACACAAAACCGAAGTCTACCAATGAATACCAACTGTCTAGAATTACATATCCTGGCCATGCCAGTTGTAGAGTATAAATAAAGAATCTCCTAACTGAGCAAAAACGACATCTGCTTCTTTAATGACATTAAATAACCTGGAAATAGTTAAATATATAATTATTTAATAGTAAAATTTTGCATATCGATATTCAAATCGTTCTATGAATATTCAATTAAGTTATCATCTTTCATGCTAAATTTACAGTTAACGTTCTGTGCCAAAAGCATGCAAGAAACTGGTTAACATAAAGCGTACGAGTCAACAACATGCTTGTTTATGGTAGCAGCAAGTTCAACTGTGTTGGTTAACCTTTGGCAGCTTCCGCTCTGCGCATGCGCGCATAGGTGAATGGAAGACTTTTGCCAATATTTGCAGTTTACGATATTGTGGCTTCTTGAAAGCGAAATAATATAAAAACCTCTGCAACGGAGGAGCATGCATCAAACACAGCTCTAGCACTGCTCCAGCAACACTAAACAATATGGTAAATTGCACCATCTGCAAAATCCTCGGATACTCAATATGGGAAATAATAAAATAAAATAATTTTTTCTTTTCTCCAACAGAAATTCTTCGTCATCGCTTTCGCTCTCCTGGCTCTTGCCTACGCTGATGTCTCCGAATTGGGCGGCGGTGGCGGTGGCTACGACTACCCACACCCAGCACCACCAGCACCACCATCCAACTCGTACATTCCACCAGCTGCCCATCAGGAACAATTGTCCGAACCAATTCCACCACCTTCCAACTCGTACATTCCACCAGCTGCCCATGAGGAACATTTGTCCGAGCCAATTGCACCACCACCAGCACCACCATCCAACTCGTACATTCCTCCATCCAACAGTTACATTCCTCCAGCAGCCCACGAGGAGCCCGCTCAGGATGGTTACCGTTACAGAACCGTTCGCCGTCGTGTCTACAGACACCGCAATTAAGTACTGATCCACTGTTGCACCTATTGTTGAAAGTTGTTGTTAATCTATTTGAAGAACCTAAAATATAAAAGACATAAAAAATCAAAATTCTTACGTAATATTTTATTATTGTATCTTTTCATTGGGTTGGGAGATCAAATAAGGTGGACTTAAGGGAGAAACTTGAAAGTGTTTAAATTCAAAAGTTCGGGGATCATATTATTATTATTATTATTATTATCATCCAAAGCCATTCTCCCCCTGCATACAGCGCGAGGCGGGATCCATTTTCACCGAGAATGATGGAAGTTTCGGCAGAGACCATAGAGACGGGACACTTAAACATCGAATTTTTTGACGTTTAAAAAAAAATGTCTTTGTTTATCATTAGTTGGCTATATGAATAGGTTTGTTTATCACTGGTTAACCCGAATTCTGAAGAAAATCAGCCACAGTATTTCAGCTTTGCACATGTGTTAGTGTGCGCAAAACAAGAGTAATTTCTCTGTATTCTCTGGTTTCGGTCTGCAAGTTATGTCTGGCACTTTTTGGATATACGAGTATGTTGATTTTATTGTAAAGTGTTTTTATTAATTTAAACATTCTCTTCTTGTGTTGCATGTTTTAAGTATCACAGCATTCTGTATTTTATGGTGTATGTTATCTCTATGTCTAGTAGTTTTAAGTTTGGTATGAATGTTGTGTGTGATATTCCAGTTGCCGCAATTGGAATTGTTTTTACAATATTCTGTTTCCAGATGCGTTTTGTTTCTTGCATTAATTCGTTATATTTTCCTTTTTTCTCGATTTATTTCTTGTGTATGTTTGTGTCATTCGGGGCGCTTATCTCGATGAATTATGTTGTTCTGTTCTTTTGTTTATTAGAATGATATCTGGCCTATTACTGGTTATAGTTTTATCTGTAAGTATTGCAATATCCCAGTATATTATGAATGATTCGTTTTCTAGTATATTGGATGGAGTATATTTGTAGTATGGGTCACGGTGTTCTACTAGTTGTACTTTGTTTGCTATTTCTTCGTGCAGTATTTTTGCAACTGTGTTATGTCTTTCTGTATAATCTGTACCTGCGAGAGTTGGACATCCTGCGATCATGTGGTCTATAGTTTCTATGTGTATTTGGCATCTGCGGCATTTATCGACCACACTCGGATCTTTAAAGATATATTTTTGGTAGTTTTGGTTAAGGATAACTTGCTCCTATGTAGCGGTCATTAATCCTTCTGTTTCGGGATATAGCTTTCTTCTTTGCCGTGCAGTTGTTTCTGCACTCATATGGTTTCTTTTGATCTACCTTTGTGTACGTGCGTATTTCCTCTGTATTGTGTAGGTTTAGTGGCTTGTAGTTTTTATCGGCTAATGCTATTGCTTGATGTAGATTGGATATTTGTCTGTGAGAAATTTATCAGAGTCTGTTTATTTGATTGCTGTGTAGATTGTGTATGTCTATTAATCCTCTTCCTCCTACTATTCTATATTGATTTGGGTTGTAGTTTTCTATGCTTTGTCTCTATTTCTATGTTGTTGAGATCTGTATTTCACCATTTTTTATGTATGGACAGCTCAGATTTCCTACCCATTAGTCAGTACATATTTCCGCTTTTAATGTTTAGTTCTTCCTTTTTTGTTTCCACGTGTTCGATCCAACGGAGTTTTGCATCAAGTGTAATACGAAGTTATTTTGCTTGATTCGGATATGGTACTTGTACACTATTAATATGTATTGAGAGGTGCTGTATTTGTTTGGTTGGTGAATTCGACATAGATGGATTTGGAGTCGTTGACTCTCGTGTTTTTGTTCAATAGGCGCTGTCGTTTACTACGGCTTGGAGTGTGTTTGTTGATACAAGCTCCGTTTTTGCACCAGTTATAAGCGCAGTATAATCTTTGAACGTGGTTGTGGTGTAGTTATTGCTGCTAGGTAGATCACATTTGTAGAGCAGATAAATGAGTGGCCCTAAGAACACTATCTTACAGATCTCCAGCGAGTACTCATTTTGTTGCCTTAAGTTGTTTTAAGATTTTTAGATGTGATTAGGAGATTTTTTTACTTCAAATTCTGTTTGATTTCTATTAACACTTCAGTTTCTGTTGCAAATTCAATTTCGAGACTATCAGCTTTATGTCCATGCTCGACCCCAACATTATAATCGCTGGAATCATTAGGAGTGTGAATCAGTAAGTTATTCTGTAAAAGCTTCGGCTTTTTGGCTATTGTTTTTGGGTCATTTGTCATTTCAAATTTTGAACGGCGCAGAATGATATCTTGATTGTTTTAACTTCTGGGGAATAAGGAATAATATTTTGTATGATCGGTTGAAAGGCTTGTTAAGTACTTGCTTTCGGAGTTATTCTTTAAAGCCTTCATTTTAAAGTTTATTTCTTTAGATATTATATTTAGAGCTTTTAAATCCGTTCGGCAGCGCGATTGATGCCATCGGTATTTTAAGGTTTGAAATTGTTGGCAGTTGAATATTTCTTCGCATACTTTTAGGAGTCTCTTTTTCATTTCGATCAACGAAATAGCATTTGGATTTAGTGGACTTTGGTTTGCGACACCCGTGAGGTACTTTCGTATCATCAAATGTGACAACCGAATCCCAAAACTTTGCATTATTCTGCCTGATGAATACGGTTATTCATATTATTATTATCCTCTATTCCATGATCAATTTTGATTAGAATGCCGATGTACAACTCAGAAAAAATGTATTCCAAAAATTTCTAGATTGTAACGAAAATCTTCCAATTTTGTAGAGAATCAAATTTATTTTTAAATACCACAAAATTATACTCGAGACCCTCGTCAAAAGATTCGAATTTACTAAATTAGACCATATATGCAATTGTCACGCCCATTTTCTACGTATATGTACCAATAAATATCTACAACATGCAATTAAAATTCAATTAACTCAACAAAATGTAGCATGTTGAGTGGTATTAACATGGACCCTGAGGTGGACTGCATACTCAGAATATCTTTTTAGAATCGGTCAATCTTAGATACTCTGAAACATTTGGAGCTATTTTTTTCCACTATCGCTTCACTGATTTTAAAAAAGCGGCAATAATTCCGGGCTCTCTATATAAAAATTGGATCTATCTTTACAAAGGTATCTATGGTAGGTATGGTTCGAGAAACACAATACGGAAACACAAATTATCCCTCATTCTTAAATCCTGACTTGATTTTATAATGAATCTTCAAGAAGAGCTTTTACTATCATCAGATTTCAGATTTTAAACTGCATGAGAAGCTGAACCTTTCCTCAGGATAACAGAATGCCATTTGTCCTATCAGAGGTCATGTCGAAGTGACTTACTATTGGATGTTTCCCACAATTCTACTGAATCATTCCGCTTTATTGAGCAATTAACCTTTGTGAAAAATTAGAATTCGAAGTACCAAACGCCTCTTTATATTGGAAATCCTGTCAATTGTTAGAAAATAGGATGAGTAATGCTCTATTAATAATATTTTCAGGTCTGCGGTAATTGAGTCCTACCAAAAATTAGGGCCGTTGAACATAAACATTCTTATTCTAATTTAGCGGCAAATTTTGCATGTTTTCGTACCCCATCACACAAAACCGAAGTCTACCAATGAATACCAACTGTCTAGAACTACATTTCCTGGCCATGCCAGTTGTAGAGTATAAATAAAGAATCTCCTAACTGAGCAAAAACGACATCTGCTTCTTTAATCGCATTAAATAACCTGGAAATAGTTAAATATATAATTATTTAATAGTAAAATTTTGCTTATCGATATTCAAATCGTTCCATGAATATTCAATTAAGTTATCATCTTTTATGTTAAATTTACAGTTAACGTTCTGTGCCAAAAGCATGCAAGAAACTGGTTAACATAAAGCGTACGAGTCAACAACATGGTTGTTTATGGTAGCAGCAAGTTCAACAATGTTGGTTAACTTTTGGCAGCTTCCGCTCTGCGCATGCGCGCATAGGTTAATGGAAGACTTTTGCCGATGTTTGCAGTATACGATAGTGTGGCTAAAGTTTCTTGAAAGCGAAATAATATAAAAACCTCTGCAACGGAGGAGCATGCATCAAACACAGCTCTAGCATCGCTCCAGCAACACTAAACAAAATGGTAAATTGCACCATCTGCAAAATCCTCGGATACTCAATATGGGAAATAATAAAATAAAATAATTTTTTCTTTTCTCCAACAGAAATTCTTCGTCATCGCTTTCGCTCTCTTGGCTCTTGCCTACGCTGATGTCTCCGAATTGGGCGGCGGTGGCGGTGGCTACGACTACCCACACCCAGCACCACCAGCACAACCATCCAACTCGTACATTCCACCAGCTGCCCATGAGGAACAATTGTCCGAACCAATTGCACCACCACCAGCACCACCATCCAACTCGTACATTCCTCCCTCAAGCGGTGCTGAAGTGCACTCTGAACCTATCCCAGCTCCTCCATCCAACAGTTACATTCCCCCAGCAGCCCATGAGGAGCCCGCTCAGGATGGTTACCGTTACAGAACTGTCCGCCGTCGTGTCTACAGACACCGCAATTAAGTACTGATCGACTGTTGCACCTATTGTTGAAAGTTGTTGTTAATCTATTTGAAGAACCTAAAATATAAAAGACATAAAAAATCACAATTCTTACTTTATTTTGGTGCCTTTAGATTGGTTTGATAGATAATATAAGGCGGACTGAAAGAAGAAACTTAAAGTTTTGACATCCAAAAGATCGGGAGATCATATATTCGATTATATGATTTTGGTTTGAGGGAATGTTCGAAATTGTATATTTTTTATTCAGTTTTATTCGCTGGGATTGATATCTGCCAATCAACGATAGTTGTTGATCAAATGGTCGCGATTTCATTTCTCAACCATCGAATAGCTTTCGAACCATAATCGAAAGCTATTAACACTCAAATATTAGTACGTTAAACCAAATTAATGTTTACTATTCTCCGATTCAATTTGTAGTTAAGGAGGTGGCGCTTCGATAAGATCCATTTCGTAATTGGAGACACCTCATACATAGTACAACTTTTTACACCGTTTACCATTAAAAAGAGAAAAAAGGCTATACTAAGTTTGTGCGGTTTTTTTATTAGAACTTGGGACCCATTGGCGCAGTAGCCAGAATAGATTGACCTATATCAGCTAAACCACGGGACGCTCTTTTGAGCCGGTCATCCATCATCAATAATTGTTCGAGTTGGTTTTTGACTTCTTTGGCAACTACGTACATATTGTTTTTTTTGGAGAGAATTAGAATCTATATTTAAGCTATTTTGTCTTTTTGGGAAATTTTATACGTTGAAATATTTGTTTGTGTTGTTTCAACCAAATATTTTGTTCGTTTTGAGATCATTGGGGACATGCAACTTTTGAATTGATTTTTCGCAGACCGTAGAAATCAAATATTCTTCACTCTCAAAATTTGAGTAGCAATTGGGTGCTCAGTAGGTGCCACCGCCCCCAGGCTGGAGAATACTGCAATGTAAAAAGAGAGTAATGCGTAATATTAAGTTATATGGATCCAAAAAATACGGGTTAATTCCTTAATACACTTTACTCGTATTATTTTGGACTAAGTTGGATAAATTATCGATAAAAGGAAGAGGATTTTTTAAGACACTCACAACATTTTTTAAATAATATACGTACAAAACCAAAATTTTAAATATTTAAGGGCATTTAATATTTAAAGTCAATATTTGGCAAATGTCCACTCTGGCTAAGTCTTACATAACGCATTCTGAAGATCAAATTTTTTACCCTCATTTTGAGCAACGACGACATCATTAACTTCCAAAGCATTAAAAGTCGTTGGTTGGACTAGACCAGCGACTAAACATATTCCTAGAAGTTATAATCCAGTGGATTTAGATCGATCGATCTTGGTAGCCAATTGACTGCCCTATTTCATGAATTAACGATTGCGTCAAACTACTCTATTGTGGCCTGCAGTATGGGCTGTGGCATAATCATGTTGCAATCAGTTCAATGCTATGTTTAGGTGGCGGCATGTAATCGCTGATCACCGCTCTGTTACGGTTTTCATCCTTGATAAAGTGAGTTTCAGCAATCTAGAAGATATAAAAGTATTGGTGTCAACGCGCAATGAGCACCAAGAAGTTTTTCTGTATCTAAGGTAATTTTATGACTCCCTCGAGAGTTATCTTCAGTCCGAATATGGCAAGTTCTATATTTACTTATCCATTTATCCAGAAATTTGCCTTGGTAACTGACATCAATTTTAAATTTAAAACGACTCAACCGCTTTGTTACATTATTGTAAATTAACTAAATATTAAAAAACACTTTTTTACAAAATTTAAAATAGTTTTTTTTTTAAAATAGTTATTAGTTTATATTTGTATATATAATATTTTAATGATAAGAAATACATTTGTTTCATAATTTTAAACTTTTGTGGAAGTTTGAAGTGTTGAGAGTTACTTTTCAATAGTAATTTACACTTTCATCACCGAAACTTGGTTAAAGCCAAATTGACTCAAGAAATTCGATGGAAGGTGTCACAATGGAATAGGTAGATATATTTTGCTGTTCAATATACTTTATTTGATTGTTTGACGATTTAATGGTGATAGATAGATAGATATATTTAAGGCTGTTATACACTGCGACCTGAAAGATCTATTGTGATGCCCCTATTTATTTGAAATATGAGGATACTCTCATCTATAAATCTTCTGTCAGGTTAACTCCCGACAGGAATTCATATATTTTGGAGGAATCAAGATGAGGGATCTTGCTCATATCTAAGATATAATCTCCAAAACACCTGAGTCTATTGTGTGCCAATGGTCCGCAGTCTGTGATCAGGTGCAGTGAGGTTTCGTCACTTTCTCCATAGAATCGACAGATGGCATTTGAAGATATACCCAACTTGCTTAAATGGTAGTTGAGTCTACAATGTCCGCTTAAAATTCCTGTGATGATTCTTAATTTACTCCGAGGCATATTTATTAACTCCTTAGCTCTTTTAGGATTAAAATCTCTCAGAAGAGCTTTGGACTGTCTTAATCCGGAAAGAGTTTTCCAGGTTTGACTTCTTTTTGCATCTGTAAACTTCATCAGCAGACCTCCAATGGTATTGGATGATACTCCACAGAAGGATTCAGAGCCGTTGAACTGCCGCAGCCTTCCTAGCTAAGCTATCAGCCTTCTCATTTCCCTCTACTCTTATGTGGCCTGGTACCCACATTAGAAATAACTTGTTCATACTGCCTTGGGAGTTTAGCTTCCCAATACAGTCCCATAAAAGTTTAGACCTCACAAAGGGTGAGCTCAGACTCTTGAGTGCTGCTTGACTATCGAATAGTATCACGATGTTTTCCCCCCGATATTTCCTGTCAATGTTGATCTGCGCACATCTTTCAATAGTGTGAATTACCGCTTGAAAAATGCTTGGGATAGAACCCATTGGTTCCCAGTAGTTGGTGCTAGGCTCGAATACTCCTGCCCCAGTTCCGTCCATTGTCTTAGAACCGTCGGTATACCATAAGAGGGAATTTTCTCTAATTTTATACGTCTCAGTTAGACCTTTCCATTCTGTTTTGCAACTCATCATTGTACAGTATTTGTGTGCAAAATTTTCTTGGCATAAAATCCGTGTGAGATTTTAGTAGACCATATTGAGTAGAATTTTAACCCCATATATTTTGGGTGTAATGTGATTCTCTCGAAATAATTTCTTGTATTCTGTAAGAGATTTCCTAACAGAGTCTTGAATTACTAGATGTAAGGATGTTAGATCTAGTATAACTTCCATTGCTGCTGTTGGAGACCTGCGCATAGCTCCAGTGATAACAAGGCAGGCAAGGTGTTGTACTTTACTTAATGCAGATTTCGATGTCTTAAGTCTGACTCTATTTGACCAGGCTACAGAGCCATAGGTGATGATTGGTCTCACCATCATGGTATACATCCAGCGAACGATTTTTGTGCAAGATTTACCAGCAAGCCGTCTACATATCATTAAGGAAGCTGTAGCCCTCTTGGTGGTTGCTGTCAGATGAGCCTTTCACAATAACTTTTTGTCGAAAATGACTCCGAGGTATTTGGTCTCAGAGCTAATATCGACCTGTGTACTATTTATAAGAATATGTTAAATATATGGCAGAGATCTTTTTCTAGTGAACGGCACAATGGTGGTCTTTGAGGCATTGATTTTCAATCCTGTTCCCCTGCACCATTCACTAGCTGCTAATAAGCCCCTCTGGATAATATCACAAAGAGTGGATTCAGATTTTCCTCTAGCTATTATCACAATATCGTCCGCATATCCTTGATATGATATGCCTAGATTTGTGAGTTTTACCACAAGATCATCCACTACATCAACTACAATGCACAACAAAATGGGTGATAATACCCCACCCTGCGGACATTCTTTATTGACATTGAATTTAACAGATTTGTCACCTGCTTCAGCTTCAGTCAGTATACTTTTGAGTAAAGCTCGTATCCAATTGGAAGTGGTATTATCTATCCTCTATTGTCAAGAGCCGTAATCACATATTCATGAAGAGTGTTGTCAAAAGCCCCTCAATATCAAGAAAGGCACAAAGTGCTATTTCTATTTTATCCAGTGCTGCCTGAATAATATCAGTCAGATGGTATAGTGCAGTTTCAGTCGATTTTCCCGCAATATACGCAAACTGACAAGGATGTAAAGGCTCTCATTTCAATACGGTCTCAAGTATTAACTATTCTGTCTATTGCTTTTAGTAAAAAGAATGTCAAACTGATAGACCTGAAGGATTTGTGATGGGCTCCTTTGCAGAAGGGTTGGGGATTTCATTACGGTCTCAAGGAGATGTATATTAACTATTTTCTCCATTGCTTTTAGCACAAATAATGTATGCTCTCATTTCAATCCGGTCTCAAGGAAATCTATATTAACTATTTTCTCCATTGCTTTTACTACAAAGAATGTCAAATTGATAGACCTGAAGGATTTGGGATGGGCCACAGCCTTCTTGCTGCCTTGGGGATAAATCATACTCTAGCTGTGCGCCATGCTTTAGGTATACTCGTATACCCAAAAGAAAGACTTGTCCTAGTGGTATTCACCAGGCGCGGAATCAGGACCTCACCACTTCTTTGGAGAAGGATTGGGAAAATACCATCCGCACTCGGTGATTTATATGGCTGAAAAGAGCTGATGGCGCATCTCAACTTCTCAGTAATTATGATTGCTTTGGCCACCTTCCAGCCAATCTTGCTTGCTCTTCTAGGAGAGCATCCATCTACAAAGATGGCGGTAACTGGATCGAGCTCCCAGGAAAGTGCACACGCAGCAAAAGGAGGGTGCGATCCTCTTTATTCGCCGTGAACGTTCCATCCTCAGATCTCAATGCCAGCTTTAAATCGACTTTGTTTTTCGCAAGAGCTCTATGGAGTCGAGCTACTTCAGAAGTCGACTCTACACTTTCACAAAAGGATATAAAGCTAGTCCTTTTGGCTTGTCTAATCTCTTTGTTATAGATCCTCAACTCTTTTTTATGGTGATAGTCATTGAAAATAAAGAAAATTATCAAAATTTAATTAATGTAATTTAATTCAATCAGGGAAAGTAATTTGATATAATGGGATTAAAATGAGAACATACATTGGTGGTGCTACCATGAAATCGTTATAAATATCAAATGATGGATTGTGAAAACTCATTCTTCATCACAGCGATATAACTGTATAAATCTGATGTCTTATCATAGAATTGACAGCATCAGGTTGATGAGCCAATCATCTACCAATTCTATCTGAACCTTTCGACAGTTAATAGCTCTAAACTGGTGGAACAGCCAACATTGTTTTGCTTATAAGATTTACAATATTCGCGGGACCTTCAGCAAAACTATACTAGAATCCTTGAAATAGCCATGTTTATAAAAAGGGTGTTTTTTTTAGACGTGTGGCAGAAATAAAACGCATATATTTTAAGATTATGGCCAAGAATTTAGCTTTATTATACAGATAAGGGTTTGCCATTATGTTTTAAAAATGATTTCAGGCAAGTGGCGGCCGCGGCTGACTCGAAAAAACACCCTTTACGTGTACATTTAGTCCGTTCTTAGCTCTATGCAGGTGGGTGCGACGACATATAATCACTCACCTCAGCTATTGTTTCGCGTAGAATTGAAGCCTGAAACCCAAAAGCTTAAAAAAGGAGAAGTGCATGGTATTTATAATCTCCGCTATGTTATGCATCTTAGAATTACAGTTCAATGTTCTAATTGCCAAGAATTTGGGCACACAAGGTCCTACTGCACTCTTCGTAGTGTATGTGTTGCCTGTGGTGATTTACACCCCACATCAGAATGTACGAAGACTAAAACTGATAGAGCTGCTAAAAAGTGCAGCAATTGTGGTGGTAACCATACTGCCAACTACAGAGGTTGCCCTGTTTACCAGAAAATTAAGAACAATGACCGTCAGTTAAAAAATAAGCGCACTCAACCTAGTCCAAATATATCGACCATTGCACAACCACAGAAGTCAATCCCATATGTCGATATAGGGACGACATATGCAGGGGTACTTAAGTTAGGGAAGGACCAGCAGTCCGGGACTGGTTCAAATCTGCATAATTTTGTAGGAATGATAGCAACGCTCACACAATGTATGACGCAGTTCATGAACTCCATACAAGCAATGATTCAATAAATGATGAGAAATCAAAACCAGCTCATGCAGCTTCTGCTATCTCCGAAATGAACGTACTTAAGTTCTGTCAATGGAATGTAAACGGTGTAAGCCAGCACATGTTAGAAACCAATAAATTTTTACTCACTAATGAAATCGACATATAAAGCCGATAGCCCTGTCAGCTAGTGCTTTTGTTTAATTATAATTTTAATTGTAATTAGATTATTAATAAATAAATAAATAAATACTTCTCATATCTGAAACCCATCTAACCGAAAAACACAATTTTTACATACCGGGATAAAAATTCTATGATACAAAGCATCTCGCTGGTAAAGCCCATGGTGGCACTGGAATCCTAATCAAACAAAGAATAAAACACTTCGCTATGGAAGAATACAACAAGGAGTACCTACAAGCAACATCAATTTATCTGGACGGATGGGAGGATAACTTAACAATATCCACTGTGTACTGCCCACCTAAATTTAAAATAACAAGTAACCAGCTCTCAGGTTTCTTCTCCACACTTGGAAAAAGTTTTCTAGCTGCTGGCGACTACAATACCAAGCACACTTACTGGGGCTCACGGCTAACAAAACCAAGAGGAAAACAATTATATAACTTCATGCTCTCTGACACCAAGATTGATATTATCTCTTTAGGACAACCATCGTACTGGCCTACAGACCCACGCAAGATACCTGCCCTTATTGATTTTGGAGTTGCTAGAAACCTAAAACGAGAGCAACTCAAAGTAGAACACCTTAACGACTTCTCTTCAGATCACTCTCCTATTATAATACATCTGAACAAAAAGTTACGCCCTACCTACGATTTTACACCCATTAAAACTAACTGGCTGAAATACAGAAAATACATCAGTAGTCATCTCAGCCCAAACCCACGTCTCAAATCTAATGAGGACATTGAAACATTTCTGGAACAATTTACCTCGACCCTAATATTAGCTGCGCTTCACTCTGTACACAACCGTGACAACAACTGCAACAGCATCTAGCGCCCTCAAACCTCATCCTAAATCGATATTCTCCTTACTGAAAAAAGGAAGACACGTCGTGAATGGCAAAAATCCAGGTCCCCTTTCCTAAAACGGAAGTTATCTATTGCCAGTAAAAACTTGAGAAAAGCCTTGCGTCTAGAATCAGATCGCTGTTTGGACCAATATATCCAAAACCGACTGACGTCACAAAATACTCTCTGTGGAAAGCTGTCTGAGACACGAAACCACCTACACGCGGAATTCCACCGATTCGTACAAAAAACGGAAACTGGGCAAGAAGCGATGATGAAAAGTCTGTTTTCGCAGAACACTTAAGAGATGTTTTTACCCCCAAGCCACCTCGCAATACCAATAACCTAATATTAATCCCCTCGCCAGATACAACATGCTCGCCTATTAAATTAAAAACAAAAGAAGTAAGTAATGCGATTAGTAACCTTGCTCTTAACAAAGCTCCAGGACACGACCTCATTACTGGAAAAATGATTAAGGAGTTACCCCAAATGGCCATCATCTTACTTACTTCAATATTTAATGGCTTGTTGCGTTTAGGATACCTTCCTAATGCCTGGAAAGTTTCAGTAATCTCAATGATCCTGAAACCAGGAAAAGACCTCTCCCAAATTCTTCCAAATTCCAAATTCGCATCCCATGACTTAGATGATCATCTGGTCCTAGTAACAAATTGGTTGGCTGACTGGCGAATTGACGTTAACGAATCAAAAAGTATGCATATTTCCTTTACTATAAACGAGTACAGAAGTCTCAAGCCGGGTTAGACCGACTTCAAAATACCCTTTACCTTTTCTTGTGCGTGCAAGTTCAACAATTGGGATGTTTTCTTCATCCGTTCCGATTCCGTCAATTGGACCAAAGTTATAGTCATTTTAAAAAAGGTGAAAAAAGTTCCTTATATGGGAGGTAGGCGTGGTCTTTGTCCAAATCGGCCCATATAGCTATCTAGTTCTGTATCTTTGTGCAGGCCACACTTTTGCAAAAATCCATTAAGATAGCTCTAACGGTGTGAAAAAAAGTGGCTACAGACGGACAGACGGACGGACAATATAAAAATTGCTTAGAAAGTGATTCTGATCATGTCTATATATATATGTCCATACCTACCACGCCTCCTTCTTGAAATTCCAACCCCTCTCAAAAGCACAAAGTTAGTATACCCTATTTACCTTTTTTAAAGGTAAAGGGTATAAAAAGGTACATGTCCAGCCAAAAAACTAAATAACGTTCCTATTGCACAAGCAAAGAAGGAGAAGTACCTAGGAATTCATCTTGACTCACGCTTGACCTGGAAGCGCCACATCGAAACCAAAAAACAACAAATGACTTTGAAAGCAAATAGCCTATAGTGGCTCATGCATAAAAATTCCAGGTTGAGCCTAGAATACAAAACACTCCTATACAAAGCCATTATAAACCCAATTTGGACTTACCGTAGCCAGTGGTGGGGCGGCGCAAGCAACTCTAACATAGAACTGATTCAAAGAGCACAGTCCAAAATTCTAAGAACCATTACTGGGGCTCCTTGGTTTATAAAGAATACCAACATTCACAACGATCTGAACATTCCGCTCCTAAAAAAGGAAATCTTTAACGCCAGCTTAAAATATGCGCAAAAAATCAAAGAGCACCCAAATCATCTAGCTAGGATACTAGCATGTAATAGGGTTCCAAGTCGCATAAAACGTACGAAATCACCAGCACAACTAGCATCGATACCTTAATCATGTACAAACACTAATATAACATTAATTACAGCAACTAACATATAACATTGTGATTACAAAAGCACTAAGCATTGGCAAGGTGTTCTGTTATTAATTATTTAGTCTGTAAGATATGCTTACTTATTGTTAGTCTAAGCTAAGAAGATACAATAAATAACTATATGGTAAAAAAAAAGAAAAAAAATTGGGATGGTGATAGTCAGCGCAAGGACAGCGCCGGGAAAGGCACGACAAGTTGCAGGAAACCATCCCGATACTTTAATGAACCTAGCTATGTCCCTAATATTAAAGGATGACATCTCTGTCAGGCTTGTAAGAAATGGGGCACCAAAGGTGCGAATTCTTTTTCTGCTCAAATATGGGCAGTGGCATAAGAGGTGGAAAACCATCTTGTCCTCCTCCTCGGAACCACAGCCACGTCAAAAATCGTTCGAGGGTAGGCCCAGTCTTTCTTCGTGCTGTCCCATTATGCAGTGGCGGGTCAAAACCGACACAGTTATCGACAGTGATACGCAATCAAGTCGAAGAAGTTGATTGGTTCTGTTTTTGTCCATTCTTGTCCAAGTTAGTCTAGTCGTGTGGCAGGATTTCTCGTCAACCCAGAATTTGTAGGCGTCAGCCAGATATTTCCGTTTGATATCGAGCTTGGCTGTTGTCAGTGGGATGTCGATATGTACGGAATGCTGAATTTCGTGCAGTAGAGTACCTGCCTTGGCAAGCTCGTCCACCTCGCAGTTGCCCGGGATTTCGCTATGTCCGGGAACCCAGACTAGGTGCACCCGAGAGTAACTTGCGATGTCATTTAAATATGTTCGATATTCATGAACTTGTCTTGATGTGGCCGTGGAGCCAAAAAGAGATTTAATGGCGGCCTGGCTGTCTGAGAAGATAGATACGTCGACTGCGCCGATAACGCTACTCAGCATCCATTTGGCTGCGTGATAAATGACCATGACCTCAGCTTGAAAGATGCTGCAATAGTCTGGGAGACGTAGGGAGATGTTTAAGTCCAGTTTGTCGGAAAAGATACCGCTGCCAACTCTACTTCCAAGTTTGGAACCCTCGGTGTACATTTCGGGTTTCCAATTAAGCTGTGGGTCGAGAATCAGGTCTAAGTACTTAACGTGTGTACTATATTAGAAATAGCTGCAAAAACAACCCTATTAAGAATCGTAAAGGAAGGTGCTGGCCGTGAGAAAATTTGTAGTAATAAACAACGAGACAGCATCGTTGCCACTTAGAGACGACATGAACAAAAGGTATAACTTTGAGAAACGCTTCACAGTTGTGCTTGGGAACAAGAAGGAATGGAAACGTGAATCACTTCAAGATATCCTAAAAGATCATACCATCAAGTGGTTCACAGATGGTTCAAAAACAGAAGAAGGGATTGGAGCCGGCATATTTGGGCCGTGGTTCAACCACTCCATACCAATGGGGAAATCACCCAGCATATTCCATGCAGAAATACATGCAATTCATCTCTGTGTTGTCTTTAACCTCCGACGTAACTTTGTGGGACAGGTCATTGATTCACTCTAAACTCGTTTCGGAATCCGTAGAGCTTTTAAATAAGCTAGGAAGCCTCAATAAACTCTCCATATTATGGGTCACGGAACACACTGGGATCCCTGGAAATGAAAAAGCGGATAGTCTTGCCAGGAAAGGGGCAGCCACACCATTTATTGGGCCTGAACCATTCTTTGGCGTAGGGCAAATAGCATAACAGACAAATTAAGACAGGAGGAAAAATCCAGAAGATCACGCTACTGGGCCTCACTACCAAAAATTAGACAATCCAAGCAAAACCAATTTGAAAACTCTGACAGGTACCTCACAGGTCACTGTCGTTTAAGAACCCACCTCATGAAACTGGGACTCTCACCAGTAAAAACGTGTAGGTTCTGCACGTATGCAGAAGAAACACCAGAGCACCTTCTAATGCACTACGAAGCCTTAGCTCGCAGTAGGAAGAAATATCTGGGGCATTAGTGGCCCGAGGGCAGATACATTAGAGCAATGAACCCCAATTAGAGCAATGAACCCCAATTCAGTACTAAGCCTCCTTAGAACTGTTGGACTAATAGAAGACCTTTAATAGGTACATGCAGGAGGAACACAATATTTCAAAATGGTCGAGATACATTTTCCTTCTTTATTTTCATTCATTCGTTCATTCAACATGTGTGCTCAAAGAGAGCGGAGTGCCGTTTAGACTAGGCATTTTAAGCCTTGGAATTTTGTACTTCCTTGGTAACAGTATTTATTGCTTTGGTTTCAATGTCAGTCATTTTTAATTTCAATAAGTGGGGTGACTTGGTAACATTAACTGCTGTCAGGATGAGATATTGAGGGGTAAAGAGTCCAAAAAATATTTATTTGCAATTGACCTTGTTTTTACAAAAACTTTCCATACATTCGGATATAAAATTCCGTTCATGTTTCAAGTTCTTAAATAAAACTAATTTGATTAATTCTAAGTCCTGAATCATAATCTGAAAAAACTATCTGTGGGACTTTTTTATTTAAGGTGCTCTTAAGTTAGATTGTCCCGGTCATAATGGTAACTAAGTAAATAATAATAGATTGATATATTTGTAAAGAATCCTTAACTGTTAAATATATAACTATATACTCGTTTATTGACTCTTAACTATATTGAGCTCCAGATAAGAATTTCTTGATTATCTTTCCATTTGTTATCCTTTGCCTTCACCTCAACCAAATTTGTTTAAATTTGTAAGAAAATTTCCTTAGCTAATGAAAGCGTCTCATTTCTCGTTCACATTACCAAATACAATTTACTCAAAAGACCAAAAAGGCCATTCCAGATTTGTTTTCAGTGGTTGCAAGGACTTCTGAAACTTGATTACGTTTATTAACCAATAGGAAACAAACACGTGAGATTCAGACAACATTTTGCAGCTACTTCCAGTACATTAACTGCAAATTAAAGAACAAAAAAATAACAACGGAACAACTGCTCAAATCTCCAAGGAACCATTCAAAAGAAAATTAAAATATGAAATCCTCGCAAAGGTGAAGTCAAGTCCGCCGAATCGTAAAGCAGGGTCAATGGGAAAGTGGCAGCCACGCAAATGAAAACAGCGAATTTAAAGTCCATAAAGAAAATTATTAATAAAAAAGAAAATGGGAGAGAGTCAAAAGGTGAGGGGAGTCACACCAGGCTATACAAGCAAAAGCGAATCACAGATTTCGAGAGGAGCGGTTTATTATTAAAGTAAAAATTAAATTGCCCATCTCGACTGAATAGTCGAGAATGCAGTAAGCTGAAAATCAGATGTTGATGGGTTCAGCTGAAAGAAGCAATCACGAAGGTAACACAGAACAATAAACACAACAATCACAACAACAACAGAAATAATCAAAATAACAAAATAAGAAGACGGAGACTTATATTTAATTAAGCGGTAAGTGGGTTTGTGTGTAGAGGGGTTGAACGATGAGGGGAGAAGTCGGAAAGTGTTAGCAACTGTGGGGACTGTCCATAATACCCATGTCTTGTTATCGGCAACTTTAAACGATATGCAAATCTTTAATAAATTAATAAACTGAATTATACAAAGTATCAATGAAGCAGCCAATAAAAGGCAATAGAAGAGAAGGCACATAAAAATGCAAACAATTAATTTTATAAAAATACACTTAAACAGATGGCAAAGGGCACGGCTACACCACGATACGGTATCGTAATACATTTCGGCTTTTGTTTCTTTTTTATGACCAACTCATTTAGCTGCATTAATTACTCACGTTTCACTGGCAAATCGGAAGTCATTAGTTCAAAGTTGGTTTTTTTATGTGAACTTTACGGTTAACGTTTACGTTCGTCAAAAGCACTCGAGCAACTGGTTTTCGCAGAGTTCGACTGCCCTAAAAGTCAATAATAGGCTGTTGTATGGTAATAGCTAGTATGGCAGTGTTGGTCAAGTTTTGCTTCCGCTCTGCGCATGCGCGCTTAGCTGAATGGATGACTTTTGCAGATGTTTGTAGTACACCATAGTATCGCTGAAGTTTCTTGAAAACGAAATAATATAAAAACCTCTGCAATGGAAGAGCATGCATCAAACACAGCTCTAGCATCGCTCCAGCAACACTCAACAAAATGGTAAATTGCACCATCTGCAAAATCCTCGTACACTCAATATGGGATACAATAAAATAAAATAATTTTTTCTATTCTCCAACAGAAATTCTTCATTATCGCTTTCGCTCTCTTGGCTCTTGCCTACGCTGATGTCTCCGAATTGGGCGGCGGAGGCGGTGGCGGTGGTTACGACTACCCACACCCAGCTCCACCGGCACCACCATCTAACTCGTACATTCCACCAGCTGCTCATGAGGAACAATTGTCCGAACCAATTGCACCACCTCCACCACCACCACCACCACCACCACCATCCAACTCGTACATTCCACCAGCTGCCCATGAGGAACAATTGTCCGAACCTATTGCACCACCTCCACCACCACCACCACCAGCACCACCATCCAACAGTTACATTCCCCCAGCAGCCCATGAGGAGCCCGCTCAGGATGGTTACCGTTACAGAACCATCCGCCGCCGTGTCTACAGATACCGCAATTAAGTACTGATCGACTGTTACACCTATTGTTAAATGTTTTTGTTAATCTAAATAGAAAAGTTATAAAAAATCTAAATTCTTACCTTATTTTATTTATTGTGGGAGTGTCTTCTACTACAGAAAGAAGTACCTTCATCGACCAAAAAGAGATTTATATTGTTTTATTTTACGTAAGACGTGTATCAGGTCAACGGTTATCAGGATGAATCTACACTTCCAGAAAGAAAACTAGCTTTCTCCACATTAACATAAGAGAACGTTCTACAATAAAGTGGAGAATTAAAAAATTTAGGAAACTAGCTCTTTTGTTCTCTTTCTGAGGCATTCATGCTCACCATCTGCCGTCTTAAACCAAAGTGTGATAGCTACAATTAAGAGATCATAATATTTTCTTTTCCTCTTAACTGTCTTTAGGGTTTTTCTATTGATTCAATTTATCTCCAATGGGTTTTTACACACAATTCGTCCCATTCGTCAGATAGGATAAAAAGTGGCTTCACGCTTTAATCTACTGAGATTAATTTTAATTTTTCAAAATTTTGCAGAGTCATGGAAATGTGCAGAAAATAGAAATTTGGGTTTCTTAGAATTGATTTTTGACTATTTTCAAGAAAATCCAAAACTCGTTAATAGACCCAAAGAATGTCATAAAAATGTAAATTAGAAGAACAATAGAAAAATGTGTCTCATCTTTTTTAAGATAGTTCACTTAACATGTAATCCACCTCAGTTTACAAAATTTGAATCTTGGTTTTGTAAACTGCCAAATTTCCGACCTGGTTTCTGCATATCCCTTTCACCATACTCGTAATTAATAATATCTGCATGGGATTCGGGTAATCAGTAACTAAAGTTTCTGACTCGAAGAAAAAAAAATGTTGGAAGCAAAATTTCGAAACTTTGCTCTGGGTAGGATTCGACCTGCGACTCTATGAATGTGAGACTAGATAAACGTTATTTTGGCTTCAACTCTCGTATGAATTCAAGGAACAGATTTACACATAAAACATGATGGATATGTCATTTGATAGATTACGGCAGAAATAATTGATATTGGAATGGTTTTGTGTTGGTACGAGGGGTGCTGTTTATATTTAGGGAACTGGCAACACTAATGTCAATAGCAAAAATCTGGCAACACCATAATAAAGTTTGACAACTTTTACCTTAAACGTACTCACAACGTGTTGATGTACAAGGGATATTTGTTTTGTTTACAGTGAGTTAAGAAAATCAATTTGGTCAAAAAATGGAGATTTCAAGAGAAGGTTTTCGTTGGATTATTTTTCACAACTTTCGATGTGGATTATCTCAACAAGAATGTGTCGATGAATTCGGTATGGCGATAAAGCACCATAAAAAACCACAGTATATCGCTGGCATAGTGAATTCAATCGTGGTCGTAGTTCGGTCGCCGACAAACTCCGTGAAGGTCGTCCAAAATCGGTTGTTGTGCAACAAAACAAAACTGCAATGCGTGAACTGATAATGCAAGATCGTCATGTGACATATCGTGAGATAGAGGACACCTTTGGCATTGCTTCCACTTTCATACATTCAATATTGCATGAACATTTGGCTGTAAAAAAGGTTTGTTCGCGTTGGATCCCACATAATTTGACAATCGCTCAAAAAAAGGCTCGTGTCAATTGCTTCAAAAGACGTGTATAAAATCGTGATAGGTGACGAATCTTGCATATATACGTATGAGCCGGAAACAAAACAACAATCGCCCATGTGGGTATTCGAAGACGAGCTAAATCCAACAAAAGTTGTTCATGGAAGAGCACAGCGAAGCAAATGGTCGCCTTTTTCTTCGGCCGAATGGGTCATGTGGCCACTGTTCTGCTTGAGTAACGTAGGACGGTCAATTCTGAGTAGTACACGACCGTTTGTTTGCCGGAAGACTTCGGAGAAATTCGTAGAACCAGCCGCCAAAGACAAACCATTCTCCATCATGACAATGCGAGCTCTCACTCATCTCGTCAAACAGTTGAATTTTTGAGCAGTCAAAGTATCGAATTGATGACTCTTCCTCCGTGCAGTCCTGATTTGGCACCCAATGATAATTCTTGTTCCCGAATATCAAAGGTAAACTGCGTGGTCAACGATTTACGAGCGTCTGAGAAGCAGTTGAAGCGTTCAAAAACCATGTTTTGGAGGTGTCTCAAGAGAAATGGAAAAACTGCTATGACAAATGGTTTGAACGAATGTAAAAGTGTATTGATCATCAAGGGGAATATTTTGGAAAACAGTAAAGCCATTTTCATTTAAAAATGTTTCTTATTATTTGTTATTCCCGAAACATAAATAGTACCCCTCGTAATATGGTGTAACTTTGATTTATTGAGCTGTGCGAAAAGTGAATGAGACAGTTTAATACACTTGGGTACCTAGGGAACAATTCTTTTGTGAAAATATTTGAAATACGACTTCCAGTTGGTTCGGTGTGCTATGCACGTATCTTCTCCGGATTTTCCTTATAAATTGCAAATTATGAAAATATGACTTAGAATCTCGAACTCAAAAGAAAATGTCTTCTACGGATTTTCTTTCAAGTGTAAAGTTTGGTAGTAAATGAGATTATTGTTGCATGTAGATCCAAAGGATATAATAGGAAAGAGGACATAATTTTTATTTTTTTTCGATTTTTTTATTTTGAATCTTCTAAAACTATAATAGAACTCACAATCATTTTTCATTATTATTATTTTAGATATTAGATCACTTTTTTATACATTCATTCATTCATTAGTGACTTGAGGGTATATGAAAAGACGTAAGCGGAATACTTATGGTTCAAAAACTTAAAATCTAATTGTATATTAAGCGATGTTCATCTTTCCTCTTTAGTCAGATGTGACCTTGATTTATCAGTAATTGTGTTGCTAAAGCATTGGGATGCTTTTCTAGTTTAGCTAAGTAGCTTTTAAAAAATTTTGAAATCTCTACTCTCTGTCAATGTTTGTGGATATTCGAGTTTTTTATGTACCAAGGGGCGGTAGTAAGCATTCGCAGGATTTTTGAATGTGATCTTTAGGGTTTCTCTACTTTTGACGGTGATGCGGTACCCCAGAGTATGTCCATATGGGTTTAATTATTGCCTTATAGAGCAATCATATACAATATATAATTTGCTAGCCTCACTGCGGTGAAGGTGAATGCGTTGCCAACTACATAAAATTGTTTGTATATTTACCTTGAAAATATTTCTTTGAATACAACATTTTTTGTGAATCATATCACGATGTGTTTTTTTTCGACCGTCGTTTGACGGGCTTTTCAACTAGTACCTTATAATTTAGTTTGAGCTTGGACTGCCAATTTATTAGCCATACCAGTTCATTTACTTTGAGTCTGATTTTAGTGACTTTGGCGCTTCTTTGCTTCTGCGATCGAGGTATATTTCAAGGTACTTTATTTCAGAAGCCTTTGGAATAGGCTTGGAGTTGATTTTCACAGGGGAATAAATACTCCTGCATACAGTGATTGTGATATGTACACATTTGATATTTTTTACTTTTATTCTCCAGGAGCCAAGCTCTTCTTATATGTGTACATATTCTTGGAGAAGCTTTGATACCATTTTTGGATCTGAGTGGGAGCATAAAATGGCTGTATCATCGGCAAAAGTTGAGGTGACAGTATTGTCGTTAGTTGGCATATCAGCAGTGTATAGTGTGTAGAGCAAAGGGCTCAGTACTCTAACTTGATTGGGTATTCAGTGGAAATGAAATCTTTTTGGTTCACCACAAATTGTCGATCTGAGAAATAGCTTTCGAGAAGCGTATAAATATTGAGATTTCGAATGGTTTTGAATTTCCACAGAATCCCTGCATGGCACACATTGTCAAACGCCTACGTGATGTCAAGGAATACTGCCGAACAGTATTGTTTTTTCTCGTATGCATTTTGAATGGGGGTTACTGTGTTTTTCACGGAAGAAAAACTGATGGTCTGGTATGACATTTTTGTTTCGCAATTTCATTTCTTACACGCATTACTATCAATTTCTCAGAGGGCTTTGAGAAAATAGATAGTAAGCTAATGAGTCTGTAAGAAGAGACATTTGAAGGATCTTTACCAGGTTTAGGGATCATGGTAATTTGGGAAATTGTATATGACTGAGGAAAATAGTCAGTGCGAATTATCAGATTAAATATATGCAGGAGATGTATTTCAGCTGATGTTTGAAGTTCTTTTAATATTCGACCTGAAATCAAATCGCGTCCTAGAGATTTTTTGGCATTGAGATCCTTGATAATGTTTGTAAACTCTTTTTTCTTGATCGATATATCTGAAATGCTCGGGACAGCATTGACTAGTGGCAACGGGTCGAAACCAGCACCATTAGGGATAAACACTTACTTTAGTGATTTGCAAATGCATTTCCTTTTTCTGCATCGGTTCTTGCCCATTCGCCACTGGTAAGGCGCATTGTGGACGCTGCTAGTGTCATTTTAAGTTTTTTGCTGCACGCCACAGGGAGCAACTTAAGGTTTCTGTCGGACAGAGAGCCTCTACATGTTGATTAAATTCATAGGCTTTCTTCTCGTTTAAAATACGATGAAGATTTTGGTAAAAGCTTAGAGTTCCTTTTTTAGATATGGGGATCTCTGTTTCTGCCATTCTCGTCTGAGAGATATTTTTTCGGAAAGAAGTACTTTAACATCATGGGGGTACATTATTTTCGAGTTGCTGCCTTAAACCGTGGTGTAGCTAATTCCACTGCTAGAGACATCAGCTCCGTGGGCTTAGTAACAGCAACATCTAATTCCCCTTCTTATTTCAGGGGCGTCTTAATATTGAGATGTGAGCTTATACACATTTTATATCTGAGTCAGTCTGTACGGTTATAGTTGAGACTTCCTTCCCTGACTTCTGTTCGAACTTTCCGGATATCACGGTTAGTATCAGAGGATAACTTGAGTGAAGATTGTACAAGAAAACGTGTAACTTTCAACCTTTAGTAATTGCGAAATCAATAAGATTTGAGGTCTTCCGTCTATCTGAGGGCCAATATGTGGACTTACCGTTGAACAAGACGCCCAGCCCAAGTACATTTATCGCTGAAAATAATTTTCTGCATTTGGGAGTTATTATCCGTTAGCCCCACTGTAAATTTAGTATCGTAAGTAAAAAAAAACGTGTATATTCTCCCTCATCTATATTGATTTTTGGTGGGCAATAAATGACTGAGATTGATAAGTCTTTAATGTAATTATCTCCAAGCAACGAGTATTCGTCATCATGCCTTGCATTGGGAAATGCTTTATTATGTTTTTAATGAGAATAGATGTACTAAAACGAGCTTTGCCACCAGCGTTTTTGGTGTCATAAACTGTGTATCCTTCTATCTTAAAGCAGATTTTTTGAGCATCACATCTATTGAGTTTGCACTGAGAAATAATTTGAGTTCATTTTTTTGTTGGCTTATGCCATTTGCATTCCAGTGGCAGATTTATAAGGAGTTCGCGGTTCTGCTAGGAGGGATATCAGTAGCAAGTTTTGATTTCGCATCACCTCTTGGCTCATATTTTGCATTGAGCATATGAATTGTGGCACATTTGCCAAAAATACGAGTACTTGCAAAGCTTTTTCAAGTGCACTATTCTCTTCGGTTGTAGGGCTTATCGAAGAAGTTTCCTTGAGAATATTTGCATAGGAAACTGCTTGAGATTGAACCACGCTAGACGGGTTAACGCTTTTATTCATTTACTTTGAATCTGAGTCCCAGTTCATTTACTTTGAGTCTGATTTTAGTGACTTTCGCGCTTATTTGCTTCGTCCAGGTAAGTCTGTGATCGAGGCACTTTGTTTCAGAGGCCTGTGGGATAGGCTTGGAGTGGATCTTCAGAGGGGGAAAGTACTATACGTAGGTAAGTCATTTGTCTCTTTTTCTGATGTTTCTTTACATGATTGGATTTTGAAAGTGTCTATTACATTTCAAGAGTTTACAATCTGTAAAGTGATGTTCCGTGAGTCATATGATATGTGTAATGCATAAAATAGTCGAGTGCTAAATTTGTGGATTTCTCTGCATATGCAATCTCCAAATAAATATCATCCTAACCCACATCATGCTAGAATACCCTCTTCTTGTATGCCAGAAAAGTTTTACATTCGGAAATATTAATCCACTCTCAGTACTTTTCTTTCCCACCACTAAATATGCATCCATGATTAGATTCCTTAAAATATCGAAGCAGCACCATAAAATATAATTTGGGTTGCCTTGATAGACAACATTAAAATTCAGCAAACTTATAACGAATGCTTAGATTTAATTACGTTGTAAATATAAGTAAATTAAATTATTAAATAAAAAAGTAAAGAAAGACATTTAGTTACTATAAGAGCAACAATCTCCGTCGATAAAAATAGTATGAATATATTTGCAACACGTCAAATCTACTATTACGGAGTTTCAAATACACATTTTCCTCTTCACCCATCAATATCTCTTGCTCTTAATATGATACTTGCTTTATAGTCTTGTGGGTGTTGTAAAAAAAAAAACACTTTAATGAACCATGTTCTCACGCTCAGTGCAGTTTTAAGGTTGACCTTAGTTGACAATTATCTATGTTCTCGTGACATTGATAATTATGTATGTTCTGGTGATACGTATTATCTTCAATATAGAAGTTATCATTAGTATTGTCACCAACTGCAGTGATAAACGCATAAATAATAAATAAAAGTACATTATATTAGGTTAGGTTAGGTTAGACTGGCCGGCCGTTAAGGCCACATATAGACATACAAGGTCCTTTGCGGTGCCAGATGGATATCCATTTAAGAGCTATAGTATGAATCGTTGAACAGGGGGACGCTCTTAGCAAATCTTAAGAGAGAAACTATACCTAGTTGTGTGACCTCTTCTAGTCCCTCAAACCAGGAAGCTCCCAGATGTGATAAGCGCGCTTTAGATATTGCGGGACATAGGCATATTAGATGCTCCAGAGTTTCTCTTGTGCTTTGTACATTATATTAAATAGGTTTCAATTTATTTTATGAAATATCAATAAAATGGGTAATTACGTGTATCTCACTCTGTTATTGTATAAGAAAAAATAAATACTAGTAAACCATTTTTACAGTGACTCGTAGCAATTATACCATACCTAGGTGATCGAATGTGTTTCCCGTTAGTATCGAGAGAAAGCATTTTGCTAGAAAAGCTCTTTGTAATGAAATAGGAATGTGGATGTGTGTGTCCCTAGCTAATTTCTCTGCTAAGAATATATTTTCAAATAGCTTTTTTTTGTATTTACGTAGGCATCTGGACAATAAACACTGCAAAGTGTGAGGTGTATAAAAACAAAGTGGCTTTGAGAAAAATTCGTTTCTAAATTGCTTCTATTGATATCCATTAAAGGTACCTGTTGGTAGTTGATTACATAAAATGACAATATTTTAATTTATTGTCATATTTCAGATTCGACATATGACCTTATGACCTCCACACTATGACTTCACTTACACCATCGCCAACAGTCGCTTGACTACCTCAAGGAGAGCTAAGCAATCGAACATAGATTCTGTTGAAGATAAGATTTGTTTTAATTACTTTGTTGATGCCTGCAACCAATAAATTAGATGAAGAACCTTCTTAAGTCCAATTTCGGAAGTGGTACTTGCAGCGTGTTAAATACATTCTTAAAACAAAACTAATTTTGTAACCACAAAGCCCTCACTCAGAAGAGAAAAAGGTCAGAAAAGGCAGGTCATCAAAATGCAAATTAGAAATTGTGTGTTGTTATATATTCAGCTGGGAAAAGGGCACACCTCAAGTATAACATGAGCAGTTAAAACGCCTCTTGAGTGCATTAATTACGAAGAAGCTTCCCACTAAACGGAAGTGTATGTGGAGTCTCTGCTCTTTAGGTATGCAGTTCATAAATTATGCTAAATTTACAGTTGACATTTGGTTGAACCGAAACTGGTTTCTTACATAGGCCCCATATAAGTCAAGCTGGTCAAATCGCTGGTAAGTTATGCTCCGAACAAGTTCAATGCTAAACTTTATTGACTTGGTAAGCTATGAGTTAGTATGGCGTGGCTGCGCTTATGAAAATCATATAAAAAGCCTATGTAATGACTGAGTCTGCATCACAAGCAGTTCTGAGTTAGTGTTAGCAACACTTCCAGCAAGCAAAATGGTAATTAAAAATTTCAAACCCTAAAGAATTATTGTAATTGAATTTATTTTCCTTTTTAGAAATTCTTAATCGTCGCTGTAGCCTTCCTGGCTTGCGTTTACGCAGATGTCTCGGAATTAGGAGGCGGAGGCGGAGGATATGATTATCCAGCACCAGCACCAGTTCAAAGTGCCGTATTATCCCAACCTATTCCTCCACCACCACCACCACCACCACCAGCACCGGCTAAAGCGTACATCCCACCCCCACCTCCTCCTCCTCCACCACCACCACCACCACCATCCAACTCATACATTCCTCCATCCACCGGTGCTGCTCAATTATCTGAACCTATTCCTGCCCCAGCTCCACCACCGCCACCACCTCCCCCACCACCACCACCACCACCACCACCAGCACCAGCATACATCCCACCTCCACCACCTCCTCCACCACCACCACCACCATCCAACTCATACATTCCCCCATCCACCGGTGCTGCTCAATTATCCGAACCCATTCACGCTCCAGCCCCAGCTCCACCATCCAACAGTTACATTCCACCAGCTGCCCATGAGGCACCCGCTCAGGATGGCTACCGTTACAGAACAGTGCGTCGCCGTGTCTACAGATACCGCAATTAAGCAGTGATCCACGATTCCTGATATTGTTAAATTTTTGTTACTGGATTTGAAAAAACCGAAATATAAAATATTATAAAATTAACTGAAATTGCTGGTCATTTATTAAGAAGCTTCAACCTGGATCCACATAGAAATAAGGTATCTATCCAGATACCAACAATGTGAACATATGGATATAGAGATTATAAGAGTACAGTGTTACATTGCAGTTATCCTCTTTGAAATTTTGTATGTGTCTTCATTGGGTGCCATTCTCATCCCAGATTTGGCCCTTTTTTACAGTTCCACCGCTCTTGTTCAAGCGCAAAAACCACATATATCCAGGGCTGTGCATTATCTCTAGGTTGATGTTCTTGGGTCTACTGAATCTTATATAGAAGTAAATGCAAATTCAATTGCAAAATACACCTTAGTAAAGGACCACATTATGTGGTATACTTGCAAGAATATGGTTTTCGGCTCAGTTTAACTCCAGTGGTACAAATTCGACCGAACGAACGCTTCAGTGATACATGGGCATTTGGATATCTGTAACACTTCTAGTTTTTTCAAAAGGTTTCGAATAACTTGTAAACTTCTTTGATCATTGCGACCAGAGTCCGCTCTGAAAATTCGAAACGCATTTTATATTGAATTGTTGATTGCTTGTACAGATGAAGTGTTTTAAGCGGTGAGCGATGGTGAAGCAATCCATATTGTAATATGATTCAGCGAGTACTATAACCATTCACTTTGACCGCGCCAAACTATCATCAGCTTTTATCTTGTCAACGCTATCAAATCCAAACGCGCCTTCTAAAGAATCTTGGTACTTTTATTGAATTTTGTATATTTATGATATATGTTTAGATATATAGTTTATGTTATGTAATTTAGAGATTTTATATAGAAAAATTTCAAGTTCACTTTACTTTTATAGAGTGTGCTGAGATTGGTGTGATTTATATCTCGGCTGCCACTTAATGATGCGAATGCCTTCTGTAGTCCTGAAGCCAACTTTGAGAAAAAGTTTCATTCAATCAAAGTCGATTATGTATAATCTTAATTAATAGATACTACCGACTTGTTTTGAATTGGATAGTATCACAGATACCAATTTTGGAATAGTTCAAGCAGACTTAGTAATCGGACAAATTAACAAATGGAAAATATGTATACTCCAAATACAAAGTCCTTTCTCCCATTATATGGGTCAGAAACTAGCATTCTAAACATCGGTGTCAAGCATAGTGTAAGTTTCGTTTCATAACTTGATCAGAGGAATCATAGAGAGTGAGCTTTGGCTATGGTAGCTAATTTGGGTAGATTTTGAGTCAATCCCAGTAAAATTATAATTATGCTGATCAGCACACACTCCTAGTTTGGTGATTTCTTCCTTTATTTGGCTGACCCCTCAAAGACTATCTTGATTTATTCTGGAGGATAGGTGGATTTACAAGAACAATATTGAGCAGATTTGTAAGTGAAAAATTTGTGAGTGAAAAAAAATTTCGGGTCTACAAAATTGTACAGTTAATATAAATAACGGTAGTTAGACAAATTGCTAATTACGATACGTTAGTATGATTCCCTTTAGTAGGACAACTACCAAAAAGTAGTAAATAATTTATTGCAGAACCTGAGTCCCCTTACTTATAGGAGCGCTTCTGTTCTTTCTACCACAAATACTTCTAACATACTTTCAATATTCTTATATTTTGTGGCCCCATCAGATTGACGAAGCTGTCGGATTCTATAGGATCACCCTCACTAATTTTCTATAAATTGAATAAGTGTTTTTTATTATTATTTCGGCAGATAATTTGAAATTGGATTATAAAGCACTCTTCTAAGCCTGAGTATTGTCTACCTCAATTTTGAAGAAAAGATATAGATAGGATATGTAAGGCTCTTAATTGTTAGTGTCCCGAAAATTTCTATTAAACAATTTTTAAACTCTCTAAAATAATGTGAAAACATTTATAAATTTATATTTGCATCACTAATCGAATCGCCATTGTAAGCAGTAAGCTACAGTTCGGTATCATAGCTGGCAGCTAAATGTGTGTAAATTATGTTTTCGCTTCTTTTCCAAGAAAAACAATGTGCATAACTATATAAAAATTGCACCCACTCCATGTGCCCCCTGCCCTTTGCGTACACATATCACTGCTCAGAAGTGCACTGCACCAACATATCAACTGGAAATATTTTCTTATTATGCGACCACACAAATCCAATTACCTTCAAAATAATAAACTTACATGCTTTCTTTTCCACTCTGCCACGCAATACACAACCCCAACGCCTCATCCGCAGCATTCTACCCGATTGTAACGCATTTTTCTTTTATCAACTGTTGATAGACTCCTTGGGGAATTTTCCATGATTTCGCCAATGGCTGCCGCACTGACACTGACTCTCTACTCCGACTGGACTTGTGTCCTTTTTTGTCTTTGCTTTTTTTTGCTTTTGCTCTTTTTTATAGTTTTCTTTGTTTGCAGTTCTCTATTCGGCTCATTATTTTCTATTTTCAGTAAATTTCAGCAAAAATTATGATTGTGCAGCGAGTTACTCTGAACTGAAACAGAGTAGAACAGCATCTGGAGTCGTAGAAGGAGTCGTTGCCGGGACAGAGGAGTAGAAGAATACGAGTTGGAAAAATAGTTTTGCCACTTGCATGTCATCAGCATAAAGTACAAAAGCAAATGTCCTTTTGCTGTACCAACAACAATGAAGCCAACGCCAAAAACAACAACAAAACAAGCGCGATGAAGTGCAAGCAAACATACCAGTGAGAACATATCCAAATGCCATGCAGTTGAAACGTCATCCAGAGAGGAGCAGGAGTTGGGAGTGTTGTGGAAAGTCTGAAAAGCAGCGCCCTCCAATCCCCCTTACATTTAAGTAAATACACCAATTGGCTAAATGGCATGTAAGCCGGGTGAAAAGCAGTTTGCTAGCTGCAGGGTACAAAATTGAGGCAGCACCGACTTCGAGAGGAAGAGAACGAGCAAAGGACAATTGACAGCTTATAAAGGAGCAAACATGAATTTATTGAATTCGCATATTTAACCTATGCAACAGAAAAGAAAAAACATGGAGAAATGAGAACGGACCCTGTTTGATTTTCTAATAGAATAAGGGAATTCTTCTATTTGTTTGCTTGCTTGTTTTGGTTTTTTGTGAGTGCTTCTTTTTGTTTGTTTAGTTTTATTTGTTTTTTTATAATTTCTTGAATGGTCTGCCGCATGGATAATTTTTGAGGTTAAGTGACTGTGCATGGTAAATTCTTTCTTCATTCTCCAAGAGTACGACTGTTATGCTTCCCAGTCAGAATATTAACAATCGGTCGCGCTTAGTATCATCAAATATATATGTACGAGTATATATGATAAATGATATGATAATTTGTTATGATAAATGGAACATATATAATCCATCTCTTATATGTCCTTATCTTGGGGTACAAAATATGTAGAAAACTTGGTCGATTTGTGCATGTATAGGCAAGTTCCGAAACTTAGAATTTGGTCCATCAATAGTTAAGTGACAACAATGCAAGTATGTAGCTATCATGTGCTAAGCTTCCTTAGATATGTTGGATTAATAGAAGACCTTTAATAGGTACATGCAGGAGGAGTACAATAGATCAAATTGGTTGAGATACATTTTCCCTCTTTATTTCATTCATTCATTCATTCATTCATGTAGCTATCATTGAAGAATAATCATCATTTATGGTACAAAAGTAGTATTTTAGTTCTTGGCTCTTTGAATGTGAATTCCGCCATGGCAAATCTTTAAATATGCTGTGCAAAATGTTTGTTGAATTTGTATTAAGTGAAATAAACAAATTTCAACACAAATCGAAAGAACGTCTCAACAACAAATGAGAGTTCAAATATTTCGGAAGCGAAAGAAAGTTCGTTTCAGAATCTAAGTCGCTGATTAATAATTGCTACAAATGTTGAATATTGGTTTTATCACGCTGTTTCCGACCTTTTTTGCCATTTAGTTGTGTACGCCAATTTCGCTTCTTGAAGATATCTCTACTGATTCTATCATTGGCAGATCTAATTACTTGGTAGATAATTATATATGGATGAAACATTATTCTGAACGAATACAGGTCTCTTTAAAGAGAGCGAAAGTTACTTCACAGATTTTGAATAGGGCTTTCACTGCGGAGAGAACCATGCATTCACATGATCCAATGGGTGCCTATGCCTCTCTTGCAATGGAGATAAACAATGTTCGTACAAAAGAAACGATCTCTAGAATTACATTGTAGATGGGTCCTTATTATATATCTGTACCCGTGAGACACACACATTCATTTTTTTCTTTCAAGTCTTTTAATGCATGTTTTTAAAATGTAATTTTAGAGAAGAAAAACTAAAAGAAGGAACCGTAACTTCGACTCCACAATCCTAGTATATCCGTAGAATTTTATTCCGCTGACCTGCTTCGTTTATTGTTTTTACTGGATTTTGTGTATGTTGGGTTTTGTAAATATTTACAAAGTTGCACCATATGCCTATTTAAGTACTTCCGTTCGGATCTAATATCATTATCATTATCATTCAGATCTAATATCATCATAATTACTAACGGGACAAAATGTGGTCATATAAAGAAACCACAATTAATCGCCCTTTCTATGTGATCTGAATGTTGTGAACTCCAGGATTTTATGGTAACAATTACCTGTCCAAATTTTTTAATTACTTCATAAGGAACATAGTCGTCAGTAACTACATTGGGCACATTTTCTGCCTGGGTGTTGCACTTGAATTGGTTTTTGTATTTGTGTGTTTGTTTCTTTGCTTTCTTTAAGTCTTCCATATGTTTGCCTCTGGGGTATAATTGTAAACGATTCTGAATGTCTGGATATGGTTTTGTGTATAACGTCCAGAAAATTGTTTGGCATTTGTTAGCTCGGTTAAAGGGTGACATGCACATAATGATAGTATCGTTTATTTTTATTTGTATTAGAGTTGAAATTGATTTTGTTATTAAACGAAGGAATACCAAAGCTCTCTTGGTTGGTGTTCTTTGATACTAATATCCATCAAGAACATTGACATTGGTGCTGTTTGTAATAAGGTCGAATGCTTCCTTGGTAATGTGTAAAAGAAAACAAAGCGGCATTTTTCATCACCCAATTTTGTGCAACATTTGTAAAGTGTTAATTCAAGAATCACAGATTCGCAGGTCCTGTCTTATCTTTTAATGTTTATTTTTTCCTTACTTTTTTGGTTTCACCTTACAATTTTACATCCATTAGAACAAATAATATGATTCCTTCAGAACTGTGAAGTGCCCATTGATGTAGCTTCATAAGTGGAAATAAAAATAACTCTTGAGGATAAGTGAAAGTGTATGTATCAAGACTCATCTTGAAGTATTCAAGGACTCCTTTGTGCTAGATCAGGTGCGTTCTCATATTCAAGCAGATCTTTTTATTTCAGAAAAGATATTTTAAAATTTTAGTGTCAGCATTCCAAGGTCTATTGGTCTTGCACCTTTTGGGCTATATATGAGGTAAAGCTTATTTAATATTTGTAACATCAAAAAAGAGACTTGGCTATATCAGTCTCATTTGATTCAAAGTATAATGAAAACTACAAATTGTCTGGACTAGATTAACTAAAGGCGCACAATAACACAGTGGTGTCACTTAAGAAAGCTTGCACCGTCAACACGATGTTTATTGATTGTCTCTTATCCTCAAAGATGGACATTGTAGACTCAACTACCATTTGAACAAGGGTATATCTTCAGATGCCATCGATTCTGTTGAGAAAGTGACGAAACCTCACTGCACCTGTTCACAGACTGCGCACCAGTGGCACCCAAAAGACACAGGTGTTTTGGAGAATATATCTTAGATTTTAGCAAGATCCCTCATTTTGATTCGTCCAAAACACAGAAGATTTATAGATGAGACTCATCTTTCTAATAAATAGCGGCATCACAATAGATCGTTCAGGTCGCAGTGTATAAAACCCTTAAATATATCTATCTATCTATCTATCCGCAAAGATTGTGATTAGATCTAATACATTTATAAAGTAACAAAACAACATCTAAGTGGTTATCTTCTATTTGAGAAAACAATACACATGGAAGCCCACTGTAAAGGTGAACCGATTGCTAGAAATATAGCTAGTGGACTTAAATAGTTACATATTGGTATTTAGTATTATATACAGTATTTTATTTGATTTTTTGAGAGGGGAAAAATAAGTAACCAGGAGGCAAGAGTTTTTTAAGCCTACCCACACTCCTACACAGAACGAATATAATCACATAAAACAGAAAAAATAGTAAAATTTTTCAATGGTGATTTTATAATCTTGGGTTAAAAGTGCTTCTTTTAAAAGTGTTTCTTCTAAATATTACCAGGGTGGTTCTCACAATATAAAATGGCTTGATTACACATTTCACAATAGGATCTCATGTCCAGCATTTCGGGCTTTTTAAAAATAATCTTATTTCAACGCGTCATTTGATTTCTAAGACCTCATTTTTGTTGCTGCCAATTTGCCCACTCTGATGTACGAGGTGTGATCAAAAAATAACCGTTATTTTCATCTTTTCGTGAGTTACGTATGTTCGATGTTCGCGTTTTTTTTTATGTTGGTACACATGTCGGTTATATATGTTGGCAATACCAACCATTTTGGATTGTCAGTTTGTTTTTGACAGATAAAAAGCTTAGTCGTGTTTTGGTGTGCTCTTCGATTTTGTACTATTCGAAAAAATGGATCAAAGAAACTGTATTCAGTTTTGTGTAGAAAATGAAATTAAATGCGCAAGGACATTTGAAATGTTGATTGTGGCCTTTGGCGAGTCTACTATGAGCAGAACACAAGTTCAATTGTGGTATAACCGGTTTAAGGAAGGCCGAGAAGATGTCAATGACGATGCTCGTCCTGGTCGCCCGAGCACGTCAACAACCGATGAAAACATTGACGCAGTGAAGAAAATGATTTTGGATAATCGTCGAATCACTATCAGAGAGGTTGCTGATGATGTTGGAATATCGTTCGGCTCATGCCAAGCAATTTTTACGGATGTTTTAGGCATGACACGTGCGGCAGCGCAGATTGTTCCAAAAAACCCGTATTCACCGGACTTGGCCCCCGCTGACTTTTTCCTCTTTCCAAAACTGAAGACACCGATGAAAGGAAAGCGTTTTGCTACGATTGAGGAGATAAAAGAAAAATCGAAACAGGAGCTGTTGGCGATACCAAAAAAAGCGATTCAGAAGTGTTTCTAAGATTGGAAAAAACGCTGGCATAAGTGTATTATATCTGAGGGGAATTACTTTCAAGGGGACAAGATAATTGTTGATGAATAAATAAATACTTTATTTTTTGATCACACAATAACGGTTATTTTTTTATCACACCTCGTATGTATTCTTTTAAACAATACTTAAAGTTAACATATTAAAAGATTAATCTTACTGAGATTCCACATCGTAAATATATAAAAACATGTTAATTAATTTAAAAATATTTCGTTTGTGATTTCAAAGACACTTCTTTGTCAAAAAGCGTATTTACAAGATAATGGGCATCCTTAGATTCGATATATAGAATTGTGGTGAGCGGGAGAATTGCCGTATAAACAGGTACGAGGGCTGCTATTTATATTTCGGGAATATCAAATAATAACAAACTTTTTAAATGAAAATGGCTTTATTGTTTTTCTAAATATTCCCCTTGATGATCAATACACTTTTGCATTCGTTCAAACCATTTGTCATAGCAGTTTTTCCATTACTCTTGAGACACCTCCAAAACATGGTTTTTTAACGATACTACTGCTTCTTCGGCGCGTAAATCGTTGACCACGCAGTTTACCTTTGATATTCGGGAGCAAGAAGAAGTCATTCGGTCATCACTTCGATGTTTTGACTGCTCAAAAATTCACTTGTTTGACGAGATGAGTGAGAGCTCGCATTGTCATGATGGAGAATGATTCGTCTTTGGCGGCTGGTTCTACGAATTTCTCCGAAGTCTTCCGGCAAACAAACGGTCGTGTACCACTCAGAATTTACCGTTCTACATTGCTCAAGCGGAACAGTGGCCATATGACCCATCTGGCCGATGAAACAGGCGACTATTTGCTTCGCTGCGCTCCTTCCACGAACAACTTTTGTTGGATTTAACTCATCTTGGAATACCCACACGGTCGATTGTTGTTTTGTTTCCGGCTCATACGCATGTATCCATGATTCGTCACTTGTCACGATTTTATACACGTCTTTTGAAGCACCACGGTCGAACTTTTCAATCATTTCCTTACACCAATTGACACGAGCCTTGTTTTGAGCGATTGGAAAATTATGTGTAATGCCCAAGGTTTCCTCTATCTCACGATATGTCAGATGACGATCTTGCATTATCAGTTCACGTACTGCATCGATGTTTTGTGGCACAACAACCGATTTTGGACGACCTTCACTGAGTTCGTCGGCGACCGAACTACGACCAAGATTGAATTCACTATACCAGCGATATAGTGTGGGGAAAACCTTCTCTTGAAATTTCCATTTATTTATATTTATGTATTTTTTGGCCAAACTCACTGTAAACAAAACAAATAGCACTTGTACATAAACATGTTGTGATATACGTGCATGCTAAAAAATGTCAAACTTTATTCTGGTGTTGCCAGATTTTAGCTATTGACATTAGTGGTGCCGGTTCCCTAAATATACATAAGTAGTATTCAAGCACTCAGGCAAGTGATGCCCATTATATTATAATGGACACCTTTAACCAATGAGAAACCTCAGCAAGAGTGGCAAATTCATGGAAATGGAAAAGCAACCAGTATAATATCAGGTTTAAAACAAAATGTTTTATTTAATTAAACCTATTGATTGTTTGATGCTTCAGAATTACTAAACCATTATTTAAACACAAATGTCCACTTCATTGCCTCTACCATGATGATCCGTATCAAGATCCTTCATATCATTATGAATCGCATTCTTCAATTCCACTAATTATCAGGTCAGTAAATGTTTACGAATACGACGGCTAAGACTAAAAAGTGCGAAGATGAATTCACACATTTCTAGTACTAAGGGGTTCGATCCTTTTCCAAGCCACAAAATATAGTTATGAAACGATCAATTATCGTGTGTTGGTTCAAAGTGGAATATGATTGTCGCGCTACTAACACTTAATCTATGTTTTTTTCTTAATCAATGGTGTCGTCAAGTCTGAATGTTCGTATATACTTTGTGCTTAGGTCATAGATACTGTCATGTATCGTATATATGTCACTGACTGGAGTTAGCTGAAAACTGGTTTATTTTGAAATATTGTAAACCGATTGAAGTGTGCGCGATTTTTTGTTCGAATCAGTTACTATTAATTATATTATAGCCAACCTTTGTGATTAATTCAGAAGAAGTGTCTAATAAATTTTTGATATATGAAAAATAAATAACAATAATTTAAGAAAACATTGAAACATGTGCTTTAGATGAATGATTGGGTGGATTTTTGCATACACAATAACTAATACTAGAAGAACTGCTACTTTAGTGTATACAATCGTCGAGGACTAGTAAGCAACTGAGAAACATTCCTCTATAAATTCGTAGCTTAATCCTTTCCTGATTCAAAATAGTCCCAAACTTCGATAGTTACAAATTAAAGAGGAGTAAATTTCTTTGTTATAAGAAAATTTTATTTTTTCTGAAAGTCGCAGAAAGTAAAGAAAACGGCTTAATTCATCAGATAAATTAAGCACGGTGTCTGTAGACGCGGCGACGGATGGTTCTGTAACGGTAGCCACCCTGGGCGGGCTGCTCCTCATGAGCTGGTGGTGGAATGTAAGTGTTTGCGGGTGCTGCTGGGGCTGGAGCGGGTGCTGGGGCAGGTGCTGGGGCTGGAGCTGGAGCCGGAGCAGGAGCTGGTATGGGATGCGAAGCTACAGCAGAGCCACTTGAGGCTGCTGCGTGTGCGTGTGCTGGTGCCGGTGCGTGTGCTGGTGCCGGTGCGTGTGCTGGTGCCGGCGCGTGTGCTGGTGGTGGTACATAGCTGCGTTCTGGAGCTGGGGCTGGTGCTGGTGCCGGAGCTGGAGCTGGAGCCGGAGCTGGTGCTGGTGGAGCGGGCTGTGGGTAATCATAACCCTGCTCAGCGACGGTAACAGCCAACAAGGCAAAAGCGACGACGAGGAATTTCTGTGAAATATAAAACCCAAGAATGTTAGTTTTAGTTTGTGTTTTGTGCTCCTTCCTGATCCTTGAGCTGAAGTTCTACCCACCATATTGGTGCGTGCTTGAGTTGCTGTTTACTGCTAACAAGAGTTAGTTCTAGTATGTTAGAAAATTCTGAAGCTACCATTTTTATATGCTTCTAACGTTCTAGCAGTCCCAACAGTTTTCTGGTTGAGGAGGGTCAACATTATTGGACTAATTTGCGGAAGTTGTGAAAAAATGTGCCGAATTCAAGCATGATTAATTCAATTTTTACGTTAATTCTTCAGATGATTTCCATAAATTTATGGAGACTTCAGCGCCAATAAAATGAACAAAAATAATTAACCATGTACTAAAAATTGACTCGTAACTAATTATGTGCATAAAATTAAAAAGGTTTTTACAATTGGAACGTTAAAACGAGCGCCATCAATTTTGAGAAACTGGTAAGTTGGGTCAAAAGTTCAATGCGACGCCAGCATGAGTGTCGCCACCATTGTTGTGGTTGTTGTTTCTGTTGCTCACGATAAATTAGCGCCCCGACTGGCTGTTAAGCACTTCACCGCTTACCAACTTCAATTTTAGTCTCCATTCGCTTGCTTGCTGGCTGACTGGGAGCTGCTCGAGCACAAGGTGACAAATGTTGACAGTTGTTGTTTTATGCGAGCGCTCGCTCAAACAAATTTTCACTCATTTGGTGCGCGCCACCATTTGCCAACCGTCGCACCGTTCAGTTCAGTTTGCCGTTTGAAGGACGTGTTTCAATTATCAAAATGGCTAATGAATATTTTCTTTCATACCCCGACAACTTGGCGCGGCCGCTTTAGGGATATCCAAAGCAACTTTTCGTCCATCCAGTACTCGGTACTTTCGACTCATTCAAGTGCTGCAAGTCAGAAAGCGTGCTTTATTGTTACAAATACTTTAGTCCTTATTTAGGTTTCAGTTTGAAAGTGCAGGGTATTAACAAGGTTCGATGAGCCACCCTACTAATTCTCAGAGTCTATGTTAGCAACACTACTCAACAATTTCTGAGACATGTTTCGTAATTTGGAAAAATCTGCATATGTACCAAGCAACTTCAAATTAAGAATCCCATTTCACATCAATGATTTGGTCATAAGTGCAGCTTATCCACTTATCCAATCCTTTCTAAGGATACGAAGTACAGATTGATATAAATCAAAGCAACGAATTGTGACAAGTACCGCTTAGAACGGTATTTGACACCACTATATCACTCTCGGGATACGCAAAAATTCAAAATAACACACACTTACACATTCAACTGAATCTGTGTGTGTTTGTATGTATGTTGGGTTGCTTCCATTGTGCTGAAAGTTTTCTATTTACAAAAAAAAATATTTTTTGGCAAATAAAAAAAATGTTAAATAAAAAATAAAGGAGCTGAAATAAATGAAAGCCAAATTGAAAACTAATTGCAGTGTTTGTTCAAATTGTATTGAAAGTTGTTTTGCATACGTGTGCATGATTGCATATACACATCAAAATCCATACATGCATGCTATTAAACCCACTGGGAAAAAGTGCCAACATAAGTTGCGTAAGAACTGATGACGTCATATGGAGTCTGTAATAATAATTTATCGATAGTTAACACTAGGACATCGGTGTCGCTCTTGATCAGAGATGATCACAATTGCACTATCACAGTTACCAGGTATCCAGCCCAAGAATGATAGAGAAGACGATTACGCATTGCGCAGGTCCGTTATAATTTTCTTTCTGAGTTTGACATTTCGTTGCTGGGCTGTGACGTCACCGTAGCAATAAATACATAATGCGGATAGGTATTTTTTTGACATTGGTCTTTGCAACCATGCTACTGTGACATACGAGTAGATGCGCAGAACGAAAAATTTTTGTTCTCCGCTTTGCGCAATCTTTGTTTCTATTATTTTTGTATCCAACCAACAAACATTTATTGAACTGTGTATTGGAAACAGCAACCGATTTTTTATATACCTTTTTTCAGGTACTCAATCTACGAAAACAAAGTGTACAATCTCTCACAACGATTCCACATTATTGCTATGTTACATTCGAACTCTCTAATGTGCCCCTTTACTATCAGATTTCATCCAAACCTAGTTTTTTGAATTTGTAAAGATTTCTACTTATTTTGCTTCTTTTCTATTCTGGAGTTCACATAGTAAGGAAATAAACTTTGCGTTTGTTATTTTTTTAGATCGGAATATTTTGGAATTTTATAGTGAAATATCACATTTAGTTTGGGTAGTCTGTGAATAAGGTCAACTTATACCCGCTTCCAGATATATTCGTCAAGTACACTTTGCAGTTGCCTAAGATTCATATACATATGCTTTTGATATCTGTCTAATGTAATTTTTTTCATTCTTTCTAGTTCATCTTCTTAGTTTTTATTAGAACTATATTGCCTTAACATTCTACCAGACTGTCTTCACCATTATCAAGCTCCTTACCAGATATTTACAGGGGTGCATTCTTTTTTGTATTCGAAATCCCTTTTAAAATAACTCTGACTACTTTCTGAACAAGAGAGAGTAGAAGATGCCATTAGAAGATTTAAAAGGATTTAGCCAATGATATGAACTTCTCATATTGAATTGAAACTCTTTTCATAACCTCTTTTTATATATATATATATATATATATATATATATATATATATATATATATATATTTATAGCAGGTTATGTTATCAGATTTCGGATTAGATGGGGATTATTTTATTAAGAAAACAATTATAGGAATTTTTCAAGGAATATATAAAGTGTTACAGTTCTAAGTTATGTACATATAAGTATAGTTATATTTTAATAATAATAACTTAATCAAAAAAAAGTTATAACCTAATATCACAAACTGGATAGACGTCTCAAGAATTGAACTTCAAACACTCCTCAAATTCCCAATAAACATTGACATCCAACAAGATGCCTACTACTATAACTCTACGTAGAGGACTAACTCCATCTGGTACCGCTAATGACCAATAGGTCTATATGTGGCTTATGGCCAGAAGGCGAAGAGTTCTTCTAGGCATTCAGATAGATTGCGATATTAGGTTAGGTTAATATAACCTAATATCACAACCTATCTGAATGCCTAGAACAACTCTTCGCAGCAGGAAGCAAACATTTGCTTGAATGGTTCCATCGATTCTATAACGAGTAGATTTATAGTGGTGTACTTACGCTACAGTTCAGGCTTTGTAGATTCCGAGAACTACAAAAGTGCCAACTATGTGTGAATTTTCAGAGAAAATTCCACTTGAAAGATATTCAGACAGTTTGTTCATGTGTCGCAAATTAAGCACAGTCAAAACTATCAAGTACAATACCGAACAGGATTGCACAATAAGTTGGATGTTTACATTACTGGATTTTCTTTGTATTTCAGGTAGAGACAGCGAAGAAAATCTGCATAAATTGTGCCTTCGCTGCAGGTTATGATTATTATTGTTTTTTATTAAAGTCCTAAGGTTCTTAGACTAAAGTGGGAAGTTATTAACAAAAAACTTGAATGATCTCAAGCGGAATTCCTTTAGATTTGTCTTTTCCATAGAGTGTTTTCCTCTGTCAACATATTTCTCACTGGGGTCGTCTCTTTTTGTGCTCGTGGGCGTGTGTTCCATGCAACTTTGTTACTACTAATTTGAAGTGGAAAGCGCTTCTACTGCGCTGATTTCGTCAGTTTATTCACCGCTGCAGTTTGTGTGGGTGTCTCATGTGTGTGCGTGGGTGTGTGTGGGTGGTGCGATGGTGCGCAAGTGTGGGAGTTAAATTTATTGTGCGCAGTTAGAATTTAATTTTAAAAATTGGATATTCATCTCTGTTGTTTTGCGGTGCTCTGTTCCTAGCTTTCATGCTCTACCTGCAGCATTTAGGGACCTATAATGAATGATTCATGGAATTTTTTGAATTATTTTAACTTTAGGGTGTTAAAAGAAATTTTTTATTTTGTTCCTAATTAATGTTTGGAAAGATGTTGTTCTTTTATTTTATTAAATTCCGTTTACAGTATTTTTATGAGGCTGTACCACTACAAAAATTATTAGATGGAGGATTATTGATCCAAATAGCAGATCTTATAGCTATTTCGGACAACCCACTACTGTTCTCTTCAGGGAATTTCCAGGGAATTATTAATTAAATCTCAGTTGTTCAAAGTTTCAACATTTGTGTGAAAGTGATTTTCAAGCAACTAAGCGAGAACTCGACATATACCAAACCTGGCATGGAACGAAGTGTTTAAGATACTAACTTCGTCTTGAACTGGAGTCATTGTAAGCTGACTTTTTAATTTGTATCCTAAAATTTGCTCCTATAATCTCAATTTTAGACTTGGGAGCAGAGTTTCTTAGTTGAATGCCATTAGTGCATATTGATGCATTTCTAGATGAGGAGTTTAAATCTCCAGAGGTAGATTACATTGGCATCCAAATAGTCTGAAATATCGCCTAAGAGATAAACTCAATAGCACTTCATGAGTACTGATGGAGTTAGTTCTCCAGGTTTCGTCTGCTGGTATTCGCCGGTGAGTACTCTTTGTAAAGTACAACAGGGGGATATGTGTACCTCCTTAGCGTACTATTCTGATGCATTTGATAAACCAAATGTTCCAATTTCAAGCACATGTTTGACGTATATACTAGGAGCCAGTAGCCAGAATCGTGAGAGCAATTGTGTGACTTCATCATTAACCTTCCGAATTCTCATAAGCTTATCAAGTAGTCCAGAATGTTGCAATTTAATGTTTTCCTAGAACTATTCTCTTGAAGATTTTTTATTTTATATATGCATTTAATGTTACAATAGTGGTGTCTGAAACCGTATTGATAGTACGCTATTAATACATTTTCTTCTTATATTTATTTATATAATATTATTTATTATAACATAACGGAACGAATGTTTATTGGCAGTAGAACTTTACATTGACTACAGGTTTCGCTGTTTATAATACTGAATAGCGAAGGTACAAGAAGTCCTTGACTAACATATATGAAACACATATCTGAAAATTAATCTGACACTTGGTATGAGCTCGTACCTTCGGTTTTATTTTTGTAGAGATTATATTTGAAACCTATGAATTCGACAATCTGGCAAATTGTAAGTTCAGTCATCCTAGGTTTTCAATATATATAGGAACTTCTTCCGTTCTTCGAGCTTCTTAGAATGTTTTTCTTACACTAATGTGAGATGTGCTTCAAAGACAATCCACATTGTTACTTACCCAGTTATCATTTAAAATTTTTCCCGGTAAATTGTATTACTTAGTTTTTTATGATCTTCGTTTTTAATACATTTTTAGTCCTAGTAGTTTAGTAGCTTTTTAGTCACTTTCTTTAATTAATTAATTAATTTTAATTGGCATTTTTTTAAAATTTTTTGTTGTTCCAATTCAATTTCCGAATTTCTTAGTATAATAGGTGTCTGAACAAATAATAGAGCGAAACATAATTCTAAGGCATACAGAGCTTTATTAAATAGAGTAAGTACATTTGTTACCTAACTAGCAGTACCTTGGTTGACCTGAACGTAGAAAGGCCAAGTTTATTTGCTTAAATTGTTTATCACAATTCCCTATATTTGGAGATTTCATTATATGCCAACCCAACACCAACAAAGTTTAAAAATCATAAATATTTATGTCCTCTGGGAATTTGGGATCATAGCATCGCAGTGGTCAAATCGAAAATAAGTATGACGGGAAACTGCAAGAAAGTCCAGTGATTTGTAATAATATTTTACTTTCTTCGTAATAGAGTTTAAGAGCAAATTTAAATATTGTACAGTGCATTCACTTGACAATTTCCATGTGTTATTAGCCTTTAATACCTATATTTAAAATTAAAATTGCCTTTAACAATAATAATTTAATCAGAGTGGCGTTTATAATTTGTATATTGAAGATAACGGATATGGTATGACTACAAAAGCGTTCAATCAAAATACACCTTCCAGCCACATGGGGAGGAGGTGATTACATTTCAGAGAATGCTCTCAATAGGTAGGCAACTTCAGTCAGACTAATTAATTAAATTAATAAATACATAATAAATTAAATGAATGAATTTCGTTGCTTTTCCATTCCAATGTAAATAAAATGGTAAAAAATAAAAAAAATAAAAATGTAAATGGTGATAAATAAAAAGAATATTGCCGAAATTAACATATATACTATATATATATCTATATATATATATATATATATATATATATATATATATATATATATATATATATATATATACTAAATTAATAAATACATAATAAATTAAATGAATGAATTTTGTTGCTTTTCCATTCCAATGTAAATAAAATGGTAAAAAATAAAAAAAATAAAAATGTAAATGGTGATAAATAAAAAGAATATTGCCGAAATTAACATATATACTATATATATATCTATATATATATATATATATATATATATATATATATATATATATATATATATATATATACTTATATATATATATATATATATATATATATATATATATATATATATATATATATATATATATATATATATATATATATATATATATATATATATATATATATATATATATATATATATGTATATATATATATATATATATATATATATATATATATATTAGTTATTTGAGGAGAGAAAAGCTCTGTTAATGTTCGAGTGCGGACATATCAGACCATAAAAATTATTTATGACAAGCTACAATTATATCCCATTTCACCATTTATATCTTACCAAAAAGATTTGCCATGAAAATAAACATGATAGTCTGTTTGGATAATTTTGAGGTTTCATTGCTTAAACAATTTAATAAATATATTGAAAAAGGATCTAACTGGAAGGTGTATCCTGAAATTTAAATTTAAAATATAAGTATTTTTAATTCCAATATCTTTCGAATTGCAGAGCGTAATGCAAAATTAAGACATGACCAATTTTTATACTTGTTCTCATACCAACGTTTTATGTACTAATATATGTATAGTCACGATCCATTGCGGGTGTTGAACTCGAATATTCTCTCACAGTATTTTAGTTTCAATAAGTAATATCTTTCGACATTGCTGTCAGCATTTTTTTAGGCATTCATGAAATAAAAGGCATATTGTCTCCAACGGTCTTACTTAGATCTTTGCACTTTTTCTTTCTTACTTCCAAGTGCATATTATATCTGTCCGAGTATATTATATCCAGCGCCCCGCTGCACTTTTCATAACAGGCGCACATAGAACCACTCCAACGGCTGCTCTCGAAAAGGTACTCGACATGCCGCCTATCGACCTTGTGGTGGAGAATCTTGGAGCGAAATTCGCGGCGAGACTGACGGCCACAGGAGAATTTACTTACAGAACCTTCGGGCACATCAATAGGCTGAAGGGGTCTGTGCAGCACTGACTACATGACTCCTCGTTTTTTTGGGACAGAAGATGTTGAACTGCAATCGAAGAGGAGGGGTGGAGTAGAGGCATGAACCCCAGCCGAAGGACCTTTAACTTTTACAAAGACGGTTGTAAAACAATGGATGGAATGGGAGCGGGCATCTACTGACCAGAGTCTGGAATTAGCAGCCTATAAAGCTGCCTGACAAGAGCAGTATCTTTCAAGCGGAAGTCTTTGCTGTTACGAAAGCCCGTAGTTAGCCTACACCAAGATAGGAAATGAGTCATAAATAAACATATACGTGGACAGCCAGGCAGCGATAAAGGCGATTAACTATAGTATAAAATCCAAAAATGTCCTACAGAGCAGGGAAGCCATAGATAGGTTAGTCACAAATAGAAGACTGCATATCTATTGGGTACCTGGTCATAAGGGCATAGAAGGGAATGAAATAGCAGATGAGATTGCAAAAAGCGCTGTCTATTTACCACTTGAACAATAAAACGACATACAGAAACTTCGTAAAGAACTATCGAATGAAACGGACGGACACATGAGAAGGCAGGTGAAAGCAAGGTGGCATAGTTAAATCACCTGCAAAATTTGCAAAAGGTATGTGTAAGGTCAACGATGGGAAATAAACGTGATTTATACTCGCGCTGTCACGAAAAGACTGTAGAACTATCATAGGTACAATGACACGACATAATTTACTGGCGGCACACAACATTGGAATTCCGGACAACGACGAATATAAGAAATGTAGGGAGATTGGAATAAGGGAAACTTTAGAACATCTCCTTTGTATACGAGTATGTCCTGCGATATCAAAACGCGCTTAAAATGCTTAGGGGCCCCACATTTTGGAAGATGGATGACGTCTCAGGAATGGACCTGACAGCACTGCTTAACTTCGCAAAAAGCGTTGACATCCTACGAGATCTCTACTATAAATCTACATAAAGGTCAGACCCCATCTGGTATCGCTAGGGACCAATCGGTTTATGCGTGGCTTTATGCCATCCAGGTTAACCTTAACTAACCTAACGAACAACTTAAAAAAAATGCATCTTGAATAATACTTATAAAATGCTAATACTAATAATGAAATCAAAGCAGATTCCGTATGTCAGAAATCGAGTACCAATAATAATATACCCCTTTTCTGATCGAATATAGAATAAGAGATGAATTCCATCATGCTTATTGTTGGCCATTGAGCAAACTTTGCATTTTTACCATACTCTTGACTCCTCTACAATTTTACCAAACCAGCTTCAGTGAAACTTCGAACATTACTCCATTTATTTTTGCCCACTCGCCTGGCCCAGTATCTATCGACAATATGACTTTAGTTCAATTCAGAGCCACCTCTAAATTGTTTCAATATTACATAATGTTATGTTAATAAATCATAACAACATTTCGCTTGAGTATTGCTTTTTATATTGACTTAAAAATACAGTGGAGTATACGACAAAACAGTATTGAAAAGTAAAAGAGCTTCTGCTTTAATATCACAGTAATGAGAATTATACTGAATAAATCTGATTATTTAGCCAAATCCCCTTTCCCTTTTAAGGACACCCACAATAGCTCAACATATTTCAATATAAACGAAAACTTTAGTGATATTTTTTTTGATTTGTGTGGCAGCTCACTTAATTACTTGTTTGTGGGTTGTATCAACTTCGAGCACCACCCACAGTCGTTCAAAACCTAAAATATTTGATATAATCAGCAATAAATTCGTGTGCATTTATAATGAAAACAAGTACGTTTTCGTATGGGTGTACAAAAGCCCCAACATATAAATATGCTATGATAAAACGAAAGTGACATCCACCACACACTGACAGACAGAGAATCAGACATTCAGCGAGGCATACTCACTGGCGGCTGGATAGACTTGAGCTGGACGTCTCGCTGTCCGACAAATATAAATAAACTTGCCTACATCTTCCTGCCCAATCTCTCTCTGTCTCCTTCACTACCTTGATACACTGCTGTTCCTAGCGGCGCATGGTGTCGGTGCATTGGAGCGTTGATTTTTCGTCGCTTGTTAATTTATTTATGGCGCAAATGATAAATCAGCGCCGGATTAATGCGTCAAATGAAGTGTGATCAGCAGTCAAGTGCCAAGTGCCAACTGCTGAGTGCCGAGCTGTGAGTGGTGCCCCATTTGGTGGGAGGGGCGTCAGTAGTGCATCGTTGAGCCAGTGTGGTGTGGTGGAAATTTTTCCAATATGTAGTAAAAATAAATGTGCTGCAACGGCTACAATAGCAGCCTCCGCAACATCCGCAGCCTCCGCAGCCTTAGTAGCCATCACTGCTGCACAGCTTCGCCAGCAGTTGCTCGTGCACACATGCATATATCACCTTTGGCAAATTGACCTCGCCTGGTCGCCATTATTATTGCCGTTATGCCTGCTGTTGTTGCTGTTATTGCTGTTGGTGCTGCTGTTGATATAATTACGCTGATAGTGTCAATTTCTCGCATTCGATATACCCTGTCGAAGAGCAGCCGGGCGCCCTGTTTAATATTATTTTGACACGACACTTCATTTAATTTAAAGCGGAATTTATTTGCAGTGCATACTTTTTGGCGTTTTATCGCATTTAATCGTATCATTGCGTCTGGTTATGTTTACCCCCATTTCATGTTGTTGGGGTTTGTGTTGTTGTTTTTGGGCTGCTGTTGTTGTGGTTGTTGTTGCGCGTGTTGTGTATTCATTATAAAAAAAAAATGGCGTCACACATTTTTGTCTTTTTTCTTAATTAGGTGAGGATTATACCTCATTAACTGTAGTTGGCTGTGTTATGGCAGTTGCATTGAAAACAAAAACAATCGCAACAACAACACAGTCGCAGCGGTATACTCATTATGGAGACAACCTTAAATTTTAATTGTTTACTTAAATGACAATAATGTGTGTTAATCAGCGTCATTAAGCGCAAATTAAGTGAATTACTTTGGGCGGACTTTGTGGGCGTATTGGGCGCCATTTTCGGTTTATTTGTTGGAGTAAAATTGGCCCATTTTACCATAATTTGCACAGTTTCACAGGTACGGTGTAACCTTTTGACGTACGAGAAGCGAAAAAAGTTTGGGATATAAATTCGACGGTGAACGCAACTAAATAAATATTCAGAGCAGCATATTATAAATAAAGTAATGTGTACGTAATTTATGCTGTTTGTTTAAATATCTGATTAATTGTATCTCGGTCTCTACATCTATCTGTAGCATATGACATAATTCTACAATTAATTTCGAGGATTACATCTGAACCTATACCAATGATTCTGATTGAGTTAAAAAAAAAAAGTAATACATAAGAATAAAGAAAGAATGCCAGGTGTAAATTGGTTAATATTTTTCTATGTGTGTTTGAGTATTAATGAATAATGTTCAAGCATTGCTTTTCTTCAGAGTTCTTTAATTATATATCCGTTTCAGTATTGTATGTTGAGCTTCATCAAAGAAGTTTACTACCTAAAGAGATGGAATTGTAAGCAAAAATTGAAAGTAGAATACAAAAACGAAAGAAGTATCACAACGAGTTATAAGTGTAATTAATTTATCTAGGACTCATATTATATTTTGCTCTCTACGGTATTGACGAAAACCCCTGTGAAATTTATGTTCTCCTCCCACATTAATGAGTCAATATTCTGGGATCAAGTCCTACTGATTGATGTTTCTTCCTAATCGGCACTAAAGATTATGCCACTGGTTGAAAGGCTTTCATTAGTTAGAACTGAAGATCAGTTGAGCTGCATGATGGTGTTGGCAAATGAAGTTACTACACAATGATTTAATACTGAAACTGTTCTAATATGTTTTTGTTGTACACAGGGGGAGTGCGTTGCTACTTCCGTAGCATATGCTGTGCTGTACATCCTTAGGATCCAGTACAGACTCAATTAGATAACTTTTATTCTTCCAAAACTTTACTACAGGTCACATATACATTGAAGACTTATAAACCAACAACCTGCTCTCCAGGCTTGTATTAACTATATCAGTAATTATACATTTCCCATAATGCGGTATCAGAGATCTAAATTTATTTGATGTCCAAGATTCCGCTATATTTCGCCAACATGAGACGATAGGCGATTGACTATATGAATTCGATCAATTGATTCGGATAGTATTGATAATATTTTTGTATTGATAATATCTTTGTTTTGTAATAAGTTTGTTTTCATGTAAATAGTCTTCGAAAAGGTTTTCTTGGTTAAAAAAAACGATGCATCTAAATTAAAATAGCAATAATCCTTATCACCATAGCGATACATAGCTTAGTGTACCAGGTTCATCATTAAAAATGCAGTCGACAAAAAGAGTTATCTCTTATGCGCTTGACTTCAAGACACATATTCCGTCTAGAAAGGAGTGGCAAACCCCCATGCCATGGAGAAGGGGAGAACTAAATTTCTACACCGATGGATCCAAGTTTGACAATAAATTCGGCTTTAGAGTTTCCTCAAAAGAACTGGGACTGGAACTTTCGTTGCGTTTCCCCGACCACTGCAGTGTTTATCAAGCAGAGGTCTTAGCAATAAAGGAGGTATACATCTACTTAAGTAGACACGCCCTAGCAAAACATTATAAATATATACTCGGATAGCAAGGCGGCCATCAAGTCAATGAACTCGGTGGCAATGAAAGTTTGCACAGGCCTGCCTGGCAGCCATAAATGATATCAGCACCGTTTTCAAGGTACGCCGAATATGGGTTGCGAGACATATGGATATTGAAGGGAACTGTAGGGCAGATGAGCTAGCCGGAAGGACCTTCCTCTGTGTAAGGACGGATGCGAGGTTGGAATACCAATTGCCACCTGTAAACTAATGTTGAAGGATAGCGTCGTGCGAGAGGGCAATATATCTTAGGCTGACCCAGGTACTTGCTTAACGATTAGGCCAATGTGGCCGAAACTTGATAGGAATATAGAGACTTGCTTGGCCTGTCGAGGTAAGGTCGTGACTTGTATAACCGGTCATTGGCATGCTCTCAGGCTGAGTATTCTCTCGTGAATACTGCTGAAGCTCTGGGGATGAAGAGGAGGACGAGATTGTTGAACATCTCTTCTGTAGGTGCCCGGCACTAGCAAAAAGCAGAGCGGGCTTCTAGGCAAATATGCTTTCAGATTTCTCACGGATGTGTCTGGCGCGAAGGTCAAACAAATCCCGCGCTTTATTAGGGCTTCAAAATAGTTTGACGAGTAAAAGCAGAGATACAGTGTTAAGCGGTGGTATAGCAATGGACCCAGAGTGGTGTGCGTAAGTTGGTCTGTAGGCTGACTGCCACGATAACCGAACCTCACCTAGGAGATTGACAAAGTCTCCCATCAGGGACGTTCTTTAAAACAAATAAATTGTAGCCGAGACAATTTCACCATATACTGGAATCCTATCTGAGGAGAAAACTCAACGGAAAAAATAATAAAGTCTGAGTCAAAAACTACCGGAGTACCTCAAGAAAGAGTGCCAGGCCTCAATCTGTATTTCAGATATGGCTCCCAATTTCGACTTCCGGGATACAGTTGTGGTGGATATGGGCCTAATATGGAGCTAATACAAACACCTCAGAAATATTACTCATATTGAATGCAGAATGTCAATATTCCCAACGACTTGAATATACTACTAATCAAAAAGGAAATCTATGATTCTAGTCGTAAATATAATCAAAAGGTAAAAATCCAAGGCCATAAATCTTTTATATAATAGATATCCTATCCTCCTAGCATAGGTTGAGTTACCTGCAGTACAACCAATATAAATATGCTCAAACCCCAATTTAATTGTTATAAAAGCATTGTAAATAAGGAGTAATGAAAATTGTATTGTTTGTATATATACTAGCTGACCCGGCAAACGTTGTTTTGCCTAAAAATGTCCCATGATCTGTACTATAGATGTACGTACATATATGTATTTAGGACTAAAACATACATTGATCATACCCCTCCACCAATGAAACTGAAATGAAAAATGCAGATATAAATTGATAACTGTCTCCGTCAGTACTATATATCTTCAGCCTTCTTGCTCTAAACAACTCATTTGCCACGTCCCTCCGTTGACGAACCTAAAATAATAATAAAATCCGGCTTTAAACTGATACTCCTAATCGGCAGTACTTTATGTGTACTTACTCGTATGAAATTATTTTTCCATTTATTGAATTGTATTTCCCCTCATTGAATCACTCTGTGATAAACGATATTTTTCGTTTTGTTGTCAGGTGCGAAAACGATCAAAGCAGATGGTTTTCCGACACGGGAACATGCGACATACAGTTGTCCGTGTGAAAAACATTCATTTTCCAGATTCAGGTCACAAACACTCAATGATTGGCCTTGTGATTTATTAATTGTCATGGCGAATGCGAGACGAATTAGAAATTGTATTCGCTTAAACTCTAATGGCATATCGGTTGGGATCATTGGAATTCTTGGATTGAGAACTTCCTCACCTTTGAATTTTCCTTTTAGTAGTCTCGCGTGAATCACATTGGCCATGAGTTTTGTGACCGCTAAACGTGTTCCGTTGCATAATCTTGGTTGGTTGAGATTGCGAAGCATGATAACGACTGAACCAACCTTCAATTATAAATTGTGCGTCGGCAAGCCAGGCACATCCAATGAATTCAAGAACTCAGTTGGGTAGTTGGTTGCTTCGTCTTCGTTTGTTACACAGTCGATAGGTTTGTAGGAATGCAGTGTCCCAACGATTTGATTTTGAATTTTGAAGTTTAAGTGATCCACATCCTTGTTCTTTGCCGCTAAAATTGCTCTTTCACTCAACCAATCGTAATTTTGGTGGTTAGCAGTGGTGTTCGGAAACACTTTGTTGATGAGCTCCTCTTTCGTTGAGACGAAATTGCAAAAATTTGACGGGAATGAAATCAATCCATTCGATGCGTCGACAGGAACACGACCATTACCGATAGTTAGCAGTTCATTGGAGAATACTTCGGCAGATGGATCGTTTAGCAATGCAACTCGCATGTTTGTCGTCAGCCGAAGTTTCGTCACATAACACCACAATGGTGATGATTTGAGGCAAGCATTGATCTCATCGGCAGCGGTCAATCCTGGTATTACTGGTAGTGTTTGCCGGAAATCGCCTGAGAGTAAAATCAATGCAGCCCCAAAACGTCTTGCGTCATTACGCAGATCTTTCATAGTGCGATTCAGAGCTTCTAACGCGCGTTTATGCGACATTGTGCATTCGTCCCAGATAATTATTTTGCTTTTACCAAAACTTTGGCCAGTGCTGAATGTTTCGCTATGTTACATGTTGGTTCTTCAACCGCTTGCAGGTTTAATGGAAATTTTAATGCAGAATGAGCGGTTCGGCAACCTTCCAACAGCGTTGCCGCTATTCCAGAAGAAGCAACTGCTACAGCAATTTCAGATCTTGCACACACTGCAGCCAAAATCAATGATATGAGGAATGTCTTGCCTGTGCCACCAGGCGCATCAAGGAAAATCATGCCGACATTTCCATAATCAATTGCCTTCATCACCGTATCGTACACTTCTTTTTGTTGGGGATTCAACAAAGGTACATTCGTTCGAACCAATTTGCTTAATGCATTTGTGTCGTATTCACGCTCACGCTGCAATTCTCGTTCGAAAGCGTCGTTTATTCCACGATCAGGCGATGCCATTCCTAACCTGACTAACAAACTGCCGCACATTAGGTAACACATGTCTTCTATCAAAACCAAAGCTTGGTTGTGCATCTCTTCATTCATCTCAAGATGGGAATTCTCTGAATGGACACGAACTCGATGCAAAATGTCTTCTGACATGTCATCCTTGTACTTCTCCCACAATTCACGTGGATTCGATAGAAAACATGTAGAAATAATGATTGAAAATAATGTGCGTATCTGACTTGGAGATGCGGAAACAGTTGCTTCAGCGATTGTCGTGTGCCAATGGGTATCGTTTTCTAGCAAATTGAGCTCCTGACATGCAGCACGAAATGTTGGCAGCACTACACCATTGACAGTTCGAAGTGATTCAAATGATGTCGGGCCACGAACATTCACCAGCAATAGTCGCAAGTAAAAACATTCATCATTTTTCGGATGAACTGTATAAATACGGTCAAGAGCTTCAGTAGAACGCACATCCGGATGACCACGAACTACATCGCCTTGCTTTCGACGTTGAAATTTCTTCGATGAAGCATTCCAAGTGTAATAACGGGGCATCTCTGAGTAAAGTAACGTACGTGCAAACGGATCACTTTGGCAAATCGAGAAGAAACTGGTCAATGTTGTCGCTGGTGGGTTTTGAGCACGTTGAGCGGGAAATGAGAATATATGCCAAATCGCCTCATTGCAGCATACGTACCGACCAACTTGATAGCGCGTGATTTCATCATTGGGGTCAGGAGGTTGAAGACCAAAAGCCGCCATGTCACTGCCCTTCGTGACATATTTGCAGATGTACTTGATGGACTTCACTGAATTGCAATACTCCACGTTACAATGCGCCTTGAATGTTTTGGAAAGAAGTGGCGAATACGGAACAACCCAAGAGTTGTCGACCACGAAATCGCGCATGCGGTAATCCTATTTTTTGCCATTTAATCGAATACATCCAATATAGAGTATCCCCAAAGACACGATGCCTAACAATATAGTCCATGAGCGACCGGATTTTTTGCCTGAATACACGTGCGGTGATATCATGCCGATCACTTGATGTTTGGCCAGGAAGCAGCGGTTGAACAATTTCTATCCACTTTGGATTGCATGTGAAGGTGATGAACAGGTCTGGATGGCCGTAATGACGTACATATGTCATTGCATCTTGCGTATATTCATGCATATGACGTGGGCTGCCGACGAACGTCGCCGGTAAAATGGTCAACCGACCAAAATCAGATGCAGTTCCTTCGGTGCAAATTGCATCGCGTAAATGAATGTACTCCTCCGTACGTAGTTTGGTTTGATTTAAACTGATAAAAAGGAGGCGCTCTGCTTCTATTTTGTCATACATATCGTCGCAAAATTGCTGAAACAATCGGCGAAACCGAAGCAAATAGTTGTCTACATTTTAGCGAATCATCAAACGATACGCGTAAAAATTCATTGCGCTGACCTGCCTGTAGTTTTCTCACCTAAATGATATCAGTGACATTAGTGTCATATTGAAATGAAAATTATTTTGATATCTATACTCACCGGTCGATGAATTTATCATCTTGATGTTGATATAATATCCATCGTCTCCTTGCCAAAACATCAGTGGGTATTGCAATGCATCGTATGAACGATGTGTTTCGGATATTCGTTGCAATTGCCCAGAGTCCCGACGTGTGATCACAATATCGCGTGATTCCCGGTTTTCGCCAACAATCACAACTGCAACCTCATCTATTGTTGGAGCGTTAAATTGGGGCTCGTGCGTTCCTGCAGATCGTTTATCCGCTCTGATCACGACTTTATAGTCATCAGTTGGCATGCGATCCAACGCAGGTTTGAATAAACGAACCAATGCATGATGTTCATGAAGCAGCTGCTGCAGATCTCGAAGAATTCCTCTTCTCATTTCCGTATTGATTGTTTGGCGCTGATCAAGTTGATGTTCCACATTGCCCATGGAAGTAGATTTGGAGGAATTTATGTTGTGCGTCTTCAAGTGGTAGCAATGATCCAATTCGATGGTGAATTTGGCCTTGGATCTGCAGAGTCAATGACGAAATTAGATTCAAAATTTTTTGTGCATCAAAAGAAAATGATTGGTTAATTTATTACCTTGAATGTCGGATTGAATCCGCGTTCATGAATAATATCTGCTCTAAATGAAGTCATTTGAAAGCATCCGTTGTATTTCTGAGCGTTCGATAGAAAATGACGTGATTCTGGTGTTTCACCAGTAAGCAAAGAACGCAATGGCTCTGTTGGCAAGGGCAATGGTGGTAATTTAACCTTGCCACTGAGACAGCACAATCCAGGTGTTTCTCCAGCAAACTTCAATGCACCGCAATGGTTGCACACAACCTCCATTGGGCCAATTTGAACGGAAGGATGCGAGCTGTAGTCAATTCTGCAATCGTAATGAAACGCTACTCGATTCAAATCAACACTTGAAGCAGTTCTTCTTATGCGTTGATTTAGATTATCACGTTGTTGAGTTGTTTGGTTTGCCCGACGATTTCTCATTGTTAACTGAGCCGTTTCATTTGCCGCCTGTCTTTCTTCTTGTGTTTGTGATGCAAGAAGTCGGGCCATACTAACACGGCGCTGTTCTCGTGCGATTTCTTGTTCATCCGTCGTCAATTGATAGGCGATATTCCGAACTCTACTTGCATTTCGGGTTCGACGCGAAAGATTAGATCTTCTGGCTCGCGGCATTGTGAATTACACTGAGAAATGAACACACAAAACATGTGCTCATAACCTCACAAAATAAACAACTTTCATTGCAACTTACCGTTTGAAAATAGAATTCCACACTAAAATGATCACTCTGAATGAAATAATCAGCGAATAAGAATTGATTTTCAAAGTAATCCAAAGTCTCTTTTCGCTGGTAATAGCAAATTCACAAAAAATCGCTTCAAAACAATAAATGTTTTTAATCAAATTTATTTACAATAACTGTCATAAGCTGATACAAATTTGAGAAACTGTTCAACTGATCTGCTTTTCAGAAGTTGATGCACACAACGCCATCTACTGGCAATACCGGAACCAGCATTTGAAATTATGTTCGTTTTTATGGGTTCTTGAGTTAAGATGGCGTTGGAAAATCGCTCCATACGAAATGTATGGGAAAATGAATTTTCTTCATAATTTTTTTTTCGGGAAAATTTCCGGAATTTTCTTGGGTATTCTTCTTGTTTGGATGGAGACCTAACCGAATTGGTGCTCATCATCGAAATCGGTCCAGGCGTTCTTGAGTTATAAGCGAAGTAACTAACCTCACTCTCTTTTATATATATAGATATATTGCAAAATTTATTATATAACAATTTGATAATTAACATACACTAAGCCCTAGGAAGGTGTCTGATTGCTAATAGATTAGTGTTCTGCTTATTGTTAGTCTTTAAATTGAGGATACAAGAAATCAATATATATAAATACAAGCAAATTAAACAAAATAAATATCAGAAGCCAACAATTAATTTCACCCTCATCATTCAGCCGCAATTAGGTGCAATAATTAAACAAATTATGCGAGTTACCAAATCAGAAAATATAAATCCATAAAATATTGAGCAAATATTTAAATCCCCAATCCCAATCACGTTGCAGGTGACAATATTTCGAACCACAAACAGTCCTCTCTGAAGGCGTTTTGCTAATTGCATTTCGGTCGATGCAGGCAGACACTAATAAAAGCATTACCACGGACAGTAATTAGGATTACAAGAGGTGCTATAATGAGGTGGAGGGAGAGAGGAATTTTGAACAAAATAACAACGTGGAACTTTGTAAAAAATGACAGGCAATTAAAATGCCAAATGTTTGGCGACCGCACTAATCAATTGCATTTAGTTGATAATGGCCAAATCGCCACAGAAACATAAATATTGAAAAATTCCAATTAAACAAATATACAATGAAAAACAAATAATTTATAATTTTTATTACATTTTTGAACAAAATTGGACACACAAATTTTAATTTTCATTTAATTTAGGTAATCTTCTGAATGGTGGAATTCGATATAAAAATCAGAGCAGATATAGAAATGAAACAACCGCTGTTCAAATAATGCCCAATAAAATGAAATTAATCCCAAAAGTGACAATGAATAGATAGATAGATAGATATATTTAAGGGTGTTATACACTGCGACCTGAAAGATCTATTGTGATGCCCCTATTTATTTGAAAGACGAGGATAGTCTCATATATAAATCTTCTGTCAGGTTAATTTTCGACAGGAATTCATATATTTTGGAGGAACAAAGTTGAGGGATCTTGCTCATATCTAATATATATTCTCCAAAACACCTGAGTCTATTGTGTGCCAATGGTCCGCAGTCTGTGATCAGGTTCAGTGAGGTTTCGTCACTTTCTCCACTTTATTTATTAACTCCTTAGCTCTTTTAGGATAAAAATCTCCCAGACGAGCTTTGGACTGTCTTAATCCCGGAAGAAGCTTGATTTCTTTTTGCATCTGTACACTTCTTCAGCAGACATCCAATGGTATTGGATGATAGTCCACAGAAGGGTTCAGGGCCGTTGAACTGAGGGGTCGCAGCCGTCCTAGCTAAGCTATCAGCCTTCTCATTTCCCTCTACTCTTATGTGGCCTGGTACCCACATTAGAAATAACTTGTTCATACTGCCTAGGGAGTTTAGCTTCCCAATGCAGTCCCACACAACTTTAGACCTCACTAAGGGTGAGCTCAGACTCTTGAGTGCTGCTTGACTATCAGATAGTATCACGATGTTTTTTCCCCGATATTTCCTGTCAATGTTGATCTGGGCACATCTTGCAATAGCGTGTATTTCCGCTTGAAATATGCTTGGAAAAGAGCCAATTGTTTCCCAGTAGTTGGTTCTAGGCCCAAATACGCCTGCCCCGTTCCGTCCATTGTCTTAGAAGCATCAGTATACCATAAGAGGGAATTTAAGTGACAATGAGATAATATCTAAAAAAGATAAAAAGAAATATTTTATTTATGGGGATTTTTTCATAAAGATTTAAATGAAAATTGAAAAAAATAACCTAAAAACAATTCCACAATTTCAATTTAGATATTTTCCTTAGTGAGTACGTTCAAATATTCTGACGAAATGGTATTTTCTATATTCATGACTGAACGATCATAAACGGCAAATGGTATCATCATTGAGACTTGGTTAGTAGTGAACAGTCCCAAAGAAAATACACAGAAAGGAAGCCATGTATTCTGAATTAATGAATCTAGTTATGGAATGTATGAAATGACCTCGAAAGAAGCCAAAATATATATAGAGAGTGTGACTAGTGATAATAGACATTTGGATATGGAGGGGATAAGGGTATTATAGGTATGCTGTGTACGCGCTTGAGTCTTAGAGTATGTGTCAATATCTCTAATAGATATGCAGCATTAGAAGGGGGCTAGTTTGTAATGTCCCTATTACACTTTGCCACATTGTTTATTCAAATATATATTTTTTAAAGTAATAATAAATCTAGCAGTTGCCACTGCAGCATATGCATAGTCACGCCCCAAGCGCATCAGCATCTGCGCTGATGTTTGCATGCGTTTCGCTAGACTAACATGCATTAAAAATGTGTTGGAGTCTTCCATGCCGCTTAATCCTCACGTAGTGCTTCACATACTTGAAACCCACAGTTTTCTTGCTTTTTCAAATGCAACGTGCGGCAATTCGCGCACAAAGTGCATTGGCCACCAATGCCTTTATCGCCAATTGCAACACTTCCTCATGTTGCGAATTCCTCATATATACATACTTGAAAGGTGTGATATCGAGAGGAATGTGTCCGATATGGTGTAAGATAAGCCGACGGATGCTAGGATAGTGTTATGGATTCTATAACAGCGTTGATAGAAATCACTGTGGCGAATTCAAGTTCTCCTAAGAGAGGTAATTTGGAATCCGTCACCTTACAGTGTAGCATGGTGCCAAGAAACATTCCGAAATGTCGCACGAGAGAGCACGTGTGAAGCATAAAATTCAAATATGGCAAAGATTCTGGTGGAGCACTGTGGAACGGCAATAACTGTCACTTACAAGCAGCACACAAAAATATTTTCGGGAGTAAAGTATTGTAAACATTCAATATAAACCAAGTAAATAGTATTCCAGTCTGCATATGACTGCTATCCGTTAGTAACATTCAGTGGATCTTTGTTCCTGAAGTGAGAATCTCCAGTTCCACTATTGGAACCCCCATAAATCTGATTGCAGATTCCATATCATGCCAGTGTGACTATAGATGATTGAATCATTTTGCTAACTAAGTTACAAGGATCTAGATTCTGAAATATTTGATATCGGGATATATCAATTTGTTCTAGTAGAAACAAGTCTTACAGGGAGGTACTAAAAGAATATTGCATGAATCTCTTAAGAGGTCGATCTATGAGAACCAAAAATATCCGTTTATATATAATTTTAAATAACTACAATAGATTCGTTATATATATCGAAGCATTTTTAGTTTAATTCCATTTTTAGGATACAAAATTCCTATCTGCTACACAGTGCGTCGCATGTACAATTTGCAAAATGCTGCCGCAGTACCAAAAATGGCGCAAATATGCAAATATCCTGTATGCCAAGTCGTGCCTTGATAAAAAATTAATAAACACACTTGCAGGTTGAACAAAATCTATTTGAACTCTATGCTTGTACTCGTGTACTTAGAGATGCCTTTTCTTTCAACGGAAATTTAAAATTTAATTTCCACTAAAAGGATTGCAGGTACTCTGCTTCACTGCAGCATTCACTACGCTCTGCGCCCAATCACATACAATCGATATTAAATTGCGATGCAAAAATAGTTTTTTGTTGTAAATTCTCCGTCCACGGACGCTTCCTGAGCCACTTGCTAGGCCATTCCAACTTCCTGTTGCAACATACAATGGCCACAAGTGGACTGGAGTGCCAGTGAGTGCTCGCTATATTATTGGCGGCGAAAGAAATATGACCATGCTGCTCCTTACCGCGGCTGTCCATAGTTCTCTTAAGAGTTATCAATAAAGAAAGTATCGTTGTCCTCCTTGTAGATTTTGTGCGGTTGCAGGCTCTCGTATGACTTTAGATCTAACGCGTAAAATTTCCACATCAGCAAAGCTCATTCCAGACCATAAATTTCGTGATAAATGTGTGCTTTGGCTTGCGGCTGCAGCAGCTGAAGCATTTTCTATATGCCAGGGAGTTTAGCGGGTGCGAAACTACTCCAGCAAATTGAAATGGGCAACTCGTTCGTGGTGGTAGAGTTGTGATTGCGCCTGAAGTGTTTTAGTTTCATATAACTTAACGAAAATGGAAGTAAACAGAATCGATTAAAATTTTCTTGATATGACCAAAAAACTTACGATTTTAATCAATCGGTGGCGATTAATCTAGATGAAAAAATTAATAAAATGAGAGCTGTGTGGTGAGAAGGTGATACTAACAGTTGGTGAATGTTGGTCCCAAAATCTTGAAGCTCGTTAGGGTAAAATTCAATAGCTGTTGCCGGTACTTTGGTTGATAGTTTGGTACCGGAGAATCTTTCGTTCTACCAAAATCATGATGAATTTGAATGATGAATTTTGGTTGTGAGAGGCTGAAAAGTTCAGACAGTTAATTCCTCTTTCACAATTTGTGGATGTAAGCAAGAGTATACTTGCTCCGATGGATATTATTGAACCCATTTTGTGGATATGCAACCAAAAATTGGGTTCAACCGCCTTTTCCGCAAGCCCACTCATAAGGGAATTTGGCAATGATGTCCCTCTCTATAATTTTTTATTTGTACATTTTCCTTGTTTTTTCCCATAAATATTGAATAAGTAAATATGTAAACAAGGAATTAGAATGATAGACTTCGGACTCTACTACTGCATTTTATATCATGTTCCACACTCTACCAAGATATATGTTCAAAGCATTTATTTACGTGGATATTTTAAAGACAAAAAACCAAAATTGCTCCGATAGAGTAGCTTTTCATGGATCAGTCGATATGTAACTTTAATTAACATTCGAAAGAAAATGAATGAATTCAAACATATCTTGAAATCGAAAATAACACTTTTTCTTTCAAACCGCGAGTAGTTCTCTTTGTATATCTTTGTATATCTGTTTAATACCCTTACTAAATCACTATCATGCCTTTGAGGCTTAGCGTAACTGTTAGGTTAGGGAGGTGGTTTTAGTGAGTAAAAATCTCACACTCTTGGGTGGTGCGTACCCCCTCGTGTCTTTTTGAAGATTTCCCCTCCCTGCGGAAAAAAATAAGCAAAGACTCTATAGAGTCACAAGTAGAACCGCAAGCAGACTTCTGCTAGAGTTAAGGAAAAGCTTGAAATGTATGGAAAACCGAATACTGGAGCAAAAAATGCTATCATCTTTCCTATATGGATTTTAGTCTTCGTCTGTATCTATGAACATTCCTTTCTATCTCGTGTTGAAACGATTTAAAGTCACGCAGTACATATGCTACATTGTTTATATACTGGTAATATATGACTTTCTTTCCAATGTGATGATGAATGAAGGATGCAAAGGGTTTGTTAATCAGGCAGTGTTACTATTATAATTGCAAAATATTGACGATTTCAGTCTTTTATTCATGTCAATGCTGAGATTTGTATACCAGAGTTTTGGATTACTATAGTTTGTGTTTATCAGAATGAATTCCACTAGATACATTTTCTGTCCAAATTTTATTGGTTGACTTTCAACCATGTTCAGCCATCCTCTTCTTTTTAGGTGGCCATGGTTGGGTTACTGCGGATTTGAGCACCTCTTGCCTCTGCTTTGCGTGAGCCTTCTCCAATTAGTCACACCAAGCGTGGTCAGGGCTTTCTCAGCCTGGTCTATCCACCGGAGACACGGTGTCCCTCTTCATCGTCGACCTTCGGCTCTCGCTTCTAGTACCTTTTTCACCGGAGCTTCTTCATCCATACGATCGACATGACCCAGCCAGCGTAGTCGCTGAATGTTTAAACGCTGAACTATGTCAATGTCGGCGTAGAGAACATACAGTTCGCGGTTCACTCGAATGCGATAGTAGTGGCCTATTCGAACAGGACCAAAGATTTTGCGAAGAACTTTCCGCTCGAACACCCCAAGAGCGTCAGCATCTGTTTGCGATACCCCCCAGCTTCAGCGCCATGAAGAAGGACAGGTAGAATGAGCGTCTTGTAAAGATTCAACGATCGAGATTGCTCTGCAACTCAATTGCTTACTGTGCCCTAGAACGTATTAGCAATTGTGATTCTTCGCTTTATTTTCAGACTGACATCATTATTGGTTTTAACGGCGGTGCCAAGGTATGTAAATTCCTTGACTACTTCAAAGTTGTAGTTGCCCGCTGAAACATGAGAGCCTAGACCCCGCGCTCCAGACAGCATATACTTGGTTTTGCCCTCGTTTACCGTCAGACCCACTTTGGCTGATTCCTTTTCAATCCTCAAGCAGCAGTAACATTTATCTTGGTCCTGCCGATAATATCGATATCATCAAAGTACGCAAGGACTGGACATCTTTGTCGAAAATGGTGCCATTGCGATGCACATCGGCCTTTCGTAGGATCCCCTCCATGATGAAGTTGAAGAGATCGCAGGATAACGGGTCGTCTTGTCTGAAACTTCGATCTGTATTAAAGGTTTCGGAAAGGTTAGCTCCCACCTTGACGGAGCTGCTCGTTTTGCTCAACGTCATCCTGCAGAGTCTTATCAATTTTGCAGGTAAACCGAACTCAAACCGAATCAAGGCTGAGCTTAAAAAGCGGGATGTGAAGCCATTCAGGGAGCTATACAAAAGCGACTAGAGCTAAGATTTCAACGGGAACGCGTCAATGATGATAAGAGCAGAAACTCATTTAATACAATATTCTGGAACAAAGCAGACATATATTAGAATACCAGATAATTGAGAGAAGTTGGGAGATTGATTTAAAATTAAAAACGAAAGAAATTAAAATAATTATAAGATAAATCGAAAATTTATTGCAATCCGATAAAATCTTTCTATTTTAAACTTGCTTTACAGTCTTTTAATAATGGAATGGTGGACTTGCGATAAGATAAACGCAGTTTAGAAATTTAAGAGCGGTATCTGTAGACGACGCGGCGCACAGTTTTGTAATGGTAACCGTCTTCAGCGGGTTGCGAGTAATCGTCCTGAGAGTCTGCGTGTGGGGGAATGTAGCTGTTAGACGGCACTGCAGGAGCGTGATGGTGTTCTGGAGCATGGTGGTACTCAGGAGCAGGGGCAGGGTGGTGGTGTATTGGAGCAGGAGCTTCGTGATGATGAACTGGAGCAGGATGGTAGACGGGAGCAGGTGCTTCATGATGATGAATTGGAGCAGGAGCTTCGTGATGATGAATTGGAGCAGGAGCTTCGTGGTGATGAATTGGAGCAGGATGGTGCACGGGAGCAGGTTCTTCATGATGATGAATTGGAGCAGGTGCTTCGTGATGGTGATGATCTTCATGGTGCACATTCGCTACCTCGTGGTGATGATCCTCATGGTGCACCGGAGCTGGGGCATGATGATGTGGTGCAGGTGGTATATAGCTGGTGCTGGGAGCTTCATGATGTATTGGGGCAGGAGCCTCATGATGATGATGCTCGTGGTGCTCCTCATGGTGGTGTTCATGGTGATGTTCGTGGTGATGATCATGATGTTCGTCATGATGGTGTTCGTGATGATGGTGTTCTATGGGTGCTGGGTGGTGTACGGCTGGCGGTATATATTGATTGCTTGGTGGTCCGTGATGTTCCGGATGGGGGTAATTATAGCCCAGTTCGGAGACATCAGCGTAGGCACATGCCAATGTGGCCAAGGCAACAACAACGAATTTCTAAAATGGATATAATTTTAATTTTTTGTGTAATTTTACATTAATTTTGTTTTCAATTACCATTTTGTATCAAGAGTCTTGCTTATTCGCAAGAGTTGAGTTTGACTATGAGTTTCCAAAGCGCAGCGATCCTATTTATAAGCAGCTTCGAAGAGCGCCTTCAGTATTTGCATGGGCTAGGCATTAAAATGTTTCTCATGGGTGCGGTACACCAGTAAAAAACTTGAATAAAATTGGCCAAATATATTTGTATTTGGATATCAAGTTTTTATGGCATCGAGAAGACTGTTCGGTGTTTGAAGGAAAATAATTTTGTGGTTCCTGGCGACACTGGTATCTGGAGGGAAATTCTCCGTCGGCATCTGCAATTGTAGCGTATTTTTTTCTATTAATAAAAGAGTTGTTTCATTAGATTTGTATTGGATGTTCAATGTACTAACAATTTTCTTAGAGTCTATGGCCACATATGACATTTGAAGTGCATTAAATTCTCATTTAATAACTCGCCTAACAACCCAGTTATTTAATATTTGGCTTTATTTATTTTGCAAATTTCTTTTGTGGTTTTCTTTCTTTTAACTTGGTTTATAGCGTTATTTGCATAAAATCGACTCTAAATCGACTCTAAATCGAACCTACAAAAACCCAAATCGCTTAAAATTTATGGACTCATCAGCGCTGCATTTGCATGTGAAATTTATAACAAGTTCGCTGCTTCCGTTGTGATGTTTTAAACTTATTTTTGTGAAAATCTGGCGTACGTATTTCGACACGTTTGCGGCCCACTGCCAATTGACAATGGTAATTATTATTATAATTGGTTGCTATTGTCTCCCATCAAATCTGGTTTAAGATTACTAGTTACTCTGGTTACTTTATCATTGAGCTAACTATTGTATTGAATTCGTTTTGGAATTTCCCGTAACCCTGTTAATGCATAAAGTACTGTGTTATTCAAGACTAGTGTAATTGACTCAATAAGATAAATGTATGGATGGATATAATCTGGACTAAGGCCATAGTCATAGAGGCCTCGCTGGCCATGTAGCGATAATCCCACCTCTGCGATATTTTCGCGTCTTTGATATATTTTTGAAACTTTGTCAATCTTTTTATGTCTTTCGTCCAAGCCTGTCAACATTTTTTTTTTGCTCATCACTCTATGAGGGCCGCTTTATCGGCAGCCACTTGGGCACCAATCAAACTCGCCTCATTAGTCACGACCATGACTTTGAAAGCTATTTAAATTTCCATATTTTATCTAAAAAGTTATCCCATTTAACCAGCTTTCAATATTTATGAATAATTTATGAACATTTTTAAGTCTTTCTTGAAACCATTGAGAGTTTTTGTTTTGCTTTTTATGAATACTAAAGTTATTAATTATAGCAAAAGAAAAAGAAGAAGAAACAATAAAAATAGAGATAACAGCTGTTCAACTTTTGGTACCAGAATCGTTAAGGTGAAGAAAAAAAAATAATGCGTGCGAACAGCACAAAACGTGACTGATTCGGAACACCATACCTTGAATTGATAATTCCACTAACAGAGCGACCCACAAGAGACAAAAGAGATTAAAAAAGAAGGTAAAGAAGATACGGTAGCAAAGAAACAGATTATGTATTAAAATGTATGTTTATAGATACAAATATGAGCGGATATTCGGAGATATGCTCTAAGTTTGAATAAAGTTGTACACATCAACTACTCTTCTACACTAACAGCAGTTGATGTTTAATTTTTTTAATCCAAATCGATCGCCCTATACAAAGTACAGTAAAGAAAATATATTATATACGTATATATATATATATATATATATATATATATTATATACGTATATATATATATATATATATATATATATATATATATATATATATATATATATATATATATATATATATATATATATATATACGTATATAATATATTTTCTTTACTGTACTTTGTATAGGGCGATCGATTTGGATTTATATATATATATATATATATATATATATATATATATATATATATATATATATATTTATATATATACGAGTATATATATATATATACGAGGTGTGATCAAAAAAATATCCATATCTTTGCTTATGATCTGATGATATATGAATACAATATATAGCAGTACTACCGTGTATGCAGTATATGGGCAGATAATCGCCACTACCACGGCCACAATTAATAAATATACATTTCTACAAGATTCATCACCGAAACTTCACACGAAGGCTTAGAGTGCCGGTATAAACCACAAAACATAAAATGAGCGGGATATTTTGAGAGCTATTCCCAATTGATACATATTTAAACTTAGGAATTATGTCAAATCCTTGTACTAAATTTTATATGAATTAGTATATTGCCGCTGCAAAGCCTTTCACAAGAAATGAGGACGATCAGATAAATGCCACGCCTCTTATAATCAACTCAGGGTACCCTACCAAAATTACCCTGGATGTGTTCCTAATGATGTTTTCTGAATAAAATATCGCCATAATTAACTCGAAGATACATTTAAGGTAATGAGTATTTCGAAATCGGTCTAGCCCGACTGAACTTCTATACTCGTTGACATTATAAAATATTAACTTACTGTACAACGACCGAACAAAAATATGCATTTCTATTGGAAAGAGTAAACTGACAGGAATAACTCGAGTCTGTGCTGTGTTTATTACCACATTACATTTAACTTAATAAATTGTCGAAGCATAGTTCAATCGTTGAGAAGCCCAGTCTTACCCCTCTATTCACGCGAGCTGTCTCACTTGAGTTCTGTCTCTAGTGAGACACGATTTTTGTCCCTCGATTTTGTGACTTTTATTCAGAGCCAACTGTCTCAAGCGGAAAGCTCGTTAAATTCACCATTCAGTGGTGAAAAAGTTTCTCTGTGTATTTTTCAGCTGATTCATGAAGTTGGGCACATTGAAAAAATGTCGGCACAAAATATGTAAGTATTTGCATTCAATTTTAGAAATTAGAAGAAAATTGTAATTATTTTTTTATTTAAAACCAGGAGAAATCAAAGGACCACGCAGCAGCAGCTGCAATTTTATGTCGCATTTAGCAAAAGGCACGCGGGGCTGCAGGCAGGAAATTTGCTTTTACAATATTTATATACTTACACACACACACACACACAACCACACACACATATATATATATATATATATATATATATATATATATATATATATATATATATATATATATATATATATATATATATATATATATATATATATATATATATATATATATATATATATATATATATATATATATATATATATATATATATATATATATATATATATATATATATATATATATACGAGTATATATATATTCTGTATATTATCTTTGATACATCCCGGCGAATTAAATGGAAGCGGAAGGTTTTCTGGCGCTGCAGCTTATCCCAAAAATATATTGAAGTTTCGATTATAAATAGATTATATTTATTTACAAAAGCTATTTATAAGGTTGTTATACACCACGACCTGAAAGATCTGTGATGCCCTTATTTAACTAAAGATATGAAGATAGTCTCATGGAAAGATCTTCTGTCAGGTTTATTTCCGACAGGAATAATGTATATTGGAGGAATCAAGTTGAGATGATAAACTAATGAGCTCTCATTGAGACTGGTCTGGTCGCTTTCATATTTCTTTCAACTCAAATTCAGGTCTTGAAATTGTTATTTATGACATATGACAACATCTCTGAGAGCTCAATTAATACTCCTAATTTTGGGAATGTCCATTTATAAGTTGAAGGTATATATAAGAGTATTTAAAATTTGAATTACTCTGCATATGGCTATACTCCTGCTAGCTGAGTTTTACAAATATTTCCTAAAACTGTGTTTAGACTACATCGATTGTTTATTGGCTTAATTAAGGTGCTGGGTTTGGGATGTAAAACTTACACGAAAAGAAGAACAAACTTTATGCTTTGAGCGATCTGATAATTAATGCACTTAAGACATCGAAAACACCCGCCGAAACTTTATCTACCTTTGATATTTCATAAACTAGTTTTTTCATATGATTATTAGATGATTGGAAAATTATACTGATCGTTTCAATCTCTAAAGATTATACACATTATGAGCTCATCCCTAAATAATTGATTTATCATGCTTTCTGAAAGTATCATAATTGAAAAAATTCGTTTATTAGTTCTAATTTAGAGTTGTTCTTTGCATTACCTGTTTAATTTGGATATACTCTTTGATTTTCTAAACAATTTATTGCAACTTTCGGATATTTTTCTTATTGTAATTAGTTAGTTTATTGTATAATTTATTTATTGTACCTTACAAAATTAATTAATGATGCCTTCAAGGGTTTCAGAAAAGTTTTATTGGACTTTTGGCTCAAATTGAAATAAACGTATAAAGAGACATACTGAATTCACACCATAACCATGAATCAAACCCGCAATTCTGTGAGACTAGCATGCTTATAACTAGACAACGGAGGCAGACAACGATGTTTTAGCTCATAATATTCTGATAGTTACACTACTTTCTATGCTGTTTCATACCAAACTTTTGAAATTTTCGTATCTATTTAGATTACTTTTCAATGTAGTTCGTGCCAATATCAAATCTTTACCTACGAAACATATACATTATAATGTATATTACTGTTATTATTATTCATAGCATTAGTAGTTCAATACAATTAGTAATTTCTTCTATGTCTATATTTTTCAAATTAACATAACCATTAAAAATACCAATATATCTAGTTCCGTAATTTTGTCCGCCAAACTTTTCCAACCTGCAAAAATAACTTATCTTGCAGTATAGCGAAGTGCATTCACATTTTATTGACAATGGGTCAATTGAAGATATCGGGGCCTTTTTTTTTGATTGGATTACATTTTATTATGTATTTCAGCTCTTGTGTATATCGAGAGACATCTCCCTCCGTCTGAGATGTTGCTCTTACTCTACTATTCACTATAATCGCTCATATATCGCCTTGAAAGAGTCTACTTTGATATCTAACGCAAAAATTATCCATGTGTATTTCTAGAGTATCTCAAATTACTTGGAAGTTGTGCCTACCATAATCAGCAAGGAAACTTTATACTCACCGGCATGTTATTAAATTAAAGTTTACTATAATCGATCATAGTTGGTTGGTTGTTTGGTTGCAGTGGCGATGGTCCATCCATACAATTAGCGTAGGTGTGCCATTTTGATACCGCTCCTGTGATTTGATGATGATCATAGTCGCCTGTGTGGCGTCGCATTATCGAGGAAACGCAAAGTGTACTGCGGTTTGTGTTTGTGCACTCAATAACCCAAACTACAGGATTTCTCTTGTTATGCAGAATAACTTGGCTTGTTATTGCAGAATAACTGGCTTCTATGCACTTGGCTTGTTATTGAGTTCCTCTGAGTTAATTCTACCCAAAGCAGACTTCCACAAATTAACACAAAAGTCTAAGTCGCAAACGAATATTTATTTGAATTTGGTTTCAAACCTGAATTTTGTCCAAAATTACTTTTTACATGTAATTAATTTTTGTGTGAAAAGTTGTGTGTACAAATAAAATAACCGAATATCTACTGACAATAATTCAGAAGATACATTTGAACATGCATTGTATCCGGAAAAAGTGATTATTTGCTGCTGATTGACAGTTGCAGGTATTAGTAGAACCGATTTCTCCGACGACGATGAAGGTGGATTAATAAACCTCAATGTGATATGAAACCAATCGTTAACGAGCTGATTGGACCCTATCACTGTGGTTTCAGGCCTGGTAAAGATACAATCGACCAAATAGTCGGAATACGTGAAATCTTGGAGAAGATACTAGAGAAACAAATTGACTCCCACGTCGATTTTAAGGCCGCTTTTGATAGCACGATAAGGAGCCAACTATACGCCGGTATGTCTGAATTTGGCATCCCTGCCAAGCTAATCAGGCTAACGCAACCTGCAGCTCAGTGAAAATTGGAAAGGAGCTCTCCGACCATTTTGGCATAAAGCGAGGCTTCAGAAAGGGTGATTTCCAACTGGCGTTAGCGTGCGCTGGCGAAGGCCCACTAGGGTGTTCGTGCGACTTTTTCAATTAAATGCTGGAAAAAATCATCCGCTTAGCGGAATTGAAGCACACTGGCACTATCTTTAATAAGAGTGTCAAGCTTTTGGCGTATACTGATGATATTGACATAATTGGCCATAACGCTCGATCTGTGAGTGCTGCGTATACCTGCTTGGAAAGAGAAGCAAAGTGAGTGGGTCTAAACGTGAACGAGGGCAAGACGAAATACATGCTGGCAGCATATAGGGAGTCCCATCGTCTTGGACATTACGTTGTTGTTGGCGGCTGCAACTTTGAAGTTGAAAAGGATTTTGTCTACCTACGGACCAGTATCAACACCACCAACAACATCAGTTTGGGAATCAAAGGGAGAATTACTTTAGCTAACAGGTGCTACTTTGGGCTTAGTAGGCAGCTAAAGAGTAAAGCCCTTTCTCGAGCAGCAAATCTAACGCTTATAAATCCCTTATCATTCCCGTCCTGCTATATGGAGCAGAGAGGTGGACAATGACAAACAGTGAGGAGCAGGCGTTGGGCGCGTTTGAAAGAAAAATTCTGCGTAAAATCTTTCGGAGGTCGCGGCGAGTATCGGATCAGATTGACATATATAGCATATATAGTATAGCGAATCAAAATCCAGCGGCTAAGATGGCTAGGTCACGTCGTTCGGATGGATGAAACTGCTTCAATCCGGAAAATTTTCGATTCGATGCCCCAAGGTGGGGGACACAGGAGGGAAGACCACCGCTGAGATGGAAAGACCAAATTCTGGAGGACATGTCTGGATGCGGGATTTCCAACTGGCGTTAGCGTACGCTTAGCAGAGACGACTGGCGAAGGCCCACTAGGGTGTTTCGCCAGTTAAGAAGATGAATTTGGTTTATGACAATATGTGATGAGTCTCTGTGGTGCCACAGGAGAGCCCTACGTACAACACAAGTAAAGCAAAATAAAAAGGCCCTACTTGTAATTTCACTCAGCAAGTAATTTAGCTAATGAAATCGTGAGATTTCACTCTTTAATACTTCGATTCGAAGATTAATAATAATTCACTCGTTTAATAAGCAAAGAATGATTCCGAAATTGAGGAAAAATATAAGAGATGAAATTATTTTCCACAGAATTTTTAAACTTATCAGATGACTCTAAATATGATATCATTTGAATAGTCATTTATACCAAAAAGAAAACAGTTCATGACTGACCATGGATGTAAATGGTGATTTATTTAACGATATTGTGATATTTTATGCCATCAATATTTGTGTCAGAAATTAAAATACTATCCAATCTTATGTAATTTCAAATTTTGGAATTTCGATGTTGCATAAAAATATGGTATACCAACCTTTCCAATCGCATTTTCCTGGCTCCTATCCATATATAAGCTTTTCAGTCTATCCAGAAGGTATGTGGTGAGGTAAGTAGCGCAGTGATGAGTTTAAATTCTATTTTGTTATCACTAACCAGTAATAGAAGATTATATATTTATATATATGTGATCTCAATAATCTGTGGTTTATATAAATATATTAATTCCAGCTAAGCTTGTTTGTAATTATAATTACGCGTACTAAGTAAGTACGCAACATTTTGAAGTTCGTACATTATTTCAGTGTACCGAATAGGGAACATTTCGTTCCAAGGCAAAACTAAGCAATTTTGGAATTGTGTCTCTAAAAAGGCATTTCTCAAGATGTTTGCTCTTGTGTAACTCAAACAGATAACTTCATTTCGAATTGTTTCTTACTGCATCAACTATAACTACTTTCACACTACAACATCATAGAAGAGATATTTGCTGTTGCGTTACGAGCTACAGGAACAAATATTATATTAGGAAGAAAAGTAAAAACAAGTCTATGCTAATGATCTATGAAAGGATGTAATTGTTCATCGACGTTTGAAAAAATATATGGTATAAGAAAGAAATAAAAAAAAGCTGAGGAAATAAAGCACCAAAAATTGTCAATTCAATAAGCTTGTAGAAAATACATTGCTGCACTTACTTGACTAGCTACAAATCGATGGATTTAAATGTAGTTCAACAAAATATCAGACGTATCTACATGACATTAGCTAGTATGCGTTTTACTGATGCCCATATGAAGAGTTCACAATAATAGGAGCAAATGCCAAACCTGCCACTGCCTATTTTCCTTGTTAGCAAACATATACGATGACACTAAAGACTGATGTGCGTGCGTCCAGCAAGGATACTTATCAATCTCCCTCCGTATTCACCAAACCTGTAAATCACTTCCTTGAATATATCTTCAGAACTTTAAAAGCATTCTGGAGAACAATTAATATAAAATATCTCCAATACCTTGACCTGCCTCAACAGCTTCGCCACTGCGGCAGTCGCTCGTTTGTAGGTAGACATTTCGTTTGGGGCCCACTCTGTACATACCGAAGTATTTATCTACCTATATTATCCAAAACAAAATTCTCAGTCCCACTCAACCGTTAGCAGATGCTTTAGCCGCCAATTGGCCTCCACTGCCTGTGTCATTGATTTCGTTTTATGTGCGATGCGTGCAGTGCGTCTTCACAGTTTTGAACGGCCTACGTATTTACACATCCAAGCTCTTAACTGAAATGACTTCTGCTTAATCGTGAGTGTGCAGCGACCACACCGGTCGCCAGCCTTTCATATGCAAATCAATTTTAGAGTTGTTGTTTACAATATAGGCCTGATCTTTACACGGCTCTTTGCCTATAATCAATTCAACAAAGCAGTTCTTTAGCTCCGCTAATAGGCGTAAAAAGTCGATATTAAATAATTTAAATTAATTCAGTTTTAGTTTCAGTTGGAAGTCTGGTTTGATTATAAACTGGAATTATATATTTAAATGATTAAGAATTTATTTCAATTTCGTTTTCACTAATTAAGCAACTCTTATAGCGGAAATTTCGACCTTTGGCAATTGATAGCATTAAATGATTAATTGAACTAAGCAATTAACGCGATTAGCGATTTTTCAGAAGTTTTAGGTATGATTTTAGTAGTTAGTTACAGCTCCAGGTATGACCTTTGTAAGCTTACTGTCCACCTCTAGAAGTGGGCATTGCTCATTCCCACCAAATAAGAAGGGATTAGACATGGAACAGAATTTCAGTGAAATGGCGGCAACCGGAGTCTCCGCAGTACTATATTCTTATGATGTAATTTTCGATCACTTCAAGGCACATGTGAATGCCGAGTTTTTACAACTATCTGAGGAATATTTTTGTTTCAGTGAATACGTAAATAAAATGTGCAAACTTGCCGAAGTGAAAGGATTGTTATATATCTCAAGATGTGCCGTTTCATGAATCAACAGTTACTATTCGTCTCGCAATGTGGTGTTTCTTTGAAACTGATGAAGGTACTAGTATACCACTTGAGAAAAAAGAATCAAAAATATTTATTATTATATTTATTATCATGTCTGCAGGGAATCTGGGCCAATTTTTACTACCAACTAAAGCTTTCGCTACAAAGCGAAGCAGCATTAAAAGGAAGCAATCTCGCACTGTGGATCTAATTTTGGTGGTTTCAATCCGTACTGCATCGAAAAGGCAAGAGCCGTATTTGATACTTTGGACGAAATAAGCAAGTAACCGACCAGAAATGCACTTAAGATATTGAATATCCCCTCAGAAACAAGCATTTCGATTCCATGTTCAGGGCATGTTATGAATGACCGAAAATATTTCAACATGGGGTATCCCGTATGACAATTAAGTGAATTATTAAAAGGTTCCAGTTCTGTACATAACAGATCGGGGAATTCCAGTGAATATGCATAAATATATATGAGCACGCTTATTTTTAATTCTGACATTAACAATTCTAAAAGCAGTCCATTTAAAATTCCATTCTCTTAATTAAAAAATTGCTGAATTGGACAAGAATCATGCCACTGAACCGATTGCTTATGTGCATAATCATTCGACTGTTTACGGAATTGAATTTATAGAATAAATGAATAATTTTGTAGTTCTTGAAGAACTAGCTTGGAATTATAATTGGATCTGCTGCGATTCAGCCATTGGCGTGTGATTTCATTCATATCACCACCCAATCAGTGAGATAATTTATAAATTATATAAGTAAAGCATTTTATATATTATAAAATCAATATCAATATTAATAATCCATAAAATCTATTTATATAATGTATACATTAAAAAGGGGCTTATCAGTGGCATATCAGAGGCAGTGTAGATAAAAAATTATCTTTCTAAATAAATACGAAAAAGAGCTCGCCTCATGTTAACCTGTGGTTCAGTAACTAGTCTGGGACTCATTCGAAGACTACTTTTTTATGCCGCTTCTCCTAAAAAAATTGCAAAAGTGAAACTGAATTGAAATGATTGTAAATTTATAAATTTTGTTATGAAGATATAAGCTTAAATCATATTTTGATGGATTTTCATTTCACCAATGGATTGAAAAAGGCTGTCAAATCAATCTTAACACGAGAAGAGTTGTTTGAAGTACCATGGTATTTCCTGCATGAATCAGTTAAGTGAGAAACATTGATGACGGCGATTCATGCACATGAACTCATTGCAATGAGTGTAGAGGCCTCTATCTAGTCATGCGATGTTTCTTGTATTCAAACATTTTCCCAAATTTTTTTTCGGAGTATTTGGAACAGGCGCTACTTCCATTCGTAATAGTTCATTGATTTACATTTTTAGATTTTGCTGAAAGTTGGGCATCACGGAGGGGATATAAGCACGATTCCGACAGCTTCAATGCCAGGCGTGCCCTCAGAGACTGGCTTTGGTGGGCCCACGCAAGAAAAGAACCAAGTTTGTACTTTGAACGAAATAAACTTATATCTGAGAATTGATGCACTTAAGTCAACGAAACATTCTCTGAAATTGTTTTCTGGCTGCGGCACTCTTCACTGATAATCGTCACCAATCGTGCTGGTAATCTCTGTGGTTTCTGTTGTAAGACAGTTTCTAGAAATGTCAAGTTATCCACGCTCCTTTCTCAGACGAACATAGCTCACTATATTCGCAGTCATGGTTCAAATATGAGAATTTCTCTCATTTCACTATCTGATCTTTATGAGCACACATGTCCGAATGGTCTGAATGAATGCTTTAAAGCAGGTATGATTACATCAGTCACACATGCAACGGTTTTCGCCGACTGGACTGCCGACTCGGCGTCCGTGTACTCTGTTGAGAACTATACAAAGCACAGCTGTGTGTATATTTAACCTCCGCTAGCATCGACACGTTATCTGTCACTGTTTCTTTGTATTACTGCTCATACTATATTTTTCGAAATATAAACCTGTTTCATTTAATATTAGAAGAAAAAGTAAATGTGAAAAAGTTATTATTGTGGACATGGAAATTCGTAACATTTCTTTGATGTATATGAAGCACACTTTTGTGACATGCGGCCGATATTAGTTTGCTCTTAGCTGTAATTTCTGTGTTGTCCGCAGCAGGGTCCGCGAAACAAATGTGTGTGAGAGAGTTCATAATATTGTTGGTGCGCAGATTACAAAGTAAAAAAGTTTTTCACCTCAGTGTTTTTCGACATCTTCTTTCGAGTATCTTAACTTTATAAAGTTCGACCTTACTTCTTAGCTCTATGTGTCTCAGTCGTTCAGAACATTTTTATAAAATATCGAACTTAACTCACCTTATTTATGAGATTGATTTATTTATCTTAACTTTATTCAATTTATTTAGCTAATTTAACTCCATTTCCCTTAACTCAATTATTGTTACATACTTGTGTATTTAATAGCCACGATGCGGTGTAGAAGTTGACTTAAAAAATGAAATCCTTGCTTCGCTTGTTGACGAGCAACACTTTCCATACTATCATAAGTTCCTGCAAATAGTTTGATCACTGGCTTATGCTAATTGGTTTAATTATTTACCTTTAAAAACTGTGGTGGAAATTAACATCAATTCACTTAAATAATAGTTAACAATATTTATATAACAGTTAACTTTGATTTCTGAATCACTCTTATAGCTATTTGTACCAAGCCACCACGGGGTTCTATATTGCAATTTTTATAGCTACAATTTGCATCCCATAATATTTCGAACTTAGAAACATTTCTTTGTAGAAAAGTTTTATGTATCAGAAGATTTTATATTAAGGCGTGAAAGTTTTTATATAACGTCTAAATTGACCACTAAGTTTCATACTCACATGTTGGGTTTTGTGTGGTCGTCAAATATTGTATACAACTCCAACGCTAACTCTGAATCTCTGCACTCGAATTTTGCTAAAACTACTCTGACTCTAACTTGAATTGTAATAAGATTTTAAATACTTCTGAGTATATCTAATATGCATAGAGTAACTATTTTGTAGAATTCCATTTATAAAATTTTTTTCCATTCGTGTGAGCATAGCAAGATACACAATTACGATTATGCAGCTGATATTTTCGGTTTATTTTAGACTACAAATATTGTATACGAGGGCGGATTGATATTAAAGCTACCTAAGTTGGAAAAAAATTTTTTTTTTCAAAAACCGTTTATTTCTCAACATAGTCTCCTTTTACTTCGACACACTTAGTAAGACGATATTCCAACTTTTTTATACCATCTGAATAATACGATTTCGGGAACCCCTCAAAATACGCGTTAGTTTCGGTAATCACTTCTTCGTTTGAGATGAATATTTTTCCTGCGAGCCATTTTTTCAAGTTTGGAAGCAGGAAAAAGTCACTAGGAGCTAAATCTGGACTATAAGGTGGATGATTAACTAATTCGAAGTGTATTTCACGTAATTTTAGCATCGTATCTAATGCTGTGTGAACCGGTGCGTTGTCTTGAAGAAAGAGCATTTTTTTCTTCTTTAAATGTGATCGTTTTTCCTTGATTGCATCAATCAATTGATCCAATAATGCGCGATAATACTTTCCTGTGATTGTGGATCGTTTTTCAAGATAATCGATGAGCAATATTCCGTGTGCATCCCAAAATACAATGGCCACAACCTTGCCAGCCGATTTCACTGCTTTCGCCTTCTTCAGAGCACTTCCACCAGCTTCCACCCATTGTTTCGATTGATTTTTGGTTTCCGGTGTGTAGTGGTGGACCCACGTTTCATCAACAGTTATTAATCGACACCAAAAATCAACAGGATTACGCTTTATCATGTCCAAACACCGCTGTGAAGTGGTCTGTCGAACTCGTTTTTGTTCGACACTGAGCAAACGCGGCACCCATCTTGCCGATAGCTTTTTCATATGCAAATGTTCATGCAATATGTTGAACACACTTTCATATGATATGCTTACCATTTCAACAATCTCACGCAACTTGACTCGGCGATCATTCATAACGATATCGAGAATTTTCTTGATATTTTCTGCAGTAACCACCTCTTTTGGCCTTCCTGTTGATGGTATTGTTGCAGTGCTTGTTCGGCCGCGTTTAAATTCAGCACCCAAATATTTTACCATGTAATCTGACGGAGCAGACTCACCGTAATGTTTATCGAGCTTTTCTTTTGTCTCTTTCGCCGTTTTCCCTTTCAAATAATAGTGTTTAATCACTGCACGAAGTTCGCTTTTTTCCATTTTTCAAGAAACACAAAAGTTGCTTACTTCAAACGACTACAACAAATAAACTAATTGATTAATTTGGGTGAAATTTTAACAGCTGACGTTTGACAGATCGCAATTTCTAAAAAAAAAAATGTTTTTGTGTTTGTGCTGCCATCTAGCGCTAGGTAGCTTCAATATCAATCCGCCCTCGTACATGATTTGACGCAGTCGTTGTCGCTAAAAATATTCCAGCTTCATGCAAAAACCAGCGACCCGCGACTTCGATTCCAAATCCGATTCCATAACCCTGATTATGACAAATGCTCCACTAATACAGATCAGGTATATACGAGTATGTCTTCAATGAAACGTGATCCTTATTGAAAAATTCAATTAGGATAATATTTATCTCATATTTGCGTAAACAAAGCTTTAATACTACATGTATTCAAATAATTAATAATAATCAACACCATCTCTAATTACAAATATTGATCGCTGTGCTACGCAGCATAGATAGCAAATATTGTGCAATATGGCAATATAGCAAAATATTGAGTCGAATTTTTTGAAATACCAAATATTCGGTATGTCCTTCAAGTGCTTATCTTTATTTAACAAATGGCTATCAGTCCAGTTGGTTAGATTTTGAATCGAGTGTGCATGGAATTTCTTACACAATTAAATGTCAACCTTGACAGATTATATTTTCACGGTGCTAACAACTATATTTAAAGCATATAATTAGCGGCCTTTGTATGTTTTTCAGTGATTACGAAGATGAATCTCATATGGCTGATATTATGTTGACCCTGAAGTAACTCAGCCAATATCCAACGGTGCAGTTTTTAGATGCCTTATTGCTGGCTGCCTCGCAACAGAGCACTTCCAATTAGCTTTTACCACTGAAGCAAAGCTTTTATTAAGACCACAAACAACAACGATATAAAAATGAGGATAAAATAAAAAAATGGTAGAAAAAGCCCGGCTGTGAAATTCCTTCTGTAGACAACACCTTGTCCTCTGCTTCAAGCGGACTCCTCTACGCTGCATTGTAACGAAGATGAATGCAACTACGTGTAGAAATTTACGAAATTATACGAATAATGCATAAAATGGCCATGCATTGCAGCAGCCAGGGGCAGTTATCGAATGAGGTGGCGGGTGGTTATGCGGGCAGGCACACAACAGCGTTGCAACGTACTTCGCATTTGGTCCATTTGATGCGCATAATGGTCGCCATTAAATGTCCATCGTTGTCGGGTTCTGCAGCAGTGGCAGCAACAAAATCGCAAATCGAATGCGAAACGAGCGCAAATCGTGACCTGCTACGACTCTTTTCTTATTAGCTGCGATTACCAATAAAGCCGAAAAATGAGCAAATAAAATTTAGTACGTAGTCACTAGCTAGAAGAAAATATACAAACAGAGTGTTAACTCTTGTAGCAATGCGGAATTTGTGTGGCCTTACATGCCAAAGCAAACAAATCAAGGCTGCATTCTTGTTACTTCAGACTGTCTCCACTTATTGTAAGGAACTTCAAGCAACACTCATATTTAATTGTATCTGGATTTAGAGTCTACAGAACTGCCAAAATAACGACAAACCCAAATTAAGCCAAAAAACGGCTTCAATAGAAACAAAGAACAAAATATTAATACCACTCAAAACAGACAATCAAAAATAATGAAAAAAATGAAATTCTATTTTACGCCAATATTTCTTACAGAATGATTTTCGTGACGCCACTGTCGAAGTCCTTTTTACTTCACGTAACACCACAACTGTAAATGACATAACTTAAACCACCATTTGTAGGGTGTGGTGTTCGCTCTCACATCGTTGTGTGTGTGCGCTGTGCAGAAATTTTAAAATGTCGAAAGTCGAAAATCGAGCGCCATAGCAAAGAAATTGGCAGATGTTGCTGGAATTTCTTCATTGAGTACGTGCGATAAATACTAAAATCCTACAGCATGCTTTTAGGTGTTGCAGCTATGAACTTTTCAAAAGTGCACAAGCAAAAATATTTCAACAATTTCTTTCAACACTTTCTTGGTTTAATTCTTTCCGCTTTTTATGTAATATTTTTTTCATATTTTTTGTGAGCACCCTTTTAATTGTTTTCACCCAAAAGCGGATTATTTCCATGAACATTTCACACTTCATTGTGCGCCATTTCAATTATTTGCATCGTTTGCGCCTAGAAGTATGCCAACCATTCCCGCCCACACGCGCTCTTTTTCATAGTTCATAAATTTAATTGGTTTTTTTTGTTGTTGGTGTTTTTACTGTTATTCCGACAGTTGTTGTGCAGTAATAAATAAGTTTTGCATTTTTGCGCTTCAAGTGTTGCACGCTTTGTTGGCGGACACAGAAACAAACATTTCAGTGAACTAACAAAAATTGGGAAGTCGCTACATTTCGCATTTGAAGTGTTAAATTTTGTTGTTTTTAGTACTGTATCCAAAAGATAAGCAAAGGTGGATAGTCTCGGCAGGGAGCGGGGGCGGCAGTGAAAATGGTTTTCATCTTCTACACAAATTTGCAATCAAAATTTACTGTTTTCTGTTTATGACGCACATGGCTGGTTGATTTTTGGTAAATAATTCTTGCGGGAAATGTTTTCAATGCGAAGCTGTAGAAGTATTTTTAATAAGCAATTAATGTAATCCAAACACTTAGCCAGTATAAGATGCTTTTTATGTAAAAAAATTGTTTTATAGCAGGATTATACATTTATATTCACTTAGACTTTTAGTTAGTGCTGTGATAATATTTACGCCCACGGAAACATCGAAATTCTTCAACCATATATCTAGCAAAATAGTAGAATCAGCGTTCATGTTGTAATATAGAATTTATAAAAAATGCTAACAATGCTTCGCATATCTTTGGAAACATAGTTCGGAATCATAATTTTATATTTTATAACCTATAATAATACAATATTTATATTACTGAAAACGTAACAGTGCGTTAAATCTATTGAAGGATTATCTGGCTCAAGACATAGTGTAAGATTCTAGAAATGAAATTACTTACCTAAACACAAAACAATATCTTCCTTTGTCAGTTTTTCTAGTGAGTCATGTATCAGCTGGAAAGAGGTATACAGAAAAGCTCCTTCAGATTCGGGAGGTCATATACTCTTCCCATTAAAAAATCTTACTTAATTTTCTAAAATTTACGATTAGCGACGTGGCAGCTATCCAGCATGAGAACAAAAAATTGGCAATCCTTAGGGAGGTCGTTAATGCACCTGTGAACTTCCAATGGGACTAAAATGTAACGAGATATTATCATCTTCATAATCTTAGTCTCATATGTAGGGTGATTTGCAGTAGGGGTAATACATCTATAAAATTTTCTATTGAGTATGTTTGGGAATATTTGGTAGTCATTTCTTAACAACAAAATTATCATGAAGTAATAGACAATCATAGAAGTGGGAATTTTATGAATTTATTCACTTTTTATTTGACAAATATTTCGTGGTTTCTGTGAAATATTCGGACTACAAGCTAGTCCAACTGAAGTCACTTTCCACTTTGCAACGCATTGTTGAAAATTCCAAACAACCAGCTCTATAGTGGATAAACTGGTTAAACAAAGACATCACCGCCATTATTGAGGTGTGCTTGAGAACAAGAATATGTTGTGTACTACATAAACACAGCATTCACAGGTACATCGACATTTACAGATCTCCAAATCAATGTAAGTCGTGATATGTTTATGTAAGGATAAGAGTAGCAACGAGATGTTTTTCAATAAGAACGGAACTAGGTGCTACATAGGTGCTACATAGCATGAGAAACAACAGACATAGTGATCAAAAACTCCAGAGAGGCCACAATTTCATTACACAGTGATGTCAACTTAATTTTATAAATAACGAGCCACGCTGCAGAAAATGGCACCTAATCTTATGGAGCTGAAATATAACTTTTCACAACATCAATGCTTTATGTGTCTTTCGGAAATTCTAAGAAGCGAATTGTATTTTATCGACTACAAATGGCATGCTCGCATCAGTCTTAACTGTGCGTGTTATAGCATTAACCACATTGCAATTGAGCCATCATGTTGAATTATACTTCCAACACTACGAGCACATATAAAATTGGGGCTTAGTAGAAACTCTGTTCGTGCACTCGACTCTAATTGAATAGCTATGGAGTACCTAAGGACAGTTTCCAGAGCCAAGATTTGACGCTGGTTAAGCGTATTTCATAGATTTATATGGTGATGATTGCATTTAGGTATTTTTAATGAACTTCAATTCAAAAATGTTGCAAATACTTGAAGGAGGATTTTGATAATTTTTTACACTAAACAAATAAAGCTAGTGTACTGTATTTTTAAGACCTTTACAAATTCATTCGAATACCTCAAAAATAATGAATGATTCAATAATAAATAGACATATTTTTGCCTTTAAAAAATAAAATATTATGGAAAGAAGAAAAGTAGGTAGGTAGGTAGGAAAGGCGGCCGCCCGAAGGTCGCACTTTGGCCATCGTTGACTCCTTGTAATACCTCATGAGACATCAGGTCCCATCCCTTTCAAAGGTCCAGCCATTAGGAGCTTTTAATGAAGCAGTCTATGGAGCTAATCGTTTTATTTGAGATATCTCCCAAAGAGTCCAGAAAGTAGTCGCCTAGGAAAGTGCGCCTCCTTCTGGACAAAGCTGTATACGTGCATAACAGGTGTACAGTGGACTCTTCCTCCTCCTCATCCATGCAACTCCTGCAGAAGTCGTTAGAGGCAATCCCCAGCCTACACACGTGAGTGCCCAGAGTCCAGAGTCCCGTTAAGACACTAATCACGGAACCTATACTTTGCCTATATAGAGCCACTAGGTCTTTAGAGCTCTTGACATTTATCTCTGGAAAGGTTTGTCTACCTATTTTCCATCCTGAAAATTCAGACAAGCGCCTGCTCGCTGCGCCTAAAAATATTGAATTTACTAAGAGCTTACATGTGGCAATAGGATTGCCGAATTGCGACCTATCTGTTTCAATCGGTATGGTAGTACCCTCACGGGCAAGTTCATCCGCCTTGCAGTTCCCTGGAATATCTCTGTGGCCGGGAACCAAGCACAGGTCGAAAGAAGAAAAGTATGTAAATAAATATTTATAAACTGTAAACTTCTTTAAAATCAAGATCAGAGATTGGAAAATTAGTATACATTTTCATTATATATAGGCTATTTAGCAAGTTTTGTAGGGGTAAAAAGTACTTGTACACAGTATTATATGCAGCAAATCATAGTTACTCGAAGAGTGTAAAGACTTCCACTCGGATTAGCTCTGGAGAAATTTGATTCTATTTGTAACCTTCATGGCAGAAGTATAAAAATGTTCTAAATCAGTTCCAGTTTAAAAGGGCTTTTGGAAGACTATCCATGACTTTTAAGAAAATTTATATTATTGGCATACCTTAGAAAATACATTCTAGAGACCTACCAAATGTGCGTACAACCACACTTGGATAGAAGTGTGTTTGGCACAAATAGTAAATAAAAATATTACGACGATATTTAACCAAAATTTCATTGGATTTTATTCCTCCGCTCCTTATTTGTAAATCTTTACATTCTGTATTCAATTTTTAATTTGCAAGAACTTTGTAGATAATTTAAGAATATAATAAATAAATATATAAAATTGGAGCCATGTAAGCTATTGACTTATGTTTACTATACAAGTATATGTACGAGTATATGTATATATATAATAATGGTGTATACTTGATCATTATCGCTTCTTAAATAAGTTTAGTCATTTCCGTTTAACGGTCTCCGTGTGAACACTTTTCTAATGATCATTCACGAAGATACAAGCCAATAGAGAAAGCAAAAGTTACGTTTGACCAACTTCGAGTCAACCCCTTATATGTGCATGCTATTTAAACCATGGCGACAAACATTACTACCAAATTTCCATCATATATCATAATTTGGAGCATAGATAGGCTTATTCTAATTTTAACCACGAAAGTTTGTTGTATAGAAAGTGAGCGTGTCCTTTATCTGATCAACCTCATTTGCAGATGGCTTTGTAATGTCTTTCGTCCATAAATTTCTTATAATTCTCAACTTATGAATATGTGGCAGTAAATAGACACTACCCCCATTTTGCATAGTATCTGGTAACACCCGCATCTATACAGCCGCCAAATGGCATCACTGTACAATTAATTGGACCAAGTTATATTCATTTAAAAAAGGTACCCACAGTTGCAAATATGGGAGGTAAGTGTGGTCTTTTCCAATAGGGTTCATATAAAGTTCTCTGGTTCTGTCATATCCAAGTTATACTTTTGCAAATTTTTATGAATATATTTCTAACGGTAATGGCAACAGACGAAAGGACGGACAAAATGAAAATTTCTCCGAAAGTGATTGTGATCATTATGTCCATACCTACCATGGCTCCTTCTGGTAGTTGAAACACCGGTAAACCGTATAAACTTAGTATACCCTTTTCCTTTATAAGGATAAGTGGTATAGAAATATCTGAGGTTCAACAATCAGGTGAGTAATGAAATAATTGGAGCAGTTCAAGTAACAAAATCGTATTGAAAACTGAAATAATTTCAGCATCGTCCAGTGTCATGGTAGGATACTTTTGATGGCACTCATATTATGTACATTAGATTTTTTGCGCTCTTGCCATGAAAATATTTATGTGATCGTGGAAAATACGTGCAAACTGGGTTTGGTTGCAAAAACTGAAATAATTTCGAAGCTAATGAAATATGCAGTTGGGGCATTGATAGTTGATTTCTCTGAAAATAGCGATATAAAATTATGATTGGCTCTACAAAGCGTTTCTGTAATTTTAGATATTAAGTTTAAATTTCTCATACTCATTAACAACAGTGCGAAATTTTTAAATTAGTGCGGAAAAGGAAATGGAATATAAGTGTTAAATTCTATTGGAATCGACAAAACTTGCGACATAAACTAATCTTAATCGTTTTCTTTTGGTATAGAGCTGGGGGAAGATCGCTTAAAAATCCGAAATTAAGTGTGATGATACTTTGGTATATATTACAGTCCATAAGGGAAATTTCCGTCATTTATTCTTCTTCAGCTCCCGAGTGATTTTTGTGTTATACTATACTGCTTAAAATAACTCCAGAGATGTATGTACTGTCAGTGGATATTTCAAGATAACAGAGCAATTGCCATTGGTGTATTATTAAGAGGCAACTCGTTGAAAAAATATATGGGATCAAGCGAACGGTGTCGGTTTGCTTCTCCTCATTGGCGGTTAATAATCGTTCTAAAAGAAGAAATTCCAACGAGAATCTGCATTAAACCAAGACTGATTTCGTGTCAATTTTCAATATCTCTTGTAAATTGAATTCATATACACCTATTTTGGGTGTTTGGCAAGGGTACTAAAGGAAACGTAGGGCATAAAAAATTACGTAATGCTTGAGATACTGTATTGATTGAAGACTTGTGGGAGGCTCAGTTCTTGTTCGAGAGGAGGAACTGGGAGAGTTTCGACTTTGAAGGTACACTAACCTAGACGGTGGCAATATACTCCCTAGAACAGTTAATTTGGTACTGCACCGTATTTGTCAAATGGATCTAAAATGCTTCGGAATATAAGTCTTCAATGAGGCGGTGAATAAATTTTTGTTTGAACTATTTCAGCATCCATAAATTTCACATAAAGACCGATTACAGATTGGGATTTTTAAATTCAGAATAATTTTCTATCAAACTATTACTAACCTTCTGTACCATTTGCTTTCAATTTGAGATGGAATTTCGAATTGATTTAGGACCAACCTGCAACACCATTTTCTGGATTCTGACGACCTCCTTGCATCATTGTGCCCCATTGTAAGCAGGCAGTGTAGTTCGTCAGCCATTCCACGTTCGTTTTGAGCTGAAACTGAATTTGAGTGAATATGATTTTGCGGCAGAATCAATTTACCAGGATTTAAAACTTTCTGTCGTAATACCCCAAAAATAACCAGAACAAAGACGAAAACAAACTCACACATGCAGCAGGGACGGAGGCAAGGAGGAACTTAATTGGTGGAAAATTAAGTTTTCAACTGAAAAATTATAAGCGATGTATGCATGCAAAGCGCCGCATTACGGTGAAGGATTATGGCAAAAATGTTATGATTGAATTGGGCATGTGTGCAACTTGTGTACGAATGTTTGTGTGTTCATTTGTGGTTTGTAGCCGATTTTTATGCTGAGGATGCCAAAGAACGGCAAAACGGTTTTAAATAAAAATTGTATTTTTAATATAAAGGGGCATATAAAAAATTACCCTCGAAAAGTTCAGAACAAGTATTTCAGCATTGCTGTGCCTACTGAAAAACAACAACAGCAACAACAACGAAGGCAGGCACATAAAAATGCAACTGAAGGCAATTTGCTACGCCAGAAGAAATATTTGTACAATTTTTACGCTCAAAAGAACGGCGTAAAAAACTTAAAAGCACAGCGAGGAAAAATTAAGGAATAAGGATCAGCTTGTTCGCCTTGTGAGAGCCCTACTTCAGACACTAAATAAATATATTTTGAGTCCCTACAAACTTTTCCAATTACCATGGTAAGTAGATGGTAGTTTTGACTTCCGTTATTTGTGGGCCTTGAGTGGGTATGCTCTTAGACATCCAATCAACAGTCCAGAATTATAACGTGTATATGATAGCAGCTGGAGGGAAATAGATAAAGTAACTTTTATGCACCATCTCTATATACACAGTTCTGTGTTTTGCATCCATTATAGGAAAGTTTAAGTAATCAGTTCAACGTGGCTCTAATTATGAACATATTAAAGAAATTTTGAAACCACAGCGCTTAGCTGAAAAACAATTACAACAAATGTATATCTGAGAAATATTTTGTTTAGCTTTATTGAATCAGGCTGATGTACTTTTTAACTTTACTGATAGATCTGGGAAGTTTATAGAATGAACCAAAAGGTCGGTATTCGACGACTTGGATTGCTTAATAAAGACACTAGTTCATATTTCGTTAAGTAGCTCTGAAATCATTCAAATAAGAAAGAGTAAAAAGTAACAGTAATACCCTGCGAAGTTGCCGTTTCAACCAAGAATGTAGCAAGTTTTTGCGGAATAATGTGGTAGGAATAATATGGTAACCAAACAAATACCGAAGATTGGAAGTTTACCTGAATGTATTATAGATGGATAAAATTTGAGGAATTGGTACACCAGAGCAGGCACTAAGTGGAAAAGTAAAAAGAAACGAACTGAATATCTCATGTCATAAGGAGTAGAAATAGGTATCTTTGAAGATTTGACTGGAGAAACAAAACAGCTAGAATACATTGGCAATACAAATGCGTGGATGAATAAGGACGCCCATGAAGCCAAACTCTCTACGATAACTTTAAAAGTAATTCGTTTAACGTTTTCTCCACAGAAGTGAAGGGATGTAATTTGTCTTTAATAATTTTTAAGAAGAATTGCAATATAATGCTTCTTTAAACATGTGAAATAAAACTTTTGTCGGTCTGTATTTGTAATGTTGAAAATCGGGTACAAATAAAATCGTCCCCTGTTATGTTTATGGATAATATTAGGTTTTTTCGACATGTGAGAACAATCATTACAAAACAACTCGATGTGGTCACTGTGCACTCTCTGTGGAAAAGGAGAAACCTTATATTTCCTGTGCATATAACTGTGAGGGTGGATGAACCAGTTTTGAGCAGCAACATAATACAAACGTAGTTACCTCATCCATAATTTTTTTTAATATGTTAATTTTCAATCACTTCTGTTGGAATCTAAATTGCTCCACCAGCTTCATTTTTCAGTGTTTCAGTGTTTAGAAAGGGCAGTCCACATACTAGATCCTTAATAGAACAGAAGGGTTGTAGTCGAATGAATTACGATGATTATTTTGCATTTATTGGTGTTCCTGCTACTTACAATTTTTTATAAGGTGGACTTTAGGGGTCAGTGCGTGACGCATAATAGCAATCACATTGGCCGACCAGGTTAAATTATGTTTCCTCACTGTGTTTCTAAGACTCCTCATAATCATTTTCTTTAAAATATTCCTTCATATGGCATCACTTTTTTAAGTCTAGCTTAAAAAAGCAAATTTTATGGCCCATAATCCAACAATCAATCAACGTTAATAATCAATCAATGTTACCGAAAACTCCAACATAATCAATTTAAGGGTTCCAACCATTTCTGAACTGATGACTTCTATGATTGCAGAGGTAAGTGATCAAAGGATAAATGGGTTCCTACCATTCATAAACTGATGACTTCTATGATTGCAGGTAAGTGATCAAAGGATAAGTGGAAAAGGATCGAGAGCAATAAAGCGAAGGACCGAGATTATCACTCTTGAGCATGTTAGATTACAATCGAACGAATTTATATCACACATTTTCACACAACAGCTTGCAGGTCATGGATTTGTCAGTTCGATCCTGAAGCAGTTCCGTGACTAGGAACAAAGCTTATATACTAATAGGATATATTACTTCTGTATTGCAACTCAAGGTTTAAAAGTTGTTTTCGTTGGGAGTCATTATTCATTATTCATCCACCCCCAATGACTGACTATAGGGTATGGAAGTATAATAAAAATTGCGCATTTGCCAACAACAGCTGAAGACATAAGCAGCTAAATTGCTCACTCATATGGCGCTGCATGCAAAATTGCACAAACACATACGGACACGCACACACGCTCATATATGCTCACTACATGCACACTTGTTTAAGGCACAAAACCTTTAAGACAATACAACAACAACAACAACAACTATAAAAACAACAGCAAATATAACAGTTACTGCTTTATGCAAATCACTGCAGAAATCATAAAGAAAATCGTTTTGCAATCGTTGGGGTGTACTTGATAGCGAAAGAGTTAAATAGCGCTGGAAAAGAGTGGAAGCGGAGCGTGGCAGGAGTTTGTGCAAGAAAAGCGCGCATTGCCCACCGCACATCTCGCAATTTATATTTGTCGATTTCCATTTATTTCAGTTTGTTGGTGCCATAAATCAGCGCCTCCTGGTACAATGTTTATTTCGTAGAACTTCAGTGCAGTCTGCAGCCAAGTAAGCATCGGTTGTGTGTATGTGGGTGGGTGTTCGTTTATGTGTGTATGCGTGGTAGGGGGATTTTGTGCTTTTTATAAAGAATGTCAACAGTTTAAGTGAAGACAAGATTTTGTTGTTGGCACTTAATTTGGGAAAAATGGTGAGTAATTCAGCAAGGATATTGTTCAGTAGCAGTTTGCGGCATCCACACATGTGTGAGGTTATGAAAAGATTTATGGGCGGAAAAGTTTTCAAACAGACATTTGCGATATTGTATATAAAATATGTTGAAGCCACGCACGTCATTTCGCAAGGCAATTTACGGAATAATGCACTTTAAAAGAAACCACCGAAAAATCTGGATTGTTTTTAGGTCGTTAGGAAAGACCACATCAGGCTTCAATATAGCGGCGTAATTAGCAAAAACTAAACACTTTGTTTTCAAGAGGGGGAGACAGGTAATCACAAGTATTTAGAAGCAAAAACTCTATCAACTCACTAAAGCTCATTCTCTATTGTTAGAAACCTCCAGTGAACCATGTATAAATATCACAGCAATATGTGTATGATATAAAATACAGAGGAGAAACCGGCAGATTATTTACTATGCAACTATTGGCTATAGATTAGATAAGATTAGATTTATATAAGGGTGTTATACACTGCGTCCTGAAAGATCTATTGGCTGTAACCTACACTAAAATATGAAAAGCTACCCTGCACTATTTAGGACTCTCTGAAATTTTTATTGAAAATTGTAAAACTTGACGGATAGCCATGCCAGTATATCAATGATGTCCTTATTATAATTAACAGATTGCTGCAGTTTGAACAAAGAGGTTTCGCAGAATAGACTCATTTAACGGATGACATTCATTTTCTCCTCCTACTTATAAAGGGTTTTCCAATAAGAGGTGTTATTTTTGTATTCAAAGGAAAATGTGCATTTTTTGAGATAAATGATCAGATGTTTATTTCATAATAAAGAGGATGGTATGCCGTTAATAATGAAAAACCATATCAGCCAAATGGCCACTACGACCACGCATACAGGACCATATCCTTTTCATGAAATTTTCCATAACCAAATCGCTAAGTGGCTGCCCTATGTCCTCGATAGCCTCACGAATTATGTCTTTGAGGTCTTGAATCGACGCTGGGCTGTTGGCGTAGACCTTATCATTCACGTGGCCCCAAAGGAAGAAGTTGCAAGGTGTTAAATCACAAGATCTCGGTGGCCAATTGTGATCACCTCTTCGAGAGATAACACGGTCCGGAAACTCTTCCCGTAAAAGATCAATGGTTTCGTCGCTTGTGTGGCACGTAGCGCCGTCTTGTTGAAAGTAAACGTTGTCCAGATCAATACCATCCAACTCCGACCATAAAAAATCATTAATCATCTCTCGATAGCGCAATCCATTCACCGTAACTGTTGATCCAACATCATTTTCGAAAAAGTAAAGTCCAATGACCCCGCCCGACCATAAACCGCACCAAACAGTCACACGTTGAGGATGGAGACGCTTCTCAACAATAACTCTTGGGTTTTCCGAGCCCCAGATGCGACAATTTTGCTGGTTGACGTAGCCACCGAGGTGGAAATGGGCCTCATCAGTCAAGATGGTTTTTCGATGGAATTCCGGATCATTTTCATGCATTTCAAGGACCCAATCAGCAAAGACACGACGCTGTTGATGATCGGCCGGCTTGAGTTCTTGTGTTAACTGAACTTTATAAGCCTTAAGACCCAAGTCTTTATGCAAAATACGGTGTAATGACGTTTGTGGAATGCCCAATTCCAAAGAACGACGAGGAATGCACAAACCTGGGTTTTCTTCAACACTTTGGGCTACAGCAGCAATATTCTCAGTTGTTCTTGAGCGACGTGCACGGATTTTATACTTCACATCACTAACTTGTCCGAACAGCTCCAATTTTTCCACCAATTTCTGTATTGCGGTCCGACAAGGTGCTTCACGACGACCCAAAAATGCTTTAGTTTTGCGAACTGTGACTGCAAGATTTTCACCATTTTTGTAGTGAATTTTAATAAATTCAATGCGTTGTTGAAGCGTGTATCGTTCCATTTTTAGTAATGGCGTAGTTTCTACTTGTCAAAAGTCAAAGAATAAAAGCTGCAAAAGTGACAGCTACCGAAATACCAGGTGATTCAAAATAACACCTCTGGTTGGAAAACCCTTTATTATATGACAGTAAAACACCATTAAAAATTTCGAATCATCCTTGGTGAGGTCTAAAATGGAGCTAGAAATAGGTAGTACTAACAAACTATCTCTACTGTGGAATCCACAGTGTCCAAGCGATATGGGGAAAACCCTTTTTTAGTTATACCACTTTAACAGGCTTTTTCTACAATATCTGGAAGACTCAAATAATTTGACAAATATTTTCAAAGCACATTTCATTCTCAACTGGAAATAAAGCTTGGTAGTCAACCGTCACATTGCATCCAAAAACCGTATCCAGAAGGATTGTGTAGGATTACTTTATTCTTTTGTTGGTTGAGGAGTTTTAGAAAAGTCTTCAGTTTTACAGCTGAAATTACGAACGAACATTTTACAACTGAAAGAAAATATGAAATAGCATCAATCAAAAGAAAAACTTCTCGCTGTAGTTATGTTGAACATTCGATAAGCGATATCGTTGTTATCACGTACTCCCTAAAGCTGTGATCCGGCATTGATTTTACATCTTACTCATTCAATGAAGAAAAAGCGGTCTCGTGTATACGAATGAACAAACTTCTTATACGAGTATATTCTAGAACTTTACAGAAATCAGAGCAGGACTATAAAAAAGGCGACCTGGAGTAACCTGCAGTTAAGTCATTGGAGTAAAGAAGCAGTAATAATTCGGAGATTTGAACTGGTTTAACTAATGTGCTGAATTAGAGTTTCTCAACTGTTTCTTTAGTCGTTTTAACCACGAAAATTAAACCACTGATAACAGGGTTAAATAGGGTTTTGCATTACAGTCCTGTGATCGAACTTTTATCAGATCTAATTTTTGTAACAATATTGACAGGAGAACATATTCTAATGGACGCCAACTTTGCCAGCAACTTGTTTAGTAGCAGAGTACATCTTGGCCTAGCACATCTGATTACCATATTGAAATATTCATGACTATATGTTATATTTGAAATTTTTAGAAATATTCAAGATTTTATAATTTCAATTTCAATTTATTGTTTAAAGTTATAACATAAGACAAAGTCCTTTACTATATAAATATATATCAGTTATTAATATATATATATATATATATATATATATATATATATATATATATATATATATATATATATATATATATACGAGTATATATATTAAATTAAATTTGCAACTAATTAAATAGATAAATAAAAAAAATGAATAAGTAAATAAGTAATAAATAATAAATAAATAAATAAATAAATACAATAAGAAATAAAAGAATACAGACAGAAAAGAATAATAAAAGAGATATTTTTGGTTATTTTCAAGGGTAAAATTTAGAGAGCTCTATGGTAGCTCTCGACAAAAGTACTGGAACACTAAATGCTTAAACTCACTAATCCCTGCCACGCCTCTCACAGCAGAAGGCAGCGAATTCCAGATCCTGATGGCATTAATGAAAAAGTATCATCAAAAGTATCATGGTAGCTCTCGACAAAAGTACGGAACACTAAATGCTTAAACTCACTAATCCCTGCCACGCTTCTCACAGCAGAAGGCAGCGAATTCCAGATCCTGATGGCATTAATGAAAAAGTATCATTAATGATCCTTTTACATCCGCAGCTGAACAGAGATTGCATCGGAATGAAAAGCAAATAAACGCACGATAGAAAGAGGTGCTTATATTTACTTTATAATCTAAACTGAACTAAAAAAAAATCTACACATACGAGTATATATACATATATATATATGCAGCTACAAGAATAGGGTATTTCTAATACTAGTAAAACTATTTGGTGAATTAAAAGTTATTCCTTTTACGAGTTTGCGTAAACAATTTTGGAATCCTCATGAAGCAACAAAATTGACAATATGTTGGGGAACAATAGCAAATTGTTTAATCCACTAGTAATAAAGAACTTTAATATATAACTAAAACAATATTTATACCGATAGGAATCGATTTCTAGTATTAAGGTAGGTTTAAGTCATTTCATAAAAATATGTGTTCATTCCCTAAACCCTGAAAAGTGTAAAAATGGGAATAAACCCAAATAAGGAGCAGCATTTAGGGAAATATACGAATGTCTGTATTTCATGAGAATAAATGTCTAGGTGTAAGCTATCATGTATATCTGCCCATTTATGGTTAAGCTCCTGGCAAAGCAGTACAGATCTTTAAATAGAATTTGGCATATTTCACTGACGATTTAACCAGAATGCTATGTGAAGATAATCAGAAACTGTTCCCACAAATAGAAAAATATACCTATAATTTAATATTATTGCAGCATTTCTCTGATTGATGATAAAATTATAAAATTTGCAGATATACGAGTAAATGTACTTTGGTTTAGGCCCAGATTTGATTCATCAACGAAATTTTAAGCTCACAATATATGTATAAAACATTTGCGCAGTAGTACATCTGGATTGGGCACTCCTGATTAATATATATAACTAAGATGCATAAAATATTTTAGAAAAATTGGTTCTTAATTGCTTATTATATCTGACACGATAGCAATTTTTTAATCGAGGAATTTAAGGGAAAGTAATGCATGCGAATTGAACTGAAAAATATTTTAGAAAGCAGTATTTCAAGATCATGACAGGCCGGAATTGCCTTGACCCCACCACCAAATCCTTTGCGCACAATGAGACAGTTTATGCTAACTACGGCAGTAATATCTCAACCATTAAGCAAAACTATATATAAAAGTCTATAATAATATCTCCCAATTTTAGTGCAGATAGAATCTTTCAAATTTAAGTGGTAGTTGCCTACTGCTGACATCGTCTTCATTTAAGTCGCACGTCAAAACTTTATCTTAGACTTTATAGTATTTCATGCTGGGTCTGATTAGAATAAAGCTTTGTTCACTTGCTATATGTAAGGACAACATTTTCCAATAGCTTTATAAAAGGAAGAGTCTTTGAGATTAAATATTTGAATATTCAGCATTCAAATACTTAAAATACTCTACACAACATCTGAATGATAGTTTGAAATTAGAACGCATAGCAAATTACCACTGGATAAACAATTGAAGTGGAGTAAATGGTGTGTCAAGCTTTAAATATTTAACCTTCGCGGCCTCGCCACAGTCAGTGCCTAGACCAGTTTCTTCTAATCTATCTCTAAGGCTTTTAGTTCTGAGGGAGATGACTATGCGACGTTCAATGTTCAACATTGAATAATTTTAGAGCATTCAGTTCATCAGTTCCGAGTCATTACATAACTGACCATAGGTAAATGTTAACAAAATTGCACTGATTCCATTCACTGAACTTCGTGGAACTCCTTACTAATGGGCTTAGCTAATATGTCCTTATATATTCGCATGTGGCTGCAACTAACGAACGTATCCTTGTGAAGTATATTGAAAAACTTTTGCCCAAAACTGCTGCTCCCGTTTGCCATCATTTGGTCTAATATAATTTACGCCACAATAAGTTAATAATTTTATCTTCTGCCACCTTCTCTTCATTACCATATCATATCATATCGCATACTATCGCATCCTATCCTGCCGTAGACAACGTTGTGGCCATATCAGTTGCACAAAGTTTGCCACAACTTAAAATGTACTTAAAGTTTCTCCATTACCAAAATACCATAATTAGCCAAATTTATTGTAATTAGCCGTACTTTAGTTTGCGATACTGTGGATGTGTGAGTGTGTGCGTAAGTGTGGTTGCCCCAACCTCTTGCATATATGAGCTTACAATTATTATTGCCTTTTGGAGAGCATGTGTGCGTGCGGTGTTCAATAGAAATTAATTGCCAGAAAATGGCGCAAAACGGCAAAGAACTTGGCAAATTTCTATTTTCGGTTAAGTAAACAAAAGACGTTATTATTAATAACTTATCGGGAGGCTGTGTGAGGAGTACGACTATGAAAATGCTAAAGTTACTATTGCAAGAATATTTTCCAAAGTTGTGCGTAAGACTTGCTATGTGGACACTTAAGTAAGCGAGCGAGGCTACTTGAAATCAGGGGCAGGGGCAAGCACTCGTGTTTTCAAGATGCACAACACAAATGGAGTCTGCCACGTCCTACCTTCGAATTTGATTTTCGTATTTTTATTAGTTTTTTTTCCTAGCGTTTTTTGAATCTTTTACTGCATTGCGCTACATTCTTTCCTGTAGCCTTTTCACTTTATTTGCGTCCTTCAGCGTTGCTACTAAGGCATGCTCTTCAAGGCGAGAAGGTTAACTTTACGGCGCAATTTGGGAAAATTTTGCTTGGAACGACAGCTGCTTTTAAATGAGCCCTACTGAAGTATGCCGCTGCTACATGGGATTAAATTAAGGACACTGAAGACGATGATTTGTACAGACACAATGGCATTTTGAGTGAGCACAGGAGCTGCATAAAGAGATTTTGGAAATAAAGCATTTTTCTTATAGAAAATGGATTTCCCACTGCTAACTGGTGAAGTAAACGATCTGGGGTCGAATGACATCATATGCGATCTCATAAAATTGTGTTTAAATGTCTCCAACTGCTATTTATATATTTATCTATATGACATAATTAAATTTACGTTTTTGCTTCCTAAAAATGTTCATTGAGCAGTTTTTTTAATAAGAAAACAACGTGTGAATCATGAAGAGGAGGCTGTGAATTTCGGCCCACAATATATAAAAGGAAGGTCTTCTAGAAATTTAGTTATTTAGAGGAACTTTAGAGAGAGAGAGAGAACTTTAGAGAGAGAGAGAGAGAGAGAGAGGGGAGAGAGAGAGAGAGGGGAGAGAGAGAGAGAAGGAGAGGAGCAATATGTGTCAATATAAGAAGCTAAGTGATGAACATAGATGAAAATATAGTAGACATATATATAGGACCTGAAATAGTGGAACAAACATACCAGTTTGCAAGAAAATTCAGTAAAGAAATCACGTGCGAAATAGTGTAGATTTTTCGGGTGAAGAGCTGAGTATTGAATGGTCGAGAAGTAATGAAAATATGAAAATACTATAGAGCCCACTACTCAATACAGATTATGGGCAATATCACAGTTATAGTTTATTTCTTTAAAGGACCTTCAAAATGTAAGCCTCAAAAAAGAATGAAACCTAATGAGCTACCAGAACCAGTGGCAGATTTTCGATATGTTCCCTTTAAATATTCCGCGTTATCTGAATTGTGACCTTCAGCAGATACACCGTGAAGCATATGAGCAAAGAGCATGGAGAACTCCTTACGAAAATCGAATATAAAATAGTGCAGTTCCTTGTTCTTAAATAATCCATTTTATAGATTAATAACTATTCCGTTGAACATAATCTCAACCAGCACTCCATCTTCGCTCTTGCAGGTGAAGCGATTTATGATGCTTTATTATTTCATTAGTAATATTTATAAAATGTTGACAAAGTACAGCAGGAAATAGTACGAAAGTTTTGAAGTCTAAAAATAATAAACGGCTCATTAAAAAATCAGAGTATAGGAATGAAAACTACATTGAAAAAAGCAAAGAAGAAATGTAGCAATAATAGATTTATAGAATCGCAAGACCACAATCATTGACCAGCGGAATAACTAAATCTACATTTTAAGAGCCTTCTCACTTAAAGGGAGAAAATTTAAGCTAGTCTCTTACGATGAGTGAAACTAAATCAACTATTAAACCTAAAGAAAATATTGCGAAGCAGAGTTGGGTTATTAATAACTCTTTAAATGGACTACTTACTTCTGATCAATATATGGTTAACTTTGGTTGCGTCACAACAAGAAAAAATCACAGCAAAGTATGAAGTTTAGAAAACAGCGATACAAATATTTGAAGAACTAAACGCTGTCATTTATTAATTCAACTTTAAAGGAGATTAGAGAATGATCGGTAAAAACATAACGCACTAAATAAACAATGGCAAAATTGGTATGCGCCAAGTTCATTCAGTATTCAGTCACGTAAATATTCATGGGGGCTTTGAAGTCTATAAAGTTGTGTCTATATAATTCTCAGTACCTGGTATAATTTTTATGTTACTTCAAATTCAGACAATATTGGAAGAAAACTAAGTCATAGACAGCATTCAAAAAGGTTTATTTACTAAATTGACAAAATAATATATTTTCTGCATATATGTATTAAATGGTTTGTAAAAACAGAATAGGCAAAAGGAGCTAATTTCCGGTTGGAGCGTTGATATTGTGCCTTGCGTGCCGAAGTTTCGGTACTGTTTGTGTTCGTCTTCTAATGGAATATATTTAAATATCCGCCTGTTGAAAGAGTTTATTTGGCAAAACGGACACTACATTTTGACAAGAAATTCTAGTACAAAGATAAAGGAATAGTATGAACTGATCTTGGATCTGAGAATATATAGTTTATTGTAATAAAATGTTCTAAGTAATAATATCTTTTTTTATATAATTACTTTAGAATTATTGGCAGAAAGTCCCATAATATATATCAGTGATCACAAAACAGCGTTAATTACACTATTTTACAAATTTATATAATCATATAGTATATAATTCAAAAAGTACCCGGAATTTGTCAATAAAACTAAAACGGTTAAATTTTTTCACTGATAGTTATTTTATTCGCCTAATTCGTCTCAAAACGCTTTCCACGAAGTGGTAACTTGAATAGTGGGAACAGGAAAAGTCGGTAACGGGGCCATGTCAGGTAAATACGGAGCTTGCGGAACGGTACTAATATTGCTTTTGATCAAACAGCCGCGTACAATATGAATGTGTGAGACGGTGTATTTTCATGGTGACAAAACTACGAGTTGCTTCTCCACAATTTCGGCATGTTGCGATGAAGATTCTCCCTCAAACGCTTCAGTACGCTCACATAATACACCTCATTTACAGTTTGGCCTGGCGAAAGGAATTGGGAGTGGACCACACTACTGAAATCAAAGGAAAAAGTCAACAAAGCCTTGAGTTTGGTTCGACTTTGTGGTATTTTTTTGGGTTTTGGCGCCATTCCGATGATTGTTGTTTCGTTTCGATGTCATATTCCTTCATCGGTAATGATGGCTTCGATAACATTTTTGCCCCAAGAAAGTATTTCATTAGCAGCAGCAATGAGATCCTGTTTTTGCAAAGAATTCAGCATTCTCGGCACAGACCGCGCTTCAACTTGTCTCATCCCAAAACATCGTACTGCACCGATCCGAGTGAGACACCAATATCGGCTACTAGCTCCCTGATGCTCACACGACGATCTTCGAGTACAATTTTCTTAACTTTTTCGAATGAACCAAATCATCAACCACAATACGATCCGCTTTGAACTCTTTGTCCCACTCGTATGCTTGTGTTTTCGACATTGTCGAGTCCCTCGTGGGCTATCGTTAACATTTTCATCGCTTCCGCAGATGATATTTTGTTAGAATCAAAAAATTTCAGGCGGCCTCTTTGCTCAACTAAATTCGACATAAAAAAATTCCCAGATTACACCAAACAATGACTTGTTTACAAAGCTATTACGCACACACTATCAGAAAGATTGCTCTCAAAATTGACATATAAACAACTACCAAATTTATCACCCTAGAAAATTTGTGACAATATCTCAAGCGCGGTTCGTTTTATGGACAAAGTGGTACTGTTTGAACATATGGCCATTTCTTTAAGTATTTTGGAGGCTTAAAACGAATCAGCCGTAAAAAATCTAGGACCGATTGTTTTTGGAATATTGTATCGGGTTTTTCAATAAGAGCGCTACAAAAGTTTTTTAAATAAAACAAAACCGGTTTTAGATATCAATGAAATTCTTTATTCCTGTGAAAGTACGTTCGATGCCATTATGTATGGAACTCGATTTCTTTTGCATGGCCACCACGGGCACGCTTGCAGAAGTCCAGACGCTGAACCCAATTTTCAACGGTTTTCAAGCATAAATCGGCCGATACTGCTGCAATTTCACGTTCGATATTCGTACGAAGTACATCAATCGTCGCTGGCTTGTTGGCATAGACCATAGACTTGACAGGAAATAATCTAACGGCAAATCGCACGACCGAGGCGGCCAATCGATTGGGCCATTTCGTGAGATAACACGTTCACCAAACTTGGTTTGCAGTAAATTGATTGTGGCATTCGCTGTGTGGCTTGTGGGGCCGTCCTGTTGGAACCACATGTCCTCCAAGTCCATATTATCCAATTGGGGCCAAAAATATTCGGTTATCATTGAATGGTAGCGATTCGCATTCACGGTAATGTGCCGGTCTTGATCATCACGGAAGAAGTACGGCTCAATGACGCCGCCGGCCCATAAACCGCACCAAACCGTAATTTTTTCGGGATGCAATGATGACTCATGGAGTACGTGTGGATTGCTGTCTAACCAATAACGCATATTTTGCTTATTGACGAAGCCATTCAGCCAGAAATGAGCCTCATCATAAATTGGACGTAGCGCTCTTAAAGTTGAGGCGACTGACTCCGAATTTCGGTAGTAAATTTTAATAATTTCGACTCGTTGTTGGCTCGTATATCTTTGCACAATGAAATGGCAAACCTTACTGAAGAGAAATGTCAAAAGAGCGGGGAAAAATATGGCGTCGTTTGCTGTCACTATCGATTTACTTTTGTAGCGTTTCTTTTGAAAAACCCTTTATAATCGTTTATTTTGAACTTATACAGAAGAAAATCCATTCTTTCCGATTACTTTGTTTTTAAAGTTGTTATTAATTTGCCACGATAGCCTTCGAGTATATTTTAATAATTTCGATCAGGAACAACTGTTAACTGTCATTTGTCAAGAAAAGTCATTTTGAATAGTGTTGCAAATATCGAAATATCTCAAAAACGACTATTCATGCTTAGAAGGCAGAAATACTTCATGAAAGTGATATTAGTGCTATGTAGCAAAAATTTTTTATACTAGAATCTATTGGCGCTTACTGCGCTTCTACTGAAAATGTGTATTTTTGAGAACTCATAATAATCAAGATTGTTCTTGAAACTGGCTTAGTTCCTTATCGTTAAATGTGTACACCTCTTAGCAGAATTTGTTGGAAGATTGCTTACAAACTGATTTTTTCATTAACGATTTCAAGCTTCCTATATTGATTTCGATATGAGAACACTTATTTATGTACCATAATAAAATTTTTTCACGAATTTCCTCCTCTGGAACTCATCAATAGCAATAACCTTTATAGAATCATCTGCAAAATAATCATAATACACTTTCATGATGGTGGAATATATGAAGAGGTATGATACGATTCTGGTGAATAGCGGTTGTGAAACATATGTACGTATAGAGTAAAGCATCTCAGTATATATACGAAAATAATCCGTCTTCTGATACATACAGATATTCTCAACCGATAACTAATCTATAGCTTTTTGTTAAACACGACCATCTAGAGTACAATTAAGTTTAATTTGCGGTGATTTATTTAACCATGATAACTACGAGAGATATTGGTGTTATTTGCGGAATTTCAAAAATAATAGTTAAGCCCCGTACATCAGCAAAATGGTCGCCCCACAATTTTGCAAAAGCTCTCTCTATCTATATTTATCTCTCTCTCTCTCTCTCTCTCTCTCTCTCTCTCTCTCTCTCTCTCTCTCTCTTATGGGGGACTTTTTCCTTTTTTGGGGTTTTACGCATCCATTTGAAAATCTATATACATATATGAAAGTCAATGTTTTTGTTTGTTTGTTTATTGCTAATGGACTCCTAAACCGTTCAATCGATCACCATATGAGCTGGATAATATTTATGATAAGCGTTTAGCAGCTATCAGCTTTGTTCTGCCTTGCAAATTATTGTGCAAATCGCGAAAAAAAATCAGATAAACAGGTATGTGTGTGTGTTATTTATGAACTCCTGCGTGTGTGCGTGCTATTTATGAACTCCTATATCGCACTGGGAAATTTTTATAATATATTCTTGAATTAAAGAGTAAGGCTATAGGCTATACTAGGACCCTATAGGTGGCGCAGGTGTGATAATATTATGGTCTTTTTTATATACATTTGTAACGAAAACCGAAACTACTCTACCGATTGAGCACAAATTTTGACACAACGTTTGGGTTGTGAACACCGAAAACATCTTTAGCCTGGAGAATAATCGAATAATCACTCTTCCTACTAGGTGTTACTATTAGGTGTTACTATTTGCTCAGTAAGCAAATGTGTAGTAGAGCCCTCTCTCGACCGACAAAACCGACACTCCATAAGAAGCTCATCCTACCCATGCTGCTGTATGGCGCAGAAACAAAGGTCGTGTCACAGACTTATGCAGCCGCGCTTGGTGTGTTCGAGAGGAAAATGTTTCGTAAAATCTCCGGTCCTGCTCATGTCGGGGACGACTACCGAAGTCGGATGAAGCACGAACTGTACGAGCCCTTCGCTGATATTGACATAATCAGACGCATGACTATACAACGTCTGCGCTGGCTTGGACATGTCATGCGTAGGGACGAAGAAGCGCCAGAAAAATCGGTGTTCGAAGCGGAAGCCGCTGGACGACGACCATGGAAGGAGCAAGTCGGTGGGAACCCAAACCACTCTTGGTATAACGGAGAAGACGCGTGCAAATCACACGCACTGTTAAGTGCGGACGCAACTCGATAGGGGGTCGTCTTCACATATTCTGTGATTAGGCCACAGAAGTAGGTAAGTTTGGGTAGAGGAGAGGAAGGTTTTAGAAAGTTTTGTTTTGTTAAAAAAGGAACTCGATTGGTGGCGTTCATTTTTGACAACATTATTAATGAAAATTAGAGTCTGTTTATTTGTTTGCGACTCTAAAACTTAGAAACTGTTCGGCCGCTTGACTTGAAACTTTCATACAATGTACGTATAGATGTGGGAAGTTTGTCTCAAATACTTTCCGAGATGTAGGCTCAAATGTGGTCCTATGGGTGGAACATATTTTTTCCAATTCAATTTCAATTTTGATATCAAAACAAAGATATTTAGAAAAACATTAAATTTAGAAAGAGGAATGGAGGGAAGCGCAACATAGCGAAAAATGTGAAACGACTAGGACTGAAACGACACTCGGATATTGACAGCCATGCAGAGGGGAACATCGACTGAGTAGTGAATGATGTATGGAGGGATCTAAAAACACTGAATATGAACAGAAAATCAGGATAACACAAAATAGATGTAGAGTAATTGGGAAGAATTGTAGATATACAGCATAAAGAATATCTTTATAGAATATGGATTTAAAAAAATAGGGATTTCCTCTGTTTTCTATATATATAAGGATTATTTCACTAGACAGCAACAAAGAAGTATCTCCTGAATCTCATGTAATTCATGAAGAAACGCTTGCCTCAAAAAACCTTAATTGCTTTAAGTGAAAATAGTTGCTCATACGCCTTGTATTTATGTCCTTGCGCAATCAATGTGAACAGCTTAAATTGGAATTATACAAATAACGCAATCAAAGCCAATTTAGCCAACACGACACAATCTGAACGCAGTAGCCTATAGTCAGCCTGTAGTCTGCTGAAATAAGGTCACTTATTTGCATTTAGGAAAATGTCATCAAATCAGTCTGCATAGAATCAAAACGCAAAACATTTCTGAACTCCTTTATGCTACGCTATGCATGTTACTCTTACAATAGGGCTAACTTGCATAATTCGAATGCAGGACTTTTCAAGGTATCGGCATATGAGTGGAAAATGTATTTAACAAAATTATTTATAAAGTCAGCAAGCAATTTGGCATGCTTTGTATTAAGATGGCATTTAGATTTACCATGAAAGTAAGACCAAATGACAGCAGCAACGGCAGCAGGAGGAGGAGCCACATTATTACAGCACACATCAACCACCAACGTAATACATTTGCACATGACTCGCACATATACCCCCATATGTGCGGGGATTCTTTGGCACTAGTTTCGGCTTTCACCAAAATGGAACTACCAACAACGGCAGCAAAGCTGAGCAACCGGAAATGAAATCACGTACTAGGGGCGTTGTCATTCGAAATGAAGTTTTGTGTTTTTACTACTGCTGCTGCCAGCTCGCTGCTCTCACTCTGTGACGCTGCTATTCCGTTTCAATTTTGCTTGGAGTCCCGCATGCCGTGCCACTATTTCATCACTTAAGTGAACGAGCACATAAGTTTATTTGATTTTAACACAAAATAATAAAGTTTAGATAGAAAGCATAGCATTCGTACTCACACTCATCCATTTGTCTCTCCATGTGTGTGCACGCACACATGCATATTTAATAAGTACACATTGAAAGGATTTGCACACATTTGTGAGGCGCATGTTGATGAGCAAAAAAGCATATCCTAGCTGCCAAAAGGTCCTACGTTGTTAGCGTTGGCTGCTTTCTCATGTTATTGTATTGGAACAATTTTATAAATTTCACAAATTTTGGTAAGTGAAAAGTGGAAAAAATTTGGAATAGTTCCCACACGTACTCACACATACCTCATATATTTTTCCAGTTATTGATAATTATGAGGAAGAATTTGAAAAGCCATACGAAGTCGGAGCTTTACGCTAAAATCATATTTGAACTTATTTCTGTCAGTTCAAATAATCTTTCTTTTATTAAAAAAACCTTTGAATGGAGGTATTTTATAATTACGTAGCTGTTTCATTAATGCTTTTAGTATGTGGAACGTTTTATTACCCAAGGGAGATCCAGCTGACTGACCTCTTGCACGTTTCGCAATTTCAATCACATTAATCTGTGTATTTTCCAGCATTGAAACCCTATTTCTAATTTGGGTTCTAGGTGTAATGCTTCGAAAGTTCACTTATTAATTAATTAATTTTATCAAATTTGCCGTCTTTTCGAAGGATCTAAGCAATGCTGTTTTACATCATACCTACTCATACCTTCATCGACACAATGAGGATGTGAAAGCTTTGTCCCTAACTCAAGAAAACAATTCGTCTTAACCGGTGTAATAAAGGGCTCAACTGCTACGAATAACATAACCAAAACATATAAATTAACTCATGATTCCATTGCTAATTCCTTGCTTTTCAATTGAGAAAGAATTTGAAATTCTTGAGAATATTTTGAACAATCCTTTTGTTTAGAGGGGAATGAGTTAAAGGGATTCGTAAAATAATAAAGCGAATTACAAATAAAAAAATCAATTCTACACATGTGTGGAGCTTTGGAAAGACTCCCACCGCTATGATATACTTTTCTGGTACATATTGAGTAGATTTCAGATCCCCAATTTTTTCCGCTTGAAGTTATTCTATATCTATAGAAAGATAATACTAAGTTTATGCGGTTGAGTGGTTGCTCAACTACCAGAAGGAGGCGTGGAAAGTACGGATATAGGTATCGACATATGGACTCACTTTCTGAGCAATTTGAATTTTTGTTCGTTCTTCTTTCCATTTGCGGCCACTTTTTTCCAGACTGTTAGAGATACTTTAACGAAACTGTGCAAAAGAATAGTCTTGACCAAATTACAGAACCAATTTGCTATATGAGTCCATTTCGACAAAGACCACGCCTATCCCATATATGTGAAAGTTGACACATCTTTCTTAAAATTATTACTTCGGGAAAATTTATTGTTTAGTGATTGTATATAGATGTGGGTCCTACTATATACTATGCAAAATGTGGATAGTATGTTTTCAGAGACAGGCCCAGTATTGACAAATGTTTACATCTGACGGACGTATAAAAAATTTATCGACGAAATTTGATATTCATAAGACACTACACAAGGAATGTGGCTCATCAGATAAAGGTCACGTCTCCCTTCCATATAATCAACTTTGTGGACCCCACTTTAAATTAACCTAGCTATACTTCTTATCATGATATACAAAAAAAATTTGATAATAATGCAAATTCCCACGGCTTAACTAGCACGGTCATGTAAGGGTAAAGGGTATCTCGAAATTGGTCTAACCCAACTTCAACTTTCTTTACATGTTTTTTTATGTAGGTTCTCTGCTTAGTTACCGCTGCATCTATGAAATTGATGGGAACTTGGAAGATCTAAGACACTTTCGAATTTATTTGCCATTTTTGCATATCTACCGTTTTTTTTATAAGAAGTACTTTTATACGACGTAGCCTCTCATAGAAATAATATAAATTGCACAATATTATTAACTGTTCGCACGTCTTCCAATAATTCACGTTTGCATGTAAAGTGCAATAAAAATGAGCCATCTACAACATCTACATTCATACCTGACAAGGCAGGGAGGATTTGGAGTTACTTTTCATTCCAGAAGGAAAAGCTTTGGAAAATTTCTCAACAATTGCTGACTGTAAAATTATTTCTAATCTGGTAAAATTATGATAATAATTTATATGGTTATGGAGTTTTTTAAACCACGTCTATATCCTCAAACACTGACTAAAAAACAAGGTTTTATTGTCAAAAAAAGTTTCCTACGGAATATTATTTAAATTTGTCATGCCAAACCAAAGGTCTCCTTTGATCTTATATCAAACCTTTACTCCTTTTAAAATTAATATATGTTTTTCGTAGCTTGATAAATATGAATTGCTGGCAAATTAAGTCTGCCTATACTTTCATTCTAGAATTACCACAGAGTTGTGTTACAATGTCTTCAATTCCCTTACAACTCCGATATGCAAAATGTTAAAAATTTCGAACAAATTCTCAGAATAAATGTTTACCCAAATTAATTTTTTTACTATAGATAAAATAAACAAATCATGATAATTAAGCACAAAAGCAAAGTAAATTATCTTTGTAGATAGTCTGTTCTTCTCCAGAGCATAGAACTCCAAGCAAAAAGGAATGACTGAATGATAATCCTATACGGAATTCCTCACTTCAGAGAAATAATTTCAAACTAGTTACAAAAATATGACAAATTAAATCTTTGAGTGCCAAAAGTTCGGTCACAAATGCACTATTCCAGCACTGTTAGAAATGTACGCGGAGCTCGCGAACAGGAGGCGTCGAGCCAATTTTGGAATTTGGATTGGTTGCAATACTATTGCAATACAATTGGAACCTCATTAGCTGAAGAGTACAAGACCGCTGAAATACAGTACCAGCGAAGGTCCTTTCGAGCTGTAATCTGTGGAAAAACGATCTATGAATTATACACAGAAGCAGCGATACAGTATTCAATTTGAAGGATAAAATGCCACGAAAAATACTTAGGAAATGCAGCCTTAAGCTCTCATTTATACACACAGGCAAATATTCAATTTATTTCATGCGATGACAATCGTTTTTGCCACCTGTTAAGGTGGATTGAAGAGAGAATTATTCAGGTATATTGCAACAAGAGAAGTGCGATGCATTGCTTCTTAGGACCATCCTCGTTTTTAAAAAGTAATTTTCCTTATCACGCACTACAAATTGGAAAGAATGGTAGGAGTGAATAATGATAATTTGATCACTTTTGGTGTGAACATGCACTAATGTTGAGAACATTTAATATTGATATCCATTGGTGCAAATGGTAAGATGAAATGCAAAGATGTGCTTCATAGTACAGCAAAAAGGGGCAAAATCACTAATGACCGAGACCGGGATAACTGGTTAATTTTTTAACAGAGGGCAAATAATTAACCAATTATAGATACCTACAATCTTAGCGAGTCACAAAATAAGTTCTCAAAATACATATCCGTTGAATATATTATGGAAAGACCTTGAACGGCCTTTTAAGAATTCAAGCTTAATGTATATGGAAATATATCCAAGTACCGTCGAATGATCGAATTCTCAGAGAATATGGTATCAAAACTGATCCTTCAAATTAAATATTTTTCTTACTGTTCTATTGACCAATGAATGAATAGTACAAAAACTTTCGTCTTTTTGTGTCCTGGAGAATCATCGACACTTTTCTGAGGCTCTTGTCAAATTTCTATCCATAAAACATCAGCTCTCTTATCTCTGCCATTATCAATGTTGTAGGTGCAGGTAAAGTACCTGTTAAGGGAGCAGTAAATCTGTTACGCAAATTCGTCAATTTAGCCCTAAATTTCCGGTGTTGCCACATTCCAATAGAGGATTATATTAAATTCAGCGGCTTCTCATTAAACGCACCAACTTCTTAAGTTTAATGTAAGCCAACACGCTAAACACTGTGGCCGCATATCTAAATTACACAAAGTTTGCTCATGAATTTTTATTTAATTCCATTTTTGACTTTTTGAAATGCTAAAACTTTCCTTACAGTAAAAATTGCCACTAACCCCACCGAAATAAAAACTATTCAAACTGCCATTTCGGCGGCCACTACTTCTACAACAACAACTGCTTTGTGTACAACAAAATCTTTCCTAAGTCCACTTTACGGCCATAACGTTGTCTTGTGTCGCGTTCTACAGACATAAAAAGTCCCCTGCTGTGGCGCTGGCGGTGACAGTGCATGTGCACTGTCCCTAACAAGAGCGTTTTGTTCTTCTTAGGCGAGACCGGTTTATTTCCCTTTGCCAGCAAATTGCCCAAACTTTGATGTAACGCTCCCTCACACTGTTCCAGCCGTTCAACTGTCAACTGTCATTTGGCGCTAATTGTAACCGTTTAGCGCTGCTTCTTTTTCTCGTGTCTTTCGATGCCAACACGCGCTCCCGCTGCACTTTAGAGTGTCAAAAAATATGGACAAATAAAGCACGGCTGTGTTTAAATATTATTCCAATAACGCTCAAACTTTCCGCAAAAACTTTTGTAATTAAATTGAAAGAGTGCAGCAGCAGCCGCAGTCGCAGCAAGAGTAGCCGTCAGCCTACGTGGGGGCGCTGAAACGATGAACCGTTATGTGTTTAATGACCGCTACTGTGCTAGTGGCGGTGGCTGCTGTTACGGTTATTGGCTGCAGCCCGGACAAGGGCAGGAAGTTATTAGTTGCGAAATATCGTTAGAATGAAATAATTTGCAACATGCGAGAATATGCTTGAGGGCGGACACTAATTGCAGATGGAGTAATATGGCGCGACAGATTACGGGGAAACTAATTCACTTAGGGGTAGGAATATACATGGAAACATGTTCTTAAAATAGAAGCCCCATTGTATGGAGTAAAGAAGAAATTGTTTTGAAAACATGCTGAATCATTTCCTCCAAAAAACCTACAAAAATCCGAAGAATTGTGTGGATACTCTACTCAAAGGCACTTTGCGTGAGGTCACCATCATTTTGAACGAGCAGTCTCTTGTTCCCATCAACTCCCGCGAGGGGGTGATTAATTATGGCTTTGGAGCCATCACTCTCCGCATCTACAAGTGCGATGCCCAAGCCCCCCAACAGCCTCCCCCAGCTGGTGCTATCCCACAAGTCATTGCCAATGAGCCTAGCTGCTCGGGCCCGGCTCTCACCCCTTTGCCGGGTAGTGACAATGAGAGTATGTGCTCCGTTACAACCAGAAGCAGCCGCTTCTCAACTTCCGAACTGGTCGGAGAATTCTTCGACCACATGGACACGGATGCGGCTGGTGGATACATCTCTCCAATGTCCGAAGAGGAAGAGTTGAATTCCACAATAACCACTCTTCCAGACAATGCTGAAGGTACTACAGATTAGCCTTCAGCATTCGAAAACTGCCTCGGCAGCCCAGCTTCTCCGCCTCACGGATATAGGGGAGGAGCTCATTCTCGTCCAAGAACCTTGGGTCGTAAATGACCGGGTTTCTGGACGCATACGGATATCGTATGGTATATATCGAGGATCAAGGTAAACCAAGATCCTGCATTCTGGTAAAAAACAGCGTTAACGCTCTTTTACTCCCTAGATTCAGTGACAAAGAAAATGTTGCCATGGTCATTGAAATGGGTCCACGGACCTTCTGGATTTCCTCGAACTACATGGCTCATGACTATGGCGACTCCCCGTCACCAGACATACTGAAGCAAATGATTGCTGTAGCCCACCAGAAACAGATTCCGGTAATTATCGGCGCCGATGCCAATGCCCATCACGAAATATGGGGCAGCTCCGGCACAAATGATCGAGGTGAGTGTCTTTTCGACTTTATCATTTCAAATAACTTAGGCATTGCTAACCGGGGAAACGAGCCGACCTTCCTTACATCCGTCAGGAAGGAAGTGCTTGACATTACCCTCGTCAGCGATAACTACTCCAACATGATAAGCAATTGGTTCGTCTCACAGGAATGCTCCTTTTCGGACCACTGCTATATCACCTTTGATATTGATTCGAGGGAGACTACAGGTAATACAGGATCTCTTAAACCAGTCAATAGAAAAAACAAGAACTGGCCTCTTTTCCGGCTCAAACTGGGCTCATGCTTAGCAACGACTCCCCCCATTATCCACAATTGTCCCGACATTGATCGGGCGGTCGACGATCTGACCACAGCTTTTAAAAAAGCCACTCATATCTCTTGCATCACTCCCGAACCACGGGGCAAACCTAAACCTCCGTGGTGGAACTCGGAAATTTCTTGCAAGTCTTCGCAAAACTTGTAGAATGCTTTTCAACAAAGCTAAAGTTACAGCTGATTGGGCCCCTTTCAAAAATAAAGAGAAAAAAAGAGTTTAAATACGCCATTAGGCGAGGGAAACGAGCGTCATGGAGGAAATTTTGCGAAAGCATTGAATCGACGTCCGAGGCTAGCCGTCTTCGTAAAATTCTCCACTCCTCTAACAAAGCCCTTGACTGTATCCAAAAACCAAATGGCAGCTGGACTCACTCAAACGCCGAAACCCTTGATATCCTGCTAGACACCCACTTCCCAGGGAGTTTAGCCTCAGCGGTTCAAGCACTCTGCCAGGTGGAGCAGGTTTCCCATGATAGCCTCCCCACATTCCAAGTGACAAAAAGTCACCTTGAGTGGTCCATTCAAACCTTTAAGCCATACAAGTCCCCCGGACCGGACGGCATCATTCCTGCCGATATCAAAAATGGGGCAGAGATTATCCTTCCATGGCTGCTACAAATATATAATGCAAGCCTCAGATTGCAATATATTCCCTTACGCTGGCGCACGGCTCGGGTCGTCTTCATCCCAAAGATTGGGAAGGCCTCGCACACCAAACCTAAGGATTACAGACCAATAAGTCTAACATCCTTTCTTCTTAAGGTTCTAGAAAGAGCTCTTGACCTACATATCAGGACATCGATCAACCCTTCTCTTCTCTCTGTATCTCAACACGCTTACTCTAAAGGCAAATCGGATGAAACAGCACTTCAGTCTCTCATTTCTCAAGTTGACAAATCCTTGGCGTACAAGGGTTTCGCACTTGCCATATTTCTGGACATCGAGGGAGCATTCAACAATGTATGCCCCAATGCTGTCATTTCCGCACTCTATAACCTTAACCTGAATTCAGGTCTTCTTAAATTTATAGAGCTTCTACTAAAATCTAGAATCATCACTTCCACGATCGGCAGTGCCTAATCCAGGAGGGTGGTTAACAGGGGCACGCCACAAGGGGGTGTTTTATCACCCCTCCTCTGGAACACTTTCCGAAAAACTGAACTATTCACTCTCTATTGTGTCGAACTGGTGTCGCGAATTCGAACTTGGGGTTAACCCATCCAAAACTGAGACTATGCTTTTCACTAGGAAGTACAAAATTCCAAAGTTTCTCTTTGAGCACACACGTTAAGTACTTAGGCCTGATTCTCGACCCAAAGCGTAAAAGAGCAGTTAGTGCACGATGGGGACTTCGTCCTCGAGTCGTGCTCTGGCTCTACACGGCCATCGTTGAACCAAACCTGTTATACGGGTCGGTCTTCTGGTGGCAAGCTCTCGAAAAAGCCTGTAATATCAAACCCCTTGATAAAATCAGAAGATCCATTGCTCTACTGATCACTGGCGCTCTTCGTAGCACACCAACGAAAGCCCTTTTTGCCATGCTGCACTGGCTCCCCTCGGGGATCCTGGTTAAGCAACAAGCCAAGCTGACAGCGATTAGACTTAACACTAGACTTTCGCACTGGCGCATAACCCTGACAGGCCATGCTTCAATTCTGAATCAGGATCCACCTGTCCCCAATTTTTATCAATTATATGTGGGTCTAACCCGATTTGAACAGGGAATTCGACCTCACTATTCCAAGTCAAAGCGACTGGACCTCAGAAAACCTAATCGCTGGTGAAACAGTCGAAATCTACACCGACGGTTCCAAGCTTGGAGGTAGAGTCGCCAGCGGCATTTATTCCGACAGGCTGGACTTAAACATCTCCCTACGTCTCCCAGACCATTGCAGCGTTTTTCAAGCTGAGGTCAAGGCCATTTACCACGCAGCCAAATGGATGATGAGTAGTGATATCGGCGCAGTTGACGTCTCTATCTTCTCAGACAGCCAGGCCGCCATTAAATCTCTTTTTGGCTCCACGGTCACATCAAGACTAGTTCATGAATGTCGAACATCTTTAAATGAGCTCGCAAGTTACTCTAGGATGCACCTGGTCTGGGTTCCCGGACATAGCGAAATCCCGGGCAACTGCGAAGTGGACGAGCTTGCCAAGGCAGGTACTCCACAGCACGAAATTCAGCATTCCGCACATATCGGCATCCCACTGGCAACAGCCAAACTCGATATCAAACGGATATATCTGGCTGACGCCTACAAATTCTGGGTTGACGAGAAATCCTGCCACACGACTAGACTAACTTGGGCAAGAATGGACAAAAACAGAACCAATCAAATTCTTCGACTTGATTGCGTATCACTGTCGATGACTGTGTCGGTTTTGACTGGCCAGTGCATAATGGGACAGCACGCAGAAAGACTGGGTCTACCCTCGAACGATTTTTGCCGAGGCTGTGGTTCCGAGGAGGAGGACAAGATGGTTTTCCACCTCTTATGCCACTGCCCATCCTTGAGCAGAAGAAGAATTCGCACCTTTGGTGCCCCATTTCTTACAAGCCTGACAGAGCTGTCATCCATTAATATTAGGGACATAGCCAGGTTCATCAAAGTCTCAGGATGGTTTCCTGAAACATGACGGGGGAGTCGTGCCTATCCAGGCGCTGTCCTTGCGCTGACTATCACCATCCCAAGTATGGGAACTTTTTTAGTCAGTGCTTGAACGGCGCCACACCGTGGTATCACAATGGGCCATTATGTGTGCTCAAGTGTGCTTTTTGGCAAACTGGGCGGCCACTCCTACCTACCTACCTACCTACTCAAAATTTGATTTAAACAAACATTACTTTCTATTGCTTAAAACAGATAATTGCTGCTTTGCTGAATTAGTGAAAAAGCCTGTCGAAAACTGAAGATTGCTTCATATGAATCACTGCCTCTGCATCATTATTATAATGTTTTATATACTATGAAATCTTGGAGATGTTGAGGTCTCTATGTATCACCAATCAGAGCGTGTTAACAGTCATTTGATAAATTTTGTTTTTCGGAATTTCTATTTGTACACCACAACTGAAATCATTATATTAATAGCATGTTTTCGAAGTCGTTTTGTACGTTGGAGACTGTTTAAAGTCCATGGGATATCGGTGTAAAATATTGACACAAATTTGAGTTTAATATGCAACCATTCTGCAAAATATTATAACGATAACATTTATAACACAATCATTTCTGCTGGAATATTCAAAATACAACATCCATTTTATATAGATTTAGGATTAGGAACAAAAAGTTTATAGAAAGTGACATATTTACTATTATTGTGGTCAATTTCATCATCAACTCCAACGTTCAATTCTTTTCCATGGGAATTTTCCTCATCATGAGTAGAATATATCTTAGTCTGCATATTCCGCTATTTTTCGAACTTTTTATACCAGTCTTTGCCTATTTATGTCATTTGGGAACACTTCAGTTTCTGTTTATAATACACGCTGGGAATATTGTGCAACTTCTCTAGATCCACAAATTTAAGTTATTCCGCTGAATTGAATCCATTTTCGGTCTAAATTCCGCAATTTTATATTCTGCCATATGCACTCGAAAGTATAAGGGTTGCTGATTCATACCTTGAATAAAAATTACCAAAGGTATCTCAGTGCAGCAATTCCCCATCTGGTAATGATGGTTTCGTTTGTGTATATATCAATGGAAAGCATTCACTTCAACCAACATTATTATATATTTTCTATAATAACTCACATTGTCTTATCATTACTTCATCGGTAGTTAGAATAGGCATTTTTCTTCCTCAACAACTATTCGCCTCTTAACAACAGTCATAATGAAACGACTTTAGACAAATCATTTTACGAGATACTTGGTAGGACTTCAATGTGCATGTTTGGAGGTCTTCAACCTGTCTCCTGCATTTGTTTATCTTCTTGGCCTGAATTTATATGGGCTTCTCTGAATTTTTAAAAATTATACGAGACGGCTACGGAAGTATTTAAGGTTAACTTGAAGGCTATTCCATAAAGTTTTGAACAACGCTAATAACCGTTTTTATTTTCTTTGTTTAAATATGAGTTTTGCATTTAAAAATTCACCTATCACTGAGCCAGTGAGTGTTTCTTCATTTAACCTACCTTGGAGCTATATAAAATATGCTAATCAGAGAAATCTTTAATATATTAAAAACGAAGTATCCCGTTATGAGAATTATAATTTCAAGAACTAATTTTCTACCTAATCTAACATTTTCATTTACACTCCTAAGCATACTTTGGTGGTGTATTCTTGTCGTGCCATTTATTCGGCCTTTTGGAATCATTTTAATAATGACTTCATTCACTCCGAGATCCTGGCCATATGCCGGCTCATCTGCATATCTATCCTGTCTGTGATTGCGAAGCGTTTTCTGTTCTTTTGCTGTTTGTTTAAAGGACGCTTTCATTGCTTTCCCGGTCAAACAATGAACTCCTCGTTTATATTGGCGAATTCATTTTCATTTTTTTTCAATTAATTGCCTCAACGTGGTGAGCGCAAAAGTCAACAAAGGATCTGACAGCGAGGACAGAAAAACAAGAGTACACGAACTCTTGTGTTGGCTGTTCGCATATTTGCACTGCAAGGAAAACCAAAGGAAAAAAAAGCTTGGGAGGCTTGAGCAAATAACAGAAAGTAGGCCGCCACTGTGCCCCACTGGGTGCATTGAAATTGAATTGGAGATTTTTTTTTTAATTCTTTTTAGTTTTACTTGGGACATTTTTGAAAATTGATTTGTAAGTCAGAGGAAAATGTGGAGCACGGAATTACACAAAAGAGAGATATTTTTGAAACAGTAGTGAGGGGTTTGGATATAAAAAATTACAAACAAGTCTGAGTTAAGTGGACCTTGGGTTGATGTACATACTCGTATAAGCGTTGAAATTAAAACATCAACATTTATGGCTCCTTTTTTTGCAATTCTATCATTAATGAAATGACTTGCTGAATCGGTTTAGCTAGTAGTAAGTAGTGAATATATCAATTTGAAACATTCGTCCATTTTAGTTCTTAGGAACTCTGTATATGAAAAGTGACGGAGATATATAGACTTGAAGTGTTTATCTGATGAGTTCACCCCCTTTTGAGCCATTCTAAGGATACAATATATACAAATTTGAGTTTGAATAGTTTCAATAGTAGTTTGTGAATAGTTCAATAGTAGTCTGCTAGTATACTACGAACTCCTTAGTAGAGATATTTTCCATACAATGACAAAGATACTTAACTCATAAGGGAAGAATCGTCATTCTTTTCAACTAATCGGTTCTTCTAGAAACCATTTGTAGGATCATGGGAAACACCACAGATATTGCGGATTAAAGATTCGCTATGTTATTTTTGCTAATCAACTTTCCTGAAATGATAAGTAACTCGCTGCAGCAGACTATATTTAGTTATATAGGACAAACAGATTTTGTCAAACAGCCCACAAAAACGTACGTGCTATAGCATGGGAATATTAGGTCCATGTAGCTTAATATGCATTATCTCTGTAATCACGATGTACGTACTGATGAATTCTATATGCAGTTGGCCGAGCAGGCGGAAATATTACGTTCACTAACGTCACTAATATTTTATAATGTATAAATATTTTAAAGATCTCGAATAGAATCCAAATTAATGTAATTAAAAAATAAAGAATTTCTTTTAGATCCGACTACTGGAAAAATCAAGGATCTTGAAGCTTAACTACGAAAACATGTACATTAATTGCTTATGCAAAAACCTCGGCTTGATACTGTGACTGCCGCCTTGCGCATATTATCCTGCATCACGCTGATGTAGCTTCTGTCCACCCAGGCGACAAAGCAAGCATTTCTTTTGCGACTGTGCATCTATAAGGTTCTTATATCCTGGACTCGGAGGCTTCTTATCAGCCGGCTACGAGAATACATCAACCGTATGATGTAACGGCGAAAAGTTCACCAATAGGATGATGGCTTTCTTTTTCCAAATTTTGAACCAATTTTTAATATTACACTAGAAGTACAGCACTCAAATTGTATTTGAATTATGTTTTGTTATACACAATTCCTCCGAAATTTGGATCCTTTACTACCGTCCATGAGTCATCAATTCCACGAATACTTACCGAAGAATGTGAATGATTATTTGACGAATAAATATTGATTGTGTCACTCTTATTATTAAGATTGAAATGTCTAACTTCAATTAATAAATATATTTCTAAGGTTAAATAAAGTCAATCATATTTATACCAACGGTGGTTTGAGCACTGTACACGTCTCTACATTGTTATATCTTTTCTTGTTAACACATCGATAACAAAAACGCGTTAGTCAAGACTTTATTATAATTTCTTAGTTGATAATAAATAAGTTACTGTAGGAACTACGGGAAATTTTTCTAGTCTTTCTGTTGATAATGAATGTGATAACAACAAAAATGAAGGGACAAATAATATCCACATAAATAGGTCCCATAATTTGTAGATTCAATTGCATCATGTGATGGGTAACAATCACGAGCACTTGATTATGTTGAAAGACAGAACAAGTAAAATGTTGGGAGAGTTCCTCAAAAGCCCAAAAGCAGATCAATAAAATCTCGACAACATTGTTGTCCTGATATTAGTGTAATTTTTACTCGTGAATAATTATTTTTAACCCTAAAAGAATTAGGGAAATCCGGAGAACAAATGTTGTGTTCCAATCCATTGTAAAATAAACCATTTGGATTATGAAAACAAAGCTACACTTCAAGCAAGCAATTCAACGCCTTTTTAGCAATTCATTTGACAAAAAAATTCTATGGATAATTACCAAATAATTCGTGTTGTTATAATTTACGTTCAAAAAGTACCCGGAATTTGTCAATAGAACGAACCGCGCTTGAGATATTGTCAAAATTGAGGACAATCTCTCATATAGTGTGAGCGTAATAGCGTTGCAAACAAGTCCTTGTGTCGTGTATTCCGCGAATTTCGCTAAGTCGAATTTAGTTCAGCAAAGAGGCTCTCTGAAATTTTCTGATTCTAACAAAGTATGTGCGGAAGCGTTGAAAATGTTAACGGTAGCCTACGGGGACTCGACAATATTGAAAACACCAGTATATGAGTGGTACAAAGAGTGTAAAGCGGCCCGCACTGTGGTTGATGATTTGCCTCGTTCCCGTCTTCCATCCACCTCAGTGACTGACGAAAACATCGAAAAAGATAAGAAAACTGTACTCGAAGATCGTCGTGTGAGCATCAGCACGATATGGAAGATGGTTTGGGTATGAGACGAGTTGAAGCGCGGTTTGTGCGAGAGTGGTGAATGTTTTGCAAAAACAGGATCTCATTGTTGTTGCTAAAGAAATGCTTTCTTTGGGATAAACTTTTAACGAAGGCATCATTACCGGTGACGAGACAAGGGAATGACATCAGAACGAACCAACAATCATCGGAATGGCGCTTCTCAGACGGGCCAAAACCAAAAAAACCACGACAAAGTCGATCCAAAATCAAGGCTTTGTTGACTGTTTTATTTGATTGCCGTTGTGTGGTCCACTCTGAATTCCTCCCGCCAAGCCAAACAGTAAATAAGGATTATTATGGGAGAATACTGAAGCGATTGAGGGAGAATTTTTGTCGCAAGCGGCCGGAATTATGGAGAAACAGCTCGTGGTTTATTCACCACGACAATGCACCGGCTCACACATCTTATCTTATACGCGACTGTTTGACCAAAGCAATATTAATGCCGTTCCGGAAACTCCGTATACACCTTACATGGACCCGTGTGATTTTCTCCTGTTCCTATGACTCAACTTATCACTTCGCAGAAAGCGTTTTGAGATGATTGAGGCGATAAAAGAGAATTCTTAGAAGGGGCTGAAGGCGATTTCAAAGTCGGGCTGTGAAAAGTGTTTTTTGAAGATTGGAAGAAGTGTTGGAATACGTGTATTGACTACCATGGAGATCACTTTGAAGTGAATAAAATAAAGATCAATGAATAACTGAATCGATTTAGTTGCATTGACAAATACCGGGTACTTTTTGAACAGAAGGTATTGGGACAGTCCACCCATCGTCTAAATTAAAGAAAAACAAAACTTAAAAGATTTCTATATATACAAAAATATTATTTAAAACGAAAAAAACTAAAACTTTCAAAAGATGTTCTATTGGATAATTTGTTATTAATCTTATCGAAGATTATTGTGTTCGTTGAATACAGAAGTTTACAGTAACAGCAGTAGTGTGGCAGTTTTAGTGGGTTCCTTGCAATATTATTCAGTAAAAATTAAAATGAAAATGAAATTATTAACTTTAGTTTTAACTATACTTGTGTCCAAAGGTCTATGGTCAGTCTCTTTGAAAGCAATCCATTACCGGTAGTGCCAATTTCTACCATATCAACCTGGTTTAAGTCAGTATTCCTCCGGACGCTGCCAGTATTCCTCCCTTGAATTTTTGTGAAGCACTTTAGATCTACGCTACTGCCAGCCGATCTAATGGCAACGAAGCATGCACTTCTCACATTTATTTGTGTATTTACTGCAAATTGAATTCGGATTGAAAATGTTTTGGTTTGATAAATTTAGACAAATTGAATTCTATGAAAATGTAGTCATTTGTCAATTTGTGAAACTACAAACAAACAACAAAAAAAACAAAGCAAATAATAAAAAGGCTCATGAATAGTCAGAACACTAACTTTGAAGAGTGCTTGAAGTCCATGCGGTAGGCGGGGGAGGGTGCTGGGACAGAGTTTAACAAAAGTTTCATTTTTGCCGTACACATTTTTTGGTGGCTGTTTTTTGGTTACTGTTGTTTTTGTATCGAAAACAATTGCCTGTCGCAAATGACATTTTCACCTATTTCCGTACACGCTGCCCCTGTCCCCTCTTTAGGAAAACAAACACACATGGCACAATGTGTGCACACATGAATGAGGGATTGCACACAAACCTTGTAGGTAAAAATCCCCAACAAAAAAAATATATAGAAAAAAATTAGTGCACAAATATTTGCGATTTTCAAATGAAACAAAATTTTTTGTAGTAAAAGTACAATAACAACAACAACAAGAACAGCGAGCAGTATAAAGGGCACATTTTTGCACGAATGCACGCGATTTTATATGCAAAGGACACGGCATCAATCATTGATGAAGGATACCGTACGGATTCTTTGCCTCATTTTGTTGGCAATTTTTTTGGCAGTTTTTGTTGTGATTTTTATGTGTTTTGTTGCAGTTTTCTGTTGTAGCCGCTCGGCCTCCATATTTGCTGTCATGTTTGTTTAAACGGAACTCTGTGCAAAAGTTTCATTATCGCTTCGAAAGCGGAACTCTGCCGGTGATTCGGCTTAAAATGGGTGCAATTGCTTCAAATGGCATAGTTTAGATAAGGAATTAATATATTTCGCATTCCAGTTCTATGGGAGTTTAATAGGTTTTTGTGAAAATTTGCATTTAACTGATTTAACAGGATGCACCTTCATAGCAAATCCTTAGAAACGTAGTCAAAAGCTTCCGAGTCATATTAAATGTTATGAAGATGTGGGGGAATATTCTGTGTTCATTGTAATAGTATTTTTTCAATGCTATCACTATTTGAGCTACGATGAGCTCAGCTTGACTGACAGTCTCATGAGGTGAATGAATTGTTGAATTAGAAAGGGTTAGAACAGTCCTGCTACGAATGGAACAGTCCTGTCCACTTGTTATCTTCCAACAATTTCTCGAGCTATTTCTGTCATATTGTCAGTTTAGCGTTTTTACTGTGGACCTGAATTCTGATGTGTGATTCTAAGATTTTAGGACTGCAAATGACTCCCAAGCTTACTTGATGACCATTCAAATCCCCAGGTGTCGATAATATACAACCGTGCCTACTTCGGCAAAGGCGTTGATGTATTGGCACCTGTGCTAACAAACATTTTCAGGATAAGCCTGGATCTAGGCATAATGCCTAAACTTTGGACGAAGGCTAGGGTGGCTTTCATACCAATACCAGGCAAAAAGGCGGACCACACGCCAAAAGCCTATCGGCCCATTAGCCTAACGTCATTCCTGCTAAAAGTTATGGAAAATATTCTGGACCAATATATCAGGGAAACTTATGCTAAGGATTCGTCTCTTCATATTGAACAATATGCTTACCAATCAGGCAAATCGACTGAGACAGCCATACATAGCTTAACGAGCAAAATTGAAAAGGCGTTTGAGGGTAAAGAAATAGCTCTCTGTACATCGGTTGACATTACGGGGCTTTTGACAATGCTACTTCCAGATCAATTGAGGAGGGGATGAACAGGAATGGTATACAAAGACTGATCCATAACATGGGTTCTCAATATGTTGAAAAACAGAACAACAATCTTAGAAACACGAACAGCATAGCTAATTGTCAGGTCAACCAAAGGATGTCTCCAGGGGGGGGGGGGGTCCTATCGCCACTCCTATGGTTATTGGTTATCGACGAGCTCTTACAAACTCTCAATGACCTCGGTTACGAAGTTCAGGGCTTTGCGGATGATTTGGTAATTATGGTCAGAGGCAAGTTTGACTCTACCATATCAGATCGCATGCAACTAGCTCTTGACATCACTCAAAACTGGTGTCAGGAGAAAGGACTATCGATAAATTCGAATAAAACAAACGTGGTACCCTTCACCAAAAGAAGGAAACTGAATCTGGGGGCCTTAAGTTTAAGGACCACAAACTTCTTACTATCAGATGAAATGAAATATCTGGGAGTAATCCTAGAGAAAACTCTAACTTGGAAAAACCACTTATCATACATAACTAGTAAAGCCTTAAGAGCAACCTACGCCTACCAGAGGCTGTACGGTAAAACATGGGGACTATGGCCAAAAATGATGGCGTGGTCACATAAAACAATAATAGTACCAATGATCACCTATGCTTCGTTAGTATGGTGGCCAAAAGTAAACCAAACAAAAGCTCAGATGACCCTTAACAAGACTCACTGTATAGCCTGCTTGAGTGTGACGGGAGCAATGAGAACGTGCCCCACACTAGCTTTGGGAGTGATCACTGGACTGACTCCTCTACACCTTGTAGTTCAAAGGATGGTGGCCAGCGCGGCCCTAAGGCTACCTAATCTAGCCCATCTTAAAGAAGGCAACCTATCGGGGCACGTAAAGATTCTGGACACTGTCTGGAATTCTCCGTGCCTCATGGACTTCGACAAAATGGACAGAAAGTTACACTTCTCAAAGCACTTCAGAGTGGTCATCAATGACCGTTCAGCTTGGAGAAACAATGAAATAATAATAAAACAGGACTCAGAGTTGTGGTATACAGATGGGTCCAAAATGGAAGATGGCAGTGCAGGAGCGGGAATTGTAGGGCCAAATTTCCAAAAAGCATTTGCAATGGGAAAAACAGCTTCCATTTTTCAGGCGGAGGTCCACGCTTTACAGTTATGTGCTAGAGAATATCTACGCAGGGGTACCCGCAACACCAAAATATGCATACTCTCAGATAGCCAGGCAGCTCTAAAATCATTAATAAACTTCTCATTCGAATCAAAGCTGGTCTGGGAATGCTCTAAACTCCTCAATACTCTAGCAGCGAGAAACTCTGTTACGCTAATGTGGGTACCGGGACATGAGGGACATGAGGGCAACGAAATGGCAGACTCTTTGGAAAAAGGGGCGCAGACACTGCCCATATAGGTCCAGAACCCTTCTGTGGGGTGAACAGTAGCGTCACAAATAACTTGTTGTGCGAACAGGAAAAAGGAGGTCTGCTAAATTACTGGAGAGCCCAAAAAGGCATGCGGCAGTCGAGACTACTCATTGACCCTGAACACATCAGGGTAGATGCTTCAGCAGAGATGACATCAAACTCTATACTGAACCTTTAACAGGACACTGTATACTAAATTACAATCTGAAAAAAATAGGCGTGGTAGAAGACGACAGACGATGAAACAGCAGAACATATTCTCTGCACTTACCCAGCGGTGGCAAGACGAAGACATAATTACCTAGGCAGTGGGTTCGTATCTCCAAATCACCGAGTTAAAATTAAGCCCATATCAGTTACGAGATTTATAAATAGTCTAGGAGTTTTTTAGTAGGGTACGAGACTGCACAATAGATCTCTTAGGTCGCGGTGTTCTTTTGGGCTGTTAATAATAATATTAATAATACTTGATGTGACTCCAATAGACTACTATTTGTAGGACGGCGCCCATGGACGCGTATATACGACCAATCTGAAAACTATTGGCGCACTTAAGCACAGCAACTATATCGAGTTAGAGGCCGATGTGATGAAAAATTCCTTCACATACCCATTTCTTTTCATTATCAGCAATAAATATTGGAAGAAAATAATTTTGTGTGATGTTGACGCATGTTATTTATCTTATTGAATATATAAAGTTTTATTCAATACAGCTCCAAAAAATGAGAATTAATGTTCCAGTTGTACAATATTCGGGGTTTACTATAACGGCCTCAACAAAACCAATCTTGGATGGTAGTATTCACATAATTTTATACTGGATTGGTTTGGTTGAAGCCCTATTAATATTAATTTAATTAGTAAAATAAATATTATTATATTATTATTATTATTGTTATTATTATTATAAATAGTAGATCAGTATTCGTCAAAAACTACTACTTGTGCTGTTCTACTTCCACGGTTGCCACAGTTGCATTCGTGCCAGTTCCTTACTACGCGCAAACCTAGTTTAGCTGGCCTACCTATTTATTCATTTCCTGCATTCTGGGAAATGTTGACCACGCATTTTTGCACTTGGGTAACTAAGGACCCTAAAAGTTTACATGCTGTCTTATTAATTCTGGGACCCTAAAAATATGTGCTTGCTTAATTATTGAGTTTTAACAAAAACTACACTGTATGTAGTGTCTTTTAGTATTCGTGCTGTGACTCGACCAGACATAGGTAGTCTAGTCTTGATTCACAACAGTTTAGTTTAGGAATAGTTTTCAATCTGTCACATATTGAGTACACACACCTTGAGTTTCTCTTAAGATGTAGAAGACTTTTACGTGATACTGATTATCTGAAATTTGACTATTATCATTCCAATGCATCATATTACTTCTAACACTTTAGTTGTAGCTTAAACTGTGAGAAAAGGAATCGAAACAGGGCACTTAATCACCAACTTCTTCAAGCAAATATTGTCACTTTGAGGGACGTAGCTGTAGACTTAAAATTTACATTTTGCGGAATTTTTCAGAAAACTTCTATGAAGAGCAGTTAGCTTCATTGGAAGAGAAGCTAACTGCTCTTCTACGAAATTCAGCTCAAGAATTTTCGGGATCATTATAAGAAGATGTAAGCAATATACGAAAAGTTTCCGCCAGTTCCATAACAAAATTGGCATTTATTTTAATAAAAACTGCACTTCTTGAAGATTCCATATTTGCCTCATGTTGCATTTCAAATCCTTTAACTGTCAAAGGAAATTGACTGTGTACTGGTACTTTGGGTATCGCCACTGAAGCAAGCCTGCACCAGATTGGCATATTTCTACCACGGCTTCTCTCACTCACAGCAAACGCTTTTACCACTTTCACAGTTTGTCTACTTCTACAACAACAAAAAGTTCTTTTGCAATAATCCTGTGAGTAGAAAACTGAAAAACCAACATTAACCGCAATTGCCCGAGTGCCATACATGCATACCCGGGCAAACTTGTCCGCATACATGCTCAAAAGTTCATTGCATGCATGCGGTAAAAAATATTTTCAATATTATCAATAAAATTCCACATGCAGCAGAAGAATAAACAAAAACCAATCAAAATAGTGCAAAGCAAAAAACAATGAGAGAAATGTTGCATGACCAGCGGACGGACGGACGTACAAAAGGTGCATGCCACATGGATGGATAACAACTAAGCATACACACACAAACAACACACATTCACACACTAACTCGTTCAGTCACATATACAGATGTATGAACGTGCCCACATGCTTGGTCAAAATATGAAATACTGGAGGAATTTTTGCGCAAAATTACAATAGGAAAAAATATGACAATAATACCAACAATAACAACAACAATAACTAAAGCAACAACAATAAAATATAGCAACAGTAGGTGCAGCAACAGCGATAGCAGCCACAAAATAAAAAATTCCGAGCGCTCTACATTACACACTTTTACAGTCCGAACTGTACAGAGAACTCCTACTGAGTTGTTGGCAGTGCTGTATAGGGTGGGTTGAACGTAAGGTGCCCACTTAATTAGAAACTGGTGAACTCCGGGTTAGTAAGTGAATATTTAGCTAATCAGCATGAATCAGTTTCGCGTGAAAGCATGTTTGATTTCATGTGAATATGCTCGACTGAATTGAGTGAATATGGAATGATCCTAAAACTATGCAACAACTTTAATAACATATTTGTAGGAAGTAAATAGAAAGGTAATACGAGAAAAAACTTTGCGATCTCGACAGAAACTGCTATGAAAGATAAGTTGCTAAGATTTCGGAATTTGTAAAAATCGAAAGACATGCGTTAATTAGTCACATGAGCCCAATGAAATCATTGTCTTTCTGGCTAAGTTTCTTTCACATTGCTCATCTTGAAAAGATAATAATACACGAAATACTGTGATAACACCATTAAATGGAAAGTCAGTCCACCTTTAACATAGTACTATAACAATGTAGCTGTTAATAGGTCGGACAGAGAACTTAAGTCTTGTTGTCCCATTTACTGTTCATACAGAAAGTTATATAAAGCAATTACCGTATTGTTCAGATCAAAAGGGGCTGAATATATTTTTTTGTATTATTAAATTTATCGTCGCAGTGTATAACACCCTTAAATATATCTATCTATCTATCTATCTATCCTGAAGAATATGCTGGTAGAACAAAACTATTAGTGTATATTTCTTTCTAGAAGCCAGTAAGGTGGTAAATTTCTGAATGGTCTGCGTTCATGGAAGAATGCGATTGCGAATTTCCATTTAACCTAATAAACAAATGAGTATCTATCAAATTTGTCTTAATTAAAGAGACTAATCGTTTGATTTTTGTGAACGTTATCATCCCACGTAAAATGCACCAAAATTTATCATATTTCCCATTAAGTTCCTGCTTTCTTTTCTTCACATTCTTTATTTTATTTGCGATCACGTAGACTGTAAAAAATATTTAAATCTACGAAATTTTCACCATTTGCATGTTTAAGGATTCCAATTTACCAATCAAAATGTTATTTTAATACCTTTCGGCAGGTGTTCCGTTCGCATTTGGGGTACTCTGGAACTAACACTTCATTTTAAGTATTCAGAAGATTCCTTCAAAATATTTTTGTGTTTGCCTCAAAACAAAAGTTTTAAATTGTACGAACAAATATTAGAGATATTCGGGAAACGGTTCCACATTAATTTTGTCAAAATTTAATAAAATGTGAAGTCATTAGCGTCACATCAAAAGCCGGTTATTCGTTTTATCCTGAAGTTTTACGAAGAATAATTAAATCTTGTATATATATTATTATAAGAGGATAGACTTTTGTGAGAAATTTAAAGCGGTTTAACTGTTCCCTAGTTCCATGTGCAAACATTTTTGAAGTATTCAAAGACAACTCTGATGACCATATGAAACACCTATTTTGATAGTTGAATTCAATTGCAGTCGTAAATCCTTGAGACCTTAGTTTGAAGAGAAAAATGAATAAAAAGAAAATGTAAATCTGTACTTTTAGTAGATAAGTATTGCGACGGTTGTTCGATGCTTCTATACTTTGATATAAGGGATGTAACAATAATTAAGTGCTTATTTTTATTATTAAAGGATAAATGAAAGTCAGAGTGTCTCCGTGGTCTAACTGTAAGCATGATAGTCTCGAAGTGGGTGGGGGCGCTGGTTAGGATCATGCAGTGCATGGTCTCGAAATGCTTATTATTTCTTATCTTTTTCTCTTTGAGTCGACAGTCTTAGTTGATAAGTACTCATTGCCATAAACCACTGTAGACAAAATATTAATATAACAATAAAATAATGACACAAATAAAACCAATTCTCGATATACGAAGTCATACTGTCCAATAATTATGTATTTATAATCTATATATTGGACTGAGGTCGTCCAATAATGTTATTTTTACAGAGATTGTCAAACCTGCGAGGAATGTGTAACCCCTGACATAAGACCTCCGACCCTGGAATAATGATCCAATTAAGCCGAACTAGTGAAAGGCCCACATCCTTTCTCTGGACACATTATTTTCTCGATAGTATTTGCTTCAAAACTTCATCTGCAACTATTCTAATACAATCGCACTCAAATCACCCTGTGATATTTCGTTGCTGGAGCTTTGCTATTGCTGCTGTTACTGTTGCTGCTGCTGTGGTTTGGATTGTATGTGTTTTTATTGATATTGTGTTTCTATTGTTGTTGTATTATTGTAGTTGTTGCAGTAGTAACAGTTGCTCTTATTACTGCATATTCTGTTGTTGTTGTTGGTATCGTTGCTGTCTGATTTCTTGACGTTTCTACGATTTTTTGCAATTTGTTGACTACTGCTTCTACTTTACTGCTACTTTACTACTTTTTATTTGTTTGCAGTTGGTATATTTTCCGTCCGTTGGCTTGGGCCCGACTACGTTGCGATTTGTTGCGGTTCGTTGGATGCTTCTTTATCCTATTTTTGTTTTATTTTATTCTTTTGATTTTTACTTTTTTGTTGTAGAAATGTGCAAAATACCAAAAATTACTTTGGATTGTTCCTTGCTGTCGATTTATGTACTACTTACTCTCTGTTGTATTTACTATTTGTACGGTTGTTGTTGTTGATGTTGATGCAGCAGCAACAATGGCAATTGCTGTCAATTGGTTTTTTAGTTTGTGTTTTTGTGTGCTGCTCAAAATCAATTGAAAATAGTAGCAAAATTAGTTGGAAAAAGTTTCATCATTAATTGTAATAAAACTGAAGTTCTTGCTGCGCTTTGAAGAATCTATGGAAGGATGGGAATTGCCGATTCCTGATGGTGCTGTTCTTTTCTCGTAAATATTTGTTTCAGTCCCTTTTGCAATGATTTGTACACAGTTGGTTTTATTTGTAAGACAACGATTTTATGATTCTAATGCGTGATTAAATGTAAATAAAGGAATAAGATAAATGTAAATTCTTGCCAAAATAATGATGGCCAAAATAAAGGTTTTTTCTCTCTGAGCTCCACCTTGGCTCAGAAAGAAAAAACTTTATTAAACAGTAGGAATTTAAAATTATTGTTCGACTAAACCTACAACAAAAGACGCAAGTGGAGCTGGATAGAGCACATTCTGCGTAGACAAGTCACCAACATTGCAAAGATGGCCTTTCAATGGAACCCACATGGTAGCCGGAAAGCCACCACAGAGCCACCTGGAACGAAATAAGGCACCTGGCTGCTGATAGAAGCCGTTGGAGAGCTTTTGTGTCCGCCCTATGCTCCGAATAGGAGCGATATTTGCCTCTTTTTTATTATGTCTTTTAGATAACTTTGTTAGCATAAGTATAGTTTTATTGTATCAAATGTCATGGAATTAATAATAAACCTACAACAAGTATTTGAGATAATAGACTTCTTACATAATGTGTTGCCCATCGTGTTCGTTATACTACATTGAATACATCCCAATTGCGGTTATTATACAAGTAGAAACGCGGCAGCGCTTACTAACTACTTTTTATTCCTTTGTGGCGGAATTCCATCACATATCTGACAGATCTTACTTAATAATTACATTTGCTGGACGAGTATGAAATCTCACTCAGCTAGTTTGGAAATTTTTGCAATGGTTCTTTGAGAAAGATTATATTTTGCAGGTAATATACAATACAGAAATTCACCAAGAAAGGAAAGTTATATCATGGGAGCATTATTAAAAGGATATGCGTGATGCATATTGAATAATTATCAGACAATTATTTTAGTAAAACACTTAGGATCCTTACAAACAAGTAACTAGGAGACGTTGTAGTTGTTTCTGAAAAGTGGAGTGTAATTTGCTATGTTCGTGGAATGTGAACAATATTAAGTTTCTAAAGCGATAGTACATAGATAGATAGATATATTGAGGGTTGTTATACACTACGACCTGAAAGATATATTGTGATGCCCATATTTATTTGAAGCATGAGGATAGTCTCATCTATAAATCTTCTGTCATGTTACCTTTCGACAGGAATTCATATATTTTGGAGGAATCAAGATGAGGGATCGTGCTCATATCTAAGATATAATCTCCAAAACACCTGAGTCTATTGTGTGCCAATGGTCTGCAGTCTGTGATCAGGTGCAGTGAGGTTTCGTCACTTTCTCCACAGAATCGACATATGGCATCTGAAGATATACCCAACTTGTTCAAATGGTAGTTGAGTCTACAATGTCCGCTTAAAATGGCTGTGATGATTCTTAATTTAGTGATAGTACATACATATATACATTTTTTTCCTTACTATTAATTATGTATAATAATTCTATTATTATATCTAAAAAATGTTTCAGCACTCGATTTAAACAGATTTCGTTCTATTATCACCTAAGAACCTGTCTCGAAAACACATACAAAAATTAATGGAAAATTTAGACTTTTTAGATTTTTGACCAGCCATAAAATAATAGTATTTATTTAAATATTACAAAGAATGTATTATTCAAATATGTACCTTCAACTTTCATTTATAACTATTAGAGTCCTTGTATGTTCCTCTATGGGCTATATGCAAGTCTGTTGCTTTGAAGGTATTGTGATCTGTCTCATTTGTGACGTAAATATTTCAAGCACATCACGAACTCCTTTTAATTACTTATTCTACTTGTAAATGGAATTCTGTTGATACTGTAAGACAGTATATTTATTGGAGCAATGTGATATATTGGCAGTACAACCCCTATTGTTGCGAATACAGTCTGTATTCAAATCATCATAATAACTTCCTTTAATAGGTGCAGTTTCTTTTATGCTCGTAGAATATATTTCCTGTTCTTTTATTATAATAGTTGGTTTATTTATTGAATTCTCTCTATAATAAGACTAAAAATAACTATTCAAATCTTAAAACTAATAACAATATTAACCCGCAACCAGTGTATTGGAGTTATTCTAACTACGAGTATATAACTAAAGTAGATTATTTATATATTTAATTATAACAGTTTAAACTAGCGAGAACAATTCAATTAAATGATTTCAGTCTTGCCTACATAACAGTGTGTGTTTTTTTTAGTAATTGTCTTGCCAAGTCATTGGGATGGTGTCGGAGCTTGAATTTGTATTTACACTTAATTTTTATAAGCTCAATTTTTACCAGTGGTATATTCAGATCGCTGTGGATGTTATCGTTTTTAATGTACCAGGAGGAGCTTATAATAGTTCGAAGAATTTTCGATAGTGCTCGCTGTATTAATTCGATGTTAGATGGTATATATATGTTGGCTTTATGATTGCCTTATACAACAGAACTTTGTATTCTAGGCGCAGTCCTGATTTTTTATTTAGTAACCAATTTATTCCTTGTGCTTTCAATTTCATTTGCGTACGTTTTGGTTCGATGTGCTTGCGCCAAGTCAGTCTACGATCGAGATGGACCCCAAGGTAGGTTACTTCATTTGCTTGTGGAATAGATACACCATTTAATGTGACCTTAGGGCAATTGTCCTTACGGAGAGTAAAAGTGACGTGGGAGATTTTGTTTTCGTTTACGCGATCCTCTTCTTGTCAATGGGAAAGTTTCCCAACCAAACAAAGGTTATTACCTTAATTTCCTAAGATTAATTGTAGCGATAAATAAATAAATAAATAAATAAATAAAATAAATAAACGAATCAATTTGTATCATGTTGATATACGAGGGCGGATTGATATTGAAGCTACCTAAGTAGGAAAAAAACATTTTTTTTTTTCAAAAACCATTTATTTCTCAACATAGTCTTCTTTTACTTCGACACACTTAGTAAGACGATATTCCAACTTTTTTATACCATCTGAATAATACGATTTCGGGAACCCCTCAAAATACGCGCTAGTTTCGGTAATCACTTCTTCGTTTGAGATTAATCTTTTTTCTGCGAGCCATTTTTTCAAGTTTGGAAACAGGAAAAAGTCACTAGAAGCTAAATCTGGACTGTAAGGTGGATGATTAACCAATTCGAAGTGTATTTCACGTAATTTTAGCATCGTATCTAATGCTGTGTGAACCCGTGCGTTGTCTTGAAGAAAGAGCATTTCTTTCTTCTTTAAATGTGGTCGTTTTTCCTTGATTGCATCAATCAATTGATCCAATAATGCACGATAATACTTTCCTGTGATTGTGGATCCTTTTTCAAGATAATCGATGAGCAATATTCCGTGTGCATCCCAAAATACAGTGGCCATAACCTTGCCAGCCGACTTCACTGCCTTCGCCTTCTTCGGAGTACTTCCACCAGCTTCCACCCATTGTTTCGATTGATTTTTGGTTTCCGGTGTATAGTGGTGGACCCACGTTTCATCAACAGCTATTAATCGACGCCAAAAATCAACATGATTACGCTTTATCATGTCCAAACACCGCTGTGAAGTGGTCTGTCGAACTCGTTTTTGTTCGACACTGAGTAAACGCGGCACCCATCTTGCCGATAGCTTTTTCATATGCAAATGTTCATGCAATATGTTTACCATTTCAACAATCTCACGCAACTTGACTCGGCGATCATTCATAACGATATCGTCGATTTTCTTGATATTTTCTTCAGTAACCACCTCTTTTGGCCTTCCTGTTGATGGTATTGTTGCAGTGCTTGTTCGGCCGCGTTTAAATTCAGCAATCCAATATTTTACCATGTAATCTGACGGAGCAGACTCACCGTAATGTTTATCGAGCTTTTCTTTTGTCTCTTTCGCCGTTTTCCCTTTCAAATAATAGTGTTTAATCACTGCACGAAGTTCGCTTTTTTCCCTTTTTCAAGAAACACAAAAGTTGCTTACTTCAAACGACTACAACAAATAAACTAATCGATGAATTTGGGTGAAATTTTAACAGATGGCGTTTGACAGATCGCAATTTCTAAAAAAAAAGTTTTTGTGTTTGCGCTGCCATCTAGCGCTAGGTAGCTTCAATATCAATCCTCCCTCGTAATCAATTTTTATAAACTTCACGCTTAAAAATATATCTTAATGAATCTTTAGACAACACTATAGCCTTGACTTCCAGATAAAACTAGATAATATATATTTGCCATCCGCCTTTGTGTGAGTATGCATATTGACACCATAACGCTGTATACAAGAAATGGGGTTGATTCAAGATAGGGCATGGCTATCTCTCATATATTTCGTGCATTTTCGGGGCCCCATTTAAGCTTACCCTATAGTCCCATATGTATATGAGAAAATTTCGGTGCTAATGCATATTGGTCTTGATACGTATATGCAAAAAATGGCCAGAATAATTATACTGCCAACATACTTTATTCATAAAAATGTGCCTTTATAAGATTTATCGAACAATTAAACCAGTATAAAACCCCAAACCAAAAATGGGTCTGTTAACTAAAATGGCAGTGTAAAAATAAAAGCATAACTCGGGATCTATACAAGATTTGTGTGCTATAAGGGAAAAAAAAATTATGAATCTAGGTGACCACAGTGGGTACAGCCTGTAAGCCTTCTGGAGTGCCTACCTTCATATAGAGCTAAGCAACATGCGAAATATACCTTTAAATATAATCTTTATTAATATTTTATATAGATCCATATCGCCATGGTTTAACTCTTCCACCTCCTTTACTTTTATCGGAGCATTAATTGTCTTAGAGTATCTCGAAGTCAGCTTAATCCGGGATTCTTTTTCAATTTTGATTCATTACACAAACATTTGTATTTTGAGGGATTATTAAATAACTAAATTACTTCTCATTATATACTATATAAAGCTCTAATGTATCGAGATATCATATTATTTCCAAGTCCCGAGCTTATACAGAATATATTGTAATCGTAAGAAAATTTAACTAGATTCACAGATTTATATGTCTTACGTGCCCAACAAGCACAAATAGTGACCCATTGTGATACCACGGATGAGCGCTGCACACGCACTGACCGCCAAGCCGAGTATAGTTACCGTTTAGACGGTGAGCGCCAATGCAGCACCCGTCTCTACAAGTATCTGGAGCTTATCTTATGTAATGGATTGGACTAAAGATTTTATCTTTAGATATAAATAGATTCCTATGTGCGCTTGTACGGTTCGTTCTATACAAACAACAAAAAATAAATTTAATTAAGGACCCTAATAACGAGTAATTAGTGAGGTGCGTCGGCTACATTTGCATATTATTAAACGTTTCATGAATGCTTCGAGACCTCGTCAATTCCTTTACATAGACATAAAATATTTCAAAACATTTTCAGAATCGTTGATTTTATGAGACATGCCTCATATACGAGGTATAAATCATCAAGTAAGTCAGAAAAGTAGTGTATAGTATTTTCTGTGAGTCGTCTCCGGCTATTCTGATTATAGTTTTAGTACTTTCCATTTCTTATATTAGCTCAGGACTACAGATTTTATGTACTTTCAATCACTGGTTAACATTACCTATAAATACATTGCATTACTTACTCATAGTATTATAGGGTCTTACAACGACCAAAGTGTACACATCTTCATCTAAACAAGTTTACTGTTGAACATCCACTCTAAAGATATACTCCTCTACTAGATAAATCTCAGTATACTATGACTACAATGCGTCTGTAACACGGCTGTAGGATTCTATTAAAAGGTTTTTGGGTTATTTCCAGAAGTGTTTCGTAATTTTTCTCAGCAGCTTTTTATAATTTCAGTAATACAGGATCTTATAAACGAACTTCTACTGTGCCAAACTTAAATCGCAAGGCAATGATAAACATAACTGACGATGAACTGTACAGGGAACACAATAATGAGAAGGGTAATTAGTTGCATCATCTGGGAGTGTATTACACAAAAACTTTGAATCTAATACACCAGCTGAGATTTTTAGCATTGAATGCTATTCCTCCTGCTCCTGCTCCTGCTCCAGCTTCAGTGCAAACATCATAGAAAGCAAACAAATCCGTCGTTTCAACAGCAATCAATTTGCATGTCCAAAGCAAGTGAATTAACTGTATCCGCCGCCACCGCAAAATCGAAAACAGCAGCAAGTGAAAATTCTGGAAAATGAAGAAAAAACTGCCAAGAGAAAAAATGCTGTGCAAATACCTTCCAGCGAAGTGCAGCAGCCACCGCCAGGGACCGCACTTTGTGCCAATGACAGACTGAGACCGCTTCAATTGTCAAGCGCAAGCCAATTGCTCGGGCGCATATCGCTTTGATCTTATGGATAAAAAATCGTTTAGAAAATCGTTGAAGTAGTTTTTCCAATTGCTGCGTTTAACCCAAAAAAAACCGCTCAGATCCTGATCCGCAATGCTTGTTTGTTGTTTGTAAGCAGGGATATGAAGAAGTGTTGCTGTGGGACGCGCTGAGATGGCGATGGATGCGCACAATTGAATATCCATTGACAGTTAACAAATGTCAGCAAGCGGAACAACTACAACGAAATGGTTGGGAGAAAGGCGTGGAAGGGGGCCCAGATGCAGCATGACGGTGGTCTGCTCCTGCTGCTGATTGTGAAATACGCTACAACGAATTGCAGCGACATTTCAATTTGTTTTCATTTAAGTTTCTGTTGTTGTGGATTCCTTTATTAAGACAATTTCTATTTGAAATTGTCAGCAGCAAAAAGCTGCAACTGCTGTGGTTGTTATTGTTGTGTTTGTTGTTTTGCTTAAAATAATGGTTCAAATTGTTTTCGTTTTATGCAGGCACGAAAGGCATATGAGTGCATAGTAGGTAAGGAGTGATACTATGCAAGTACAAGGACCCTTTAAGGTTGGAACTGTGTGGGATTATTTTGCTGTGTCCCTCCGTATATTTACAAGACTCCACTGTTGTCCCATCTCATCAGATTTTCTAATGTAGAAATTGCTTCTCATATTCTTGGTGTTTTCTATTGAACTAAATGTGGATTCAAATCGATGCATTGGAAAGTTAACTTCCTAAAGTAGAGGAGACATTTTATCGAAGAGCATTTGGTAAAACCTGGACGTCTGGTGGCGCAGAATTGGGGTTAAGTCACATGTTTGGGGCTAAAAAGACTGTAGAGAAGAGCATTACGGGCGCCATGAGCACTACGTCTGGTGACGCTCTGAATGCCTTGTTGAACTTGCCACCACTGAGTCTTATGATTCCAAAGGAAGCGATGAAAACGATATGTCGGTTATATTCTGGCACGACGACATGAACTTTGGACTTAGAGGCTGTCAGATCAGTACGCCTTTTTTCTGGCACCCAAGGATAAACTCAAACCCAGAGTCTCTTTTGGAAGGAAGCATAAGTTCGGCTTCCCGACAGGGAACATTGGAGAGATCCAGAACTACTTCTAGGCGCCTGACGAAAATTTTTTTCACTGACGGCTCCAAATCTGAAAAGGGAACTTGTGCTGACTGGCATCTGAAGGAAAATGTCAGATGTGTCTCGGCTATGCGAACTATGGCAACGGTATAACAATCGGAAGTGTTTGCTATACTGGAGGCAGCGGACAGGGTCATTGAGAAGAAATGGCGCAGTAAACAGATTAGAGTCTATAGTGTCAGTCATGCTGCACGGAAGGCCCTAGATATTCTATTAGCCACTTCAAAGATTATTGAATAATGTAAGATTTAATTCCGCCACAAGCTGGAATTTACCTGAACTGATTTGGGTTCCAGGATGCTGTGGTATACGGGGAATGAATTAGCTAATGAACTGGTAAACTGTGGTTCTGCAGGTATACCAATGGGACAAGTGCCATTTATTGGTATGAGTTTAGCTGGCGCTGGTGAAAGCATCAAGAGCCATGTGAGTAACTTTCACAACGACTGATGGTGCGGTTCAGTTGCTTGCAAAACAACCAATTGGTTCCTAGTAGGATTAATCAATAAGAATTATTCTATACACTTTGTGAGTATATTCGTTATTTTTTATGTTTATTTGGATGTCTTCAAAATGAGTGAATGGTAAAACCGAACAAATACAGCAGATACTTCCTACAAAAATAACGAAACAAAGAGAGTAAGTGCTTGATCTGGTAGATTTGTTTCGAAAAGTGGGTGCACTGAAGTAGGTGCACTAGTAACCGAAACATGCGACACCATTCGTGCAGACCTTTAGTTTCTATAGAGCGCAAAACAGAGAGTAGAGTTGCAGATTTCCTTAAAACATTACGACGAAAGATCTGCGATTATTGGTTGGGCTAATCACGGGGCATTTATGAGGCCATCATATGGTGACCATAAACATCATCGGGAATTGTGTCTCCTGTATGGAGGAAGAAAATCGCGGCACAGCATATTCTCTGCGCTTGTCCTGCCTTCGCCAGAGTAAGGAGGCGCATATTAAGGTCAGATTCTTTGAGAGTGGACAAAGTGCATTCCTTATCCCTGTGCAGACTTTTGAGATTTATAAAAGAATCAAAGAAGTTTGGAAAGGTGTAACAATCCTTACAAAATCCTCTCTCTTTCAATGTTTGATGCCAAGGATTGGTTTCATTTTCCCAATGAATAAGTACCTAGATTCGGGCCTTTATTATATATAGTTCTTTTGCTGTATTCCAGGGGAACTTTGCTTAAAGACGAATATTCAATTAGTTAGCAGTGTTGGTGTTGGGTACCTCTGTTTGGTCAATCACTATCGTAATAATTTATTCATTTTCTTGTTTAATCCACACAGATTGATATTTTGTTATTAATTTGACTGCCATTCACGGCTTTTCTATTTTGTTTCTTGTGCTTTGCCTGCAGTTAACAATGAATTAGATGAGATTGGGAAGTCTATGGTATGAAGAAAGTGTACTAGTAAAGGCTTAAGAATACTGTTTTTAGCAACTCCAGTCCCATTTTGTTTCTTTGCGTGGGCCTAATCTGTTTATATTTGAAGGACTACAATAGTACCGCTTTGTACTTTGTAATACCTGTGTATATAATGTACATAAATTGAAAGAAAATTCCATGTTTGGGATTGGACGATATCACTATTCTAGTTTTATTGGGCTGAATATTAAACTTTTCTGTTCAAACTACACACACTCTACCAATGTTCTCAAGCGGGGTTGCGATATATAGTACACGTAACAATAAATTACTCTGCATGGTTTTCCATAGCCAAATATTTTATTGCGATTTCTTTTTTGATCTGAGTCTTGTTTTCATTCTCAACTATCAGTTCATGTTGATCTCACTTGACTCATCATTGTTCCCCAAAAATATCTCAGCCAATCCACAATTTTTCAATGTAGTACCAATAATATTTAATGTTTATCGAAGTTATCGTAAAAGTTTTGACTTATGACACATTTTGCTATTTTTACTAGAAAAATTCTCTTTTTAGTTCTCTTTAGAGATTTTCCGTCCCCGTTTCCTTTGAATATTTGTTTCTGAAACCAAAGTATAAATTTTCGTACTCATATCAAACAAATAAATCAAAACTAATCTTACTCGACTTAGACTTGATTGCCAAAAAGGCACTTTTCTGGAGGGAGACGATATCATGGGGTATTCCTATATAACATATTGGCCTAAATGGCATCTCCCAAGTCGTAAGTAATATTGTCTCCTTGCATCACTTTGTGGGACATAAACGGTAATGCTTATGCAGTCTGGATTTAATTCTGGAATGTGTGAGAATGATCTCGAATATATACGACCGGTAAAATGTGGCTTCCATATTCATTTGATCCTCCTGACAATTTATATAAAGATTCAATGGTCTAAATCATATGGCTGAATAGTGCAGTAATGAAATAATCACTTAGTTAAATTAGAATAATGTAACTTTATTTAATTGTCACATTTAACACATTTAATTAGGCTTGAAGTTACTTTTAATACAATTTACAACTTATTATGTTATATTAGTTACGAGTTTCTAGTTCAACATGAGATTAATTAGTAAACGGAGTATTTGTTATTAGGTGAAGTGTTTTATAATCTCAGTTTCGAGAATAGTTCCCACTTGTGGAGTTAATATACAATATTCATGCATATAGTACATACATACCTATAATAATATACATATATAGAACTGTAACTTGATTACTTTTTGTACATTGAAACTATAAAACAAATCTCCTAAGACGAAATTGTGTTATAACACTCCTCTGATTTTATTGGGATTCATCTATTATATTATTACGAGGGCGGATTGATATTGAAGCTACCTAAGTAGGAAAAAAACATTTTTTTTTTTCAAAAACCATTTATTTCTCAACATAGTCTTCTTTTACTTCGACACACTTAGTAAGACGATATTCCAACTTTTTTATACCATCTGAATAATACGATTTCGGGAACCCCTCAAAATACGCGTTAGTTTCGGTAATCACTTCTTCGTTTGAGATGAATATTTTTCCTGCGAGCCATTTTTTCAAGTTTGGAAACAGGAAAAAGTCACTAGGAGCTAAATCTGGACTATAAGGTGGATGATTAACCAATTCGAAGTGTATTTCACGTAATTTTAGCATCGTATCTAATGCTGTGTGTACCAGTGCGTTGTCTTGAAGAAAGAGCATTTTTTTCTTCTTTAAATGTGGTCGTTTTTCCTTGATTGCATCAATCAATTGATCCAATAATGCGCGATAATACTTTCCTGTGATTGTGGATCGTTTTTCAAGATAATCGATGAGCAATATTCCGTGTGCATCCCAAAATACAGTGGCCATAACCTTGCCAGCCGATTTCACTGCCTTTGCCTTCTTCGGAGCACTTCCACCAGCTTCCACCCATTGTTTCGATTGATTTTTGGTTTCAGGTCTGTAGAGGTGGACCCACTACAGACCTTTACATTTCTTCAACAGTTATTAATCGACGCCAAAAATCAACCGGATTACGCTTTACCGCTGTGAAGTGGTCTATCGAACTCGTTTTTCTTCGACACTGAGCAACGCGGCACCCATCTTGCCGATAGCTTTTTCATATGCAAATGTTCATGCAAAATGTCGAACACACGTTCATATGATATGTTTACTATTTCAACAATCTCACGCTACTTGACTCGGCGATCATTCATATCGATATTGAGGATTTTCTTGATATTTTCTTCAGTAACCACCTCTTTTGGCCTTCCTGTTGATGGTATTGTTGCAGAGCTTGTTCGGCCGCGTTTAAATTCAACAATCCAATATTTTACCATGTAATCTGACGGAGCAGACTCACCGTAATGTTTATCGAGCTTTTCTTTTGTCTCTTTCGCCGTTTTCCCTTTCAAATAATAGTGTTTAATCAATGCACGAAATTCGCTTTTTTCCATTCTTCAAGAAACACAAAAGTTGCTTACTTCAAACGACTACAACAAATAAACTAATCGATGATTTTGGGTGCAATTTTAACAGCTGACGTTTGACAGATCGCAATTTCTAAAAAAAAAGTTTTTGTGTTTGTGCTGCCATCTAGCGCTAGGTAGCTTCAATATCAATCCGCCTTCGTATATCTGTATCTAATTATTGATAACAGTTGCACCATAATGGATTTTACACACAATCTTCGATATTTAGTAAACGCATCAATATATGAATGTAGATCTTAATTTATAATGAAATATTTTTGGAATATGTTATTTGATTTGTGTTTTTAGACGTTTCACTGTACTATCAAGTTCAGGTTAATCTAAAGTTGACCCACCATTAGTATATTGCTTCCCTAAAATATTCGTGTAAATCCACAATTGTAGAATCTACTAATTTCAAATTGAGATGCAAACACGCAAAGGTGGTCGTGCGATTGAAATTAACAGTAAGAATTTCGGAATATACTTGTATACGAGGTGTGATCAAAAGATAACCGTTATTTTCATCTTTTCGTGAGTTACGTATGTTCGATGTTCGCATTTTTTTTTTAATGTTGGTACACATGTCTGTTATATATGTTGGCAATACCAACCATTTTGGATTGTCAGTTTGTTTTTGACAGATAAAAAGGTTAGTCGTGTTTTGGTGTGCTCTTCGATTTTGTACTATTCGAAAAAAATGGATCAAAGAAACTGTATTCAGTTTTGTGTAAAAAATGAAATTAAATGCGCAAGGACATTTGAAATGTTGACTGTGGCCTTTGGCGTGTCTACTATGAGCAGAACACAAGTTCAATTGTGGTATAACCGGTTTAGGGAAGGCCGAGAAGATGTCAATGCCGATGCTCGTCCTGGTCGCCCGAGCACGCCAACAACCGGTGAAAACATTGACGCAGTGAAGAAAATGATTTTGGATAATCGTCGAATCACTATCAGAGAGGTTGCTGATGATGTTGGCATATCGTTCGGCTCATGCCAAGCAATTTTTACGGATGTTTTAGGCATGAAACGTGCGGCAGCGAAGATTGTTCCAAAATTGCTAAATTTTGAGCAAAAACAACGTCGCATGGACGTCGCTCAGGAGCGGTTTTTGGCCAAAAACAAAACCGTTATCATGCCTCAACCACCGTATTCACCGGACTTGGCCCCCGCTGACTTTTTCCTCTTTCCAAAACTGAAGACACCGATGAAAGGAAAGCGTTTTGCTACGATTGAGGAGATAAAAGAAAAATCGAATCAGGAGCTGTACTCGATACCAAAAAAAGCGTTTCAGAAGTGTTTCGATTATTAAAAAAAACGCTGGCATAAGTGTATTATATCTGAGCGGAATTACTTTAAAGGGGACAAGATAGTTGTTGATGAATAAATAAATACTTTATTTTTTGATCACACAATAACGGTTATTTTTTGATCATACCTCGTATGTTTCATATATGCTTCACACACTTTGTGGCAGCAACGTCCGTTCAATATTTGTTCCTGAAAACAAAACTCGAACAAATATATGAAATATTTACAAATTCATAAAATTAAAATTCATAAAAATGCAAATCTTGCCAACTTTTAATGGTTACATCGATAGACCAACATTATTGTAAGACAAAGAGCAACAGTATTGTAAAACATAGTGCAACAGTATTGTAAGAGCTATCATCACTGTGATTCCCATATTTTCTCTAGAAGATTTTACAGAATTTTTTATTTTTTTAATAAATGTTTTTTCATTATATTATTATTAGGTCCTTTGGGTATAGTTCCGCACAAACTAAATTTTAAAATGCCCAATAATTTCAAACAAAACTATTCTTAGACGAATTTTACTTGCAGCGACTCATCTGTATGCAGACATTTGTTAGTTGGAATGTAAACGCCAAAATTCATTAGAAAATACATTGTCAAAAATTCAGCACCACTCTCTTCGAATTAATGTTCTAGCCCTTAATTAAATAAAGTGAAAAAACTAAAACAATAAAGTAGCCGGAACCAAACACCAGTACCAAAAACTGAAAATAAAAGTCTGCTAAATTTTAAAAAAATTCTAATCTAATAAACAAAGGCAAAAATTTAAAGTTCAAATAATTTACATTTTTTACATTGCCTTCTGTTCAGTAGCTGGAAATAGATTCAAGTCGGTTGAGTTTACTATTGTTTCTAAGCAAATACAGTTACAAATTCCTACTCAGATGCTACAAATTTCGTCATTCCTATTCAAAGATAATTTTTGAGTTATTGTTTCTTAAATGACAGGATCCGAACTCAGTTAATTTGCATTCCTCACTCTGTATAGTAGAAAAAGCAAAACGCTACTTGCACATTTCAATAAAATTTTCCTATCAGGTGAGTCGGTTTATGAAGAGCATGAAGAACAGGAATCTGAAGTTGAAGTGTGCTTTTTCAAATACAGGAATGGAGAATAAATTAAACAATTAATAGTGGTACAAGAATATAGTGATAGCTGAATAAGCGAAGTGCCTGGAAAAGTTAAGGCACCAGTTTCGGTTAATATACAGACATTAAATTATTGATTGGTATAAAAATAATAGTGTAAGTATTCTAGTATTGTTGTCCTTTAAACCAAATTGTACAGGATATGAAAATTATTCCAATTAGTGTGGAGTTTATTCATTTCACCATCTCCAGAAGTGTGAATGAAATAAAAAATATATTTCGAAATCTTGACATGTAGGTAATGTAAGTGCTAGAGTTCATCAGGATGGTTATCGACGTGGTCCATTCCGAATGAAAACAGTTTCAGAAAAAGCATGAGATATCAACAGATAGAATATAATTCAATTCGGAAAGTGTAAACAGACTCTTCAGCTACAATGTGTCAAGGTGGGAAATTCCCACGGATTTGAATATCATTAATTATACTGCAATTTTTCCATTGTTCAAATCCGCAGGAGATTAAAAATAAAATAAAATTTACTTCATTATATTTTATACAATTTATATGATAATATTTTAATTAATTACCAAAAATTTCAGACAAATTCTACTGGATATTTATCAGTGATATTTGAACATCACAATAAAATAAAATTGATTGCTTTCCATTTAATTTCTACCGATTTCCTTACCATTCCATTTTGCAGTTGTCAGCATCCTCTTAATAAGTACACGCACTACAAATGGCTATCAGTTTGGAAAAGTGGATCACCGTCATTTGCGCTATATCGAAAGCCACGTAGTGCTTGAATCGCCAAACTATCTGAATTCATATCCACAAAACTCAGTAGTCATTTACCAATATGTAGCGCCAATCGATCTTGTGATAACAGCTACTTGTTATATGAATTTGAATGAGGTACTTGCACAATCAAAACTAAAAGCCATAAGAAATGTTATTACACTTTGCACATTTTCAGGATAGCGCAGTTTGTTCCACCGAGTCCGTCATTGTACTACTTGATGCACAGATCTACTCTTAGGATTCTGAAGTATTTTGTGGAAATGAAGCTTTCAAGTTCACATCACTATTTCAGACAATAATAAGAGCGTACAATTCCATGGGTTCTGGAAGAAACTTCAAATGTCATCTGAATTTGGAGTCTCAACCTTTCAAATGCGGTTGGGTAGATAAAACGAAAATTTCCAGCGAAGTGGCAGTAAATGACTTAACCAGATATACGGTGTATTGTAGGGTAAGTATAGGTGCGTCCGGCAACGTTACCAAATGCCAGTCCGCTTTAACTCTGCTTATTACATTTCAGTTTCACATCGCTACTTAAGCACCACCAGTTGTGTGTTGAAAACAGCAGTCCAACCCCTCTAACATCTTAGTAGCCGTCGGTGTTTTGGATACTACGAAAGGTAAAAGAAGGCATATTACTACATAAGTTGAATAATGATTTTGGTATTCACACACTTATTAAATTGCTAACATCAAAAAGCATCCGGAAAAAACACGATATAGCTATTCTTAAGGCGAACTCCGATATAACATGGACACAGTTTGTAGGGCCTGTTTGCTTGTCGCCACCGCTGCCGCCACAGACATATTGAAATATAAATGATTGCATACTATTAGGATACCTCTATTAAGTGCAGTTCACCACGAGAGAGGTGTATATCACTCAAGACACAATCTATTCGAAAAAAGCTTGCTCAAGAACTTTCTTGAAACTGCTTCCGAAGTGTAGATAATATTCTAGAATGTTCTCGAAACTTCTTTCGAAGTGTAGGAATATTCTAGAATGTTCCAGAAACTTCTTTCGAAGTGTAGGGAACATTCCACAATGTTCTATTTTAACATACGAGAGGTATATAAGCTACCACACAATTAAAGTCCACACAGTTGAACAACAATCGTAACAGTGTGCATCCTGCATTTAAATAGTAACAGTAACAGAATTAAGAAGTGATAAAGTGATTAAATGAATTAATAAACAAAGTGTAAAATTGTATTAAAGCAAACTTTAAGTCTAATATTAAATGTGTCAATTGCAATAATTAATAAAGTTAATTATTTTCATTTAAGCAGCGATTGTTTGATTACTACACAATCCATTGGTACGAATTCGAGTATTGAGAGTTAGAATGAATTGTCAGGAGGGCAATTACGTAACAATATGTTAGGTAAATTTATATTATTCATTTTCTTCCTATTCTCATTCTCTTTACTTTTCTTTAGTGAAGAGAACTTTGTGACAATAAATCCAAAATGTTAATCTGAATATCTCTAATTAGTTTAAACGATTATAGGACCTGCTTCTCCGAAATAATTTTGTAGCTAAACTGGACGGAAAATATCTGGCATTTTGAGCGTAGAGATCAAGAAAAATTAGGACATGGCTATATCTGGCTTTAAGTTGCTTTGTTGATAGAATTCTTGGAGTTTTTGCTGTAAAATTCGCTTACTAGGATTGATCCAAGAAATGCTATTCAACAAATCTATCCGTATCAGCTAAACCCACACTTTCAGATGGCTTTAACTGTTATTGCTTAAGGAATCCGTGGTGAATCCCAAGTGGACAGCACCACAGTAGTTAAAAAAATGGGCCTCAATCAGATGTGGCTTGGATTGTCCGCATTCGGTGGGTTATCGAAGTGTCATTTCGTCATATAAGTAGGTTTGCACATCATTCTCACAAAACTATGCCTCGACATCTGTTCAGCAATTTGTTCGGGCTGATACAACCTTTTATGACAGAAATGGTAACTAAACTATTGCCAAATGCTTCGTTTAGATCCTTACTCACCTTTGCTAAGCTTGAATCATTCTTTTCTATCACCACTTATTTCACTTCACTCGAAGACGTTGAATTCCTAGTATTCAGCAAACTTCTCGGTACTCTTTGTGGTAATCGTGTGCTAATGTTTCGATAATGTTAGCTTCCTTCAACATTTGCAACGATGGCCAAAACGGTCGTTTCTTTGTCATAAAATAAGTTAGGAAAACTATTTATTTCGATATTTCTGTCGATATGTTTGAATCGATGCCACCGGCTGAGCGGCGCAGAAGACGAAGACCTCCGTTACGATGGAAGGACCAATTTTTGGAAGACCTGGCTTCATTCGATGTTTCTAACTGGCTTCAGCGTGCGCTTAGCAGAGACTAAGGCAATGATCAACAATGGTTGTTCGAAGGTGATGATTACGATGATTGAAGATGATGATTATGATGATTTATTTCGATATTATTTATTTATTATTTAACATTTATTTTTATTATTTAAAAACAGCCGAATACAATTGAGGTAGATTAAGTAAACCACTAGCTGCGGATTGTATTGTAGATCCTTTGTGGATTTTCATTAACACCTTTGAGGAGAGATCTTCATAGTGGATACTTTTCAACTATTGAATATATAAAATATTGATATCGTTCTGTGAGGATTACTTCTATTATTATTATAATAATAATTATTATTATTATTAACAGTTTATTTATAAACTTCCTATTACGGATTTCAACCCGCCTAGAAATTACAATATTTATATTGAGGTGCCATGAAAACAGCTTATGAAACACTGTTGAGAAACGTTTGGAACTATTCAGTGTTAATTTTTAAAACTCCTGTAAAATAGTGAAATTTTTTACTTCGAAAGCTAATTTTTGTTTGTACTGTGATGTTGTTCTGCAATGATTTATCTCTGTCTTTCGATCTGCAAATGATTGTGCTGTGTTTGTATTCTTCAGATATTCGTTTTTACCAATAGAATGAAGTTCTGTCTTGGTCTATTTGCGTCAGAATCGGTTCGCTGATGTTTGATTTCTTGCTGCTGCACATTTCTCTTTCTTCGAAAATATATATTTAAGTTCTTACTTCCCAGAAATTTGTTTAGTGTTGTGAAAGTGTACCCAAGAATATTTCTGATGTCACCCTATTTATGGAACTCATGTGAATGCTATGCTACTACAATACGAATATACCCAAGGATAAATCTTGTGAATACTATTTCTGCTCTTTATGTATGAGCAGCGATGTCTCATAGATCTTCAAATGGGAATGTGTAAGAATGCACCATTCGTTTTTGAATATTTATGAAGAAGCCCTAGCTCATAAATAGAGGCAGATATAGTCTTCACAAGATTCAGCCTTGAGTATATTCGTATTGAAGCATTTACATCAATAATATTTCTTTATCAATAATAATTTGGATGGTATTACTTCAGTACATTTCCCGTACATTTTAAGTGCTATGAAAGTCCTTAAAGTTTACTTTTGACATTTCGTACTATTGCCCGCAGATGTCTTTTCGCTCAAGCTATTAATTTCCAATTTATTCCGAAGCTCCTGTATCAATTTTTAATAATTATCTAAGCTGCTATGGCAACTACGCACCACCTGGACTCGCTCATATTACTTTTTATGATATCAAGCAAAAGTTGAGGTATTTACTTTTCTTTTTCATTTGTTTGTTTTTATTTGCTTTTTAACTTTTGTCCCTTGATTTTTATGTCACCTTGGAAATGAAGTCATTTGTAATTAATGAGGTTTGTCACCCCAATTTCGGTAATAAACTGCCGTAGCGAAAAGAAATTCATAGCAACATAGCAACCGACGGCAAAATCACATTGCCCTGAACAAGCTGCTGGCCATTCGCCACCCCCATCAAATTGTCAAAGACACTCAGTGCCATCACCAACGACGCAACTCCACCAACAGCACCAACACCACTATCAACGGCAACAATAACAATTTCTAATTAACTCATTAAACCAACTAAGCACAGCTTCTTTCACTTTTTAACATTTTTCTTGGTTCGTCTCTTCCAACCTCCGGCAGTGCTTAATACCCTGGTTCACAGGTGTCAGTTACATTTAAATTTGCTTTTCTCTTGCGCAGTTGACAACTATTGACCCCGACTAACTCCGCAGCACACCAAGGGAGCTGCGCCACCCCGTTCCGGGCCTCGTTTGGCATGGGTGAAACATATTTGTTCATCAATATCGTGGCGGCAGTGTATTTTTAATTAAAATTATGTAAATACATTTACTTCGGCGTTTAAAACATTGACATTTGCGTAATTACACAAACGCACCACTACACACACACGAACCCATCTATACAGCAGGGAAAAGCGGCTTTGCCGCAATTTGCATTTGTCAAGATGACAGCGTTACTCTGTCAATTGTTTCATTATTCAAGGACAACGGGAGCAATGTAGGCAAACCAGCAACAACGACTACAACAGGAACAAGAATAATGAAAACGACAACAACAACAACAACACAATCAGCAGTTTTTTTGTTGTAATTCATGCTGACAAATTAGCCTTGAAATGAGCAATTTGACTTGGTGCTTTGTTGTGTATGAGTTTTTGGTGCATGGGAGTTTGTGTGTGCGAGTATGTGTGCGTTCGGCTTCTTCTGGTGTGGCTTGTCACATTTTCACCATCTTAAACTTATTCGAACGCGAACTGACAGCTGCTGTCACTAGGCTGTCACTGTTGCTCCTCATTAAATGTTGCCAAAGCTTCTGGCAAAGGTCTTAAACATTGTAAACGGATTTCTATGCTGGTGGCGTGACTCACGTTTACAGACACAATGAACGACATTCCGGAATGAAAAGTATACAGTAATCATTGGCTCGGAATTACTAGTAAATATTTTATGCTATCACTATGTTTTGTTTATATTCATTATCTGTATCTTTGTCTGTTTCTTTAATGTTGTTCATTCCATTCATAATCTAGTTTATATTTAATAGGATGTGCGTTTGCTTTCAACTTTCCGCGTTCATTTTTCCCCTTCTTCTAGGTCTATCTTCCTTCTCACCTCTATCTTCTTTTTAGTTAGCTAAAACTCAATTCCTTACATTAACACCATCGTCCTCAACTGCCTTTGTATCTAAGATTAATTTCCTTTTAATATTTCGGGATCCTTTGATTGATGTTGGATACAATTGTTTCTATTTATTATTGGCTAGAATCTGTCCTATAGATCGATGTCTATCTGTCTTTTCACTGGTCTTTGCATTATCTCTGTCTCTATTTCTACTGAATTCCTACCTTCGTCCTCACCTCTCTTTGTGTATAAGATTAATTTCCTTTTAATATTTCGGGATCCTTTGATTGATGTTCGATACAATTCCTTATATTTATTATCGGCTAGAATCTGTCCTATAGATCGACGTCTATCTGTCTTTTCACTGGTCTTTGCATTATCTCTGTCTCTATTTCTACTGAATTCCTACCTTCGTCCTCACCTCTCTTTGTGTATAAGATTAATTTCATTTGAATATTTCGGGATCCTTTGATTGATTTGTGACACAATTTCTTATATTTATTATTGGCTAGAATCTGTCCTATTGATCGACGTTTATCTGTCTTTTCACTGGTCTTTGCATTATCTCTGTCTCTATTTCTACTGAATTCCTACCTTCGTCCTCACCTCTCTTTGTGTATAAGATTAATTTCTTTTTAATATTTCGGGATCCTTTGATTGATGTTCGACACAATTCCTTATATTTATTATCGGCTAAAATCTGTCCTATAGATCGACGTTTATCTGTCTTTTCACTGGTCTCTGAATTATCTCTGTCTCTATTCTTGAATTCTTAATCTTTATGTTTCGATAAAAGTTTTACATTTTTTCTGTTACTACGTTTTTCATTTTCTTCCTTTTTCTGATTGTTTTTTAAAAATTTTACTTTATTATTATTTATCGCACTTTTTGTTTATTATATAATTTTGATCTTTCTTAACAGATAATGCAACGTTAAGCTTCACTTTTTTCTATTTCTGTGGTTCTGTTATTTAAAATTTTTATATTTTTATTTTATATTTGTATTCATTTATCGATTTCGTTATTCGATCTCTATATTCATTCCTTATATGGAGAAAAATAACGTCTTTGATGTGTCCGGTCATCTTCCATATGTTTCAAAAATCAATGTTTTTCACTTTAATGGGTGTTTGTGGTCCACAACCAAGTCAAGAGTCGGAAAACTTTATTTCCCAAGCTGGTTTGTATATTGTGTCTGAAGGATTGCTGCTTTACATAATTACCTTTTTCTCTACTTTTATTTGTGAGATAGTCTAGTTAGACCGACAGCAACAAGTCCAATGTGAAACACCAAATTTAATTTGAAACAACAAGCCCAATAGTTTTGTAGTCTATTTTAACTATTGATTGACTTGATTATCCCGGAAAAACACTTTCGTATCTTTTACGATCATTTCCTGCCTGATTGAAACTAATAAAATAAATAAAAACTGCCCACGATTACAAACGAATTATTTCCATTAAAACAAGTGAAGAATATGAAATGTTGCTAATATGATGATATGCTGATGCTATATAAAGGTTGTAATTCATATAAGGTCGTAATACGATTGAACTAAAACAGAGTGTATTCCACGAAGGAAACGTTTTTGTAAAAAGCAATCAACGGACAATTTTTCTGACACTATTTATTATTATATGTTTTTAAGTGATATGTTTACATATTTTTTTATAATGGAACTTGATAATAGTCACGAACTATATTCTCTAATATTGAATTATTTCTATCCTTCAGCGAAAGGCGAATTATATTATGTGAATTATATCATAGTGAGCCTCATTAAGTGGCACTGCAGAATGCCTACTATTAGATGGAGAAACATTATTCTTCTGCATACATTCTCTTCAACTTGTCTGCTCACAATTTATTTTTGAACATTTTGAAAATTGTAGCTTACGTTCGTCCTTTGACTGCTGGAATCGCAGAGTATTATGAAATGCAGACACCATCTGAATTCAAGAGAAATTATTTCAAATTCACTCATTCAAAGATGGTGTCTTCGGAATTCTTACTCAATTATTTTCTCTAAGACTCCGCTCAAATTTGCTTATTTGAATTTATGAGTGAGCTATTCTGTCCGTATTCGCCATGATTTCTCTTTTTTCTGTATTTGCTCTTGTGAAGGACTCTTTTACCGCACAGAAACACAAAGGGTACTCTTTAATACTGGCACAGAACACCAAGATTCCCTGCAGCTGCGCAGTGTCGCTCCGCGTCATCTGTTCTCCACTCATCGGGTGCATGACAAATACGGTTTAACCCTTGCGTATGTCTATTTTACTTGGCATTGTGATGAAAAATTCCTTACTAACAAATAAAAATCTTTAATATTATTTGAAACACAAAAAGAAAATTAAAGAAAATTAAAAATTATAAGAAAAATTTTCTATTTATATTCTTAACTAGAGTTATGTGCATAGTCGACATCACCGACACAAAACAAGAGCCAAAAATATATAACAGAATATTGAGCAATGGCAATAAGGCATACAAGTATCATTAGTTTTACCAATTTTTACATCGTATGGATATGGATAGGGCACACTAGAACAGCTGGTAAATCATTATGCAAATTGACGAAGATTTCGTGGTGCAACTCCAATCAGGCTTATGTATGATTTGTATGCAGGAAAGGTCACATCAATTTCAATTTGTAGAAATGCCTCTGGCAAAGCCATATCTAGTGGCATAGAGTATCCCTAAAAAAATGTTCATGTTTAGGCCTAAGATATTCAGGATAATAAAATTCCATATGATTTTGTCTCTTATTCTGTAATAGTAAATTCAATAAAATAGCAAAAGTGAACACATGAATATCAATATTTTTATATCTTTTACCAGAATTTTGGAAGTAGGTTCACATATCTCGAGGTTGACACAAAGACTTTATTTGTTATTTTGAGTACAATTTATAAATATCATTTTTGTACTATTATGACATATGTCTTGGATAATTCTTGTATAGATCACGAGTTTTTTACATCAATGCTGGGTTCTCCAATTGAGTTCGATAGATAATTTTTTTTTTAAAGTCATATTTATTATTGTATCGTTGCTTTTAGTAAAATGACAATAAGTAAGCAAATCTTAAAATTACTGCAATCCTTATATCACCATAATATAATTTTAAAATTACCGTGCAAGATATTCTTTGCCAGTGCTCAGAATATTTAATATTATTTCATATTTACATTATTTTCCTTATTTGAAGTTAAATTTTACTATATATAAAGGAAGAAGAATAGAGAAAAAAACCCCATTCTTTCGTTCAGAATACTCCAATATCAGCTGTGTCCTTTTTAACCTTTTGGTATACTTTCTCCGAAGTAGATTAGTTGTCAGTTTATTTGGATGCGATAGCAGATAGTTCTTAGTAGTGTATATTGCAATTTTTGTACCTTTTCTATGTTGGAGCTGATAGAGGTACCCCACAACTGTATCCCATAGTTCCATATTGGTATAATATTTGTATTGAAAAGAAAAAATTTATTTCCCAATGATAATTTTTAATTTCTACCAATAAGCCAATTCATAAATATAAATAGCTTTGATTTTAGCTTGAGTAAGTTTCATTTCTAGGTGTTTTCTCCATGTTAACCTCTTGTCAAGATACACTCCAAGATAATTAACTTCTGTTTTTTGTGGAATGCACTGTTCATTAATGGGAATGGAGGTACAGTTCTGTTGCCTTAATGTGAAAGTCACACGTGCGCATTTTAATTCGCTAATTTGAATCCTCCATGTCCGCAGCCAATGTTCTATTTCTTTCAGGTGGGATTGAAGATTACAAGCTGCTATCTTTAGATCAGTATGAGTGCTTAGTATTGTTGTGTCATCTGCAAACGTCGATGTCAGAAATTTTTCATTTGTTGGTAGATCTGAAGTGAAAATAAGGTAGAGAGAGGGACCAAGTACACTCCCTTGAGGCGCGTCTGCTCATACTTCGTAACTTCGAGAAGTGAATGTTCTTTGCTTTACTACGAACTTTATTTCTGTAAGGTAGCTTTTGAGTATACCATGGGTTTTTTGTGGAAGTAGGGTTTGTATTTTGTACAATAGCCCTTCAAAACCACACCTTGTCAAAAGTTTGGGCTATGTCTAGAAATACGGCAGTGCAATATTTTTTTTCCTCGAAGGCTTTTCTTATTTCAGAAACAATTCTATGGACCTGCTCAATGGTTCCATGTTTAGTTCTGAATCCAAACTGATGCATGGCAGTGTTCTTTTAACATTGACTTCTGATTCTATTTGATGAAAGAGTAGTTTTTCTAAGATTTTCGAGAAAATTGATAACAAGCTTATTGGTCTATAGGAGGATACAATTGTAGGTTCTCTGCCAGGTTTCAATATCATAATTATTTCAGATACCTTCCAAACGAGTAGAAAGTACTTTAATCGCATTATTTTATTCATGATATGCATTAGATGCTTGATTGCCATCTGGGGTAATTCCGTTATCATTTTATAATTAAACTCAATGAAATTGGAAAACTATGTTAACTGTAATACTATTCCACACACCTCTAAAATAATTAATACAAGGTGCATTCCTAAGCAAACACGCCTTTTTATAAATAAGAACTACAATCGACTCAATACAGCTATTTGGACGGTCTAAAAGAATGCCGATTAAGTATTTTAGATCGTCGGCTGGGATATCCTTCAGGATGTCGGAACAAGCCTTTTGAATGGGTTCTACAGCCACAAAAGGCTTTTCTTTTAACAGCAAAACCCGTCAAGACATAGTTGTGCATTAACGGATTAGCCTGGTATAATGCACTCTTTGTGGTTAATGCCCTTAGAATTCGGTAAAACAAATCAGCATTGTATTCACTTGACAGTTGACTTTTCGAGAGATTTTTTGGGTTTTTACTCTTCTGACGCATTCTACACTGCAATTTGACAGTAGGTTTCTATATCATATTCAGAAAACTATGTTTCATCACCAGTCACAATATTGGAAACGAAGTTTTTGTGTCTCCTGTTGATGTCCTTCGAATGTTGAATTGTGAGCAATTTTCGGTCATCAGTGAACTTGTACGGAATGAACCGTGCGAATACTTTTCAGTAGCCCAAATGTTCGGTCAAAATGCGATTTTAATATGCTCAATTCCAAATACACAAATTTTAATGAAGATTTTGGTTGATCTTTGATGAATTCACGCATGGTTTTGATGGTATTTGCAGTGATCACGGATTTCGGTTGACCAACCTGCTGCGCATCATTTACGTCCTCACGACCAATTTTGAACCGTGTGAACATTAACTCTGGCCCCGTGATAAAGAATCATCACCATAAACTTGGTTCATCAATTGATACGTTTCGGTAAAAGTTTAAAACAAAGGTTAATATTTGCTCCTTCTTCGATTGCTCACTTTTGTACTGGAAGACCCAAACATAATATCACTTCAGACACAATAATTCCGCTTCTATTACTCCAAATGTCATGATACTTACAGTATATCATTGAAGGATCTACCTTTCAAACGCATATGACCTCAGGTTTATCTAGACTAGATATACTTATATGTAAAAAGTCCTTTTTACTTAATAAATATCAAAATCCATCCTCCTTTCCTTTGAAAGAAAATTTGCATATTAAGTTAATAATAATAAAAAATTCATGTTAATTGTGAAGATGTGAATATATTAATGGATGTCACCAGTGCGAAGAAGTGATCTGACTATTATTACCCACTGATAACCAGTTGCAACTTGGGATTTCATAAAATTATGCAAATACTCGTATGTATTAGAAAAAAAAAGTAAGTGCAATGGAAATGAAATGCCGCAAATGCCTTTGACGTGATTTAGTACAAAAAGATGTAATCTTATGTGACGTGAATGTATCCTAGTACTTCTAGCTAGGTTAGGTTTAAGCAACTGTCTAGGGCATAAATAATTGACCAGAAGACACATTTAGGCATTGTAGAGGTCCATTTTGATAACACAAGTTAGGGGATATGTGTGTCCTTACCGAGAATCTGTGGGGAGCTTCATTCCAGCCATTTTGAAAATAGGACGAATCACACCAGGTGTTTTATATTGATTGATTTGAGATCGTTCAGGTCATTAAGGAGGGGGCACCTTAGAGTTTTCTAACTCCGCTTGGAAAGGCCCGGAGACTTACTGAGTGGATGGACCACTATATCTCTTTAGGGACTTCTCGGCATGAGTCCGCATGTGTTGGCATATTTGAAGACAATAGCTCTTCAGTGCTTCTGGGATCAAAAGAAGGTATAATCTTACTACATATTATTTCCTCCCGACTCCTTTTTTTGGCATGTTCGAAAAAGCTAGAGTAAATGAAGTGTTTGAAGATATCAAGATCTATACCCGCTAACAAAAAACATTATACCCAATTACAAAACAAATACGGAATAGAAAAGTTTATTTCTTTATTTGCAAGAAAATAGAAGATTAAAAATCTATAAGGACAATAGTTGCCTGATTTGTTATTATCTAGTAAATGATCTTGTATCACATTAATTGTGATTTGTCCAGGCATTTTGTATATACTTTGAATCATGGCATTATGCATTTTTGGAAACAATTCCTTAGGGATGAAAAATATTAATACCGTTCTTTTCAACGACAAAATGTTACACGTGCCTTACAGTGCTTAGATCTTGAATTCTTTTCTCAAAAAAGTGCAACCCTAAGTCAGGACTGTGATTTCTTTTGTGAAAATGTCACACTGAGTGCATGCGAAAATGTTACATTTTCTACCCTGTCATTTGGACATTAACATGTCCTTTAGATGCAGTGTTTTTCAGGCAGAAGTCACGGCTATAGAGGCAGCACTGTCTTGGCTAAGGAAGAAGAAGATGTCTGGACTTGATATTTGCATTCTGTCCGACAGCCAAGCAGCTTTGCGCTCCGTGGATTCGGTTATTATCACCTCAAAAGCCGTCAAGAGCTGCCGCAAATCTTTAGACGAGATAGCTAAGCAGACCCGTCTGCATCTGTGCTGGGTTCCCGGTCACAGAGATATTCCAGGGAACTGCAAGGCAGATGAACTTGCCCGTGAGGATACTACCATACCGATTGAACCAGATAGGTCGAACTTCTGTATCCTATTGCCACATGTAAGCTCTTAGTAAATACAATATCCTTAGGCACAGCGGGCAGCCGCTGGTCTGAATTTTCAGGATGTAAAATAGCTAGGCAAACCTGGCCAGAGACAAATATCTAGCGCTCTAAGGACCTAGTGGCTCTAAATAGACAAAGTATAGGTTCCGTGATTAGCGTTCTAACGAGACACTGGACTCTAGGCACACACGGGTGTAGGCTGGGGATCGCCTCTAATGACTTCTGCAGGAGTTGCATGGACGAGGAGGAGGAAGAGTCTACTGCTCACCTGTTGTGCACGTGTCCAGCTTTGTCCAGAAGGAGGCGCACTTTCCTAGGCGACTACTTTTTGGACTCCTTGGGAGATATCTCCAAAAAAAAGATTAGTTCCATCAACTGCTTCATTAAAAGCTGCAAATGGCTGGACCTTTGAAAGGGATGGGACCTGATGTATCATGCGGTATCACAAAGAGTCAATGTTGGCCTAAGTGCGCCCCTCGGCCGACCGCCTTACCTACCTGCCCACCTACCCTGCCATTCAGCGACAGAGTAGACAATGTTACACTGCGATTGAGTTGATTGTACGAATGCAATGGCACTTTATGTATGTATGCTAGACACAGATGACTAAAATTTTTTTTGTAAATTAATTAAAATTGAATTTATTATTATTTAACTATTACTATTTTCATTTTTTTTATAATGTTATTTTGACCCAAAACGGAACGGAACTGAATTTTCTGTGTTCTTTTCTCGATATAAAAATGTAACTCTCTGGCAGTGTTGAGTGCGACATTGCAAGATTGCTACTCTTTCGCATTGTAACTTTTTTATGTAGAACAGATAACCCTATTAAATTTATTCATCCTCAAAGGCTAAAAATCAGAATAATATTGCTTGAGTAGTTTGGATTCGAATTTTTAAAATTTTTATTTTGTCAAAAAATTCATCTAAAATTTTTATTTTTTATTAGGAATAATATTTTAAATTTTTGGAACATAATAATAGATTCAGTCTCTTCTTTGAGAACATTGCAGATATTTGAAAAATCAATTTCTACATCACTATGAATAGTATGGGGAAAATTTAATAGAAAAATATTGTATTATAAAAGTATTGAATGAAGTTTGATTGTAGTGAAGAACCATAAACCATCCAGCCAGTCCTTTTTTATTATTATAGTATTAGCTTATATATGAAAATTACATTCTTTTGCTTTTTGAAATTGCTGCATTTTGTTCGTTTTGTCTTTTCTTAATAATTGAGAACAATACATATCATATTAGAGGAAATTTTATATTTCATACTCGTATATAGTCATATAATGATATAACTATAAGAGCTGGCCACCCTTAGTTAGTAAACATACAAACTGGTCACTCTAATTTTGTCCACATTCTATCCAATAATATTTGCCGTGTCAGCGGAACAGCTACATTGTATCGTCGGCATAGACGAAGCTTCTCCGCTGCCTCTGCTATTGAAATATAAACAATGCATGCCCAAGCTGCTGCGCGAATATGAACCGCGACCGCTTCTGCAGTGATAAGCATATTGTAATGTACATACATACATACATAGAGCTGAGAACCAGCCAATCTCAAAACTCCTTCTCCTACATTTTTGCAGCATCAGCAAATAGTTTTAAGATAAACAAATGCTATGTTAGAATTAGGTATAAAAGTAAGCTCATTCTCATTTATATGTTAGTTCTTAAGAGAGAAATCAAAATAAAGTTTTAACACTTAACTATATGCACCGGTTTCTTCGCTCACTTCTTTGTCTTTATTGAGGGAAAGCCATTATTTCGTGACTGAAAAGAAGTTCTTACACATCTCCCTTCACTCAACCTTTCCCACATTAAGGGAGCTCTGAACTGTCTGACACTCAAGGTGATCTGAAAATGCAAAGTCGGAGTTAATCGATAAATGCTATAAAAATGTCTGTCAAGCAATTTTTGCTTACGCATCAAAAGGTGTGTATGGTCTGATCATAAATTGTGCAAACTCCTTTCCTTTTCATCAGTTTTGAATGCTATTTTTAGAAACAGTTGCTGATAATATATGCCAAAACCAATCCAATAATCGGTTGACAGCAATTATAATGAAATATCTCACATTCAACCAAAGTCTCTTTGTGTTTGTGCTAGCTTTGACAACGTTTGCTGAGTTTCATACTTTTTTATACTCGATCTGTTTCGAAAGTTCTTTTCAACACTTGCAACAAATTTTCAAAGAAATAATTGCAAAAGCAGAGATTTACAGATAGTGTAACTGATAATTAGTATAACTGATAATAGGCGTCTTCGATTCGTCATCTGCATGATTATTATGACGGATGAATATTAAAGTAAATTTATTTTCTTCATATTGTTACGAAATTACTCTCTTGACAATTTATTCTGTTACGAAATTGCACTCCTGACAATTTTCTTTAACTCTCTGTACTCGGATTGGTACCACTGGATCGTGTAGTAATCAAACAATCGCTGGTTAAATTTAAATAACTAATTTTATTTAATTATTGCAATTTACACATTTAATATTAGGCTTAAAGTTTACTTAGTTATTATTTGCACTTTATTTAATAAGTCATTAATCACTTTATTACTGTACAGAATCACAATTGCAAATAATACTGCTTCGATGCGCGAATGCGCGACTTTCCAAATGTGCTTGACTTTGAATTGATTTTGCTTATATACTCGTAAATTTCGACTGGTTCAAGTAGAAAATTCTAGACTATTCCCTACATTATTAAATAAGTTTCTGGATCGTTCTAGCTCTTTTACCTACACTTCGAAAGAGGCTCTTGAGTAAGCATATATTCGAATAAATCGTGTCTTAGCTTATATACACAGGGTGGTGCACTTATTCTCAAACTCCAAAAGTATGCAATCATTTTTCACTTTGTGTTTCAATATTTACTTTAAAGCATCTATTTTGGCTGAAACTTAAAATCGAATTTTCGAGAAATCTATGTAATAAACGACTATATTCAGTTAATGATTCTGTTTTCAGCGACTTCATTATACGGTCTGACCAAAAAGAGATGTGAATAAAATTATTTTCTCTATCATATTAAGAAATGTTTTCCGGATATGCCAACACTCATTAAGTTAATTTTGCTCCACGATACTTCTCACAGTTTTTTTTAAATTTTTCTAACAACGCTCTACGATATTATCATTGCACCAGATAAGCGGGTAATTGTTTAATAGACAGCAAACTTAACATTGCGTTGGTCTTAGACTTTCTTAAGATGGCTATTCAGATTTGCTGTGAATTTGATGCTCCAGGAAGAAGAGAAATGGATTTGCAAGTATGTATAACTTTCGGCAAATTATATTGAAGGATGCATGATGACATGAATCCCAGGTGAGGTATGTATTAAGTGTTAAACTATGCGGAAAATATACACAGTGTAATTCATTCTCAAGCGCTACAAGTTTAAAAAACTGCTCCTGGCTATTGAAAATAGGCGTATTCGTGTGCAGAGGTATCACTAATTTACACTAAGCGCTGAGAGAGAGGATATTGTTCAAAGACAAGAAAATTTTAGCTGTTCCACAGACTATTAGGTTTATTGTGACATTAAAGCATTAATGCTCAAAGTATTTGCTATTGGAATAGAAGTGTCGATAACTGAATTCGGGTCTGATTGAATAGTCACTTCTTAAGCTTTCAGATTGTCCACTATACCAGACTCCTCACTTATAATTGTCACATTTCACACATTTTCACCCGCAACCTGTCTTTCCGAGACAAGAGGACGACTAATAACGATAAATAAATTAAAAAAATTCCCTTTATTGGTTTATTCTGAGATATTTTTGAAATCAGGTTTACACAGAACAAAAAAGAGTAAAATATGGCAGCAGGATTTTTAAAATCCAATTCAAGTGCATTGCAATGCTGGCTTCGTGTGATGAAATGTGTCGTGAGTTGTGACTTATTGTACAACAACAACAATAGAAACAACAAGAGTCTAAAAGGGTGGCAAAATGCTTTCACCTGTTCGGAAATCGGAACGCATCGTAAGCAAAGCGAATTTGCTGCAAAATAAAACTCCATCATAGCTGGGAGAGGGGTTGGCACAAGATAAAAAATAAACACTGTACTGCCTTCTGCTGTATGTCTGTCCACGGTGGGGGTGCAGACCTGCGTACATATTATTTTGATGAATACTTTTGCATTTAATTGACGAATGTGTTTTTAAGCTGCAACAGTCAAGTGCAGAAAAATTGCGCCGCTCCCACTGCAAATAGCCCACAAAAGTTTTCTGCTGACATGCGGAGGCCCTGTGGAGTTTGGTGGTGGCAAAATGCTGCGATCCAATGCACCACGTAAATAAATGTTTAAGTAGTCGCTTGTGAATGATGAGTGACATGCGAGAATTTATGATGGAGGCTGTTTCATTGCCGCAAATGGCGTTTGGGCGACGCCGCTTGCTGCATAATCCAAAATATCACTTTTTTTATTTGCATGAATTATTGGCGCATTTTTTGTGCCTTTTTTGCTGGCAGCCGAAATTACAAGCGATTATAATTTTACAAATTCCCTTGCCGCTTATAAATAAATTGTTGCCAGCATGTGACAAATGCGCATTAACAATAAATTTCCCTACACACTCTTCCCTCCCTCTCTCTCATTTTCTATGCCTCTCTTTCTCTGTACACACCATCTCCGAAATTGTAGCAAGTTGCATGGAAAAATTGCATTACATATAAATTAGCATATTTGGTGGCGTCAAAGTGACGCTAAAAATCATGCACACACATTCATTATACTCACACTCAACACTTGCTCACTCACACACACGCACTCACTCACTCACACAAACATGCCATTACAGTACTCCCATATCCACACTGCATACAACTGACGCCGATATTTTTAAAACGCAACCGCACAGCGCACAAAAATGTTTAAAACAATAATTCACAATGCGCACAATATGCAGCGGCAATAATTTCGTTTGTTGATTTATTAAACAATTCAATCAAAATGCACAGCCCAAAATTATGCAATGAAAATTTCGCAACCTCTGATTTCATGTATTCGCAATGCAGGAATGTTCGCTTGGGCGCGTGTGAGTGTGTGGCTTTACAGCTGTGAGTTTGTGTTGGCGGTCGGCGCCAATAATTCACACGTTGGTAGCAATTACTTAAAATTGCGTTAATGGAGTGGGCTGCAAATGGATTGCACAAACGAAATGGCCAATATGCGCCTGCAAGTAGGCACAGTGTTTCCACTTTTAATTAAAATAAGCGCGCCGGTTAGCTTTGCAGAAATAAACTGTCTATACCTCTGTATTAAGAATTGAATAGGTGGGAAGAGAGGAAACTGTGAAGGGGGAGTGGTAAATCGTGCGCTATTTTTATAAACGACTTTTTGATGGGAGCCACTGCGGAAAAAGCTATGACTCACCTGTAAACATTTGAAGTTTTGTTACAACCGATTAAACGATCAATCCAAATAAGAAAAATGCTGGATTGTAATTAAGGACTGTAATTCTCAACACTTTATATTGAGATAATTTTTTTTGTTTAGTTTCTCTGAAAAAGTTGGAGACGGAGAAATCGTTCTATGCCACTCGGACTGCCACCAATAAAATTTTATGTTTTACGTGTTTACGAAAATTACCTTCTTGCTAATAGTTTGATCACTAGACAATACTAATATATAATACTAATATAAAATATTGGACAAAAATATTGTTTTAGTTCGTAAGTTATAAAAAGATGTCAATAGTGGGCGTGGATTCATAATAACCCGCTTTTTTTGTGGTGTTTAATATCAGTACCCGCAACCTTCCTGTGAAATTTTAATGAAAAATCCTTAATAGGAATCTAGTAATGATTTTTTTTTTATTGTGGGCGTTGTTTCTGAAATTGTCTGATCTTGGATTTACAGCGACCGACGAGTCGTTAGCTGTATTTTTACTATGTGGCTTAACAGAGGAGTACCAGCCAATGATAATGTCGTTGAAAGGACTTGACAAATCACTTTCTAGTGATATTGTTAAAACAAAATTACTGCAAGAGACGACTGTTTCGATATCAGCAGTTGAAAAGGCACTATTTGTAAAAAAGAAAATCGCTTAACGGACAAGGAAACGCATAAAGTGATTATAAGCAGAAATGTAAATTTTATTGAGTATTTCAACTATATTGCTGATAATTCTACTAACAAAGTTTCCCAATTTGCTGCGGATATTTTTGAATCAGAAAGTTCGGTAAGCAGTAGTTCAATTGGGGTGCGAAATGGTCCAAACAATGTTTTAAGTGATGTTTGAAATTCGAATGGCGTGCAACATCGCCAGAATAGTGTTGCAAATAGAGCAGGTGTTCAACATGGCCTGAACAATTTTGTAGAACGCGATCAATTTGAAGATCACAATGGCGATGCTGATGAAACGATTGGCAGTACAGAAGAGTCTCTGTATGATATTGCAGATAACAGCACTTTGTTGGCAGCAGATTGGACGTAGGCAATGATAGATAAGTTCAGATTATTCGGCGTTCATATAGAGGCACTAGCCACCAACTTTTTTGGAGATCGAGTGATGCATCTAGTAATGAACGGGAGCGAGTCAGAAGATAGCTATTTGGAGACAATCAGAACGTCACATTTTGCGAATGTAGCCGTCAAAAGTGAACCTATAACAGTCGAGGAAGCCTTAAGGGGGAGTGAAAAATTGCAGGGCAGCTGCAATGGACGCAGAGTATCGGTCGCTTATTGGTAATGGCACCTGGAATCTAACACACTTACCCGATGGTCATAAAGCCATCAACTGCAAGTGGGTCTTTAAACGAAAAGCTGAGTAAAGAGGTGAAATTGAGTGATACAAGGCGCGAGTTGTGGCAAAAGGCTATAGTCAGCGTGAAGGCGTCAACTATGTGTATACATTTTTGCCAGTAGTTCGATATTCATCGGTCCGATTGTTAATGGCGATGGTCGTAAAATTTGGCTGGAAAATTGGGCAAGCATTTTTGCACGAGGATGTTCACGAAATAATTTATATGCACCAGCCTGGGGGATATGACGACAAAAGTGGCCGTGTATGCAAATTAAATAAAGCGTTGTATGGTGTGAAGCAGGCCAGCAGACAGTAGAATCGTAAGCTCAACGAAGTACTGGAGCGTGCTGGATATAAGCGATGTAAAACCGATTACTGTGTTAATGTACGACACAAAGAAAATTTGATTGTGGTGATTGCTGTGTATGTCGATGATTTATATTTTTTAATAACTTTGCTTGGAAAGATCAACTTAAATCAACATTGAAGAAGCATTTTCGCATGGAGGATCTAGGCAAAGCAATGAACATTCTTGGAATAAGAATTAACTACAATTATGATGAAGGAATCATCAGTCTAGACCAACAAAAGTATACCGAATTGGTTCTGCGTAAATTTAAAATGTTTGATTGTGATCTGGTGAAAATACCGAGTGGTCTAAATCCAAAACTTACTGCAGAAATGTGCCCGTCGACCGAAGATGAGCTTGAGAAAATGCGGACGATCCCATATCAGGAGGCCAATGGTAGTATTATGTATTTAGCACAGTGCAAACGTCCAGATAGTTCGTTTAGAATTTTTATATATTTCGTAGAGTAAGCACTAATGAAATGATAGCAGAGAATTTGACTAAAGCCGTATCAATTGAAAATCAGTTATTTTGCATAAAAGAAATGAGGCTTGAATTATTGAACTCTTTGATTAGGTGGGAGTATTGAGTACTACATTTGAAATGCAACAATGGTACTCAAAACATAGCTGTCATGCTAGACAGATAATACTTTTGAAATAAGGGTTTTCTCCATCTTAAATAAACTAACATCGTGTAAGGACGTAAGCTTCCCAACTAAATAATATACTGCGTTTTATTAACTCATACAATAATACCTCTGCACCCCAATATAAGGATGCATTCAATTTCGATATTTTGAAATGTCATCCTAGATCCCATACATCATTAAATTTCTGGCAATTTTCTACAATTTATATCCCCATATCTTTTTTACTAACATTCGCCTTACTCACAACTAGCTAAGCAAACAGGTTACTTTAGTTTAAAAATCAAAAAAGGAAATAGTGTGTGATTCGGAGTCAATTACTTCGTCCACTGCTTTGGACATGTACAGCCATGATATTATCGTTTCAGCTTTTGCAGTCACGTTTTAATGGGTCTATCAACTTCCACAAACTTTTAATAACCCTCGCTTTAGACATTCGCATTTTTTATATCCGTAGATGAACATAACATTTCCAGTTTATGTAACTCCGTTTAACTTTTATTAGTCCACTTTTTTAACTCCTTTACCACTCAAAGTGAAAGTCTCATGTCCGCAATAGAATTGCCGCAGTGCCGCTTCTAATGAGCCTCGACAAATGCAATTGCAACACTTAAGAAAATTAACAACAACAACAACAACAACAACAGCAGCAACAGCGGTAGAAACAGCAACAGCAACACCGACTAAACTGAAAACAGCGCGAATAACGCTAACAGCCCCCACAGTGTATGTACAGGGAACCCTAAAAGTATGCAATCATTTTTAAACAACAATAAAAAGTTTTGTAGCATAAACGCATTTGGCTGACGGGGGACCAGTGAGCATGTGTATGAGTGCTCCGAGTTGATGGGCAGCAGGTGGAGGCAGCGGCGAGAAATAATAACATTCATCGACACCCGCAGCAACCAAACAAACGGCAGCAACACCAACAACAACAACAACAACCATGCACATGCGGCGCACAGCAATTGTCCGTCGCGTCTGTTACTAGTGCCGTTGAGTACTGAACCGAACCAACAACATCACCGCAGACCGCACATTAAAACAGCTTAATTTTGAGAATTAGAAATACAACAACAATAATATCAGCAACAACAACAACGAACAGAAGGCAACAAGCAACTAACAACAAACACCATAACCTCATTACAACAATAGCAACAAACAACAGCAACATCTGGAAAAATTGCGAGAATTAAGCGAAAGCAGAGTATCAACAAAAAAAAGAGAAATATAACAAAACCCAGGAAACTTGCAACGGAAAGGAGAGCATATTTAAAGGATTGAATGCATGGCTACAGCAAAACAGCAAATGCAGCATGTGGCAACAATAAGAGCTGTAATAATGGCAACAACAACATAAACACTAAACATAAAAAAACACAAATCATGCTTAATTAACAACGAGGGGTTTTTTGTTGTTGCCATTTTTTGTCGGCTGTTGTCTCGAGCAGTGGAAAGTGGAGGCAATAAGTTGTGGGACTTTATGCTTGCTGGAAATGTTGCAAAAAGGAGTGGTGGTGGGTGTTGGCTGTATATTAATATTTAAATATTTCCAGTAGTTTTATAGGCTTATAAACGTTTTAGGAAAAATGAAGTAAACACCCGAATTTTTGTAGCTGAAAATTTGTATAATGCATGGAAAAAGACCTTTGAAGATGAGGGGCTTTAAAAGAAGTCATTTTATAAATTGTATATTTTAATTGTCTCACAAAAATATGCATTGTGTTCCTCTGTAGCTGAAGTAGATGATTTACAATCAAGGATTATGTGAGGATTTGAAAGGTCAACAGTGTTGAAAGCCTGTACTTAAGTGCTAATATGGCAATTTCTTTAGTGACACATTGTGTTCAGTTACGACCCTCGCATTTTACGGCAATAGGGATTTGGAGTTATAAGTAAAAAAAAATTATTAAAGCAGATATCAGTTCAAGGGCGTCGAAGTTGAAGATCCTTAAATTCTACATTAGTATTACTTAACTACACTATAAATATGACAGCATTCACTTTATTTCCGGCATTTGGAATTAGTGGCATTTTAATAAACAAAAATCATGACAATTCTACATTAATTCCAACCAAATGTATGTTTTTAGTTTCCTACTAAGTTGTTTCTATACTCTGTATAAGATGACTAACAGGCCTATATATTTATTATATGAATAGATTCGACAAATGCCTCGAATGCTTCAGACATATATTTCACTAACGATGAAATAGCATTAGGGACCGAGAGAATGTCATATGCTGTACCTTCGAATGGGTTCTTTAACCTCTCGAAACAGTTTCTTTAACCTTATCTAAGTTTTAAACATTTATATAGACACATATGTCCGTTAGTTAATTGGGTACTTGGATAAGCTTCCTTGAGAGTGGGAACTAGTCACCTAGTCACTTCGGCCACCTTTGGATCTTTTGTGGGAAGCTCTGTAGTTACAAAACATACCAGAGTTTAGAATTCTTTATGAATTCTGAAATTTTCTTCGGAGATTTGTCCGCTGTTTCTGCTGGTTCTAGGTAATGATGTCCTAGGTAATGAAGGCTGGTACAGATTGGACAGTTACATTGACACAGCAGATGTTCAGATGTTTCCTCTTCATAGTTACATAACCCACCATATTCATTTGGGCTTATCTTCATGTTATATTGGTGTTTGTTTACCATACAATACCCAGTTAGAAAGCCTGAGACAATCCGAGTACCCGTTCTCGTTAAATCCAGAATTTGTAAAGTTCTTTTACGGGATCTTTTTGGCATGAAGTTTTTTGAGACTCATATATTTTCTTTCCATCCAATATTGATGTTATTTTACCTCTAGCCATTTTTTTAGGTTGTACTTCGTGGAACTCCATCGCAGCCCACAGATTGGTTCCGGTCCAATATAACTTCAGGCTGCCCCTTTCCTAGCGAATCCATCTGCCTCTTCATTACCTATATGTCCACTGTGACCTGGCTTCCAATTAAATACACTCTGTTGTTAGTTTCAGCAGTTGAAGACAATCTCAAACCCGTTTTGATTTTATGACAAAGGAGGAAGGGCTCTTTCAGCGCTAGTACTGCTGCTTTGCTGTCAGAGTGGATAATGATGTGGCTATTCATAGTACCTCTACTAGTTCCTCTCTTAGGCACAGCTTTTAGTGTGAGTTTCGGGCTGAAAAACAGAGTTTTCTCGGCCCATGCTTGTGATTAAGTTACTACTTGGTTTTTCCCCATAAGTCCCAGGCCTAACTCCCTCCTCAGATATTGAGCCGTCTGTGTGTGTGCGTGTACCATACATGAGCATTATAAGGTGGCGTTGGTCTATTCTGTTACCAGTCAATCCTACTCGGGAATGTGATCTTGAAGTTGTGTTTGAAGTTATACTTAGAGTGACATAAGTCACTTAGGGTTAGATTAATCGTTTGTATTTCAGTTTCGTCCCTAAGTAAGGATTGCCTCTTTCTTGATGTATGAATTTTTGGTAGGTTTAATAATACCTCCAGGCCTGCAGTCGGAGCTGACTTCATGGCCCCCGTCCTGTAGATAAAAAGTCTTTGTATTTTATTGATCTTGGTCTCTATTGTTGGGTGCTTACTAGCGACAGAAGTTCCGGATCGCTTGTATTGTAGTCCCGAGGGTTCGGAAGCGCTGATTTTTTCGGGTTCTAGAATACTAGTGCAGGGATAATGAAATTCAACTTTGGTTGGAAACTTGCTTAAATTTTCCATTGTTTCTAAAACTGATGTTGGGTTCTTCATTGTTTAAGAGACGTAAATTATTTCATGAAAAACTAAAGTTTTCTCTAAATATATTAACCACATAAACTAAACCACTAAACAATCAGTTTACTTTGATTTTCAAGCAATTCCTTGTTTGGAATAACACATAGTTTCGGGCCATAATCTTAGTATACGGGTATACTGATAACAGTGGAGTAGCTCTTATAAATTTAAAGTTTAATAACCTAACATAACTTCTACTGAGTGTCATCACACTTATCCTGTAAGTAATCACTTCATATCTTATTATTTCAAATACTTTGCAATGCTTACATATATTCCTCTGTTTTAATAAGACTAAATCATTCCGACATTATCTTACCAATCATAAATAGACATTTTGCTTGGATTAGCCCCTCCGTTGACTGATGAAATTTAAAGTATTTTGCTGATGTTATAACCGTATTCACTATTATGAACAAGTATTACATACTCGAAGACTTGGATCCTTGCTGTTGTGTTGCCAGGATTACATGCAATTGTTCCTATAATCAATTCCTATGCAAGATCAGAAGCAAATATCAAACCACTTTAGAAAGTAAATATCAAACCAAAACATGGTAAGCTTTATAATTCCAAATGAATAGATTTGGTTAAGCCGCAGTTCTTCAATCCTAATTGAATCCTCTACGAGGGCGGATTGATATTGAATCTACCTAGCGCTAGATGGCAGCACAAACAAAAAAACTTTTTTTTTTAGACATTGCGACTTGTCAAACGTCAGCTGTTAAAATTTCACCCAAATTCATCGATTAGTTTATTTGTTGTAGTCGTTTGAAGTAAGCAACTTTTGTGTTTCTTGAAAAATGGAAAAAAGCGAATTTCGTGCAGTGATTAAACACTATTATTTGAAAGGGAAAACTTCGAAAGAGACAAAAGAAAAGCTTGATAAACATTACGGTGAGTCTACTCCGTCAGATTAGATGGTAAAATATTGGATTGCTGAATTTAATCGCGGCCGAACAAGCACTGTAACAATACTATCAACAGGAAGGCCAAAAGAGGTGGTTACTGAAGAAAATATCAAGAACATCCTCGATATCGTTATGAATGATCGCCGAGTCAAGTTGCGTGAGATTGTTGAAATGGTAAACATATCATATGAACGTGTGTTCAACATTTTGCAGGAAAATTTGCATATGAAAAAGCTATCGGCAAGATGGGAGCCGCGTTTGCTCAGTGTCGAACAAAAACGAGTTCGACAGACCACTTCACAGCGGTGTTTGGACATGATAAAGCGTAATCCTGTTGATTTTTGGCGTCGATTAATACCTGTTGATGAAACGTGGTCCACAACTACACACCTGAAACCAAAAATGAATCGAAACAATAGGTGGAAGCTGGTGGAAGTGCTCCGAAGAAGGCGAAGGCAGTGCAATCGGCTGGCAAGGTTATCGCCACTGTATTTTGGGATGCACACGGAATATTGCTCATCGATTATCTTGAAAAAGGATCCACAATCACAGAAAAGTATGACCGTGTATTATTGGATCAATTGATTGATGCAATCAAGGAAAAACGACCACATTTAAAGAAGAAAAAAATGCTCTTTCTTCAAGACAACGCACCGGTTCACACAGCGATGCTAAAATTACGTGAAATACACTTCGAATTGGTTAATCATCCACCTTATAGTCCAGATTTAGCTCCTAGGGACTTTTTCCTGTTTCCAAACTTGAAAAAATGGCTCGCAGGAAAAAGATTATATATATTATAATATATATATATTATAATAATTAAAAGATTATATATATTATAATAATAATAAATCTTCATAGTATATATATTATATATATATATACTATGAAGATTTATTGTTAGTTCTAAGATATTTTTTAGGAGATTCAATAAAATATATATATAATAAAAAAAAAAAAGGAAAAAGATTCATCTCAAACGAAGAAGTGATTGCCGAAACTAACGCGTATTTTAAGGGGTTCCCGAAATCATATATATATTATTCAGATGGTATAAAAAAGTTGGAATATCGTCTTACTAAGTATGTCAAAGTAAAAGGAGACTATGTCGAGAAATAAATGGTTTTTGAAAAAAATATTTTTTTTTCCTACTTAGGTAGCTTCAATATTAATCCGCCCTCGTATGAGCACGATTTTACAGATCGATATTAGATATATAATAATAATAATATATTATTACTATATATTATATTCTGATTAACGATATATATAAATTTATTTATTTAACTCTGCAAAAATTTGGGACCTGAAGGCAAAAATTATCTTAAGTAGAAAGAACCACTTCGAGACCATATCCGGAGCAGCATTTTAACCCACGACCCTATGACCGTGAAGCATATTTACTATTAGATAACAAATACCAAGAGAAACAGAGATTGAATTTATCTGGAAATATGCTGCTCATAGAACTCCAGTCTTCCAATAAATATATTTTTGTTTCCAGCAGACTTCTCTCCCTGCTTCGCAATTAATATGTGGATAATTTAGTCATGTTTCCATTACCAATTCGAGAGATTATTTTGACCAATTTTAGCCAACATAATTGCTCCATTTTTCGAACAATTAAAGAAATTTTTAAGAAAAGAATTTTTTTAAAGTGTGTCTTTTATAAATCAAGTAAACCTTAAGAGATTAAAATTGAAATTTCTGCATCTTCCTTTTTGTGCTTTGGGGGGTTTTCCTTTATTTTGTGAGCGCTGTGCTAATAAACGCATTAAACACTTAAGCAAGTAAATGAACCACAAAGCAATAATAAAATAGTGAAAAGAAATGCAATTAAAATTGTAGCCGCAGTTGCAATGGTGTGAGTAACTGAATGTGCGTGTGTAATTGTAACTCCGCCATTAAGTGCAAAAAGTAAAATGCGGCAGCGAACAAAGAATAGTCCCAGCAACGGGAGAGCACAGCTGGTTGGCATTGTGAACACTGCAGCTACACAGAGCTAACCACAATTACACACCCAGGCACCAGCATGGGACGACGACACACCCACGCAGCGGACAGGCAGGCTGCAAGTGGCCAAATGGAAGCGGTATGCGTCTCCGAAGAAAACATTAAAAATCCATTGCAGGCGCACAGACAGACAAATCGACGCACAGGCGAAGAAATGGACGCCCACTAGGACGTCCTTTTGGATGCGTGTACAGTACTCTGTGCCTCTAAGTTGTTACGGTAAGTTTATTTGCTTTACTCATATTCCACTTTTAAAGTTGGTTCAATTCACTGAGATAAATAAGAAGTTAGTTTGATTAGGTCCACAGAACTTACTAAAACTTGTTCTACAGTGTTTTGTAACACATTTCACCGGGTTTTTTATTTACAATAAAGTGACTCCTTATGCATAGAAACGAAGAATACTATTTAAGAATAAGGAACTTCTATAAATCAAGACCAAACCTAGGAATCATTTATCATATATGATGTGTTATGAGGTCTTACAAATTTCGACAGTGTCGCTGAAAAAGCAGCTATTAATCCCCAAACTAATTTAACATTTCCATTCAGAGAACTTTGAGAAATCATAATCCTATCGTTTGATCCTTTAGCAACGTTGCGCAATCGTAGAAAACTGAGATACCTCTTTGTAGACTTTTTGAGTTGCACAATCTGCCATTAGAATTTGCTATTCAAATAACTATGGATATTTCGAGTAGATGAGAGACCAACAACCCTTATCCATAACCATATCGAAGGTGCGGAGAAATTTATACAGCAGAAGAATGAATTCTATAACAGTTTTCTATACAGATAGTGCTGTGGTAGTCGAAGCAATGCTTGGTGAACAAATCATAAAGATCCCTATACTCAACATTTCTAGTTTTCTACAAATTGAAGTTCAAGAATCAATCTGGCATAGACCGTGTGTGTTTGAATGGTAATGTACTCAGGGCAAAATATGGGTAAGAGTGGTGGATGAAGCTTATAGGAACAGTGCGAAAATGATGAGGAGAACGTGTGCTAGACTACAGAATAAGATGAAACGACTAATAAAACTGTATTAAAAAAATATGGTGGCACAGTGATTCCTCGTAAGTGCAAACGAAGCGGCCCTGGTGACTGTGTACACCAAGGACATTAGTTGACTAGTGCGATCTTGTTTTGCCCTTGCTAAGGGTCATCCGAGAGGAGTTTCTAAATAAATACTCTTTGGCGTCATAAGTGCATGGTATCTTTTGTTGTGTACAATTTTTATGGGAAAGATATAAGGTCCTTTTCTCTTACATTCTAGAATAATATATGAATTACAGAATATTGTATAAAAATTGGTAAGAAAATCTCGCTAGAGTATTAAAAGGGAAATTACGGAACCTTCAAGGGTACGAGATGGAGAATTTCATATAATTTTTGATATGTAGTAAAATTCATTATTATTTTAAATTGGAAGATATTTCAAAAACTCTTTTCAACCTTTTCGTTTTTGTAGTTTAAAGTCGTAAAACTATAAAAAAAAACACATTTGGCCTTATGATCCCTCTGAAATGGTCTAAGTCATGTTAAATGATCACCTATAAACGAGTATAAAGAAGTAGGAATCGATGGCAAACCTTCAATTCTTGAAATCTCCGTAAAAAATTTGTATAAAAATTGCAGTAAATTTGTTTTTTCTGCTTTCATATGTATTTCGCAACAGCACAGATGACTGTACTATACATTGCGGTGTTTATAGCCAGTGCGCCCCGCCAGTGGGTTGCGTAATTAATAAATTGATTGGATTGCTGCTTTATGCAGCTCCAAATGATGCTGCAAAAAATTCGCCAAGACATGGACACTGTTTACTGGTACTTTGTGGCGGGCGCTGCGTCTGTCTAATGTGACTGGCTTTGCTTTGTTGTTTCGCCATTTATTTGATTACGCCGATATCGCTTTTCCTTGTACATAAATATTTCATTGGCGCGGATGAAATTGAAAATAAAATAAAAAGCAAGTTCATTGTTTTTATTGTTGGTGTTGCTTAATGGATTCCGAGTGCAGGGTAATGTTAACGGCGGTTATACCAGAGTGTACACTTGAGACCAGCTTAGGAAGTGGGCACCTTCAAAGATGTGGCATCAGAATGACCAATTTAACTATATGTTGCTTGTGGCTCTGACCGAGAACGCACTACGGTTCATCAGTCTAACCTCATCGTTCATGAGTCCAAGAACTCAATACCACACCAAAGCTCATATGGTGGATTTAATCACGGATTAGAATTAACTACTTGGGAAGAATTTTAATTTTCTACGTCCTATTTCCATTTGTATTTTTTTTATTTTACTTATTGATACTGCTTCATTTATGGACATGAAAGTATGATTGATATAAGTCAAGTAATAAGTCTGATGAAGTAAGGTGACTTATAAATTAGTGGCACAAAACTCTTTACCTTTTTATAGTCCCCACTAGTTGTATACTTCCTTTTTACATTTGTAACATTCTATATAATACCTCATACCTCATCGAGTGGAACAATGATTTCTCTTCGGAATAGTTAAGACACGTCCTTGTAAGACCCCAAGGGACAGAACTCTTTGTGTGACTGCTGACACCGGATTAATGTCAAGAAGGTGAAATACTGAAACCCCTTCAGAGATTTCTTTCCTTGATGTTGGTTATCTAAGAACTTTTGTAGCACACAAGATTGGTTTTTAGTTTACAATTCAAACTCATCCAGTTTCTGTTCTGTATTCGAAGTTACATAAATTAATCCGTGAACTTATATTTACGATTGGAAGCTAAATAATGTTATGTTTAATTTCCAATTTACATATAAAGCATTTACTAATTCAATCCCCACTTTCGGAATGTTAATCCAATTTTTGCTACCATGCCTATTGACTAAAGGGGACACTAATGTAATCATTACTCAGCGAGTGTGGGTAGCAATGATATGGAATAATTAACAAAACCAGTAAACCAACATTTTTATTTACCTTATTTGTTATTTATAAACAAAAATTAATCTTGCAAATAATACGAAGCAACTTCTCCTTTTCCTCTACACAAACTTTTGCTTTTAATAGCAAAAATAAATTTCCAGTCATAAAAAGGAATTTGATTGTAAACAACAATATAAGAGGAAAAACAACCAGCGTACTGAATACACAAATGAGTAACTAAATTTATGTGCCAGTTCAATTCCCTGTAAAAGAACGAAAAAAAGAGAGTGAGAGCAGAGCTATTAAAATTGGTGCCAAGCTGACAGTCTACTTTTAGGCGCAATAAAATGAATGTCTACGCCTGATTAGCATGACATGAGTCAGTCAGCGCGTCCGTCAGTCACTCAGCCAATTTGGCAATTTTGATTTGCGATGAATCACCCACCTACGACGACGCCACGCGCTCAATCAGCACAGCCAAATAGCAGCGACACAAATGCTCCAAGCAACGATTGAGAAATCGAAATGGTGAGGCGTATGACAAATGCGAGGGCCACTGAGTAGGCGGGTGGTGTATGAACTAGCGGCAGAACTAGCAGTCTCAGTTACTTATCTCCGCATAGCAACAAAATGTACTTTAAAAATGTACGCCAAAGACAGCAAGGCAAGGAATCAGAGACTGGCGTACTGAACGAATTGAGTCACCACACCAGTCAGCTGCCAAAACAGCTGAGTGCCACCACTCAGCTGATTATTGCCAAAAGCTTAATGCATGCGTTGCTTTGTCCATTTACCCACTCGCACTCACACTCCTGCTTCATACTAACACACATGCAAACACACACTTCCGCACTAATTTCCTTATGCGTTTTGCGCTTTTGGCCACATTTACTTAGAGTTAGCACAGCTCGTTGGCAACATTTCCACCCCTTCCTACTCCGAACTTGCCCAGAGGACGTTTGCATGTGAACTCTGCCCTTTTGTTGTTGTTGCCGCTTTTTCTTGTATTATAGCGTTTTTTTTTTGCATGTTTTTTGTGACTTTTTGCGGAGTTGGTGCTGTTGTTATTGTTGGCACTGTTGACTGTGCTTGGCTTTGCTTTGCGGCAGCATAGGCGCCACTTGAGCTATGAAATTTGTCCCGACATTTTGGCGCCGTTATTATCGACCGACGCTATTTGAGCACTTATTTTTTTCGCATGCTATTTGTTCCATTGTTGCTGTTGTTGCTTTTGAATTTGTTGTGAGGTTTGCTGCCACTATGAGGCAAGCCAACTACCCACAGTGTGGCGACTTCTTACACAAAGTGGTCAAAAGTACGAAATGATGTTCGGTTCCTAACTGGGACATAACTATATATATGACTTAGGATATAATCGTAATAGAGCTGTATCAAAGCATACAAGGCCCAAAGGCCTTTTCGGATCACCTTCTAAAATTAGACATATACTATTATTCTAATATTATTCTTTCCAATTGGAAGAATTTGTAACAAAACTGAGTTCGAGTAAAGTATCCACATGGTTATTAATATATCAACAACGGAATAAATCAACAAAATTTTAAGAAATTATCCCGAAATTGCATAAATAACTTAATTTTGTTGTTTTCATATGTTGTACGTAAACTTTTTCTGCTAAGTGTATATTGGACATAAGATACTGCAGCTATCGTGGTTTTCTCTGGTGTTGTTCATTCAAAAACTAGCTTTTTAAGGATATATCACTATTTCCTTTATAAGTATATGTTGGATTTAAAAGAAGACAGCATGCATTCAAAGAATCAACCAAATATTGTATATCATTTCCACATATGAGAGGGTACAATTTGCATACTTAAGTCGCTCATCCGCGACACTGTGCAATGGTAGCTTACTCACCGCCTATGTTGCATGTTGCTTCTGTTTGTGTGCATGTAAACTTGTGTGGGTATGTCCTGTTCCTGGTTTTTTTCTGTTTTGGGGTAACGTTTTGGTTTTAGTGTGCTCGGCATAGCGTGCGATCATAAATATTCGCTGATTTTCTCCCCACATTTTATAGCAGAAGAGCATTCGAGGAGGACTTTACCACACTTTTAGTGCTTGGGGTAGGTAGGCAGGCAGCGTTCTGAATGTGTGTGTGCGTGCGTGAATGTGAGATAGATGCAGAGGGTGTTATTGTGTAGGTTTCAAGCTCATTGTTCAAGCTAAACATATAAAAAATAATTGAAAGTAAGAAGGTGGAAGTGGTTTGCTTTCTATTTTTATTAGTACACATTGTAAATGGAACACACCGTGGTTTAATTCCTAAGACTAACGTGTAGTTGGAAAATGTCTCACTTTCTCGTATCGCAAGCAGGAAATCTTATTTCAACCAAAGAGACGAAAAATGAATCAATTTTGTGTATATATATTTTTAAGGGTTAACCAACCCATATTGAAGGTTAGCGTTACGAATTTAGTCCAGAGAGAGGCTTCTACCTCTCTCGTTCATTATTTCAAGCATTAGCAGCAATCTTCAATTCTTTAATTACATAATAAATGCGTTTTCCTGAGTTTCTTTCATTATACTTTCTTTGATAAGCATGTTTGGCAGAATGAAGTTTAAAGTCTGTCAGTTTTGCTAACAGTACGCGCTTAATATATTACTGATGATTTTTACATTGAATTATATTCTGTGACTGACTTATCTAAATAGTGCTCCTCCCTCTTTATTTTTTAAGCTATCTATTCTACACTGAAATTATTAGAAAATCTTTTTAAATACCTTTTTAATATGCTAAAAATAGCTCAAAAATTACGAAACCCATTTCAACTGGTGTGGTAATATGGGCATACAGTAGAACTGCGTTTCCTTATTGTGCATTGACCTCTAGGGGTGTGATCCATGAAACTGAATTGCAACCACCCTTGGTCCTACTGGATCAACCCCATTTAAAGTCAAATATAAATTTGAATACAATCACAGGAGTTTTATTCCACCTTCATTTTCATTCATATTTTTTGAACAATCAGGATATATCTGTGATGGTTTTGTTCTCCACTAACTGCCTTTTTTTATCTGTAATATACTCGTACATAATTAAATAGGATCACCGAAGCAGCTCTTCTCGAACTAATTATTCTTTTTTAACTTTAGTCTTTGCAATCAAATACTTTCAATAGTGCTCCTTTATTTATATATATTTAATTTATTTATTTAATTGTATATCCTTTACAGTCTTTTATATGAGTATGGGAAAAATTTCATTATGTTTTTTTTTTAGTAAAATTCAACTGATTTTCTTATTGTGTGTAAATTAATTAATTTAAACCAAATATGCTCCATTATTATCGACAATATTTGCCATTTTTCGGGTAGAGCCATGATGCCATCGGTGAAGAATTTCTGTGGTTTCTCGTTGAAGAACTGAATCAAGTGGTTTTCACAGGCTTCTATTCAAAGCAGCTTAATTCCACTGAGAGAATTTTGTAGAGATCGGAACAAGTGATAGTCAGAGGGTCCTATTTCTGGTCTATACGGTGGTTGCATCAAAACTACCCAACCAAACTCTCGTATTTTTGACGGGTCATCAAAGAAGTGTGTGGTGGAGCTTTGTCATGATGGATGACAACACCTTTCCTATTATTCAATTCGGGCAGTTTTCTTTCAATCGCCTGGTGGAATCTCTCTAGTTATCCACATTAGAGTTGAGAATCAACCGTCTGATCAACTGGAAGTGGCTAATGATGGACGCTTCCCTTGTAGTGCCACCACACATACAGCATTACCCTTTTTTTTTTATCAAATAAAAAGTAATCCAAATAGTTTCTTTTTATATTTACTTTGAAATTTTACTCCCTTTTTATTTATTTTTTTTATTTATTTATTTGTTTTAATTAATGTTGTTTAGTTATGTGTCAAAATAATTTGTCTTCTTGTATAACTTAAAATAAAACAAAATTCACTAAAATTAAATAAGAGCTGAAAGCCGCAATTGCTAGTGCTCCTCTTACATATTGTACACTAATTCATTTTTGTACAAATTGTAATAATAATAATAAAATTAAATAAAATTAATTGAATTCTTTTGATAACATCTGAAAAAGTTTTTTCGTAGTTACGATCGAAGAAAATTCAAAGCAGTTCTAAGCAGTCGCTGATCTGTCAAATATGTTAAGAGGAAGTAATAATATATCTGGGGTATATATTTGCCATGCCTAAATGTGAACACTGAATATCTCAATATTTTCCAATGTCTCAATACATACTTCCAAGTATGTGCTTTTAGATGATAATCTTAAATTGCCACCGCAGCGATTGCTTTTGTAGAAATATTAGTTTCGCTTTGGGTGTTGTTATCAAATTAAGCTTAGAACTGATGCTCGCTTTTAACTTCTTATCAGCGTGTATAATTGTGTCATCAGCTGCAGCTGCCGTCGTTGAAAATGACCCCTAGTTATAGACACACATTGCGCTGCTGCTAATGCAATGCACACTCATATAGTTTGGGGAATCCTACTTTTTTTCCAATCTAATCAATAACAACTCACCAAACAAGATGCCACACGATCGTCGCTTATGGGGAAATCCCACCTTATCTCCTTTACAAACACACATATGGGAAAATCTTTCGTAAAGCCAAACAATTATGTCATAAGCTCTCAGTATGTTCCTTCATGGTATTTTAAATTCAATTCTTATGGCTTTTCACTCTTAAACCCCATCTACAGTAATGCCCTGGTTCTCCCACTCTCAAAAAATCTTTTTTTTATTTGGATTTATCTTTAATTATAAACATGAGTATGGAAATTTTATGCGATTTTTATTAATATTATTATTATTGTTATAAAACCTTGCACCATAATTAATTATGTCTGCAAGGTTTTAGAGGAATAAGTACTAGCAACTATAGCCTTCGACTGGAAAAGGAACAGATTTAGAAGCATTTTTAAGACCATGCCAGGGACAGGATTCGAATCCACGTCCCCCCAATATGAGATTTTTATTTAATATTGTATTTATATGAAAGAATTTGTCATTGATTGGTAGGTGCCTTACTAAGTAGATACTGCACTACAGACAACGGAGTACGCAATTAATTAAACTCCAAACATTTTAGAATTATTTTATTGTCAATAATTGTAACGTCAAGTGCGTGAATACGGTGGGAATGGACATACGCATGACTCTGCAAATGAAACTGTAATGGAACGAGGATATAATATAATAAATAAATCAGTAAATAAATCTGAAGGCAGATTAGATCGACTTCTAGATATCCTAAACCATAAAATAATTTGTCATCTACGCATACACAAATAGAGTGGATGGACGAGTTAAACCATGGCAATGCTGGATGCATATACAACAATAATAAACATTATTCTTTAGGCATGTTTTTTATACTGATGTATTATATTTGTTTGCCGTTTTATACTGTTACTGTGATCATTCTTGTGTAAATTCGTCATTCGATTTTATAGAGGAGGTCAATTGTGGGCGTAACAGTGCAGTATGCGGACCATTTTTAAATGAGCTCTAGTATCCAACGTACATCACTACCAAAATATATAAATATATCACCAATTGTAGAGGTGATTTTAAGTGGGGTTCCGCTTTGTTTATTTGGAATGTATGCATGTGCTTTAGCTGATAGATCTGATCAAGTCCAATGAAACTAAGTCTGTCCAAGTTATGTTCCCTCTTAAACGCGACACCTGCCCACCCGTAAAACTCAGCGACGTGAATATACCGCAGTGGAATGTGACCAAATACCTCGATAGCAAGCTAACATGGAAAATTCATATATTCCCCAAACGTAAGGCGCTGGGAATAGAGCTTAGAAATTTTCACTGGCTGCTGAATTGAAATTCCCAAGTTTCACTCGAAAGTAAGCTGCTACTTTACTCAGCCGTACAACCAATATAGACATATGGCATTGCGGCAACCTCTAATGTCGAAATACTCCAGATATTCCAATAAAAAACGCTGCGTATAATTACAAAATCCGATATAACGAACAACCAACTCCATTGTGACCTAAAAGTCCCGACAATTGTGCATGAAATAAAAAATATGAAATGGCATGCAACTCACGGGCACTCTAATCCACTCTTATCAGAATGCACAGCTCATATGACTACATTCAGCCATTTAAAAATGAAATCAACAGCAGAAATTTTCTGTTGATGAATACCTACAATTAAGAAATGGTTGCACCACTGGGTCCACTCCATAAATGTTATGTTGATATTTAGTTATTGTTATTTTGGTTTAAAATTAAAATATTCTTTATTGTATTTAAGACAGATTACAATAAAAAATAGATATAAAAAAAAAATACAAAAAAAACTGATCGGTCCCATTAAAATTGTCTTTATTGTGTCAATATACTTATTCATATATTCAAGTGTTTATAGTTGGCATGGCAATAAATATGTATCGCTCACATTATTCATGGAGTCTAGCAGGTGTAGTGTTCTTAATAATTAACTAAATTTATTATTCTAAATTATTTTATATAACTATTTCGACAGAAGAATAAGAAAAGTGCGCTTGTTCGGAGAAGAATCCAAACTTACAATATTCAATAAGTTTGAAAAAAAAACAGAAAGTCCTTGAAACTATATCAGCTAAAAAGGAATTAAAGTAACATTCATCTTTAAAGGTACAATACGAATGCACGATTTTTGAAGTTAATATCACCGTGCTCAATATATTTATATTTTAATGGAGACTAAAAGAGGATGACGCGTTTCAAAGTGTTGTTATACAGTGTTGTTGCTGGAATTTAAAGAGCTAGTATAGTGGTAGCTTTGTTTAAGGGACATTATATGCCATAGTTTCCTTTATAATACTTGGATAAGCTATCTAAAAAATGTAAAAATTATTCCTTCAAACATTACAAGTCTTAAAAAATAGAAAATGTATACTTCAATTGAATGTTATGTTATAACAGCTGTTATAACTAATCGGACATCGTACATTACATATCTAAGCTCCATAAACGCTTTGTCTGATATATGTGGATATAAAGAAGGAGATCAGTAACTATACTTGACCTTCTGAGTATTTTAGGGACTCTTGAAAATATGCACCACATTTTAACTTACTCAATAAGGTTACACAAACATTTGGTAGGGAAAGTGCTGCATATTTGTAGGCACCGCCAAAATACTTATGAAATTTAAATTTGGCATCTCTAATATGAAAGTTTTAAAGTTGCAGCTAATTCAAAATTGGTAAGCATTATATTCGATGGCATAAATAATTCGCTTAAATGCTTTCGAAAAATTACGAGACGTGTTCAGAGCATGTGGGATGGCGTTGGGAAGCTTGATTAAATATCCCATAACCCTAATTGGAACAAGCAGCAAATGTGAAAAACAAAAAGTATTACATTTATAAAATAATAATTCCATTGATAATCTCTAGTAACAGAGATTTAGAGAAAAAAGCAAATAATGTACAAACTTTGTTGTATGTTTCCACAGTAATATTGTGCCAGCACTATATTACCACATAATCAATATTAAAGTCTTATATATAGCCATAGAGATATATATATATATATATATATATATATATATATATATATATATATATATATATATATATATATATATATATACATATATATATATATATATATATATATATATATATATATATATATATATATATATATATATATATATATATATATATATATATATATATATATATATATATATATATATATGTATATATAACATAGCTATTCAGCTGACTTCGTTTGATTCGCCTATTCAAAGCCTGGTTTACTACTGAACGGATGCTTGCTACTTCCTACTTACAAACCGGTGAAATCTATGCAAGTATATTTCATACTCATACTACTCTCACTGTAGATAATTTTTCTAAACATTAGAACTATGGTCATATTTCCCGGATATCTAAATACATACTTGTATATACTTTTCATAAGCAAGACCTCTGGACCACGCGTAGGAACGAAATCCCATATAAATTGAAACAATTACCTTTTTGTATTACGTTCAGTTCAGTTATCTATATATATATAAATGAATTGCTGTTCGTTAGTCTCGCTAAAACTCGAGAACGGATGGACCGATTTGGCTAATTTTGGTCTTGAATTATTTGTGGAAGTCCAGGGAAGGTTCAAAAGGTGAATAAGATCCGATAGGTGGCGCTGTTGTCGAAATTTAAATTTTTAACGTCGGTGCCTCCTAGAGGTGTCAAATGTATGACCAACCCTCAATATTTTTGCAATCCCAACACTTCCCCAGAACATATCTACCCTCTATCTTCAACCCTTAGGGTGGTCCCCATATAATTTTTTTTTTTTTTATTAATTTTTGGCGCGGGTGTGGATTTATATCGAAAATCTAAATGAATTGACCAATTTAAGTGAAATTCAGAATGTATGTTAGGGTGGTCCCCATACATTTTTTTTTAATAACTACCTTTCAGATTATTTTTATTTTTATGTACATTGATAAATCTTAAGTTTTGTCACAAATTAAATTTCTGAACGCAACCATAAAATTTGACATTTGACAACCAACTAATATGTCGATCCGTCCTCTATGTTAAGATTCATATAAATATAATTCTATAAAATATAAATGTTAAGATTCATGTAGATATAGATTAAAGCATTTGTGAAATTATGTTCAGCTAAGTACTGCTATCAAACTGATTACACCTATTGACATCACTGACACACTTACACAAATAACTAAGATGTAGACATCACTGCATGTAAGCTGGATGGGAAATAACTAAGATGTAGACATCACTGGATGAAGAAAACAACAACTTGGGCAGCCCAATGCGACAACGTATACTAAGTGTTTTTGCTCGATTCATTATCAAGAAATCAAGATACGCATACCCATTATCATCAACTGTAATCTTCTATATATATAAAAATGAATGTTTGTGTGTATGTCCTTTATAGAATCGTAAACTATGCATTTGATCATGTGATCATCTTCAGCAAAGTTGTTGTGCATGAGCCCACGAAGGTTTCTCAGTTTGTACCGGTCCAATTGGACAAAGGGGCGGGGTACCTCCCATACAAATCACAAATTAAAAATCCATTATTTCTGCTCCGGTTAACAGTATTTGAACAATATTTCGTATATAGGCTTAGTGTACATATTCTAAGTGCTGCTGCAAATATTGGCGGGATTGGACGAAGGGGAGTGGTACCTCGCATACAAATCACAAATTAAAAATCGTTTATACCTGCTCTATGTGGCTTGCTCACGCGTCGGAAAACCTTCTATTTAATCGTTTACGCACCAGCTGGAAAAACAAGAAATATTGTGTATCCCACAGCACTTCAATAAATATAAAATTGTAACGAAACGCTGCAATGTCACAATTTTTTCGAAATGAACAAAATCAATAAAATGTATCAAAATGAATTGAATGTTTGTAGAATGTCCTTCCTTCAAATTTATTTATTTAAACTACTCATCCGATTTCAAAAATTCTTTGACCAGCTGAATGCTACACCCCCCCTACAATTCAGGGATAGCGAAGCGCACCGGGTACAGCTAGTTAATTAATATATTCTCTATTGCAGCACTACCAGAGGTTGATACAGTACACAAAGTTTTGGTGCATAAAGGGTTTGAGCCGACTTCCAAAAGTAGGAATGAGGGGCGTGGAATTTATGCTCATAAGTCAATGCCCCTTCAGTATTGATTCAAATATTTGCATTTATTTTTTTATTTATATTCCATTAACTTAAAATTAAAATTTAAGAATGTCTTCTTAATGTAATTTTTAATGTCTTCACTTGAAATGAAGATCTTACTCCAAGGACTAATTCACTGAAATTTTACAAATATACACATAAAATATACATATAGGACAAGAGTGACACAAACTTTAATCATCGTTTTATGTGTGCTCTATTTAATAAAAGTTAAAGAGCACATCTAGAAAATAGTCTACGATCAATATATATTTAAGATTAACTTCACTGCACTTGGATAGATGGCAGAACCGCACACTTTTGACTATGTTTGTGAGTTTGTGATGAGAAACTCACTTATTATACTCGTATAGAGAACAATTTTATAATTTCGAAGAAAAACTCGGAAGTTCATATTTCAGTGTGAAATTAGAAAATTTATAAAATCTTTTGCATAGAAAATTTACATTGATCCATTTATACTTCAATATCATATTTAGTAAATAAAAAAGGAATGATTTTTTTACTAAGTATTATATTTGGTAAATTATTTTAATTTAAAATTTTACCAATATTTTTAAAACTATAATTTCAGTTTTCGATTTCATTCACACTCAAATCTTAAACTAATTTTCTGCATCTGCGACTGACGAGCACGAATCCAACTGGACAGGTGGGTAGTACACGAAAAATGCTGCTGACGACATTTCTCACCTCATCAAATTGCCACATCTCCTTGTCAATAGCGTTCACATCTGTCCATGTCTGCGTACTCACAAAGCCTGTGATCATTTGCATAGTTAATAACACTTTTATTACTTTGAATGTTTTCATGTAGACTATTACAAAGAAATGCATGCAATTTTTCAGCACAGAAAAGAAACTTTCACTTTGGTAGTGCATTGGAAACTGATCCGGATTGTTCGCTGATATTGCTGTACATTTTTAGTTGCGTAAAATATAGTGTAGTATTATGCGGCCCATAGACGATACATCATGATCATACTCATTCGTGTACGTGTTGAATGATGTGTTAGATGAGTTATACCGAGAATGAGAGAGAGAGTTATCGCGCAATATAAAGCTCAGAACAAACTGAATCATATATGCGAGTGCCCTAACCCCGACACGACTGGGGAAAATAGTTTCTAGTAAAGTGAGTCGAGAAATTGAAGAATGTAAGAAAGACTGATTACTATGAAGACTTGGAAATATGCTGATAAGTATCCATCATTGGGATAAAGTCGCTAGTTTCTTTACTGTACCCATTAAGGGAGGTTTCTAACTTTTCATGGTGATAGATCACGGGAGTGAATTGCAAGGTCTTTAAGACATACTGAATCGACCTTGTATGTCCTCGTAAAAGCTGATATAAAGTGAAATAAATGTTGGCACGGCTGTGATTCTTGATGTAGTTATCAACTTTATTATGTGAACAACGATATTAAAAGCAGCCGATATTTATAATATGCACGAGTAAATTATTAACATGTTATTTATGCTTGAGTTGAGAGATTATGGACTGATAAAATTGCTCAATATATACTGTTGTATTGTCAACGGTCGACTGTGTTTATTTCATATTTTATGATTAGAAAACTCTCTGTGCATTCTGAGCGTCGAAAGCCGATTCGTTTATGCACAGATAGAAATGAATTGGGAACCACTGTTCTATAGTTCGGAGAATAGTTAATATTTTCCCTTCTCATTAACTACATTCATTTACTGCACACACTCATGGAAATTTGATTTGACACACAGTTTTATTTTATATTTTCTCAAATGATATTTTTTTGTTTGATTTTATTTTATAATTTGTTCACGCAATTTCTTGAACAGTTGCAATTTTTTTCATTATTTTACTTTAGTATCGTTGGAATACTTATTAAAAATATTTTTGTCTGACTGCTTGAATTACATTTTGCATACTTGTAAAAAGCACATACAACAATACAACAACAACAACAAGAATAAGCGACAACAACAAAAGAATAACGAAAAATTTTGTTTATATGTTCAAAAATTAATTAATCACGTTTTTCGTTAAAGCTTTTTAATACAGACAAAAAATTCAAAACAAATAGAAAAGTAGTTGATTTCAACACCTCAGAGAGCCGTTTGATAAGTATCCGAAGCATGAGTTATACTGAACCCGGTATATTGCTCATACTTACGGAAAGATGTAAAATCACTGAGAGTAGAGTGATTATAATTACGGCCCATTTAATGCTTTGCATTACAGTAATAGCTACTAAGGTTTTCGAGTCGAAGAAAAGTAAGTGGAGAATTAGCATACCAAATATAGGATAGTATAATAATCCGTGGCTCCATCAGTGGTAGTGGACATAATATGCATGCACAAATTTATAAATGGTTGATTCATGTAGTTCTCAGAAGACATTTGGAGGCGTACATTTAGACCGGAGATTTTAAAATTCGTTTGGTTATTGAAGATGAAGTATTTTAATAGATATTTAGATTAAACTCGAGAGTCGTTCCTTTCAACATCTTTGAAGATTTAAATAGTCGATTTATATGACAAGTTGTATGCATTTAATGTAATTAGTTGCACATTTTTTAAAAAGGAGAAGATTTTAAAGATCCCATGTCAGATCTAGAACTATTTATATGGTACTGGTTTTACAGGGGCTCCTTGGAGATTTATGTAGATGTTTGAAATTTCTTTCGCATTTTAGCAGCAATGTTGGCACAGAATTTTTCGTTGTGTAATTATGCGTTCTTAAGATTTTAAAGGAAAAATTATTTAAAAAACATTTTTGTCAGCTCTAATAGAAAAAAATTGATTTCCTTGAAATACAGCAAATTAGAAACGAAATATTTATATTTACTTTATTTCAAAATATAGTAAAAAAATTTCTTGGCCGATTTTGCAAATCACATTTGCAGACTACACTGTGAATTACTTAGTGACCAACTTTTAAAAACTAGTGAATTTTGATAGACTATTTGTTTCGATAAAGTGAAATTGGGTAGTAGTGTCTTCAGAGCTTTTTGGTATTCCGTTTTCAGAATATATATAACTTTCTTCTGATTGTTTCCACTTAAACAATTAATTGTATCCATATTAATCATTCCCAAACTTTAATATTGGACATATTAACATTATCTGTGTATTTTTATGTAATATATCTATTGGTTTTCAAGAGCCACTTGGGATTAACTGGGAGTAATGTAAAATATGGTGGATTTGATTCTCTGGATCCATACTCAATTCATTTGCAATCGTATGCAACGAAAATTACTTTCCTATTTTGTTCTTCTTCGCTAATTGCAATTTTGTAGCGTACTTTTAGGACGAACATTTTTAAAAAATATGCGGAAGTTGCAGCAAAGTATAAAGAATTGTTTATATAAGTATTATACGAATGTGAATTTATACATTTTTAAGAAGATTTACGTAAATTACATGAAATACTTTATTCACACCCTTTTTTATTATCCTCTGGAAATGCAAATATTTTACTTCTCACGCAATATGCAGAACTCTGTTATTTAAAAACAAGTAATTTAATTTCAAAAACCAAGGGTCTCAAAAATACTTATGTTCAAAATTGTATCATCGTTTGACCAGTTTATTTATTTTCATCCAAATTTGTAGTGTACCAAATAACTGTGCCATAAGCTGCCTAAGAGTAACTTCGGATTGACCTCAGATTTTGGTTACTGAAATATGCGATAAGAAACAATTTATCTTTATACAAATATAAATAAATAATAATAATAATTTAATTTTTCAAAATAATAGTAAATAAGGAAAAGATAAATAAATTTGATTAATAAACATTGATATAGAGAACAGAAAGAAAATAAATTTTGCAGTTGCGAAAACAGTTAGTAGTTAGTTTCTTAATTTCAAAAAATTAGTATTATAAAAATTTCATTAGATGTAAATTGAAAATGTATCAAATTGGCATAAATCGCGGCGAAACAACTTTGAAACCATTTGCTAAGTGGTAGTATTGCTGATATTTTACAATTTGTTGGTATTATTCAAGGCGTTATACAACATATAACGCATATATCCAAGCACTCAGGCATTGATGTCCATTGTACTTAGCCTGGAAAATATTTACTGAAGGGGGAGATATAGAGGATTTTCGAATCCTTTCCTTTGCAGACAACTAAACTGCACTATCGGTCCTTGTGAAAATTATTCGCTTGGCTCCTGATCCAATCTATACCGCCTGCTAAACTTATACCGATAAATGGCTCTGTCCAATTGGAGTGCCCGCAGATCTACAGGGCGGATTATAATAAAAGCCCCGACCTAAATTTACACCAATTCATAACTTTACACCAACTCTCTTTGAAACACTTTTAAAAATGGAATTAAGGTATACAATTTTATTCTTCCCCGCCCACCTCAATATAGAAATCCGTAATAGAATCTTACAAATGTATTATAACCTGGGATTTTTACTATGAACTGGTTATAGGTATGAACTGAATATATGGATACTTGTGCGTAGTTGAAAAAATTTGAGAGTAAGAGGTGGGGTCTTTCGTAGTCGGTCAAACACCATTTCAGTCCACTCTATTTGTATAATATTTAAAATATTGAAGGTATTTTCCAGTTACGAGTTTAGATCGTTCTTTCTTCAGAATAAGTTGATATTAAGTTCAATTAGTGGTTCAGTTAGTAAGCAGTGATGGCTATTCCAATGGATATTGCACCGATCTTTGTTTTCTCCAAAGAAGGAAATTTGATCAGGAGTTTATTTTCATCTGAGTTGAGTAATATCCTGAATAGATATTGAAGATGACATTACACTGTACAACCCCCTAAAACCCGGTTTTGTGTGACATTTTAGCACCAATTTAGAATAAGTACGAAATTAACCCTTAAACACATTTTAAGTTTTCACTTATTTCTGGCGTTCAAGTTGAATTTTGAGCTTTGATGTATTCAGAGGCTTGTAGTAGAATTTTATGACAAATACATTTGAACCCGACATTTTATCCCATTATAGCCCTGTATTATTGGTATTTTTTGTACTTCTTCACAAAAGGGACAAAAAAAACCCATGCATTGAAGAGTTAGAGGGTTAAAATGTTCCATAAAAATGTTCCTCGTAGAATTTTACATACATCTGCTACACACATCCTATACCTAAAATGCAAGGGTCGCATGGTTTCCTATGGTGATTCACCATAAGAATGTGCAAAGGGGGGTAACTTTAACCCCTCTAAAATAAAACTCAGACGTAAACTGTCAAAACGACGATACACGTATAGTTTTTTTGGTCCCCTCTACTTGAATCCATTGTCGGAACCTTGTTATTTTCGAAAAAGTTTGATTGTGTTGTACAGTGTTATATATGTTCCATGGTAAATGGCGAACCTGAGCTGAGTAAGTATTAACGAAGTACACAATACACTACACACGAAACGCCCTTTCCTTCTGACAGAATAAAATCAGTAAATTCAGAAAATTCAGTAATAAAAAATGCTATAATTTTGAAATATAGTTATAATGCTCGATCAATGTCTTTGTTACAAAAAGTATTGCCACAAATGTTAATTTGAAGGTGCTCAATTATTAAACATATTTAATTTGTTTTACATGTTTTTGAGTTAAGGAATCTTTCTTAAAATGATATACTGTTGGACATAACTGCCACATCAATTGCCAATGGGCAACTATGAGAGTGTAATTTATGAATTCTAGCGAATAGAGCCAGTAACAGAGCTATGAGTAAGATATTTTAATTCTACTTACATAATTTGACATATATATAAAAGGCACATTTGACTTGCGTGGTCAGTTCGTCCTTCCTACTTGGCAACTCGCAGACGCTCATAATTCCTGAGATGATAGCTTTTTGCCGGCTTACAAATGAAAATATTGCTTCAATGCCAAATTTAATTCCAACTCCAACAATGAAAAATGACCAGAGATAAAAAAATTTAATAAAGAGCAGTGAAAAATAAATAATAAAAAGAAAACAAAATAAAAAATTGAATAAAAAGAATACAAATATAAAAATCACTTGGAAAAATAATTACAGAGCGCTATGGACATAAATATGACAATTATTATGGCGAAAAGTCTGTAAAGTATTTTATTGCCCCGCTTGGCCTTTGGCCTCTGACTGACTCAACGCTGACTTGAGGCGTAGCAGCTTAGGAAAGGGGATACAATTTGTGGAGAAGGGACACAGGATGTGAAAGTTGTGGGCTGCATCACAGCCACTCATGACAAATTGTGACAATGAACAAATATATAACTGCGCCATTCGCTATGGCCAAAATAAATACGACCATGCCCACTCAAATTCTTTACAGCCAGCTATTGAGAATGACTAATAGCGCGATGGCGAGGTGGTTGTGTGGTGAACTATACAATCCTATAACAATAGTGATTAAATTCGCATTCGCCAGGATTATTATCGTTGGTTCTCTGGAGTTTTGTCACATTAAATGCGCATCATAAATTCCCTTCATTATGTCGCCGCGAGATTTCAGTTGGGTGAGTGACTGCATGCATGAGTGTGTGTTTGGCTTACTGGAGTTATATTATTAAGCCATAGCAACAACAACAATAACCACAACAACTTTATAGTTCAACTACCCAAGAAAAAAGGAGGAAGCAAAGCCACCACTTCAGCCCTTCGCCGAACGCCGCGCATTGCATTTCAGTCTCTGGAGCTGCTTCGGCGTGCCCAGTGCTGCTTGCCTGTCTACGCTTTTAGGCTTCATAAATTGACCACTTTACCCCCTCAAATGTTCGTTTGAGCGTTCATGCATTTAGGCGTGTGGGCAAGTTGTACATAATTTATTATAGTTTTGTGCCGTCGTCTGCATTTAGCAATGAAATGCTGCGGGGAGCCTCATTTGCTTAGTGGTATGGTTGGTGATGGCACAGGGCAGGGGGGCAGGACAATGCGTGGCTGTAGCATCTTTTGTTTAAATTTTATTGCTTCTCTATGCATATTTGAACACATATAACCTACGCTGGATTTTAATAGCCTAAAAGCATGCTTTGTTATGTGCCGTTCTTTTTTATAGATTTTGGGTTGATTGAGAAATGAATTATTGCTTTGACAGGCTATTTATACACTAAACTAAGCAATTTTAGATGAGCTAGAAATGTAAAATATGCGCATAATAATTAGAATTTTAAATTATGTACAGTTGTAAAATAATTGTATAGTGGGAAACTGTTTAATGGAATTATAAAAGGCGTAGCGAACTGCTTTATAGCTATGAAGGCGGAGAATTCCAAACGCTTCATAAATGATGCTATATAATTCATTAGCAATTTCATAGATAGAGCTCAAATATAGTATGTTTGTACAGATCAAAATTGCGGATAGTGGGCAGACGTTTCTAGAAAAATGCCGAAAAGCTGGTCAAAATAGAAGGACTCATTCGATTCGTACACAAAAGGATAATGTCAATTGCAAATATTAAAAGTCATTCAACAGTAACTATATAAGTATTTCTTCAATATGTATTATTAATTTTGTTGTCCTATCCTAAAAGTATGCTTGAAAAAATAATGTAATTTAATATGGTGAACGAAATCATTGTTGGAATAAAGCCATTTTTGAAGAATATATGTAAGGGTACTTTAAATAATTTTTTAAACTCATTGCTAGATGTGGCCAAAATATAAAAGCACGACATCGTCATGTGAAAGTCTGTAATATAAACCAAAAGTTCTCAATAGTGGAATATTTAGTATCAACTTATGTGGATACAAATTATTTATCACACAATACTGTTACTACATCGACCATAGGCTTGGAAATTTCGTTCGAGTTCTCTCATAGTCGATTTCAACCTTCTTTACTTGTTGAAGATTATGTATTTTTTATTTGTACGAACTAGAGGCACATTATCTACATTAGTGATGCCAAATGTTAGTGCTCGCAAACTAGGCTGCGGGTATTTAGTAGTTTGCAAAGGGTGTTGTGCGGGTAAAGGGAACTTTCTTATATGTATAGGCAAAGATCTCGACAAATAAGAGTGGCATACAAGTGTGTTTCTGCCCAGAACACAAATTGCAATGTGGGGCAAAAAAAAGAAATTGGTTATTTTTTCAAGTTAGAACTTTTCTTGTCAATAATGCAAAAGTACGCAATATATTTGTAGCATAACAATTGCAATTTCAAATATAAATGAAAAGGTTAAAAAAATTTATAATAAGAGAGCAAATAGAAAAATTCATTTCAACTTATAAATAAATAATGTACATATTCTACATTCTACATTAAACAAATGGAATCTGTATTAGGTTCTATATACTTTGCTGACGAAAGACGCAGCACTGTTGTGCGATTAAAGTCATTAAGACGGTTTCGTAGGCGGAATTTATTCAATTTCAAAGTTGAAATTGCACACATAAGTATGTATTTCTGCACAAATTATTATATAACTTTTAAGATAACTTAACCACAGTATGAAAACAACGAGAAGCCGCACCGCGTTATTCTCCAGGAAGTTTTTTAAAACGCTCTTTTCCCACTTTCACATGTTACACACACTTTCAAAGCATGTTGCTCTTCCCCCTTTACTCTTACCCATAGTACCAAATTTGCTCCGACCAAATTTGAGCAAGAGGTATACTTTTAGCAATCAGCTCGTATGAGCTGAGTAGGGCATCATGAATCTCCATTATATTTAGACATTCTTGGTATTAATCCATATTAATTTGAAGATTTTAACTGCAATACCCTCAATAATTAAATGCAAATATTATTCTTATTATTTATAAACGAAATTATAATTGATGAGAAAAACATTGGAGCAATGTTAACGTAGCACTTAATGTTACGGGAGATACTGATATTATATACATCTTAAATATCATAATACAATTGATTATTGTTTTAAAAATTTCCTATACTTTCTATGTATATTCTAGAAAGCCATTATCGTTAGATTAGAAATATTGTGCAGTTAGCTAAACGATAATGCATTAAGTCTTAATTTACACATTTAAGCCTTGGTTTACATACATTGAAGCAATTCCCGATTATATATATACAGGAAAAGAATTGATGCTATATTTATTTATCCCCAGAAAACCAGATTGGACTCAGCGACTCGGACAACTAATGCTACAAGTGTGGGTATTTAAAACTGTGCATTTTTTTCGGGCTTTTATTCGCATTTCATTTTCCCACAAATTATTGGAAAAGTAGAAAACCTTTGTTTCCATATTGTTATTTATGATCTGATATTGTTAAATATTTGAATGTGTTCTGGGCTGCATGTGATCGCAAAAAAATTAAAAATTGAACAATGAATCTTAGAGGTTGTGGTTCGAGAAATTAAGGATTATATAAAGGAAGAAAGTTGTTATATTATATTATTATATGAGGAAGAGAACCTATTCCTGCAGGCAAGCTATTAATATACAAGTTTGTCCCCATATGACAATACACATCACGAGTTTATCAATGTTACGGAAAGGTTTTCAATAGATAGAATGATCCTGAAGCAATTAACACTTAAATCCTTAATCTTCCTTCAAAAGTTTTTTTTGGTGGGTTTCAAATTACAAAAAAGTAGAAGAATTTATTAAATGGATTTTTCTCTGCTGCTAATAAATCCTATTCTATCATAGGTAGAATTTTTTAAATGAAGTTCTTTGGCAAACAACATAAATGGTAAATCTGTGTTATGTTTTAACTAAAGGTAGTCCAGTGAGGTTTTTACCGGTCGCAATTTATTTTCTGACCTAGTAATATACTCGTATTCTAAGTTATATTCCTAAGATAAGTACGTGTTTATTGAAAGCCCCAACTCCTAGTACCAGTTACATTATTGTAGTTATGGCTATTTATATCAGGTCTCTAAGAGTATCAACTTTCGTATTGATTGCTTCATCTGCGTAGTTCACCATTTATTATAGAGGTATATTATAAAGTGGGTAATAACAATTGGAAGTAAAATGTCTCCTTGCAGGACAGTGTTTATTAGTCAGTGCTGTTATGCCACACTCCAATCTCTCCAATTTTTCTCTCACAATATGTTAGGTGGTGTAGTATGATTACCCTTCCAGATCCACGAAATTACAATGGCTAATTTCTTTTCATATATCTTCCTTTTTCTCTAACAGAAAACTTTGCTATTTATGTGCCCGTTGTGTATATATATGGTGGAAGGGTTTTCGAGATCTAGATTGATAAATAAATAGATGGAAGTGGAGCAGGCCCGAGAGCCGCCGAAGAAGGAGGCCTCGAAGCACTCAGGCATTGATGCCCTTTATACTGTAAGCCTGGAAAAATATTTATGGGAAGGGAGGGATATAGAGGATTTTGGAATGGAAATTATACCTTTTCAAACTTCTTTAACTCTTTTATGAACTTCAGAAGTCTGTCCAGGGATAAGGAATGTATATTATCCATTCCCAAAACATCTGACCCTAATATGCGCCTCCTCATTCTGGCAAAGGAAAGACAAGCGAAGAGAAAATGATCTGCGACGTCCTGTTCTTCCTCCAACCAAGAGATGCAGTTCGGATTCTCGATTTTCCCTATGGTCGCCATATGATGGCCCCATGCAGTATGCCCCGTGCGTGACCGAATATGTCAGAAGGAAATTTCCAACTCGCCTGTTTGGGCTTTCTAGGAAGCACAGGCAACTAAACTGCGCCATCGGTCCTTGTGAATATTATTCGCATGGCTCCTGATCCAATCTATACCGCCTGCTAAACTTATACCGATTAATGGCCCTGGTCCCGCAGATCCACAGTTTACCAATTCATCAGCTAATTCGTTCCCCTGAACACCCGGACCACAAATAAGTTCAAGTAAATTCCATCTTGTATGAAGTTAAGTATTGACTTACTTTCTTGGATAATTTTAGAAGTAGTTACCGCGTTTTCTGAGGCCTTCACTGCTGCCTGACTGTCACTACAGACTCTAATCTGTTTACAGTGCCATTGCTTGTCAATCACCAATTCCGCTACCTTCAGTATAGCAAACACAGCCGATTGGAATACCGTTGCCATACTTTTCATAGCCGAAAAGCATTTGACATTCTCATTCACATACCAGCCAGCCTTCCCTTTTCAGTTTTGGAGCCATTAGTGAAGAAAGTTTCCGCCAGGTCCCATACAAGTAGCTCTGGATCTCTCCATTGCTCTCTTGTCGGGAAGCTGACTTTGTACTTTATTCCAAAATAAACTCTAGGTAAGAGTTTATCCTTCGGTGTCAGAAACAACTGGGACTGTTTCGACAGTCTCTTGATCTCTCTATGCCCAAAGTTCTTGCCATTATGACAATATCCATATGAATATAACCGACATATCGTTTGCATCGCCTCTTGTTGAATCATAAGATCCAATGGTGGCAAGTTCAACAAAGCATTCAGAGCGTCACCCAAATCAAATGTGATACCCATTGCACCCGTAATGCCCAAACATACACTTCTCTGTAGTCTGTTTAACACCAATTATATGGACTTAACCCCAGTTCTGCGCCACCAGACCACAGCAGCATGTAATGTAATGTAATGGTTGTACGGGTTAGGCTAAGGCCTTTATGCACTGCGACCAACTTGTTCTATTGTGCGCCCCTTCGTACTTAATTATTTAGTATACTTAGTATATCAAGGAATCGGACCAGCTCCTTTGGAGAGAGCATTTGAAGGTCTTCATCTTCTAGTATATAGGAACCTAAGATCCTCTGTCTCCTGTGGCCTAATGCATCACAGTTGGTGATTAAGTGTCCACAGACTCCTCTTCATCACAGCAGAATCTGCAAGTGCTCGTGCTAGATATACCTATTTTGTGTAGGTGTTTGCTGCAGGCGAAGTGGCCTGTTAATGCTCCAGAGAGTGATCTAAGGCATTTTTTGTTTAAGGTAAGAGCGATTTTTGCTCTATTAGCGTCAAAGCTCAGGAATTTTTTGGAGTGATCGAGGCCGTCAATGCCATTCCAATATTCGCTGATTTTATGTTGGATCCATTTTTTGGTCTCTTGTTTTATGTTGTTTTTATTAAAGCCAAAGAAGGGGGTGGGTCCAATAAATGATCCTTCAGCCCCTTTTTTGGCATAAAGGTCTGCCTTTTCGTTACCTTCGTGTCCTTCGTGTCCTGGCACCCAAATCAGAGAGACCTGATTGTGGATGGCCAGTTCGTTGACTGCGTTGTTACACTCTATAAGGACTTTTAATGTAAATGTGTAGCATTTAAGAGCTTTGAGGACTGATTGACTGTCTGAGAGTATTTTAATTTTTACTCCTTTAAGTCCTCTTTTAGATAAGATTTCCACTGTTTCCATTATAGCATAGAGCTCTTGGTGAAATTGAGTACTGAGTCTGTGTGGTCACTTGCCTGGGTCATGTGCATAGCATCTTTGACCAAATTTAGAATTTCTAGGTGTCCAGTGAGATTTGCTGGTTTGAATTTTTCATTTGCATGGATTGAGAGTGCTTGCCTTGCAGCTTCCTCTTGAATTGCTAGGTGTAGCGGTGGTAAATTTAACAGCGCTTCCATGCCAGCAGTTGGGGTAGTTCTCATAGCCCCTGTGATGCTTAGGCATGCCAGCCTTTGTAATTTGCACAGTTTTAATTTGGCTGTTGTTTGTTTTGTTTTTCCCCACCATACCAATGCCCCATATAGTATGATGGGTTTAACCATTTGGGTGTATATCCAGGTCATTTTGGGGCTCAGACCCCAGAATTTTCCCAGAAGATGTTTTGTAGTCCAAAGGTTTTTCGTGGCTTTTTTTTATTACCGAGTGAAGGTGTGCCTCCCAGGTGATGCAGGATGATACCTAGATATTTTACCTCTTCATGTAAGGGTACCTCTATTCCATTTATTTTTAATGTTGGGATATCAAATGTCCTTTTCCTGGTGAAGGGGACAATAGTGTTTTTGGTGGGGTTGATTGATAGCCCCTCTTTCCTGCACCACTCCCATGTTGTGTCTAAGGCATCTTGCATCAGGTCTCCAATAGTCCTTTCATGATTGCCTTGGATTATTATAGATAGGTCATCTGCATATCCAATTGTTTTGTATCCTTTATTATTAAGCAGCAGCATACAAAATTATTGGCCTAACCAATGCTGTGTAGAGCCGAAATACACCAGCTGGTTTCAGACGCCAAGTCTTACCAAATGCTCTTCGGCATTACCCAAATATTTTATCTGCCCGACTTACCTTCAGTTCAACATGCGTCTTCCAAGTGAGTTTCCTATATAGAACGATGCCTAAATATTTCACTTCCCTGGAAAGACTGATATTTACACCTTTTTGTACTGGTACTTTAAGTCCTACCAATTTTATTTTTCGTGTAAAAAATACCACAGTTGTCTTACTTCGATTAATAGTAAGTCCCTGGGAAGTGCACCTCTCGGCCATCTTGTCCAGAGTTCTCTGTACGTTTGCACATACAGTCCTAACGGACATTGCTGATGTCTGTGCACATACATCATCCGCATATTCTTGGATGTGTATTTCATGGTTCTGTAACTCAGTCAGAGAAGAGTCTTCCACAAAACACCACAGAAGAGAAGATCTAAGTACAAATATATAAAGCTATAAGTTTCTCTCCACTTTTACCATAAATGAAGACCAACTACTTAGCCTCTATTATTTTGGGAAATTTATGGGTTCACTGCCTCCAGACAGATCATTGATATTTTTTCAAAATTCCATGGAATGTGTTTCGAATAAAGACTAATGAACCATTTTGTTTTTTTTTTTTCAATTCAGGAAAGACCGTTTTCTAATACAGCTGTAAAATCTCATTGATTTGAAAGGTTTTAAGGATTTCACAATAAACTCAATTGTTTTTATTTTTTAATCACTCTTTTGTTAAGAATTCATATTCAAAAAGTATTTTTTTATTGTTGAAAACGCATCCGTCACAGGAGTCCTTAACATAATCTCCCGAAGAACTACCGTAATAAGCTGCCAGCCTCTTCTGTATCCACTGAATTGAAATTCAATTTAATTGGAAGACTTTCATTTTAGTATCCATCACAATTCCTCTGAAAGACCGTGAAGTGGGAACCGGTTGACATAAAAATACATTAAACTATGCTGTTATTATTACAACGCCAATTAAGTTAAAGGCAAAATTTCCCATACAGCTCATCGAACAAGTTAACTTCTTCATTAAAATGCTAACCCAATTTTCACTTTCTGGAACAAATTTAAATTTTCTCCACTTAAACTAACACCCAAAGTAACCTAAATTTCGTAGTCGATTGGCACTTCAGAGCATCTGAAACCTAACTACAACAACAATAACAACAAGGGACAAATTACGGGCGCATATTGATAAAGTTTTCAATTTCACTCGAGAGCCAACGCCAGGAGAGTTGTCTTCTACAGCAAGTTATTAACCGTAAAATTCAATTAAAAACATGTTAGAGCACTTTAGATTGAAATAAAGCGATTGGCCATATGCAAACAAAGAAAAAAGCACTACAGGAAAAATTATCAACAGAAAAATGGAAGCAGTTTGTATGAGGAAGGGATTATAGTGCCAGCAGGAAGAGTGATAGGGCAGCCCTGGCTGCAAGTTCTCGCTGCACACATGCACTTATTTGCAAACTCTTGGGAAGCCAACTCATTTTGCGAAGCTATTAGAAGCGTAGTTTGCCGCCTGAAAAATTACAATGTCAACAACAATGGGGGAGGAAGTAGCAGCAGATAACTGGGAAGAAATTTAGCTGCAAAATCACCGGAAAAAAAAATCTCGTTAAATGGCAACAAGGCTCACCCTGGACCGAGGGTAGTTTCAGTAGAAATTAATTGCTTTATATTGAGTGATAATTTATTTCAAGCATAGCTCTAGTTACAACGACGACGGCAGTAGCGGCCACAACAACAGCGAGTAAGGTCTTTTAAAGGATAACACAAGTATTATACCGAACAGCGCTATGGCAACAGCAGCGAAGCATAAAGGGTCAATCACATTAGTGGCGCAGTGCTGCGAAGAGGTCAAATGATAGCGTCCGGCGGGCCAGCATGTGTGGAGCGAAGCGGAGCGCCTTAACACGACTTACATGCGAGTTACTCTCGCTCGGCCAAGCTCAGGGGTTGCGTAGTGTAGACGCAAGCTGATTATAGACCACTCGCTGTGCTGTTTTCTGAAGCTCGCACAAATGGACACATGCTCGAGCACGGCCACTTACTCGCACATGTGTAGAGAGTGCGAGGAAATCGCTTTGCCCAGAATTATTGGACGCAATTTTTACTTAGCCTGCAGCATGCACTCATGGCTACTGTTGAATTGTTGTTGTTATTGCTGCATTTATTCCCTTAAGCATTTGTTATTCTAACTAATGTGCAATAAATTTAATCAATGCATTTAATCAGGATAATTTTATTATTGTTTTGATGTGTTTATGAGCTGCATTGATTTATTATTTTGTATTGCCATTTTTATGCTCCGTGAGCAACAGCGTGGCATAGGCCGTAAATCAAGTTATTTCGAAAGCTTTTGTCCTCTTAACAAAGCATAAACTGGCGATGCCATTAATTTGCAGCTTCAATATAGTTGTTAATTCACATATTTGTAAGTAGATGTTTGGCTGATTAGAAAGAATGAGGGTTTCCGCTATAGAGCTTGCACCACAGTCACTTGGGGCTCGTATGCCTGACTATGTGGAACATTTTAATATGCTCTTAAGGTTGTATATTCGTGTGAGAGCGACTTCATACTGTGCTGTTGAACAATTGACCATGCTTTCTAATAATCCATGTTAGATAAATCCTGCAATCAGAAGGTTAATGGCTTATTTCCCCTTAAAAAATTCAGTCCTGGAATTAACTGGATATGCACATATGACAACTGTAACTATTGCTTTCGGTTTAGTATTGACAAAGCCTCGATAGTTAGTGTTGGAACTCTACTTGTTATTGTTATTGTTATGAATATGTTGAAATTGTTGTTAACATTTTAAAGTGTAATATTGTGTAATTATTAATGGGCTTCAACTGCCTCGATATGTCATTAGTTCCGAATGCAACGATTTTTATTGCTAAAATAATTAAAGAATATATTTTTCTTGTTATTATTCAGCGGTAGTTGCAATGTCCTGGGATTACAGCAATGATAAAATGAACTCACTGGTTATAGTTCACAACTTTTTGAAAGCCAGATCTACCAATATATATATATATATATATATATATATATATATATATATATATATATATTTATATATATATATATATATATATATATATATATATATATATATAATTTAAATGCCAATACAACTGTGCTTAGTTGTAAATATATTATTAATAAACGCAGATAGGGAATAAGTGGCCATTAGACTGGTGTATATACGAGTATATAAAAAGGATTTCATTGTTGCAGTTCATACAAGTATATGAGTGCTATTAATAATACACTCCGATTGGATAACAGGCGCTCGTTCGAGTCCAGTATGTACAGCTGCATTGCTACTATATCTAAAGCTGCATGGACCCATGAGGTGGTGCATCAAAAATAATAATTGACACTTAGGTTAGGTTAGGTTAATGTGGCAGCCAGTTCAAGGACCAGCTCACTCAGACCACCATGGGTCCATTGTGATACCACCGCGCCACAACGCACCTCCGATTCACTCGTCGAACCATTTTGAAGCCGTAATAAAGCGCAGGATTTGTTTGATCTTCGCGCTAGACACCTCTGCAAGAGAGCTAAAAGCGTATTTGCCTAAAGAGCCCGCTCTGCTTCTGGCCAGCGGGGGGCAACTACAGAAGAGATGTTCCACAGTCTCCTCCTCATCCCCACAGCTTCTGCAGTATTCATGAGAGAATACTCCCAGCCTGAGAGCATGTCTGCCGAAAAGCCAGTGACCTTACGAGATATTCTCTCTCGGCAGGGCAAGCAAGTCTCTAGTTTTCCTACTATTAAGTTCCGGCCACATTAGCCTAGTCGTTATGCAACTGCCCTCTTGTGCCCAAGACCCATTGGTCTCACGCACGACCCTATCCTTCAGCATCAGTTTACAGGTGGCAATAGGTATTCCAATCTCACATCTGTCCGTGCCTAAAGGAAGGTTGGTACCCCGTCTGGCTAAGTCATCAGCCCGGAACCCATATAAGGCGTATCTTGAAAGCGGTACTGATATCATTTAGGGCTGCTCGGCAGTCCTGAGCAACCTTTGATTTCAGTGCCACCGAATTCATTGACAAGATGGCCGCCTGGCTATCAGAGTAGATATTTATAATATTTCTTGTTACGGCATGTCTATTTAAGTAGACGGCTACCTCCTTTATGGCTAGGACCTCTGCTTGATAAACACTGCAGTGGTCGGGGAGACGGAAAGAAAGTTCCAGTCCCAATTCTTGTGAGAAAACTCCAAAACCGACTCGACCGTCAAGTTTGGATCCGTCAGTGTAGAAATTAAGTTCTCCCCTTCTCCATGGCATTGGTGTTTACCACTCTCTTCTAGACGGAATATATGTCTGGAAGTGCCTATCGAAGTTGCAAAAATATATATATATATGGTCAATATGTTGGATAGAACTACTCCAGGTATGCGCAATAGTCGAGTGACCAATCTGCCGATCATGCCATAACGCCGCACATTTCAGCCTTAGTGCTGATGTGGCGGCCACTTGTTTCCCTACCAGCTCTAATGTAGGTAGGTTGAGTATTACTTCTAAAGCTTTAGTAGGCGTGGTCCTTAAGGCACCAGAGATACATAAAAAAGCCGTTCTTTGGACATTGCTCAGAAGCTTCAAATAGCTTTGTTTCTGAGTGGCTGGCCACCATACCAGTATTCCATATAGCAATATTGGTCTGACCACCGAAATGTATAGCCAGTCCATAAATCGTGGGAATAGCCCCCACCTGATTCCGACCGCTTTTTTACATGTGTACAAAGCAATATTGGCCTTCCTGACTCTTTCTTCAATATTGACACTTATAAAGCTTCAATTGCAGTCAACGACCCTGTGAGCTACAGTTTATTTAATAAATATAGAATCCGCCTATAGTTCAAATCCCCTTTATTAACTGATTGCAGAAATTCCACTACATGGAAAATACATTTTATAAGGGTGATAAAATTTTATGAAATGATTAATATCTATTACTTATTATAATATAATCAGAATGTTGCTAAAATGTTAAAAATTTCAACCCCAATATTTATTAAAACAGCTGTGGAATAATTGGATTTGGGTTTCGGTGACTTTACAGTAAACCATCCTCGACGGTATTCTTAGAGAAGGAGACAACAAGACCTTGCATGACTAACAGCATCAGGGAGAACAACAATCCATACATAATGTTCTAAATACTCTATGAATGCCATTCCTGCAAATCTCATAGTGATTACTGTACAAGTTCGAAGACAATACTTTCTTTACTCTGGATTGAATAGTAGAAATTTTGCACCAGGTTTCCTTTTCTTGTGTTCTTTCATTTAACCAATTTTCTTTTTTTTGGGAATTTCGTTGAATTAACGTCATTAATGTTTCTATAATTTGTATTTTGCATGAACGATTTTGCAATTTTTCCCTTCTCCAGTACATTTTACGGCCTTTCCAGTACATTTTACCGCTTTTCCATTCTCACTGCTTTATGCTACTATTGCAGTGCTTCCACTATTAAAATATTTAAACTATGAATATTAGAGTTAAAAGTAAACAATTAAAACAATTATGTAGAGACAAAAGTCATTCGCTGAAGACCCGATCAATCTTTTGTTTTTCTTTTTTTGCAGTCACTGAAGTACCCCGACATATTAACTGCAACAATTTTGCCACCATGTCACCGAATGATTTACGATTGCCAACATACAAATGAAAATTGTACGAGTGCACAAACATTTGCGGTGGCACCGGCCACAAAACAGGAAAACATAAATGAGTGCTTGTCGCTAGGACCACAGCAAAAAGACACGGCATACGGGCTACAAAACAGAACGACCCCAGTCGGCAGACAAAAAACAAAGCAGAGACAGAGACAGAGAGCATATGTGAAGGGTTACGTTCAGAATAGGCCAAATAGACTAAAAAAGCTGGTGGAATAGCATGACCATGTGCTAAAAAGAAAAGCCGGCTGAATAACAGGCAAAAGCGTTAACAAAATTTAATAAAAGCGCTTACAATGCAAATGCCTGGCATTCTGGTTAGTTTTATAAAATGAAAAGAGAAGCGGCAAAACACCATGGAATGGAAACGGTTAACAAATTTAAGTGGCCGCAACTAAGCACAACGTATGCCATGGTCTCAGTCTCAGTCTCGGTTGCAGTAGCTGTCGCAGCAGCTTCAGCCTCGGTCGCAGCCTGAGCGTCAAGTTTCATGGCCAGGATATTAAATATGCTGCTTGAAAATTTACCACAAAAAAGGCTACACTACGGCAATTGTTATGCGACACCAACTGCACTCGTAATGAAAATGCAAAGGCGCACAACACCAACACCAAGAAAGGCCCCAATAAAAAACCATGCAGAAGTATAAAGCACAACCTGATGCTTGACTAGATTCTGAAGTTTCACGTATGGTTGTGTGAGTGGAGTGTATGTGTCTGCATATGCTACTCCCTATTTGTGTATTATCGGTGGTGTTGTAGCTCGGGCTTTTTCTCTAAGCACATCGCAGTAATCTGTTCAATGCCAATGAAAGCAACGATTTCGTATAAACGAGGATAATGATCTGTGAGTGAAATTTTAAAGGTCTGGCTATGACCTCATCAGTTTATAATCAGTTTATTAATAAAAAGGGTCAATAATTGTTGTAGTTGATCCTACACCGAGTAAGGTTGAGAAAATGAAGACGTAAATATATTAGTATGTTATCTACTTCTAAAAATTTGTTCTAACTAAAGTGGGAACTAAATATACTTTACCAAATGACAGTGATGTATAACCGTCTGGAAATACAGCGCTCCTACTTGGGGATAGAATTAAATGAAATTAGGCAATCAAAAAAATATATAATTAATTCTGGAGTATTGTAAATAAATGTATGTGAGTACATAATATACATATATGCACAATTTTGCAGGTCGTCTGACGACAGATACTATCCCAATCATCAGCATTCTTGGCAGCTTTCAGTTCTTAGAGCTTACAGAAATCATTGCAATGCAAAGTTATACTGAAAAGTAAATCTTGACTGAATTGATTTATGATATTATTTATACAATAAAGAATTATCACAGCTAAGTCAGTAGAGATGGCATTCACTTCCAGAGAACTTACATACTGCGAAAGACAAAACACACCCATAACTAGTATACTGAGTAGCCTTTTAATTCCAATATATTCCCGAGAGATACCCGAGTTTGTTTCCATAATATTGTAAATTCAACCGTTGAATACTTTAATAAATTTGGAAGCTTGGGTTTGGACAGGAATTTACTGTTTTTTAAAGGTTGTTAAAACACTTTTCCCAATAGTACTCGCTATGTTATTGTACTTATTTTAGAAAAAAATTCTTAAAGCATTGCTTACTCGGCCTCTTTTTAAGTAGAGTTTCGTATAGTTACCAAGCTTCAGCAAGAAATTTAGGAGAAACGTAGGAAACAATCATAGAATTATTTTCTTGGACAAATCATTATAACCAAATGTGGAAGCGAATTAATTAGTGATATTCAAATCTGCCTCCATCAAGTACGAATTGAACAACCAATTGAAGAAATTCTCAAAGTGTATGGACAGTGGTCCGTGGGTTAACTAACCCATAGAAGTATGGTTCAGTAACAAAATATTGGTTGACAAAGTGTGTTTCGAAATGATTCTCTTTCAAATATTCAAGTCGATCACTGATAAATAAATATGTCCTTTCAAGATTCGAACTCATGTGGTAATTATTTAATTTTTAACCAGCATGGAATATCATCAATATTAAAAAAAAAACCTCTGAATTTAAGAATAGAATTTCAGATTTTTCAAAATAAATAAAATGGTATTCGTGGTTTCGTTGGCAAGGGTGGGGTCGGCATTGAACACAAAAACATTGTTGGTAGCGCATTCCATCAACAAGACTCTAACAACTACAGAGATTTTGCAACCTTCCTCATTAATGGTGGCGAAATCTTACAAGTTACTAGTGATTGAGATTCATTTATCCACCTTATAATTAACCAAGGACAAACGACCTGCTAAATTCGCCGTAAGAGGCTGGAAGGTTTATGGCGGTGATTACACGACACTGACCTATTGTCACAGATACGACCAAATTAGGTATTCTTCATAGCCCCTTTTGAAGAAGTGAAGAAAATGATAGCGGAAATTCCGAACGCTTCCTTGGCAGCTAAACATATTATCAACTTTTTTATACAATAAAATGAATCGATTGTCCTTTTTGACAGCTTTTACGACATTTCTCATCCAACATTTTTGGAATGTTTTTATTCAAATGTTTTGCGTATTGTTGAAAGGTTTGGTCTTCCATTGAACAGCTCTGTTTGCAAATGCTGTAAATATACGGAATATGGCTTCCATTTTGCTGAAACTAAATATTTTTTACATTAATTCTGAACACAAAATGTCTGTTGCTAGTATCTTTGGTTATATATACTAGTAGACGCCATTGACCGCAATGGTATGTCATCAGCTTCCAAAAATACATCGGAAGTCCCAAAGTCTCATAAATAACTAATTCATGCGGCACATAGGGAAGTGTTGTCTGCGCTGGGATAAAATGTTGTACTAATTCAGGTGAAAATGTGCGTCATCAATGGAGATGACTTTCCATGGAAAAATAAATTTACCGTTTTCATAATATAATTAAAGGAGTTTAATGCATTTTGCATTGAGTGACGAGTCTATTGGTAGATTTTAAGTTGACGAAATATATTAAACTGCACACGAATAATTTGATATCTGACAAATGACAGAATTTGTTTAAACATACGAGTATGCTAAAGTTGAAAAGGATTGTTCACAGCAAGGAGGTTTGTTCATACATAAATTTTTATGATCAGGCTAACACTGATTCTGCGGCATGGGATTTATTAGTAAATTTTAGGTAATTTTGGTCTGCTGAATACAAAAATAATATTTTTGGTCAATTGATTCTACTTTTTGAGATAAAGATAAAATAAAAATAAATCATTTTATACTGGAAACTAAATTTTATAGAGGTTAATATTTTTTAAAACGTTTATTTTAAAATAATCAAATGATTTCAAACAAACAAAATGCTATAAATGTTATAAATAATAAAATATAATAAAAGTAATGAAAAAAAAAACAAAAACAGATCAATAAGAGTTAAGAATACCGATTTGTATGGGATTTTCTATGGTGTTTTTGGTCCGGACAGTCTCAGACAGTCGCGCTCGCCCTTAGAAAAACCTTGAAGTGTGGGACTGCATCCTTCGAATTCACTTTCACTATTGCTTTTATTCTGACTATCTAACATTACAGCATCATCACAGTAATCGTCTGATAAGGAAGTAATTCTCGGTATTGGCAAATCTTCACTATGCAGCGTTGGTGGCTTAACGGATTGTACGTTTTTGTATCGGTTCACATTCGGTTTTACATTCACACCACAAAAGTAGCAATCATCAAGGTGGTTTCTTGGCACTGTCCATGACATCGGTAATCCAAACGGAAGACCTTTTCGTCCTCGTTGATCGAATTGACTCCACGCAAGTTTTCCAAACTTTGTGTGGGGCCCAACATTTGTCTTGTTGTTCAAATTATTTTCCAAAATATGTCCAATAACTTTATTTTACAGAATCATTTATATTCCTTCGTTACTTTTCTTAACAAAATGTATCACATATGTAGCATGCATGGTCGGGGTTATTAACAAAAGATTTGCGTGAAGAACTCATACTTTATGTAACAATAATGCCGAATAAACTAAAAATGTATTTTTTTATTTTCACTATTTAAATTTTTAAGCTTTACTATTCACTCTCCTTTTCTCTCCCTTTTTATATTGAAAATTACTACTGCTTCGTTGGTTTTTAGAGAACTAGTTTTTCAGTTGTTAATGTTGTGAGGAACCAAAATGCTGAACATCCTCGTATTTTGGTCTCACAACGTGGGCACGCACGCGCCTGTGAGTTGCCCACATCTAAAAAAACTATCACCGCCATCTAGGGCTACACAATTGCAGCATCGAACGTAGCACACTTGGTGGCCATATGGAAAGACGCCCAAACACCTCACACCACAAACAGCTGAGAAGGCTTTATAAAAACGCATACAGAGCGTAACTCAGCTCTTCTTCTTCGGCGAGCCAGCAGAGTGACAACACAGGTAACTATCCTAGGACACTGACGCATAGTTACACTGAGAATTTCGGGATTCGTCTGCTTTTCTCAGTGCTAACCTAGACATAGGATACTCGCTTGAGATCCTGACTTTTGCAAGACTGAGAATTTCGGGATTCGTCTGCCTTTCTTAGCTCTTGTCCAAAGCAGCACCTAGCGAGTATTCACTGAACACTGACGCTTTCGTTACACCTAGAATTCCGGGATTCGTGTGCCTTTCTCGGTGCTAACCCATACGCTGGTGACCTAATGTACAGGAAATAGGTCAACACCACGGACTATTTCGCCGCAACGTGGGATTCCTTGCCACCGCACGTAAATATAGTGAAATATATAATTGTAAAAGCTACGGTCTGGTAATGTATTGTAAACCACGGTCGTACTTCAGGAAAACACTTTGCATTAGAATTAAGTATGTATCTATGTTAGATAGGTTAAGTTTTCTAACAATAAATAATAATTATAATCAACCCTGCAAATAAATAAATTTTGTATGAACCCTGGACTACGGCGAGCGTCACCTCAGCACAAGCGTAGGCAGGAAGGTTCCTTACAATGGTTCCCTTAAGCGAAGCTTAGGTACTTTTTGTGAACGAGATTTTCGGTTGTTGTTGTTGTCGGAATCTCACGCGCAATCATTATTTTTGCTACTTTATGGAGAAGATAACTTAATGTGGGTAGATTAGTAAAGAAACGTGTATTTTTTATAGAATGGTTTATCATGAGAACCAAAGTCAATTCATAAAAAATAATTTATAGGCTTAGTACTTTATAATCATATGTATCTATATTGACTCCAGAAGCATATGCCGTCAACTTTTTGTTCCCCTGTGTCATCCATCAATCAATTCTTTCTTATTGAAATTAGTGAGAGATTTTATGAAAGCAAATTTGGTTTTATTTTTTATAGCAAAAGGATCACATAATCGCGGTAATTGCAATATCTAGAATTGATGCTGATACGCTAGAAGTCTGAAGAAAAATATTTCGTGGCAAATTCAGCCTGGAAAATAGTGCGATTTGAGTGAAATGTAACATTAATTAGAAATAAATTAAATATGAATGAAAATATTGATAACATAATTTGTATATAGTAACAGATTACTGTTACGCCTTCATAGCTAAGGCGGTTGTGTGACCGTAGAAGTTGGTGTGTGAATGCAGTTGAGCTGAGCGTACAGCCACATAAATACGATCATAAAATTTCAGAAATGAACGAAAAAACTTTCTAAAATTCTCTACAACAAACATCAAACAGCGACCATGCTGCCTCTAAAATTAACAACAATAACAAATTAACAAGGATAAGGCAACAGAAAAACCAAAACAAGTTGAATAAAAAGCGAGGAATTGTCTTTGCGGGTGCACATAAATAATCTTGCAAGTTAGTCCTGTTGAAATTTCTGCTGCTTTCGACTACGACTACAGCCACAACTACAGCTCCAACTACGGCCACATTGGGAGCTGCTATGTTGGTGACAAACAAATATGAAACTAATCCTTGGTAATTAGTGCTCCAACTTTTACTAACGAGTGCGAATATTATTTGCTGAAATACGCCATTTTTTGTTTTAATATCCTTCGTTCATTCTCGATGACGCCTTGTGGTCAAAAGTTGTTGTCCCAGTTGTAAGCGAGGGTTTATGTGTGTGTGAGGAGATTTTATTGGAAAAGTTGAGCTGTTGTTTTGATAGGTTTCAGTCGTAAAGGGATTAATTAGTAGGAGTCTTGGCTTTTTTCAAGAGCAATTGGGATCATTTGCGCTCACGTTAAGCTTTAGCTTGAAGATAGGGATCTCTTTGGACTTAGGGTTTGGGTAGTTCAATGCTTCCTTTACAGCATGCTGAACTATAATACTTGTTGAACATGTTTAAATTGCATTTGCTGAAATGAAGTGGCGGTAGCAGTCCCTATAAAATTGCATTTTGAATGTCTCGAGGTCACGGTTCGGGTTGCTGAAACGGCTACATTTTAAGTAATTGGGAAGCTTGCATGCATTTCAAGTAGCTAGAAGAATGCGGAGTCAGGAAACCCAGATTATCTTATAATACGCGAAAAAGAATTAGAATTTCCAGAATTATTTATGTTGTATTTATGACTAAGTTTTGGTGATACTTGTCTGGATGGTGTTGCTATTACTGCTTCGGATGTTGGAAGTCGATTTATTGGAAACTTGTTACTTTTTTTGTGATGAATTCTCCAAAATAGAACAATGAGTAACTAAAGAGTTTCCAATTATATGCAAATTGTGGTATAATTGAGATTCGTGAGAATCATGATTAGATATGCCAGTATTTGACTTCAATAGTTGGTGTCTTAAGTGCTACTTGCATATGTGTCTCTATGTGGAGGTGTGCATCTATATAATGAGATAAGATACATTTATTTGAAAAGTAACCAAAGATCTAGTAATTATATCCTTGAGCTAAATAATCAGCTTTCTTGTTTATAGTTCAGATCTTAGTTTATGGTGGAGCTATTTGAAATGTGGTATTAATTAAATAAGTAAGTGATAAAAATTATCACGGTAACAAAATATTCATTCATCATCATCTGCTTATCCCACCACAGAGATGTTTTCTCTTCTTAAAGCACGGTTTTCGAAAATAGTGTATGCTCGAATCTGTATGTGAAATTATTGGATTTTAAAAATCAATACAAACAAATCTTTTTGATAATTTACCTTGAATGGAAGCATTTTAAATTAAAAGCAATTCACTTAAGAAGGATTCGAGAGTATTTTACTAGTTCACTAGTTTCATTTCATTTTGCAACTTTACTGTTATTACTGCTGCAAGCCGCTTCATATTCTTCTTATCTATTTCATAGGTCATATTAACACAATTGAGACCTTAGAGCAATTAAGTCATGGTATTTGATTAGATGAAGCCTTACAGCTATTTTAGAGACAACTCGATAAGGTACTTCCAGAAATGAACCTGTAGATTCGTCAAAACTTCGAGGATTTGACAAATGTTTATTATTTCTTGTGGGTTTATCTGTCATATAAGGTTCATGCGAAAAATGTGACACCGGTTACCGACAATAAGGCAGTAAGTGTGGTTGAAACTGGAACACTGAACGCGCTTTGTAGAGGTAGCCGAATTATTGGAATCATACTTAAATATTAAATGACATAAAATTGTCTAGCACACACCGCAAAGATAACCCCTTAAGTCTAGTGGCAAACTTGTTGACTGAAAGTCATGGGGTCATGAGTACGAATTATGTTCGGTGGACGGTCTCAAAATGATTCCTTCCAAAATTTTTTCTCTTAGCCACAAATCTTAGTGGCTTATAGCCCCAAATCCGACATAATTAATTCCGAAGGGAAGGGAAATCTTCAAAAAGACACGAGGGGGTACGCACCTCACAAGAGTGTGAGGCTTATATTCATAAAAACCATCTCCCTAACCTAACAGTGACGCTAAGCCTCAAAGGCCTTATAGCGATTTAGAAAGGGTATTAAACATATGTACAAAGATATACAAAGAGAACTACTCACGGTTTGAAAGAAAAAGTGTTATTTTCGATTTCAACATATGTTTGAATTCATTCAACCAAATCACCTCCGAAGCACAAAATGAAATCATAACACATACGACGAAACGGCGCAAAATCTAAATAGTTCCGATTACAAGGATGGAGCATTAAAGTGGACAATGCTAAGGAAAAACATATTTTTTATTTCACCTCTCATGAGATTAAACACAAAATATGCAATAAGCATTGTTCTACGAAACGAATAATTTTAAGACGACTCACATAAGAGGGAAGTTGAAAATTGGAGTTCCATGTAAAGGAACGTAGGCAAATTGTGAATATTATTAGGTTAATTTTGGTAAATTAGAAACAAAGGATATGCAAAATGCCTGGATACGAGTATAACATAATATGATTTATAATTAAAAAGTTCAAACTTTTCTGGTGTTTTAATGGGAATAGAAACTATGTCGTTTTATATCACGACAAGCAATTAAATTAATTTTTGTTCTGTATTTACCGGAATCTAAAATTGATTTTGTAAATTTTTCTTCATATTATAAATTTGGGTCATTTTATTTATTATATAGGAATGCAGATTGGATGGGGTGAAGTCCTCGTGACGTCCAAATAACATATCTTAAGAACTAAAAGAGATATTTGAATGCATAGAATATGAACTGCCTATAATATGGTATTGTTAATAGGCTTAAGTTCTTGCGTAAACACATATCTAAGGGAGTAGTACACGTCCACATTTCTGTTTCCTGGAAGACTGCATTTATATATCTGTTTAGACATGTTTTATTATTCATACATAATTTGTACTCAGCTTAATTTGCATCCAGTAATAACACAAATAATGAAACAGAGAAAGGACTGAAAACTGGTGTAGTGGACACATTGGTGTAGTGTATCGGTAGAAGTCATTGGGACCTTTAACTTGCTATTATTTCACTTCTTTCACAGTTTTCAGAAAGAATGTTAGAGAAACAAGAAAAAAAGGTAAGAAAAGGAAAATAAGAAGATAAAGCAGATTCGTGATGTACCAAAAAGTGACTCCTTCGAGGACTACTTCACCTCAAACGGAATTCCATTCATAAAATCAGCCTTTGTACACGATTTATTGTTAAAAAATTATAAAAAGCCAATCGGCTGATATTCGTATCAGAATTCTAGAGCACAGCTTCCCAACAGCAGAGTAAGAGAACTTCCGTGAAAAATTGTCTCCTTCAATGGCTAAAGTAATGTAAAAAGTAATGTGTTGGTTTGTTGACAACAAACCAAAGACATTCCCTTCAACGCTATACACGGAAAGAATTGCTTTAATTGCGGTGGCCTTTCATACTCAAATGGTAGTCACTGCTGTCTGGGTATGCGTCCCCGACAACCACTGCACGGACAGAAAAAGCAGTCGACTACTCTGCACAAACACAAAAATCCTCAAGGACAATTAATTTAAAACTTGCCAGTTTTCGAAGCATGACGTTCGCTGGCAATGCTCACAAACTTTATCGGAGCCAAAAATTTGTGTACCAAATTTAAAAAAAAAGTCCTCGCACTATTACTAAAATAAGAGCTTTTGTTACTTTTAATTAGTGGAGAAACGATGCAACTGTAAAAGTTTGCCTGGTTGGCGCTGGCTGACTGGCTGACTGCCTGGGTGGATTGCATGAAGTTATCACCACTAAGTTCAGTGCCGACTGGGGGTGTGGGGTTTGGTAATTGGGAGACAAATGCGTGCAGGTGACAAACTTATTAAAATTATGTGGCGTCGAAAAAAGTAAATTCTAACCAAATTTTTCGACATGGCAACTATTCCAGTCAAAGAGGCGACAGGAACAACAAGAGCGAACATAACAAAAAAAGGATAAGTTTATGTTGCGTAACGCTTGTGGAGGGGTACACAAATACGATTGTGGCGGGTAAGCAAATTGTTTATGTTGTTAAAGGAGAGACAGGAATTTTACCGAGAATACAATTTTCAATGGTGGTGTGTTCTCAACTTGCAGACGAAATTTATGGGTTTAATGGTTAGCGGCAATAAACAAGACGACGAGAGATACAGTGTTTTGAAACTGCGCGGAAGTGAGAACTACAATGGGTGCAACAAAATACGATATATAAGGTTGCAATATATATATATATATATATATATATATATGTATATATATATATATATATATATATATATATATATAATATATATATATATATATATATATATATATATATATATATATATATATATATATATATAATATCGTATTTAGGGGCAACATAATTGAGAGAAAGAAGAGAAATGAGCAAATAATTATCATGGTTGCTTCCTAAGTTACGTGAGTGAAATGTTTTCAAATGCTTTTCAGAAATGGAGCATTCGCGTTCTTTCTGATAGAATGGATACACACAGAATGCCAAATCATCGATACATTGCGAAAAATTAAGGGACGTCATTGTTTCATGAAACGGTGATGTGAGTCAACCACCAAAAGTTTTGCATTTGACTCCATTAACTTTCTTCGCGTGGATTTAAGTTCAGTGGCTCTTTTACCATAAGGAACCAAGATCAATTGGAGAAGTTCAATCCGATATTTGGTGAAATTGTGCTTCAGTTCTGCGAAAAATTATCGTCAAACAATCGCAGAGGTGGAGGCTATTTGGCATATAAAATGTTACAAGATGTATTTCAGAAGTGAATGAAGAATCATTGGAAATCTCAAGAAATACGTATTTGTAATGTATTGGAATAATAAAGAACTGACTTTTTTTTGATTTAACAATTCCCTCGCTGCTTTGAGCTCAGTGATTTCTTTCAACAGCTCAATTACCTCCTGAGCAACAAAGAAGTTTCTGACTAGAAGTTGCAGAATTTAGAAGATGAGATTAAAATTTAGTTACTTTGTTCTTACGAGGGCGGATTGATATTGAAGCTACCTAGCGCTAGATGGTAGCACAAATACAAAAACTTTTTTTTTTGAAATTGCGATCTGTCAAACGTCAGCTGTTAAAATTTCACCCAAATTCAGCGATTACTTTATTTGTTGTAGTCGTTTGAAGTAAGCAACTTTTGTGTTTCTTGAAAAATGGAAAAAAGCGAACTTCGTGCAGTGATTAAACATTATTATTTCAAAGGGAAAACGACGAAAGAGACAAAAGAAAAGCTCGATAAACATTACGGTGAGTCTGCTCCGTCAGATAACATGGTAAAATATTGGATTGCTGAATTTTAACGCGGCCGAACAAGCACTGTAACAATACCACCAACAGGAAGGCCAAAAGAGGTGGTTACTGAAGAAAATATCAAGAAAATCCTCGATATCGTTATGAATGATCGCCGAGTCAAGTTGCGTGAGATTGTTGAAATGGTAAACATATCATATGAACGTGTGTTCAACATTTTGCATGAACATTTGCATATGAAAAAGCTATCGGCAAGATGGGTGCCGCGTTTGCTCAGTGTCGAACAAAAACGAGTTCGACAGGCCACTTCACAGCGGTGTTTGGACATGATAAAGCGTAATCCTGTTGATTTTTGGCGTCGATTAATGACTGTTGATGAAACATGGGTCCACCACTACACACCTGAAACCAAAAATCAATCGAAGCAATAGGTGGAAGCTGGTGGAAGTGCTCCGAAGAAGGCGAAGGCAGTGCAATCGGCTGGCAAGGTTATCGCCACTGTATTTTGGGATGAACACGGAATATTGCTCATCGATTATCTTGAAAAAGGATCCACAATCACAGAAAAGTATGACCGTGTATTATTGGATCAATTGATTGATGCAATCAAGGAAAAACGACCACATTTAAAGAAGAAAAAAATGCTCTTTCTTCAAGACAACGCACCGGTTCACACAGCATTAGATACGATGCTAAAATTACGTGAAATACACTTCGAATTGGTTAATCATCCACCTTATAGTCCAGATTTAGCTCCTTATTGACTTTTTCCTGTTTCCAAACTTGAAAAAATGGTTCGCAGGAAAAAGATTAATCTCAAACGAAGAAGTGATCACCGAAACTAACGCGTATTTTGAGGGGTTCCCGATCTGTTATATATGTTGGCAATACCAACCATTTTGGATTGTCAGTTTGTGTTTGACAGATAAAAAGGTTAGTCGTGTTTTGGTGTGCTCTTCGATTTTGTACTATTCGAAAAAATGGATCAAAGAAACTGTATTCAGTTTTGTGTAAAAATTGAAATTAAATGCGCAAGGACATTTGAAATGTTGACTGTGGCCTTAGGCGAGTCTACTATGAGCAGAACACACGTTCAATTGTGGTATAACCGGATTAAGGAAGGCCGAGAAGATATCAATGACGATGCTCGTCCTGGTCGCCCGAGCACGTCAACAACCGATGAAAACATTGACGCAGTGAAGAAAATGATTTTGGATAATCGTCGAATCACTATCAGAGAGGTTGCTGATGATGTTGGCATATCGTTCGGCTCATGCCAAGCAATTTTTACGGATGTTTTAGGCATGAAACGTGCGGCAGCGAAGATTGTTCCAAAATTGCTAAATTTTGAGCAAAAACAACGTCGCATGGACATCGCTCAGGAGCTGTTTTTGGCCAAAAACAAAACCGTTATCATGCCTCAACCACCGTATTCACCGGACTTGGCTCCCGCTGACTTTTTCCTCTTTCCAAAACTGAAGACACCGATGAAAGGAAAGCGTTTTGCTACGATTGAGGAGATAAAAGAAAAATCGAAACAGGAGCTGTTGGCGATACCAAAAAAAGCGTTTCAGAAGTGTTTCGAGGATTGAAAAAAATGCTGGCATAAGTGTATTATATCTGAGGGGAATCACTTTGAAGGGGACAAGATAGTTGTTGATGAATAAATAAATACTTTATTTTTTGATCACACAATAACGGTTATTTTTTGATCACACCTCGTATATCGTGATAGTAACAGTAACAATATAAAGTGATTAAATGAATAAGTAAATAGTGCTAAATGGTATAAAGTAAACTATAAGCCTAAGATTAAGAGTGTGAATTGCAATAAGAAAATATAGCTACTTTTTCTAATTTAACCAAGCGATTATTTGATTATTTCACAATCCCACGTTACGAATTCGTGTATTGAGAGTTCGTATAAACTGCTAGGAGGAACATTTCGTGACACTATCATAGAACCTTGCAATCTTCTTATACATAAATTAATGAAAAGAACTTTAAAGATTTCTGAAAAAGCTCAATATTATGGTACTTTTCTATTGGTTCTCATTTCTCATCGTATTTCATGCGCTGAGCACAGAAGTGACGCTATTTTTGGCGCCCACAAAAAACAAATAATTATTTAATATAACGCTATTAAAAAATTGGAACATATTATTTGCTAATTTTTCAAATAATCGGAGCGAAAAAAATAGTTCAAGCAGAGCTCCACAGCCTTATGCTACGTCCCGTATAAGGGACAAAAGTACTGGGAGACCTTTCGATTGATTCTGCGAGAAATTTTTTTCTTCAACGTTATTTATTGGGGCCTTTCAATTAAGAAATTACTTCACGAAAATCAACAGTAGACGACATATTAGCACTGCTAGAATATGATTCAGATGTGGAGGCGAATTTTGACGATGACACAGTAGATTTTTGCTTTGAAAAAGTCCGACTCCCCGAAACCGTTGTTGTTCGCACTGATGAGAAACAGCTAGAAAATGAGGCGGAATGAGAGGCTGAACCGGAAGAAGAGATTTTACAAAATGTGACATTGCCCACTTCTTTCGACACAAAGATTCTGTTTGCATTACAGGTGCATGTTTTGAAAAGTTGTTTAAAGTTACCAAAAGTGCATATGTACTATGAAAAGCGTTGGGGAATCAATCGGTTTTTTTCTTTGAGAACGCAGCTCCACGTGGCGGATATTACATCACAGGCAGATGAATACAATGAGGGGCTATACAAACTAAGACCTGTAATAGAAACCATACGTCAAAGACTTCTTCAATTGCCTCTTGATTCCATTCAAAGGAAAACTCATAGCTAAACAATATATCAAAGGGAAGCCATGTCCAAGGGACATTATAATTTTTTTTCTTTGCGGAAAGTGTGGCATGCCCTACGACTTTATTGTTTACCAAGGGTCAACGACCCCGCTTAATGAAGATTTGGTATAAAATATTGGGAGCGGATCTGCAGTAGTTATGGAATTGGCAAAACGTGTGCCAAAGGAAGCAACGGGTCACAAATTGTACTTCGACAATTACTTTCTATCTCTTCCACTAATCGAAATTTTATTGGATAAGGATATAAAAGCTGCTGGTACGGTGCGAGCAAATAGATTCGGGAACCCTCCACTATCAGATGGAAGACTATATATAAGCCAGTTAATCATTACAAAACACACCAAATTTTATACGTAATAAAAACAACCATATGGAAACAAATAAGTACTCCAAGTACCGTTGTCATTTTAGCCAAATGGAAGGTCCGAGAAAAATTTGTGTTTAGTATGCTCATATTACCATATTAGCCAAACTTCAAATTGTTGGTATAACGGGTTTAGTTGCGAGACTGAAAGGATTAAACAAAATAAATCAGCAACTGACTAAACTGAAACGACAGAAAAAGGAAACTGTTTGTTATGTTTATCCACAAGCCTTGTTTCTTGATGAAAAAAGATGAATGTCTGATTCATATGTGTGTTTGTTTGGGTGAGGAAGCTTTTGAATCTCCTGAGAGAGTTTATGAAACACATATGAAGCAGTTTATTAAAGGTAAGGCACACATTGTAGATGCGTTTGTTGTCACCGTGGGTTCACAATATGGAAAAATTCTTCTCTCACTTTAAGTTCCTGCTGCATTCCTGAGTCATTCTAACCACATCTACCATTGTCAAATAAAAGAAATCAATTCAGAGCTGCTTGAAAGTTCAGACAAACATTTTTTAGAAGACTACTTCACCAATTTCATCCACAGAATTTTACCTCAGATGCCGCTGACATTTTTGTGGATACTCCAAGCATTACCTAAGAAAAAACGCCTTAACTTATGCTACTTAAAATTACTAAGGTGTGAACTGTCAAAAATACCTTCCTATTTACAGTCCGCACACACATTTTTAGCATTTTAAAATTTTAACATGCCAAACAGAATTTAATCCTTTCACTGTATTTTTGCTCCGCCCTCTTTCTACCCACACACAACTTTTCATATTAATGTTGACTTGTGTACATATAATTTTTACAAGTTTCTCGTTGAGTGGCAGGGTGGCACTTCTTGTGTTGGGGGTAGGCATGCGAGACGCAGGCAATCAATTAAATGAAATTCTTCTTTAGGGAACAGAGTGAAATTAATTTTTAAAATGGCAGCAGTTAACAAATTTGAATTATGAGGGTTTAAACATTTTGACTCGCAGCACCGGTATCTGTGCGTGTATTGTGAGTGTCTGAACAGAAATATTACCGAAAAAGGAAATAAGAATGAAAAATGGACCTGTTTGTTTACTGAAAAGTGTAAATCAAAAGTTTTGAAAGTATTCAATAAGTAAATTGGTTTGAAAGATCTACTTTTGTAGTAGCGCCTTACACATGCGTTACTACGCGGAACATGCATGTCAGAGGTTTTGCAGAAGTTCTGGTGAAGTTTTATTATAAAAATCATCAAACATCAAAATGAAATCAGCGATAGAGTACGTTCTATGTGGACAAAGGCCGTACAAAGATTTTTATTAAGCTACTTATAATAATTGAAACTTTGCGTTAAATGGTTTGATAGACATTCTTCGTAGATTCGTCTGTAAATACATATTTTTACTATTTTTGTTATAAATATATTTACTTTATAATAAATGACTCTAAGTTTAATAAATCAGTTTGAATTCTGTGTGAGAACGGATATTATGGCTAAATGGATCATGGACTGACCGTTAAAGACTTTGCAATCCACTTGTTTCAAACCAGTTGAAAACAGAAATTCGTAATTGGTGGAAAAAATTTAATCAGTTCGTTGATAAAGAATAATTAAAGTCAATTAAAAACCGTTTTGGTATACACTTCGATAAAATCCAGATTTATGTTATATTTTCATTAAGTAAAAAAAAAGCCGGCCAAGCATTATAAAAATGTATAAAAATTTCAAGTACCCTACATCATTTAAATCATTCTGGTCTGTTGGTAAACATACTGGTCTCGCAGTCACGGGGTTACGGTTTCTAGTCCTGCTAGGGCATGGTCTCTAAATTGCAAATGGTTTCCAAATTTTTGTTCTCCAGTTGCAGGCCTTAGCTGCTAGTGTTTATTGACTGAATTCCTGTTGAATTTAATAATGCTTGGAATCGTAGGTGCGTTCCTCGCCTTATCTTCTTTATTATAATTGCAGCAAAATAATTGGTTATAATAATTTTTCGTTTTTTAAGGATATTATGTTTGATTTTGGTCATCTTTGTCCCTTTATCCACTTATTAAGCCTCTTGGGGGTGTAGTGTAGATCGCCTCCTCGTGGTGCACTCTGGATAGCGCTAAACGGTCTATATCTCCCCCGTCATCCGGTGTAACCTCCCTGCGGAGAGCATCTGATGTCAGACGGCATGACCCTATTCGTCCACGGACTACCCCCCAACAATATTTTTATTTGATTGCTCCTGGGCTGGCGGGTGTGGCTTCTGGACCAATTACCACTGGGGTGAAACCCAGTGCGAACGGCTCCAGTTTAAGGTCACATCCGTCTCCGTCCCGTTAAAACCTTGGCAGGCCTCAAAGTACGTTCGATGTACGTCGTCATTTGGTTGACGATGTAGGTTTGGTTGAGACTAGCTCCCAATTAGCACTGGTCTGGCTCTGAGCACTCGCACCCATAAGGACTTGTGCCAACCCTCGCATGGCCTCCCTGCATTTGCATAGATAACCATGGGACCAATAAGGTGACTACATATTCGTATTGAGATAGCGGCTTTGAGTGGGGACCCTTTTGACATTGACACCTTCCTAAAAAAATCCAACAAAAAACCAACGGCCAACCCACAAGGGGAGCCATCAACGAGCTTAGTTAGGCAAAAAACAGCCTTAAGCGCAGCAGCAACTTCGTCTTGGACATTTGTTGCCAGACCAAGGATGTCGTCAGGTGCTACGGCCAAAAGGCCAGCCCCGCTCCCAGCCACAAGCGCATCCTCACAGGGCATAAAAACCCTGCTTCGGACCACCCCAGCACCAGGGCTGCTAGGCCGGGTGCTAGGGTCGCCCCTCCGTCCGCTCCTCGGACTGGTACAGGGAGAGCTTCGGCAAATAAGCCTACCTCCTCCAGCACGGGCCCCAGCACCAATCTCCCTTCAGGTGCTCGCACGCATGTGAATGCGTCTACACGGGCGTACAGAACCCGGGGGTCCGCCTTCAGGATTCTGCAAGGGTTGGAATCTGCCGACCCCGCTTCAATGTCTGATAAAGACAAGGGAGCGCTGGCATGGGCTCACCAAAATGTTGGTGCTCGTCCGCAGCCACCCCCTGAAGGTGCTCAGAAATGGCAACGGTCGACTGAGCACCCCTCCCAATCAGTCGTGCGGGAAACTAAACGCCCACGACTGGCTTCCAAGCCGAGACTTACTCGGCCATTTAATGAGGTAGCCAAAGAGGGCCTCATCTGGGCAATCGTTGACACTGGAAACAGTGACGGTACCATTTCCCCAGCGAACTGGAAAATGGTGGAGAAGGCCCTTTTCAGGATCTGCAGGGAGATCCTGAGGGCCAATCCTGGCCCATCACCTGTATGCCGGGACGCGGGATGGTATCAGGGGCACGTGAAGCTCATCGCGTGCTCAGATGAGCGCTCGGCTGAGCTTTATAAGATGGCCATCTCAATGGTTGGCGAAATCTGGCCAGGGGCCAAGCTATTAGCTGTTCCCAGAGACCAGATCCCGAACCGCCCGCGTTCCAGGGCCTGGGTTCCGGCAGAGCACTCCTCGCCGGAAGAAATTCTGGAGTTGCTTAGGCTCAGCAATTACGACCTCCCCACGGATGACTGGAAGGTCGCAAAAATAAGCGAGTCCAAGGGCAACTCTCGAGAGATCATCATTATTTTTAATGAGGACTCTCTAGCCCCTATTAATGCCAAAAAGGGAGAGATCAACTATGGCTTTAGTTCGATCTCACTCAAGTTCTATAGGAGCGACAACCAGGGAGCATACAAGCCCCCATTCAGGTCGAACCGGATCTCACCTTCGATGATGGGGAGAGTTCGGCCTCAGAATCGGTAGGCAGTTTCTGCGGACGTCCAATAACTAATATCGACGACGTTGGTGATTCTCCTCTGTCAGAAGAGGAGGCAGCCAGCGTGACGATGATGGCCACCTCCCGGAATGGTGAGGGTATTACAGATTAACCTTCACCATTCCATGGCTGCCTCAGCAGCCCTGATCCTCCATCTGACTCAAAAAGGAGAGGAACTCATACTGGTCCAAGAACCTTGGATCGTAAATGATCAGGTTCGCGGACTCACTACAAGCGGATACCGCACAGTATTCGTGCAGGATCGAGGTAAACCCAGAGCCTGTATTCTTGTTAAGAACAATATTAACGCTCTTCTTCTTCACAGGTTCAGCGACAAGGATAATGTAGCCATGGTTATTTCTACCAACACCATGGCTATATGGATCGTCAGCAGCTACATGGCGCACGACCACGGGCTGACGCCGCCTCCGAATGCTTTAAGGCTGCTGGTAGAGGAGGCTAATAGAAAGCGCATCCCGATATTCATCAGGGCCAATGCCAAGGCCCATCACGAGGTGTGGGGCAGCAGTGATACCAACGAGCGGGGTGAGTCACTCTTTCATTTCATTCTTACTAACGACATAGTCATTGGTAACAGGGAGAGAGAGCCAACCTTCATTACCTCAAATAGAAGGGAGGTTCTCGATCTCACCCTTGGCAATAATCACTCGTCTCACCTTATTTCGAGCTGGCGCGTTTTGCAGGAATGCTCCTTCTCGGACCACTGTTACATCTCTTTTAGAATTGCGATCTCTGATACGTTAGATACGGCAGAGTGCAAAATACACACTAACATGAAAATAACTGACTGGACAAGATTCCAGACCATTATGGAGTCGGGCCTGCAGTCGACTCCTCCCACGATCAATAATCACCTCGATATAGATCGAGCGGTTGAAACCATTACAGCACTATTTAACTCTGCTGCCAAATCAGCCTGCAACTTCCCGAAACCAAGAGGAAAACCAAAACCCCCTTGGTGGAATTCGGAAATTGCTGAGCTACGAAAAGTATGCCGCAAGCTCTTCAACAGAGCCAAAGCTACAAATGACTGGCTCGCTTTCAAAGACAAACAAAGTATATGGTTAGGAGATCCAAACGAGCGTCTTGGCGAGACTTCTGTGGCAACATAGAAAGCTCGTCCGAGACAAGTAGACTCCGGAGGATTCTCAATACCACCCCTCGGGCTCTGGAATGTATTCAGAGATCGGACGGTACCTGGACCGACTCTGAAACCGACACTTTGGACGCCCTAATAGAAACACACTTCCCGGGGAATGAAATCTTTGTGGATTGCAGGTCTTTTAACACCAACCACTCTTTAAGTCACTCAACCCAATTCCAAATAACCAACACGCATATTCAGTGGGCCTTCAACAGCTTTAAGCCTTTTAAATCTCCCGGGCCTGATGGTATCATTCCCGCGGACATTCAGCACACTGCAAGTGCGGTTGCGCCTTGGCTACTGCATATTTATAATGCATGCCTAAGATGGTCGTACATTCCCATAAGCTGGAGAGAAGCTCGAGTAGTTTTCATCCCTAAAGGGGGAAAGTCGACCCACACCAAGCCTAAGGACTATAGGCCAATTAGCCTGTCCTCCTTTCTTTTGAAAACACTGGAAAGAGTCCTTGATATACAAATCAGGAGCTCTATTAATTCCACGTGCCTTTCCAAATCACAACATGCCTACACTAAAGGCAAGTCTGTGGAAACAGCGCTTCACGTGCCCATTGAGCAAGTAGAGAAATCTCTTGCCAACAAAGAATATACTCTTGCAGTATTTCTCGATATAGAAGGGGCATTCAACAATATTTGTCCCTCCGCCATTACTAAATCCTTAGTAAACCTGAACCTGGACCCCAGCTTGGTTAGGTTCATCGAACAGCTGCTGAAGACACGCGTCCTCAATAGGAAACGTACATGCTAAAAGGACTGTCAAGAGTGGTACTCCACAAGGCGGTGTGCTCTCACCCCTCATATGGAATCTGACGGTGAACACACTACTTAGGGGATTAGATCAGACCGGCTGCAACACTATAGCTTATGCGGACGACATTGCTATCTCTGTTTCCGGTAAATATCTGTCAACACTATCAGAAAAGCTAAGCTACACTCTTAGCATTCTGTCCCAATGGTGTCTTGAAGTTGGCCTAGATGTCAACCCTTCCAAAACTGAGGTCATGCTCTTCACCAGGAAGCACAAAATACCAAGTTTTGACTTACCCAAACTTAATGGGAATACGCTTAGCCTAAGCAATAGCGTCAAGTATCTAGGTCTGATCCTGGACCCTAAGCTCCATTGGAAAGCAAATTTGGCGGAGAGGGTACGGAAAGCCACGTGTGCTCTGTACTGTTGCAAGAGGGCCATGGGAACAACATGAGGCGTCCGACCTCGAACCATGTCCTGGCTCTATGCGGCGGTGGTTGAGCCGTACTTTCTCTACGGCGCTGTCTTCTGGTGGCCCGCAACTGACAAGGCGGTGAACCTAAAACCTCTTGACAAGGTTAGAATAACAGCAGCGGTTCTGATAACAGGGGCTCTGCGTACCACCTCTACCAAAGCTCTATTTGCATTCCTACATTGGTTGCCCACTCGGCTTCTGGTCAGGCAGCAAGCAAAATGCTCGGAAACCAGACTCAATTCTATATCGCGCTGGACTAGACTGAAACTGGGCCACGCCAATATTCTGATGCAGGACACGCCCGTACAGGCGGACGTTGACTATACGTGCTCTACACCTAATCTAAACCACGGGATCGACATTTACATTCCTAGTAGAGAGGAATGGTCCAACAATTTAGTGGTCACTGGCAGTTCCATTGACATATATACGGATGGCTCCAAACTGGAGAATAAGGTCGGTTGCGGCATCTTCTCCAGAAAACTTGGCATCAAGCTCTCCTATCGTCTCCCTGACCATTGCAGCGTCTTTCAGGCGGAAGTAATGGCAATATTCCAAGCGTCCAAGTGGCTTATTCGAAATGAAGTATGCGATGTGATGATACGCATATTCACGGACAGTCAGGCGGCAATCAAGTCACTAGCTGGTGTATTCACTATCTCTAAGCTTGTACTCGATTGCCGCTCCTCCCTGAACGTCGTCTCAGGTAACTCACAAGTTCACATATGCTGGGTGCCTGGACATAGCGACATTCCTGGAAACTGCGAGGCCGATGAATTGGCCAAAATAGGTACGCTGCTCCCTGACATCTCCCCCTCCTTTGATGTAGGTGTCCCACTGGCCACGGTCAAATGGGCCATAAAACATGACTACCTTGAGGCAGCTAAAAGAGCCTGGGTAAATGAACATACCTGTAGTGTTGCCAGACAAACCTGGAGCACTATCGACATTGGGCGTACTATTCAGCTACTCAATATTAGCAGGAACTCCATCGGCACTATAATAAATGTGCTCACGGGACACTGTCTGATCGGGAAACATGCTGAAAGACTAGCACTGCCCCATAACGACTTCTGTCGCAGCTGTGGCTCTGAGGAGGAGGAAGAAACAGTACTTCATCTCATGTGTCAGTGCCCAGCTCTGGCCAGGCGAAGATTAAAATTCCTAGGCTCACCTTTCTTCACTTCCTTAACCGAACTATCTTCCATCAACATCAAGGACATAGCCAGGTTCATTTCGGAATCACTGTGGTTCCCAAAATTCTAGACGGGGGAGTCGCGTCGTCTTAGTGTGGTACCACAACGAGCCATTCTATGTGCTTAAGTGTGCTTTTTTGCGACAAAGGCTGCAACTCCTACCTACCCTATTAAGCCTCTTCACTCGGTGCGCGTGGTTGCACGATCGATGGCCACGATGCAGACTCGACTCATCTGCTGATGCGGCTCCCTCGCTGGTTTCAAGACAAGTGGCCGAGTCAAGTCGCGAGAGATCGCATGCAAACACTTGACAGGGCAGATCGGTGGTAGATCATAAAGATGGCTGTCGACCGGTACGAATGCTTGACAGGCAGAATATGGCCACGCTCGCACCGGGTGGCAGCCATCGGGAGTAGGAGTTCAGGGCGTGAACAGCTAGTATTCCTTCTGCCAAAGGCTTGCAGACAGAATTCATTATAGTATAAAACAATAAATAATAAATAATTAAATAATTCTTTTATTAATGTTAAAAAGGTTCACAAGAAGCTAAACTGAAATTAAAAGAGCTGTATAGAGGTTCTAAAGAGGCTGATACAATTTTTTTTCATTTCATTAACTTCAAAACTGAATACAAGACTAGCATTTGCATTAATAATACATTAGCGTAGAATGACATTGTGCCTTCAATGTAACACAAATGTGTGAACTTCTATTCAACATTGTGGAAATGTTTTCTAAAAAAAATAGGAATGTAGATATTTTCTAGTTGCTTATTTAGATGTACTTTTCAGTATATTGTGTTTATAGAAAGAAGTCATAGAATAGAATAAGAATCTGCTCTAAGAACTACGCAGTTCAACTTCATGTAAATATAAGTTAGCAACATAAGTGTTGCATGTCGTTGGCGCCGTGCGCTTGCGCAGCTGTACCCAGCATTGTAGGAAATACGCTGCAACAGCGTCTGCTGCCATCCGCTGCGCAGGGACACGGTAGACGGTGTTGGTTCTCGGTGCGTGAGAAAACACAAGACGGAGAGCATTGGCGCCATGCGCTAGCGCAGCGGTGCAAAGCATTGTACAAAATGCGCGGCAACAGAGTCTGCTACCATCCGCTGCCATCCGCTGCGCAGGGGCACGATAGACGGCGCTGGTTCTCGGTACGCGAAAAAACATACGAAAAGAGCATTGGCGCCGTGCGCTTGCCCAGCAGTACAAAGCATTGTACAAAATGCGCGACACAGCCGCTACGCGTAGATACGGTAGACGGTGATGCTTCTCGGTGCCGGAGGAATTGGCGAGACATGTGTTGTATGTCGGTGCCGCCAAGACCAGCCGTGAAACGCTGTCGCGCAATGCCGCCTCAAAGCACAGTCACTATGCGATTGTCGGCGGCGAAAACGTATAAAAAGAACCCGAGTACGAGAGCTCGCATCTTTTAATTGGCAGGAGCTCGAAGGAGAAGGACTACCTTAATAACAATAAAATAATATTAAAACAAATATCTTTATAATTTTAGATGGATGCAGGAGATACTTAACTTATATACTCTCTTCTCTCTTTCGTCCTTAGACTATAGTCATTCCAAGGAATGAAGGCAGATACACGAACTGACGGACAGATGAAGATGCTTAAACTCCAGTACGAGATCAAAAGTAACGCTAATCAACAATGTATATTATATTAATACCTATCATCACTTCTTTGTGAGGTTATAAATACTTATCAAATCCAATCTCCAAAATAAATCAAGATGCTAAGCATTACTCTTCAAGCTTGAACTGAAATAATATTCGCTACCAATATCGAGTCGACGTTTTTTCTCGAGAATATTTTCCATCAAATTATTGTTGTTAGATTTTCAGGCAAATGCATCATTCAAGACGTATTAGAATCGAACATCTTGAGCATATATAAAAATGCTCTTCCATCAGGATAATGCACCCGAGCACAAGAGCGCAGTCCTTATGGCAAGATTATATGAATTGCGCTACGACTTTGTTGCTCCTCCAATATATTCTAGAGAATATTTTTAATAATGAAAAAAAAGTCCGTTGAAAAGAGATTTGTGTCAAATAAAAAGGTGACCGCTGAGCTGAATGCCTGTTGTGAAGCCCTCGGCAAATCCTACAATTCGAAGTATATCGAAAATTGGAGGATTGTTCGACAAAATGCTTAGATCTGAAAGGAGACTCTGTGAAATAAATCATATTTTTAAGAGAAAAAATTTTTTGTAAATATACCGATTAACTTCGGCATTTCGGGACCAGTTTAAATCTTTATAATAATTTTTGACACCTTGAAAATCCATCAGAAACCTCTTAGTAGTGCTATTCCTCTTGTATGAAGAATGAAAGTTAGTGTGAGAGCATTCGTGATTTAAAGTAAGAGTGGGTGAAGGCAAACGGCGTCAGCCTGGAGATCAAACGGAGAATCACTATTGCCAATAGGTGCTACTATGGGCTCAGTAGGCAATTGAAAGCAGGGCCCTCTCTCGACAGACCAAACTTACGCTCTACAGGGCACTCATCATCCCCGTCCTAATGTATGGCGCAGAATCTTGGACGTTGACGAATAACGATGAGAATGCATTGAAGACGTTCGAGAGAAAAGTACTCCGTAAGATCTTCGGTCCTCTTCGACTGGGCGATGAGTACCGTATTCGTTGGAACAGCGAACTGTATGAGCTCACATGTCCAAGCGGCTGCGCTGGCTTGGACATGTTTCGCGTATGAACGAAGAAACTCCGGCAAGGCAGACCTACGAGACGGCACCCCAGGGTGGAAGGCGAGGAAGAGGAAGACCACATCTCCGTTGGAGAGACCAAGTTATGCAGGACTTTTCAACCTTGGGCATCTCTAAATGGCGCCAGCGAGCACAGGACCGAACCAGCTGGCACGCTTTTCTGGACTTCGCCAAAACCGACATGCGGTGGTAGTGCCACTTATGTATGTGTATGGGTGAAGGCATTGGATTGTATCAATGTGTGTAACTAGCAAATTTATTTTTCAGGAAAGCAAATTCAAAGCTATAGTTTGAGGGCACTCTAAGTATTCTTTCCACTATAATCTCTACAAAATGGAGTGTTTCTCTATTATAGAATACCTTGAGCGAAGTGTTTGTGAAAGTTTTTGGAATTTATTTTTTATTTATGACATACCGAGGGTTCTCTTCAAAAGTTAACTGTGCGCTGACACTCTGATTTAAGTTCCCATCATCCATTATCTAGGAGATTTCTTGACCCTAACAAACGGTTTAGCCATATTTGAATATGTTTGAAGCGTATATTTTGAAATAAGTGATGATTGATGATGTGAACGAAAATAGTAAAATTGAATAGGCAGAACATGATCCTCCACATTTGATGACCATATTAATAGGTATCAAAGAGTGATTTAAGTAGACATTTATATGCATGTACTCGTATATAGTGAATTCTCAGCTATAAAATACGAAATAAAGTGTTCTTATCTCCTATGCCTCAGATTCGGTAAACCTTTTAAGTCGAGAATGCAAAATAGTATATTTTCGTGACCACCAAACATTTTTTTCCCTGTATGCATCCTTCTATTCATTGTCTTTAGGATACACTATTAGAACTACTGCTAATCAAGGTTATATTTGGAATATTTGTAGATGTGGTACCATTTGCTTCGCGGGTGTATTTGGGTGCATCTTTTGATTTTTTAAGCTCTTAAAATTATGTATCGACATATTTAATTAGAACATTGTCTGGGATGATGCAAGTTGCAAGTTGATGCTTTTTGTGATTTAATAGAATACTGTTATACCGAAGTGACAGCGAACATCATGAAAATTAGAAAATCAGAAAATGCGGACACAGCCAGCACCGTCGGCTACCAGCAAAGAGAAGAGTGGCTTCATAAGAAATTTTAACAAACTTGTAATTTCGAAGTAACATCGAAAATTAATTGGAAAATATGCGTATATCGCTTCAAATGGGGCGCCCACATATGGCGGCATAAATTCCTCCGTTTGCTGCTGTTAGTGTTGTAGGAGTTGGCGCTGCTGTAATTGCGGTAGTTTTTGTTGCATGACTCTGCTGTGGAGTACGCTTGTAAATAGCGTTTGTTAACAAGATAAGTAGTACAAAATACTCTGGCTCACACACAAATGCATGCAAATGGATATCCTCGCACACACACGAGTACAGGGGCAAGTATGCGAAAAAGCTCACAGCACCTAAATGGAAAACTTCATTTGGAAGAAACTCTAGGGTCCACCAGACCGCACAGTGCGTGCATCACGTGAAAATATGTGACAAATTTAGAAGGATTTGTTGCAAGCGCATATGTTTAAAAAAGGGTTCGAGGAGTGATGAAGTCCGCATGCAATTGCGACAGGACTGTCGTCGAAAAGTTCCATGAATATAGAATTATATATAAACTTACCGCGCCTAACAGGAGTTAAGCTACCATTTGCGGAAAGATGATTCTCGTTCGGCTGCGGATACAATATTTTATTTAAAGTTAGATTAATCAGATGAGTCTGATTGTGTAGACGTAGTTGGTAAAGAGTTAGATACCATAGTGCCCATTTTTCGTGAATTGTTAAGCTGAAACTGAACTGAATTCGACTAGTGTTGGAGGCTGCTGCATCTGGACACATTTTTCAACCCATTTCATTTGCTTGAATTACGATTTTATTGGACTGTGCTAAGTTGGTGTATTACCTTTAAAAAGGATACCAATTTTGTGACACTGTGCGTTAGAAAATTTGGCGAGGCACACGGTACCACTCAGGCAATAGTGCTCTGTTAGCGCTGGCAACACGACCCCCAGCTTTAATAGCCAGTGGGACGGGGCGAATGTGGTTAAATGTGTTCATGTGTAAAATTCAAAACTGCAGGTTTCTTTAGTTTTTCTTCTTTTTTCCTATGCATGCTTTTTTGAATTGCAACGAAAAGTTTGCAAATATTGCCTGCTAAGTTAAACTCAAGTTTTGAAAGGGGGTTTTTCTGTTATCACGTTTTTGCCACCCTTCTGCACGTTGCTTTTAATTTTGAAATGTCGCTCAGTATTAAATAGTTCGTTTTTTGTTTCCTTTTTTTGTGCTGTTTTTGTGTGTTCCTTGGGCACAACTCCAAATATTAAACTTTAGCCACACATTTGTGCGCACACTTTTAGGCGGTGTATGTGAAGTCGTGAATTTTACTACAGCACAAGTGGAATTGGGGACAAAACGTAGTGATGGCTCGAGCACTAGTAGGTCCTCTGAATAAGATAATATCGTTTTAAGCAAGTAGTAAAATCGCTTGAGGCCTACGGTGGAAGAAAATTTTTAAAACTGAATTATAAAAAGATGTATTACATGGCAAGATAGAGGAAGAAGTGAGTTTTTGAACTAATAAATCTGAATTATTTATAAACTACCAGAATTCCGAATAAATAAAACATTGAAACCATATACCGGACCACCAATTTAGTTAGCGATAAAACCCTCGGGTAACCAAGAAAATATTCAATGACTTGGAAGGGAAATTATATTCTTTTTTTTTTTTAAATATCCATTTTTTATTGCAATCTGTATTAAATACAATATACAATATTTTTATTTTAAACATAAATAACAATAACTAAATATCAACATAACATTTATGGTGGTGGAACCATTTCCTAATTGTAGGTATTCATCAACAGAAAATATCTGCTGTTGATTTCCTTTTTGAACGGCAGAATGCAGTCATATGAGCTGTGAGTTCTGATAAGAGTGGATTAAAGTGCCCTCGAATTCTCAGTTTCAATGCCATTGCATATTTTTTTCTTTCTTGCACAATTATCGGGACTTTCAGGTCACGACGGAGTTGGTTGTTCGTTGCGTAGTATGCGGCTTTTGCAATCATACGCAGCGTTTTTGATTGGAATCTCTGGAGAATTTCGACATTAGAGGTTGTCGCAATGCCCCACAGTTGTATGCTATATGTCCATATCGGTTTTAAGACGGCTGACTAAAGTGAGAGCTTGCTTTCGAGTGAAACTTGGGAATTTCGTTTCAGCAGCCAGTATAAATTTCTAAGCTTTATTCCCAGCGCCTTACGTTTGGGGAATATATGAATTTTCCATGTTAGATTGCTATCAATGTGCATGCCCAGGTATTTAATCACATTGCACTGCGGTATATTCACGTCGTTTAGTTTCATGTGTGGGCAGGTGTCACGTTTAAGAGTGAACGTAACCTGGACAGACTTAGTTTAATTGGACTTGATTCGCCAATCTTTCAACCATTTAGTGATTTTGTCTAAGCCCCATTGAAGTTTAAGCGACGCGAGTTGTGGAAGGGTATCCATTGCGAGTACAGCAGTATCGTCTGCAAATGTGCCAACGATAGTGCCTTCGGAGACAGGTAAATGGTGTGTATACAGCAAGTATAGGATGGGACCTGCATTGGGGTACACCGGCCGAACTTTCGCACATTTCAGATTGTTCTTCACCTTGTTTTACAAAAAAGTACCGATTTTTAAAGGAGAAATTTATAAATATGTACATTGGAACTATTTTCTTTATTTTATAGAGTGATCCGTCATCCAAGACACGATCGAAAGCTTGGAATATATCGAGAAACGCCGCTGTACAGTATTTTTTTTTTTTTTGCTCGAATGCAGTGTGAATGCAATTTACAAGTCTGTGAACCTGTTTAATTGTACCGTGTTGTTTCCTGAAGCCGAATTGGTGATTAAGAAATAGTTCTCGTTATTCTATTATTGGATTAATCTTTTAAGGAAAAGAGTTTCCAAAATTTTAGGGATGTCCAACCAGCCTGCTGGAGGCAATTATTGAAGTGTTCAATAGATATCATGGTATCTTCACTAGACTTAAGCGAGTGCTTCAGGAGAATATTGATTGTCGGTAGTAATTCCAATCAGTTTTGCTGTTGTAAAGACGACATTTAGAAGGGGAGTCTACAAAATTATTAATTATTGTAAACATTACTGGAGAATGGTCAGAGCATAGACCATAGCATGGGCTGCATGTTATATCCCTAGTCGAGATACCTTTCATTATGCAAAAGTTATTAGGTCGCGAATTTTATTTGTATCGGTTGGCCAATACGTTGGTGAGCCTGAGGAAGCTATGAGAACATTTAGATTTGTTAAAGCCGCCAAGAGTTGTCGGCCTTTGGGAGTAGTGAAACAGGAACCCCAGTATGTATGCATTATAGCCTCCTCCAGCTATAAACCTATTTCCGAGGGTTCTAAAGTATATACTTTCATACTCATCTGTCTTGATTGAATGTTTGGGTGGCTATATACTGCCGAGATTGTAATTGGGCCTTTCCAATCTTGAATAACTATGTTTGTGGCGTGAATAGCTTCTGTGCAGTAAGATTTAATAGAGACGTGTCTGATATTCTTTTGTATTATAATAGCTGAACCGGCATGTGCTTTTCTGTCGGGGTGCATTGTGTGATAGAGCTTATAGTTTGGTATTTGAAAGTAGCTCTTATCGGTAAAATAAGTTTCAGATATTAGAAGAATATCTATGCCGTGAGTCTGGTGTAATGCTTTAATATCTAATATGTGTTTGGAGACCCCATTCTCCATACGAGAAAATTTATGGAATTGAAGAACTAAATACTGAAACCAAGAAAATCCAATGTTAGTTACATTTTCAGATGACACAGTAATTCTGTCTTCAAATAAATGCAACAAAAACAGAGCAAGTCAGAAGAGTACTCGGCGAACAGTAATCTGGTTCCGCAAATAGGGAGTCAATATAAACGGGAGAAAAAGAGTACACTACAAAAAGGAATTATAATCCAGAAAATATATATTTAGCCATAGAAAAATCACACTTGATAATGAATTTGAGTTCAAGAGTAAATTGACTTGAATTGAACTCTTCTGGCTTCTCAGAAACAATTTAAGGTTGTTAACCGAAAACAAACTCTCAATCCAAAAAAGAATAATAAAACCGTAATGGACACCAAGCGTTTTAATTTTGGGCAACTTCCGCCAAGAAATTTATTACCATTATTCAAAGATTACAAACTAAAATTCTTCGATCAATAGTAAATGCACCCTGGTACATAACCAATGAAGACTTTTTTTTGAACGCGATCTCCAACTACCCACCTTTAAAGAAGTAGACAAATAAAAAGCAGAAATTAAATCGCGCTTTGTTATCACACAAATTATCAAATACAAAGATCACCAGAGCAACAAACCCATACAAGAATTTGACTATTTATTGAGCGCAAATTTTTTTGTAATTTCTTCATCGGAGGATGTGCAATTTTTAATATTTTTCCGATTTTACAATGAATTCATCCTTAGCAATTCAGGGTTTAACTAGTTTTCAGGAAAATGTTTATTTGAAACTATTTTTTTTTCTTCGAATTATATATTTTTAAATCTTCATATTTTAGCTACTAAATATATCGTGCGTGGATCAATGGGCGCACTACCTTGATTGGGTATTCAGTGGAAATGAAATCATTTTGGTTCACCACAAATTGTCGATCTGAGAGAGAGCTTCCGAGAAGCGTATAAATATTGAGAGTTCGCATAGTTTGGAGTTTCGACAGAATCCCTGCATGGCACACTTTGTCAAACGCCTGCATGATGTCAAGGAATACTGCCCAACAGTATTGGTTTTGCTCCTATGCTGTGTTTTTCACGGAAGCCAAACTGATGGTCTGGTATGATGGGTTTTTGGCATTGAGATCCTTGATAATGTTTGTAAGCTCTTCTCTTGATCGATATATCTGAAATGCTCGGGACAGCATTGACTAGTGGCAACGGCTTGAAACCAGCAACATTAGACACACTTGCTTTTGTGATTTGCAAATGCATTTCTCTTCATCGCTTCTTGCCCAATCGCCGCTGGGAAGGCTTATTGGGGACTCCGCTAGTGCTGGTATTTTTAAGTTTTTTGCGGCACGCCACAGTGAGCAAATTGAGGTTTCTATCAGACAGAGCGTCTCTACATATTGATTAAATTCATAGGCTTTCTTCTCTTTTAAAATACGATGAAGATTTTTGGTACAATCTGAGAGTTCCTTTTTTAGAGATCGGGATACCTGTTTCTGCCATTCTCGTCTGAGAGATATTTTTTCGGAGAGAAGTACTTTAACATCATGGGGTACATTATTTTCGAGTTGCTGCCTTAAACCGTGGTGTCGCAAATTTCATCGCTAGGGACATCAGCACCGTGAGCTTAGTAACAGCAACATATAATTCCCCTTTTGATATCAGTGGCGTCTTAATACTGAGATGTGAGATTATAAACATTTTATATTTGAGCCAGTCTGTACGGTTATAGTTGAAACTACCTTCCCAACTTTCTGTTGAAACTTTCCGGATATCAGGGTTAGTATCAGATGATAACTCGGGTGAATATTGCACAAGAGAAAGTGTATTTTTTAAATTTTTAGTGATTGCGAAATCAATAAGATCTGAAGTCTTCCGACTATCTGAGGGCCAACATGTGGGCTTACCGTTGGGCAAGACGCCAAGCTCAAGTACATTTATTATCCGTGAACCCCAATGGGTGTGCCTAGCATTTAAATCTTCGGCAGCAATACATTTAGTATCGAGAGTACTGAAAAAATGTTTATATTGTCCCTCATCTATATTGATTCTTGATGGGCAATAAATGGCTGAGATTGATAAGTCTTTAATATATTCTTCTAACCGAATACTCGTTGCTGGGAGGTAGTCGGTACAAATGCCTTGCATTGGGAAATGCTTTATTATGTTTTTAATAAGAATAGGTGTACCAAAACGAGCTTTGCCCCCAGCGTTTTTGGTGTCGTAAACTGTGTACCCTTCCATCTTAAAGCAGATTTTTTGAGTGAGATGAGTGTCAGAAATTAGCATCACATCTATTGAGTTTGCATTGGGAAATAATTTGAGCTAATTTTTGTGCTGGTTTATGCCATTTGAATTCCAGTGGCAGATTTATAAGGAGTTCACGGTACTGCTAGGAGGGATATCAATATCATGTTTTGATTTCTCATCATCTCTTGGATCATATTTTCCAATCAGCACATGCATTGTATCAAATTTGCCATAAAGACTTGCAGAGTTTCTTCAAGTGTACTATTCTCTTCGGTTGTAGGGCTTACCGAAGAAGTTTCCGTGAGAATATTTGCATAGCAAACTGCTTGAAGTTGAACCACGGTAGAAGGGATAGCGTGTGAAAAGGTAAACACGTTTGGCTGAGGTATGAGTTTTTGTTTAATGCTGACATATACAGAGCAGCCTCTATAGTTCGGGGTGTTGTTTTCTCCGCAGCTATTGATTTTTTTTAGCCGTGGAATCTTCCTTGGACTTAGTGCGAAATTGTCATTCGTGTAGGTCATCACAGATAATGCATACGCTGGAAAGTGTGCTATATTTGTTTATTTTGTTGACAATTCAGACATTGGACCGGATCATAGCATTACGGGGTTCTTCTAACATGATTTTTCGGTGTAAGAGATACCGCAGACTATGAGAGAGTATCCTTTCTTTAGAGTATAAGTTAAGTATTGGCTAGCTTTAGCTCAATACGGTATAGAGGCATGAGAGCTTTGTTTTTATTCCGCATATTATATACCCACTTCACTTTGAAACCTTCGTGACTTGTGGCGTCATTCCAACGTTTCGTTCTATGCCTTCAATTATCACCATTAGCCTTTTTAATCCTTTGGTACCTTTCAGTTGGTAATTGTAAAAATTGTTCTTGTGTTTCTCAAGTTTACAAACTCAACTTCGGAGTAAACCTGAATTTTGGTTTCATGTCTGTTGCCTTTATTTATCGGATAACGTGAAAGTTGTTGAGACCGACTGTAGATTAAATCAATGATATAAACTCAAAGGATATAAACTCAAATACAAAGTTTAGCAGTGGAAGAAACAAATACAAGAAGGCGACTAAGAAAATGTGAACCTGTAAACTTTCAATATATTTAAATAAGGAAAATCCAAATAATCTTTTAATTTGCAATGGAATTAATTACGCAAAACATTTTTTCACATATTCAAAAACTACCTAAAAAGCATTGGTCGAACATTTTAATTAGTATCCCACCAACATTTCTTCATCACAACTATTTCGGACACACCACTTGTATTCATCAGAGATCTTACAATGAAATGCAATTTCTCCATAAATAGGTATTATGTCTCAAAAAGCAACAGCACACCAAATATGAGCATTCCCAGGAATTGTACCTGGGCCTTCAGCTATTACAGAATACAAGAAATTATCTCGAGAGAATCAAATTACAACCATAATACGAGGGCGGATTGATATTGAAGCTACCTAGCGCTAGATGGCAGCACAAACAAAAACACTTTTTTTTAGAAATTGCGATCTGTCAAACGTCAGCTGTTAAAATTTCACCCAAATTCATCGATTAGTTTATTTGTTGTAGTCGTTTGAAGTAAGCAACTTTTGTGTTTCTTGAAAAATGGAAAAAGCGCATTTCGTGCAGTGATTAAACACTATTATTTGAAAGGAAAAACGGCGAAAGAGACAAAAAAAAAGCGATAAACATTACGGTGAGTCTGCTCCGTCAGATTACATGGTAAAATATTGGATTGCTGAATTTAAACGCGGCCGAACAAGCACTGCAACAATACCATCAACAGGAAGGCCAAAAGAGGTGGTTACTGAAGAAAATATCAAAAAAATCCTCGATATCGTTATGAATGATCGCCGAGTCAAGAAGCGTGAGATTGTTGAAATGGTAAACATATCATATGAACGTGTGTTCAACATTTTGCATGAAAATTTGCATATGAAAAAGCTATCGGCAAGATGGGTGCCGCGTTTGCTCAGTGTCGAACAAAAACGAGTTCGACAGACCACTTCACAGCGGTGTTTGGACATGATAAAGCGTAATCCTGTTGATTATTGGCGTCGATTAATAACTGTTGATGAAACGTGGGTCCACCACTATACACCTGAAACCAAAAATCAATCGAAACAATGGTAGGAAGCTGGTGGAAGTGCTCCGAAGAAGGCGAAGGCAGTGAAATCGGCTGGCAAGGTTATGCCCACTGTATTTTGGGATGCACGCGGAATATTGCTCATCGATTATCTTGAAAAAGGATCCACAATCACAGGAAAGTATTATCGTGCATTATTGGATCAATTGATTGATGCAATCAAGGAAAAGCGACCACATTTAAAGAAGAAAAAATGCTCTTTCTTCAAGACAACGCACCGGTTCACACAGCATTAGATACGATGCTAAAATTACGTGAAATACACTTCGAATTGGTTAATCATCCACCTTATAGTCCAGATTTAGCTCCTAGTGACTTTTTCCTGTTTCCAAACTTGAAAAAATGGTTCGCAGGAAAAAGATTCATCTCAAACGAAGAAGTGATTACCGAAACTAACGCGTATTTTGAGGGGTTCCCGAAATCGTATTATTCAGATGGTATAAAAAAGTTGGAATATCGTCTTACTAAGTGTGTCGAAGTAAAAGGAGACTATGTTGAGAAATAAATGGTTTTTGAAAAAAAAAATTTTTTTTTCCTACTTAGGTAGCTTCAATATCAATCCGCCCTCGTATATGGGATAAAAAATCAGCTCAAGAATATGATATACTAAAATCTCACAAGGATTTTATGCCAAGAAAATTAAATTTTGCTCACAAATACAGTACAAAGATGAGTTGCAAAAAAGAATGGAAAGGTCTAACTGAGACGTATAAAATTAGAGAAAATTCCCTCTTATGGTATACAGACTGTTCTAAGGCAATGGATGGAACTGGGGCAGGAATATTTGGATCTAGAACCAACTACTGGGAACCAATGGGTTCTATCCACAGTATTTTTCAAGCGGTAATTTACACTATTGAAAGATGTGCCCAGATCAAAATTGACAGGAAATATCGGGGGAAAAATATCGTGATACTATTCGATAGTCAAGCAGCACTCAAGAGTCTGAGCTCACCCTTTGTGAGGTCTAAACTTGCATGGGACTTTATTGGGAAGCTAAACTCCCTAGGCAGTATGAACAAGTTATTTCTAATGTGGGTACCAGGCCACATATGAGTAGAGGGAAATGAGAAGGCTGATAGCTTAGCTAGGAAGGCTGCGGCCTCTCCTTTTAATGGCCCTGAACCCTTTGTGGATACCATTGAAGGTCTGCTGAAGAAGTATACAAATGCAAAAAGAAGTCAAACCTGGAAAACTCTTCCGGGACTAAGACATTTCAAAGCTCTTCTGGGAGACTGTCAGTCCAGACAACTACTCCAACTACAGGTGATTAATCCACTTTTTTTTTAATACTACAAATATACGAACTTTTTAAGTCTTACAAAAAATGGATGTCTTTATTGAGCCTCATCTAGAATTTATATTTTTCTGAACATCTCTTTCCATATTTAGGCTCTTCACAAGAGGTAAAGGACGATGAAGATTGATATTGTCAAATTAACATTGGAAGTGAAATATACATATAAAACCAAATTTCTGTGTATTTCATTGTTGCGAATAGGATACATCACATTTGGACCGATCTTCTTGAAATATTTACAGTGTCTTATTGATTGACAGAGAACTGAGTCATTGTTTTGATATGTCAAGTAGGTTCTGAAGTCAATTTGTGGTTCCAGAGGCAGATTCTCTGACAAAAGTTATAAATGTCAACTATGGGTATCAAAATAAAGGTTCGAACCTTCCTTTTCTGTGTGGAATTTTATAAAATATCCAATTTTTTAATTGATGCTGATTAATTAGGAAATGCAATAATTGCGACTGAGTACACATTATGAACACGAGGAGAAAAATAGGAAATAAAAGTATTTTGTATGAAAATGCGGTCGTATTCAATGTATTCCCAATGAAAAAAATAATAATTAGTAAGAAATTTTAAATAATTAAAGCACAATATCAAATATAATTAAGCAATCCATATAAAAGTCTCGCAAGTGAGCAATTAATTTCACCTTGTATTTGGAAATTCTGGGTGAAAAGTTTTCCATACCGGTTGAATGGATTCTTTCGACTGTATGCCGCTCGGAAAGTGTCACGTGACAGTTGCAATTGGCAGTCAAGTGAAGCCGCTCCGCGCACAAGTTTCATGTTTGTGCCGACATTTCACTTACGAATAAAAATAGGAAAAAATTGCTCCTTTTTGTGTCCTTTTTGTGTCCTTTTTGTTTTTATTTGTATCTCTTTTTTTGCATTTTAACTTTTATTTAAAGTTGCATAAGTTCCAAGTCATGCGGTGAAATGTCAAACTGTGGTAAAGTTCGGTTCACAAAATGAGTTTTCCTTCCTGCAACGGAGGGCGTACTGCGCTCTTTCCCTTCTTTTGTTTCGTTCCGAACAGATGTTTCGAATGCTCACTTTCTGAAACATTGTGCCGCTAAATTCTAATGTCAATTTATTTAGTTAGAATTTGCGATATGCGGCATTCTGAAACTTTCCAGCAAATACGCATTGAGGAAAATGCGACGCTAAGTTTGGAGTTTCTGTGGCCATTGTGGTAGTTGATTCAATTCATTTAAGGTATACAAAATCTTACAATATATCAAGTTTTGTGCCTTTCTATATGCTTCTATAGAAAATTGTGGAAAAGTTGTTTACGAACAATTAATAGACTTGGCGGGAAAATAGTTACATGAAGCATGCACGAAGAAATCAAGTATCTACTACTGGAATATTCAATGCTGTATAAACCCAAAAAGTATATGTAATAGATAGACCACAAAATGTTAGTTCCAGTTTCATGCCACATTCAATACAATTGCTTAGATCCTAAGATATGCCAGCCTATCTAAGCTCTGTCATTCCACTGCTAATCATTTAGTATATGAAATAGAATTGAGTAGATTGTTAAGCCTGATATGATGAGGCACAGTATAGGCACAAACACTGTGGTAATATACCAGGCCTAAGGGTTTCAAAGAGTCTGCTAGGGACATACCACCAAAAAAGATTCGAACCACTCATCAATATCTCTAGGAATATTCTTAGGATGATGATAAGCCTACTTACAGGACACTGTAAATTGAACTCACATGTGGTGAGGATAGCTCATGCAGATTCTGTGTGGAGGAAGAGGAGACGTCCATGCATATGCTGACACAATGTCCGGCTCTCATGCACACCCGCAGGAAATACTGGGGATTCTTCCAAGGCTCTGCCAGTGATGTGAAACCTCTGGAGCCAAAACTTGCCATCACGTTTATCCAGAGGATAGGACTCAAAGATTTATTTTGAACCTCTGATGGAAGCATAATAAATCGAAAGATCGCGGTGCTTTAAATCCCCTATACAATAATAATGATAGCAAACTCAATTGACTACAAGTCGTAACAACTTTGTCTCATGGTTAAGGGCTAAGCCAGTAGAGACAGTTCTCGTCTTTTGTGTTATTAAAAATTCAATTCCCAATGAAGTGAAGAATTCCAAGTATCACAGTTCAGACTTGACTGAAATATTTCTATGATTTTATTGGTATAATGTTCATAATAAAAAGGAACTTGTCTCTCAGATTTTATTGCACTAATTGGAACCAGTACGTCATTGATCAAATGTATCTTTCTGAAACTATTCAGTGCGTACCACTTACACACACAATCACATTGAGGATGTATAATATACGAACGAATTCTAGGAATTTTGTCTCTCCTGTGACTTTTTGAACCGCTGTCTTATTTAAAGCACGCTCTACCTCATGATAATAATAATATTAATGATAGACCTTCTAAGGGAGCTCCTCACAGTTGTATATACGAGTATGATGTACAGAATGCCAGTGTCACAAGAGCCCGTACAATAATGACTGGAAGTAATAAGGATTGCACGACACAGACCAATCTTTTTAGTCGGGCTCTATTCACCGATGCCTATATATAGCTTCCAGCCTACTTCGAGATCTATGTGTCCTCTGCAAACTTTTTCGTTTTATTTTACTATAATTTGAGGATACTGGTTCCACTGTGCTCGCACATTGGGGTAAACCAATCCATTCTTCTTTATGTGTGGTTTTTTGCTGTGCGGCTTTTCGTTGCACTTTTGCTGCTGGTTACTGCCAAATGAATTGAACGTTAACTAATATCTCGATTAGAGCGCCCATTTCGCATGTCATGTGACATTCTCCCCCTCTGTGCTCTGCGCTCACTGGAGTGCACTTGACGCGCACGAGGGAGGGGAATAGCAAGAATGCGCCCTCCGGCTGGAGTTAGCAAAAATGTGTGCACTCGTTTGCATTGACATTTTGAAGCCAGCTTGCATTTGGGCAAACAAAAAAATAATACGGGGGAGCAATCCAAATGGGTTTTTGTGAAAAAAAGAGAGTGTCCTTCATGTGGCCACATTTACCTTAAATGTCATTCTGTTCTTTTTTCATATTTAATTTTAGGACCTGCCCTGTTGCTCGTCAAGGCAATTCGAATGTCCTAATGAAGCTCATTAGATGCATAGCGTTTGGTTTTTTTTCCATAATAGAGCACAACACTGGTGCGTGGGTCGATTTGCGCTATGCTCGCTCCTTCTCATAACAATTGGCTTCCTACGCAAGTGTAACTCAATATTTTTTATGCGATATTCACCCTTTTCTCTCCGTGGCAATTTTTCTTCGCTTTTTATGGACGCTCTTAAGTGTCAAGAGTGCTGGTGGCGTCGTTTGTTTGCTTTTGCGGTTAATATGCTTTAATTTGAAATTATGCGAGTGTGAGTTTGTGTTTGTATGTGCGGTTATGGGTGGCCGTCTGACTTGTTTATTTGAAAGGATTAGAAAATGAGCCGTACTAAATTATTTTCAAATGAAGGGTGCAGAGCACGTATGGAGATTGTGTCAGGTTGGGTGTGATTCAGTTACAGATCTGGTGTCATAAATACCTGTCCTCATAGCTCGAAAAACTGTAGTCGGAAACGGGATGTCGGAAGGTCACTCTAAGGTCACCTTTGTTGCTTCCTCCTACATAATTTATGGTTAATGAGTGGAATAGATTCAATATGTATCCTACTTCTGGTTATGAAACGTAAAGAAACCAGAAAGAAAACAAGAAAGGAACTCACGTATATGGATATCGGGAACATGGGGTTGAGTTTAGTTGAAAACCAAACAAATGGACAAATTTAAGATGATATCTTTTGCTATGAAATTCTACTACAGTGGTACTTCTGTGTTCTGAATGTATAGTATGGAGCGTTTCCTAGGGTAGTAACTCTATGAGTTGTATTCTATTACCGCTTCGATAACTGCAACAAGTTGGTATGGATAAATTCATGCCTTCCTTTGCAAGATGCTTACGATCAAGACGTGAGTCAAGTAACCACCAGGACCACATTAAATAATTTATATTTCAGCTGACAATTTGATTAAATCGATTTCTTTATATTATTTTTCGAATTGTCATTGTATCTGATTAAGTTTATAAGCTGGAGAAGGATTCTGGATATCGAAGAAAATGCCTAACATAAAAGTATATAATTTCCACCAAATTCAAATAAGTTTTCAGGATTAAGTCTATGGTATATGGCATGGCACTGTTGGAGAGTACTTAAGCCGGTAAAGAAATATTTGAGATTGTGTATAACTGATGATAATACTATAAATGGACGGACACCGGAAGCTTTCCGTTCATTGCCTTACGTGAGTTTTTTTTTCAAACTTTGGTTGTGGTACAAAAACTAAGTTACCCTCCAATTCTGAAGATAGTATGGCAAGAAGAAACAAACGGATCTTTTTTAGAGGAAAGTCAGATTGTGTATTGATAAAAATATTGTTACGAAACTGTCCTGAAAAATGATACTTCTTTATTTAATACTCAAATTCGTACCGCTGGATTGTGTAGTAAACAAACAATCACTTTATTTAATTATTCCAATTTACTTTCTTAATCTTAGGCTTAAAGTTACTTTTAATACAATTTTCAATTTATTTATTAGTTCATTTACTATGAACTTAATTACTTTTTAATACTGTTGCTGATACTATTCAAATTCTCGATGTGCACACTGATACGATCACTGTTCGAATGTGTGTTGACCTTTGTGGTAGTGACTTATATATAACTAGTCTATTTAACTACATAGAACATTATAGAATATTCCCCACACTTCGAGAGAAGGAGTAGAGTCTAGACTCTAGAGGTTTGTTCAAAAAGAGTCTCCAACGAATAAGAGCGTACGCTGTGAATACCACAGAATACCACATAAACTATTGCATACTTTTAGGGTCTCAAGTATGCTTCAATATTGTAAAGAAATACTTAATTGTCATCAGATTTTAATAAATTAGATTAATTTATATAAATAAGCCATTAAAAGAAAGTCAGTAATATCAATTTATTAACAGCAGTCAGCGAGTGATAAACAACACACACTGAGTCATAAATAACATACATCGATTCATAAACATCTTGGCTCCGGAGAATGTAGGAATGAACTCGAATGCATCTAAAATGCAGCTAAGTAAATCTTGTTAACTAGAAATTGCGTGCATTACTATGAAATTTAACTGCTCTAAATTCTAACTCTAAAAATAAATTATCAAACAAGTTTGAATTAATTGACAAAAACTACTGCGCAATCCATTTGCAATAATAATGAAACGTGATTGCATATCAGTGAAACGGGATTGCATACTTTTAGGATCCCATCTGGAGAATGAGTGCCCCCTGTGAGTCAAGATGCGAACTATTCGCATAAAAACTTATTCAAGAACCATCTGTCGGTAATATCAAAAAGAATATTCTCGACTTCTGTCGAAATGGATCGAAAATTCTAGAAAATACGAGAATGGCGTAGAATTTTCTACTCTAATATTCGAAAACTATAAAAGCGACAAGACTGTTCAAAGTCGAAGGCAGAAGATCACAGACCGTAACAGTGTGTACATCTTGCATTATAATGAAAGCAGCAGTATTTGTGATTTACAAAGTGATGAAATTCATTAGTAAATAAAGTGACTAATGGTTTGTGAAATAAAGTGCAAATAATAACTAAGTAAACTTTAAGCCTAATATTAAATGTGTAAATAGCAATAATTAAATAAAGCTAATTATTTTAATTTAACCAGCGATTGTTTGATTACTACACAATCCAGTGGTACGAGTCCGAGTACAGAGAGTTAGAAGAATTGTCAGGAGGGCAATTTTGGAACCGAGTAAATTGTCAAGAGGGCAATTTCGGAACAATTGGTGTCAGAAGTGGGATTGTGTATCTGTAATAAACAATGGTTAAATTTGAAAAACTGCGATTGGAGCAGCTCAAGAAGGAGCTTGAGCGCTTAAATTTGCAAAAACAAGGGTTTAAAGCGGAGCTGCAAGAGCGATTAAGAAACGTTTTAGAGGAGCAGGGTATAGATGTCGATGAGCATGAATTCCAATGTGAAGAGCCAACGACATCTCGACACGAAGAAACACCGCAAGAAACTAACACGGGTAACTTTGACATGAGTGTACTCATCGGGATAATACAATCCTTCAAACAGGATATGCAGCAGCAGTCACAACAAAATTCTCAAGCAGCCGATGAGAGGATGCAGCAGATAGATGAGAGGATGCAGCAGTTACAACAAAATGCTGAATCCGTCGAAAAGAGTGTTGCATCCGTCGAAAAGAGTGTTGCATCCGTCGAAAAGAGTGTCGCATCCGTCAAACAGGACGTTGAAAAGAGTGCTGAATCCCTCAAACAAGCAGTCGATGAGAGGATACAGGAGCGATTACAACAAAATGCTAAAGCTGTCAGAGAGGATGTCAAAGAACAGTTACAGCAGAGTGAAATACGTCTTGCTCTACTAGCGGAACAGAACTCACAGCAGAGGAAAGAAATATCCGAGGTGGTAGACAGGAAGGTTTGTGAAATTGAGACACGGCAAGAATCGTTCGAAAGAACGGTAGTACAAAAGCAGAACGAATTTAAGCAAACAAATAGAGCAAAGAAACCTACTACAGGAAGTTGCATTGCCTGTGCCAGCTTTATCCTCTATAAAACTGAAGCCTCCTACCTATGATGGAACCACGACATTTAGTGTCTTCAGAATGCAGTTTGAGACTACCGCTAGCACAAATGGTTGGAGTGCTCGCGAAAAAGTGGCTGCATTAACCGTTTCATTGAAAGGTGCTGCCGCTGATGTGCTTCAAACTATCTCAGAAAGTGAGCGAGACTGCTATGAAAGCTTGATGAATGCCGTTCAGCGCAAGTATGGTAGTGAGCATCGGAAGCAGATGTACCAAGTAGAGCTACGAACACGGGAATCTCTACAACAGTTTGCGGCGGAAGTGGAACGGTTGGCTCATCTTGCCTACCCAGGAGAGATCACTGAGAGGTGTATGATGGACACCTTCGTATATGGCATTCGCGATGCGGAGATAAAGCGTTCTGCAATAACTAATCCGAAAGCTACATATATGGAGACAGTAGCTAGCGCTTTGTTATCAGAGACAGCAGCATTGGTGTGTCGGTCAGAATGCACAGCCCGTCAGATAAAAGTCGAGAACGGAAAAAGTTTCACGGGCAAATGCTTTACCTGCGGTGATGTGGGGCACATGGCTCGTGATTGTCAGTTGAGATGAAAACGTTATGCAACACACGCTCCGGTAAGATTGCCAAAGCAAGACAAAGTCTGAATTAGGGAATCGGAAAAGATTGTCAAGCCGGGAAATGAACGGACTCCCACAACTGATGGCCCAAGAATCTTCGTTTCTCAGATGGCGCGGAAAAATAACAGCCTAACTGTCAACAGTGTAATAAGCGGAAGAAAAATTGTGGTAACATTGGATACAGGGGCATCACATTCCATAATCAGAAGGGATCTCGTTGGGGGAATCGAGCCGCTTCAGGGAATAAGTTTGCGTACGGCAACTGGAGATGATGCACCGGTACTTGGAAAAGTTACACGGAAAATAACTATCGGCACCACAACAGTGAAGCACGAGTTTATAGTTGCGGATATTGTGGACGAAGTAATCTTAGGTGTGGATTTCATGATTCGGAATGGATTCACGCTAGACTTCAAAAGCCGAGTGCTGAAATATGCGAACACCGAAATACCGTTATTCTTTGGTGAAGATAAGTTTGGAAGTGTTAAACAAGCCATTGTATCGCGGCGGACAAAAATCCCACACAAGTCAGAGGCAGTTATACGGGCCAAAATGGGCGGAGATGTTGGGAAGCATAAGAGCCGAACCGTACCAGAAAAAGTAGTGAATATTTCAAATACCGCTGAAACCATAGCGAAAAAGAAGGTAAGGTGCCAGAGAGTCTCAGTAATTGTAAACTGTGAGAGGCAACCGCGAGACACGAAAAACAAGATACGAGCTAATAAAAAGGTACCCGACGATCTGGCGAAGGAATGGACTAAAGAGTCATCTACCGTACTTCCATGCAGCAATTGTATACCTAAAAAACAAGAACAGTTGAATGAAATTCATGGAAACAGCAGAAATCGTATACGACTGATGGGTGATAAAAGGAAAGCCAGATATGATGTACGAGTAAACTTTAAGTGATTTCAGGAAGGGCAGCTTGTTATGCTTCATAATCCGCAAAGGAAAAAGGGATTATCGCCAAAACTGCAAACACACTGGGATGGCTCTTATAAGGTGATAAAGCAGCTCAACGATGTAGTATACCGCATCCAGTTGGCGAGAAATGCCAGGAGCAAAATGAAAGTCGTTCATTTAGCGAGGTTATCTCCTTATAAAGGTTGCAGTACTATCCTTGTTCGGGACGAACAAGATTAAGCGGAGGGCAGTGAAACGTGATTGCATATCAGTGAAACGGGATTGCATTCTTTTAGGATCTCATCTGGAGAATGAGTGCCCCCTGTGAGTCAAGATGCGAACTATTCGAATAAAAGCTTATTCAAGAACCATCTGTCGGTAATATCAAAAAGAATATTCTCGACTTCTGTCGAAATGGATCGAAAATTCTAGAAAATACGAGAATGGCGTAGAATTTTCTACTCCAACCTTTCGAAAACTATAAAAGCGACAAGACAGTAGATCAGAGACCGAAGGCAGTAGATCAGAGACCGTAACAGTGTGTACATCTTGCATTATAATGAAAGCAGCACTATTTGTGATTTACAAAGTGATGAAATTCATTAGTAAATAAAGTGACTAATGGTTTGTGAAATAAAGTGCAAATAATAACTAAGTAAACTTTAAGCCTAATATTAAATGTGTAAATAGCAATAATTAAATAAAGATAATTATTTTAATTTAACCAGCGATTGTTTGATTACTACACAATCCAGTGGTACGAGTCCGAGTACAGAGAGTTAGAGGAATTGTCAAGAGGGCAATTTTGGAACAGAGAAAATTGTCAAGAGGGCAATTTCGTAACAATAATATTTGTAGCAATATTGTAATATAATTTATTTATACGGTAATTAACTAAGCGAAGACCACATATAATTGCGAATGATCCAAGACTGATTTTAAAACAATCCTGCTTCCTGTGCCTGAATAGTTGATTGGTTACGTTGGCTGCTGCTGGTCCTGAGGGGGTAAAATGACTTAGCTCATTGGAGCCGTCTCTAAGAGCCCCATTGTCATTGTACTTGGTATTGAAATATGCCAATACGGCTGATCTATCCATGGATCAGGATTTACTCAACATTGTGTAGTTAAGAAATATATACGAGGTGTGATCAAAAGATAACCGTTATTTTCATCTTTTCGTGAGTTACGTATGTTCGATGTTCGCATTTTTCTGTTATGTTGGTACACATGTCTGTTGTGTATGTTGGCAATACCAGCCATTTTGGATTGTCAGTTTGTTTTTGACAAATAAAAAGCTTAGTCGTGTTTTGGTGTGCTCTTCGATTTTGTACTATTCGAAAAAATGGATCAAAGAAACTGTATTCAGTTTTGTGTAAAAAATGAAATTAAATGCGCAAGGACATTTGAAATGTTGACTGTGGCCTTTGGCGAGTCTACTATGAGCAGAACACATGTTCAATTGTGGTATAACCGGTTTAAGGGAGGCCGAGAAGATGTCAATGACGATGCTCGTCCTGGTCGCCCGAGCACGTCAACAACCGATGAAAACATTGACACAGTGAAGAAAATGATTTTGGATAATCGTCGAATCACTATCAGAGAGGTTGCTGATGATGTTGGCATATCGTTCGGCTCATGCCAAGCAATTTTTACGGATGTTTTAGGCATGAAACGTGCGGCAGCGAAGATTGTTCCAAAATTGCTAAATTTTGAGCAAAAACAACGTCGCATGGACATCGCTCAGGAGCTGTTGAACATCGTCAACGATGAGCCAGATTTCCTCAAAAAGATCATAACTGGTGACGAATCGTGGGTGTATGGCTATGACATTGAAACCAAAGCCCAATCATCCCAATGGAAACGTCCAGATGAGCCAAGACCGAAAAAAGCACGTCAAGTTCGGTCAAACGTAAAGGTTTTGCTGACATTTTCTTTGATTGCAATGGCGTGGTGCATCATGAATTCTTGCCACAAGGTCGTACGGTCAACAAGGAATACTACCTTGAAATTATGCGCCGTTTGCGAGAAGCAAGTCGTCAGAAACGCCCAGAATTGTGGAAAAACCAATAATGGATTTTGCACCATGATAACGTACCAGCTCACACATTGATGCTTGTGCGTAATTTTTTGGCCAAAAACAAAACGGTTATCATGCCTCAACCACCGTATTCACCGGACTTGGCCCCCGCTGACTTTTTCCTCTTTCCAAAACTGAAGACACCGATGAAAGGAAAGCATTTTGCTACGATTGAGGAGATAAAAGAAAAATCGAAACAGGAGCTGTAGGCGATACCAAAAAAGCGTTTCAGAAGTGTTTCGATGATTGAAAAAAATGCGGCCATAAGTGTATTATATCTGAGGGGAATTACTTTAAAGGGGACAAGATAGTTGTTGATGAATATATACTTTATATAAATAATAAATACTTTATTTTTTGATCACACAATAACGGTTCTTTTTTGATCACACCTCGTATGTTCTCCTGCCTAAGGATGGGGAGTGACATAAGAGATGGAGCACCGTCTCCTTCTGCTCCATGGAACCACAGCCCCGGGAGAAATCGTTTGAGGGTAGGTCCAGTCTTTCTGCATACTTTCCTAGTATGCAAGGGTCTTTAAAAACCGACACAGTTGTCGACAGAGATTTGCGATCGAGTCGAGGAAATTGGTTCGTTCTGTCCATTTTCTCCCGAGTGAGTCTAGCCATACGGCAGGATACATCGTCGAACCAGGATTTATAGGCGTCAGCGCGGTTTTTTTTTAAATTTGATATCAAGCTTGGCTGTTGCCATTGGGATGGGATGCCGAGGACTGAATTTCGTGTAGAAGCGTGCCTGCCGGGGTAAATTCGTCTGCCTCGCAGTTGCCTGGGATATCACTATGTCCGGGCACCCAGATAAAGTGCACCCGAGAGTTAATTGAAAGCTCATGTAGAGAGGTTCGACATTCGTGAACAAGTCTTGAGGCCGTCAAGTCAAGTGGCCGTAGATCCATACAAAAATTTAATAGCTGCTTGGCTATCTGAGAAGATACCTATGTCGGTTGCGCCGATGCGTGAAAAAATTAAATAGCCATGACCTCAGCCTGAAGAACGCTTCAAAAGTCAGGGAGAGGAAGAGAGATTTTTAGGTCCAGTTTATATGAAAAGATATCGCGGCCGACTCTACCTCCAAGTTTAGAGCCATCGGTATAGATATCGAGAGTCTCGTCGATGATTATGTTGTTTGAAGTCCAGTCATTTCTGCTTGGAATAATGAATTGCAACTCCCGGTTCAAAGCGGGATAGCCCGACACATAATCGATAAAGTTTGGGACAGGTGGATCCTATTTCAGAATAGTGGTGTGGCCAGACGGGTTTAAATGTCAGTGCTAAAGAGCATTGAGTCTATTCGCTGTCAACTTGGCTTGTTGCTTAATCAGGAGCCCCGAAGGGAAGTGAAGCATGGTAAAAGAAGCATTCGTAGGTGTGGTACGAATAGCGCCAGTGATCAGAAGAGCTATGGAGGAAGCAACTCGATCTGATGAAGATAGCAGTCCATGAGGTAAGTCAGATTTCCTTTTTCAGATTGCACTTTTGAGTGTAGTATCCTCTCCAATTTCAAAAGACATAATTTCTATAAGCCGGAATTTTAACTGCTTGAGATATCAAACTTCACTGGGTGTTTTCCACTATGCAAGTGGTTTCCTTAGAGGTAGGTTACTATTTAGAGGGGTTTCCAATCTGCAGAAATATGTCTGCTTGTGTGGCCAAAGTCTCCTCAAAATAGTACAATTTCTTAATATTTTAATGTGATTTACGTTCATTGGATGAGATATAGAAAAAGGTTCCTGGAAATGTGTTTGAGGCATTTGTGTAGTTCTTATCGATGGGTGGTATTTGTGGCAGACGCCGTTGTTTTAGCAATTAATAGGTTTGTTCTATTTGTATGCGGATCATGACTAGAAGTCGATGAAACAGGCAAGTTTCGTTGTTGAACTCATTTACTACTTTCGATGTTATATTTAAGGGACTGCTCTCTAGTGCAGGCTGACCGTGACTCACGATTCCTCTCCTTGCTTTAATGAAGTTGTTCGATTCTAGTTTTGTTCACTATAAGACGGTCATTATATTGTGCAGGAAGTTTTTTAGTAGCATTAATCGTTGCATATTCAATTTGTTACTATAAATGGAACCAAGGAGTGCTATTTACCCCTGAAATCCCCTACGCTGGGTAGTCACCTTGTTGCGGTGTAGGGGCTTACTGTGTGCTGGAACATGGCACATGAAAGACGGTGACATGGTCCAGTTACGCAAACTAAGAACTACCTTCAACGCACAGGTTGAAAGTAGTTTTCTACGATTCCTGCTCAGTCGTTAAGGCTAGTTAGTAGTCGTACTGGCCAATATCGAACGTCTCACTGAGACCGCCGGATCGCCTAGACACTAACAATTGGTCAGCCCTTCGGGGAAGTGCGGCAATTACTTTACAGACCAATGGCCCACTTTCAGTACGGTCATGTCTCTGCTGGACTTGGGTCGCCGATTGCCGGGCGGGGGAGAGAGAAAACTCCCTGGGGCAGGGTTCACCAGACATATTGGCCCATAAAAAAAACACCCTAAATTCACGGTGGAACAGCTATGCCAGTGAGCTTGCTTGACGGGGTAGAGTCAAGCTTAATAGCGAACTCCGTACGAGGTCCGGCGAACCTACGGTTTTAATTAGCCTTACCACGGGGGCGCCCGTGGGTGACCAAAACGCAAAAGAAAACTAAAAAAAAATATATGGAAAACTTAAGCCTATATGAAAAAGAAAAAATGGACTGCACACCTTCAAATGTGCATATTGTGGCTACAATGAGCCAACAGCCATCATTGGCCGAGGGGGCATCTGGTCCCATCGACAATGAAAGCATGGAGCACGACCTGTTGGGGGGGGCACCCGGTCCCTTAACCGACAGGCCGGAGGAGATGGACATCCCACTTAGCCAGGAATCGGCTGGGGTGTCTATCTCCTCGGAACAGGAGAGAAATCTTCTTGAACCTGCTCCAGAGAAGATTCCAAAACTTAGGGTGAAGCTGTCCGGAGCTGGACGTAAACGTTTTAAGGCTTTGCTTGCCAGGGGCATATCGCTGGAAACAGCTCGGTCCTTGGCGGCAAATCCAGCGAACGTGTCTGCGCGATGGACCCCTAAAAGATCCCGTTCAGATGGCTCCACGCCGACATCGAACTCCAGGCCGACAAAGCGGTTTGCACAAGAGGGCAACAAAAACATTGATAAAATGTCAATAGTGCCCCCAGCGGACCCGCCGGTGTGTGGTGAGATGAAGGAGGCGGAGACCTTACTTGGGGGCGAACCTGGTCCCAGTAAGAGGGTGGCGAGTGTCTCTGAAAGACATGGCGTGCAGGGAGCCTCCTTGGGGGTCCCCTGCTCAAAGCCTACTCTAGCGGAGACAGTCTGCTCCAAAAAGATAGGGGTTATACCTAGCAATTTCCCGGAGGGCATATGGTCCACTGAAGAAATTGGGAAGGTACAACGGTGCATTCTCGACAAGATGTTCGAGACTCGTGGGGGCCCAGTGAAGCCACACTTTGCAGGCTGTAGTTTCAAGCCTGGATGGTTGACGATCAACTGTCTGGACGACGAAACCGTAGCCTGGGCTGAAGAATGGATACCAGCCATGAAGCCATGGGAGGGGGCTGAGTTGAAGGTGGTGGACGAGGCAAAAGTGCCAAAGGCCAAGATCTTCGTTGGCTACTTTCCCGGCTCGGTGTCTTGGCAAAATGACCGAATTCTGGGGCAAGTGGAGTCGCAGAATTCGGGCATTAGTGTCAGCGAGTGGCGGGTGCTCCATCGCCTACAAAAAGGTGACCAGGTCGAGCTGGCAATTGCTCTGGACCCCATCTCGTCTGAAAGGGTTGACACACTGGGTAACAAGGTCTACTATGGCTTTGGCAGTGCCCAGCTCCGACCTAGACTGAAGGGGAACAGGGCAAAATCTGCTGTTGGTGTTGAAGAGCAACCAACAACATCTGTTGCAGCGCGGGCAAAGCAGAGTAGCCAGAAGCCGAAAACGGGGCCCATTTTCACAAAGCCAGTACCGAGAGCGGAGAGAGGCAACACACGTGCCCAACGTCCAGGACCATCTGCTCTCTCTGGTAGGCTCAGGAAATGGGAGAGAAAAGACCCGGAGGCTGCGGAAACTTTGCGGAGCACAAAGGGTGGTAAGATCCGCAAGGATCGGTCTGGGAAATAATGTCCCAGGCCCCATCACGAACGCAAAACTCTTGGAAGCAGCTTCACTGTCTCCAAATAAATCTCCACAGGGCTATAGCAGCCTCTTACAGGCTCAGTGCCTTGGTGGAACACCAGAGTCTGGACTTCGTAGCCATTCAAGAACCATGGGCCACAAATGGGCGCATAAATGGTCTGCAGACAAAAACATGTAAGTTGATCTATGATAATAATGTTGACCGACCGAGGGCAGCGATCATGATCAACAAAAATATTAAATTCCTCCCAATTTCAGAGCTTCTACAACGCGATCTGGTGGCAGTACAGGCAGAAGTGCCTAGTGCCAAAGGGAGGAGAACGGTAGTCCTGGCCTCCATGTACTTACCTGGCGACACAGAGGACGCGGTATCGCGCGAGCTCCAGCAGCTTACGGAGTACTGTCGCACTCGCAGTCTACAGTGGGTGGTGTGCTGCGACGCAAACGCGCACCACACGGTATGGGGAAGCACGGACACGAACGGGCGAGGTGAGTCACTTCTTGATTTTATTACAACAAATAATCTGGTGGTGGTAAATAGGGGTGACGAGCCTACCTTTATGAATGCGATAAGGGGGGAGGTGTTAGATCTCACTCTAACTAGCGCATTCATATCAAATAACATTTCTAATTGGAGGGTGCTTAATGAGGTCTCCTTGTCGGACCATAGGTACATTTGCTTTGATCTGGGGGGGGAGATTGGAGGCACCTTCGAAATGAGAAATGTTAGGAAGACCAACTGGTCGATATATAACTTTTACTTAGAGCAAAATATTGCGGGCCTTAGTGAAAAAATAAGTAACTCTCAGGAACTAGATCTTGAAGTTAACAAATTAAATAATATAATAATCGAGGCTTTTGAAAGTAGCTGCAATTTAGTTGTGAAGAAACGTTCTAGGAACGTACCCTGGTGGAGCGGGGAGCTAAATGTTTTGCGCAAAAAAGCCCGTCAACTCTTTAATAGGGCCAAGTCTAATGGTGACTGGGCATCTTATAGAAGTGCCTTAACGGCCTATAATAATGAGTTGAGAAGATCTAAGAGAGACTCATGGAAAAAGTACTGTGAGGAGATTGAAACCCTCCCAGCAGCTACCCGACTCCAGAAGTCACTCAATAAAGATCACTCAAACGGGCTTTCTACACTCAAGAAGCCTGACGGAAATTTTACGGAGAGCCTGGAAGAGACGGGACAGCTTTTGTTGGACACTCACTTTCCAGGCTGTGCCACTAGCGGAGAGGATAGTGAAATCATCGAGAATACTCGTTTCTTGATGCCTACACGGAGGGAACTCTCACTGGCTCGCAGAATCTTCACCGTCAATAAAACCAAATGGGCTATCTCCACTTTTAGACCATTCAAATCGCCAGGTGTCGATAATATACAACCGTGCCTACTTCGGCAAGGTGTTGATGTATTAGCACCTGTGCTAACAAACATTTTCAGGATAAGCCTGGAGCTAGGCATAGTGCCTAAACCTTGGACGAAGGCTAGGGTGGCTTTCATACCGAAAGCAGGCAAAAAGGCGGACCACACGCCAAAAGCCTATCGGCCCATTAGCCTGACGTCATTCCTGCTAAAAGTTATGGAAAAAATTCTGGACCAATATATCAGGGAAACTTATCTTAAAGATTCTCCTCTTCATATTGAACAATACGCTTACCAATCAGGCAAATCGACTGAGACAGCCATACATAGCTTAACAAGCAAAATTGAAAAGGCGTTTGAGGGTAAAGAAATAGCTCTCTGTACATCGGTTGACATTACGGGGGCTTTTGACAATGCTACTTTCAGATCAATTGAGGAGGGGATGAACAGGAAAGGTATACAAAGACTGATCATAACATGGGTTCTCAACATGCTGAAAAACAGAACGACAATCTTTGAAACAGGGACAGCAAAGCAAATTGTCAGGTCAACCAAAGGATGTCCCCAGGGGGGCGTCCTATCGCCACTCCTATGGTTATTGGTTATCGACGAGCTCTTACAAACTCTCAATGACCTCGGATACGAAATTCAGGGCTTTGCGGATGATTTGGTAATTATGGTCAGAGGCAAGTTTGACTCTACCATAACAGATCGCATGCAACTAGCTCTTGATATCACTCAAAACTGGTGTCAGGAGAAAGGACTATCGATAAATCCGAATAAAACAAACGTGGTACCCTTCACCAAAAGAAGGAAACTGAATCTGGGGACTTTAAGTTTAGGGACCACAAACTTAACAATGTCCAATGAAATGAAATATCTGGGAGTAATCCTGGACAAAACTCTAACTTGGAAAAACCACTTATCATACATAACTAGTAAAGCCTTAAGAGCAACCTATGCTTGCCAGAGGTTGTACGGTAAAACATGGGGACTACGGCCAAAAATGATGGCGTGGTCATATAAAACAATAATAGTACCAATGATTACTTATGCGTCGTTGGTATGGTGGCCAAAAGTCAACCAAACAGGAGCTCAGAGGACTCTTAACAAGATTCACCGTATAGCCTGTTTGAGTGTGACGGGAGCAATGAGAACGTGCCCCACACTAGCTTTGGGAGTGATCACTGGACTGACTCCTCTACACCTTGTAGTTAAAAGGATGGCGGCCAGCGCGGCCCTAAGGCTACCTAATCTAGCCCATCTTAAAGAAGGCAACCTTTCGGGGCACGCAAAGATTCTGGACACTGTCTGGAATTCTCCGTGCCTCATGGTCTTCGACAAAATGGACAGAAAATTAGACTTCTCAAAGCAATTCAAAGTGGTCATCAGTGACCGTTCAGCTTGGAGAAACAAGGAAATAACAATAAAACAGGACTCTCAGTTGTGGTATACAGATGGGTCCAAAATGGAAGATGGCAGTGCAGGAGCTGGAATTGTAGGGCCAAATTTCCAAAAAGCAATTGCAATGGGAAAAACAGCTTCCATTTTTCAGGCGGAGGTCCACGCTTTAGAGTTATGTGCTAGAGAATGTCTACGCAGGGGTACACGCAACACCAAAATATGCATACTCTCAGATAGCCAGGCAGCTCTAAAATCATTAATAAACTTCTCATTCCAATCAAAGCTGGTCTGGGAATGCTGTAAACTTCTCAATACCCTAGCAGCGAGAAACTCTGTTACGCTAATGTGGGTACCGGGACACGAGGGACATGAGGGCAACGAAATGGCAGATTCTTTAGCAAAAAAGGGTGCAGACACTGCCTTTATAGGCCCAGAACCCTTCTGTGGGGTAAACAGTAGCTTCACAAATAACTTGTTGTGCGAACAGGAAAAACGAAGTCTGCTAAACTACTGGAGAGCCCAAAAAGGCATGCGGCAGTCGAGACTACTCATTGATCCTGAACACATAAGGGTAGATGCTTCTTTAAACCTCAGCAGAAATGACATCAAACTATACACTGAACTTTTAACAGGACACTGTAAACTAAATTACCACCTAAAGAAAATAGGCGTGGTAGAAGACGATTCTTGTCGACTCTGTCAAGAGAAGCAGGAAACGGCAGAACACATTCTGTGCACTTGCCCAGCGGTGGCAAGACGCAGACATAAGTACCTAGGCAGTGGGTTCATATCTCCAAATCACCTAGTTAAAATTAAGCCCACAGCAGTTACGAGATTTATAAACAGTCTAGGACTGTTTTAGTTGGGTACGAGGCTGCACAATAGATCTTTTAGGTCGCGGTGTTCTTTTAGCCTGTCAATAATAATAATAATATATGAAATTTTCATACGCCATCCACAGGAAGAGTATATAAAAACATTTTATTTTATTATTGCTTTTGAACAGTACCCCTGAAATATTATCATATAATTATAAAGAAAAGCTCTGCGACTCAGAAAATTTCATAATAGTTTTGATAATTAGTTACAATAAATCTCTGCGAAATGAGTGTTAATAGGGTGAGTTAAAAAGGGCACCATAACGGTGGCAGAATTTCGACACTGATTTGCAAATTGGGAAGGTATGCACAATCCTATCAGACATGTTACTTCCCTTCACACCTCACTGGGGGCAAACTGAACATGAAATGCGAACGTTCAAACAATCTCAGCTGTGTTCTGCTTTCTTCTTCGCAATCGTATTTCACTCTGCTACACAACAAATCCATCCGAGAAGACGATAAATTTTTCTCTCCTTTGGGTATTACAGAGATACAAGTACTAATATTCCCCGTCCAAACATTCAATGGTTCGAATCTATTAAGGATTGCAATTACATATCCTGTTCGATTAAAGGTTAAACTCTTTTCTGAGACAAATTCGAGTAATCACAAGAATTTTAATGCCACCGGAATTGGACTTATACTTGCCTTAAGGTCCAGCAAAACCATTTCAAAGTTAATTAAAAATTGTATGCTCATTACACTGACACACATGCACACACACATGCACACCGACACATACAGGAGAGAAGAAATGGTATGCAGGACAGGCCAAAGCACCGGCCCATAGTCATTAATGCCATAAACCAAGCGGGCACACATTAAAAATGACAAACATGTAGCGCTGCCGCTGCTGTGCCAGTAAATGTGATTGCGGAGCGCAGAGTGAGGAGTGTGCTGCACATTGGGGAGTGAGAGTGCATGTTCTAATTCCTTAACATGTCACGAATAATATTGAACATGCCGCCAAATGTTCTCGCTGATTCCAGTGGCTCTGCCGATGATGACGATGATGATGCTGCTGATAATGCTGGAAATAAAAGAAAAACATAAAACAAACTAAAAAGCAAATAAGTTGCTACGAAACGCGACTCTTCTTCTTCCTATTCTGTATTTTGTTGTTGTTCTTTTTGTCCTGAGCAAACGGAGAAATTGGCATGTGAGAGATGCGCCATTTTACTCATTTACTACATGCGGCGCATATTAAACGGGCACTAATATCCCCAGTAGCAGAAGAATGATTACTCGTACAGCCCCACTTGGTTCGAGGGGGTTGTGTGTGCTGCGAGTAGTTGTGCTGGAGAAGGGGAAACTATTGGACACTGGCTACAAAGTCCGGCAGCCAAGTCAAACAAAAATTTCTTTTATAAACTTCGCCAGCGATTGCGGCAATTATAATGCAAGCGCTTAAGTTGTAGGTATGTTGCCTAATGAGGAAGCTACGTGTTCGCTATTTTTCAAAGCATTTCCTCTAAAGAGGCGTGGAGTATGCTGGAGGTAGCAGCAGTGGCAGTGGTAAAAGTGGAGCCCTCATGCATGCCTGCAAAGCATTAATTACTGTTTTGAAGATGACTATGATGAATATGTTGCAGCTGGAGATGTTTCAATGTCGATCTCTTACTTGAATGACTTTGTTATTGTGCCTGTTGTTGCTGAACTGAATTGATAATAAGAGGTCGTGTTGTGTGGTACTGGCATCACAATGGATTTAGTACTACTGCGGTCGCAGGGGTTCACCAGTTACTCTGATGCAACTGATATGCAACCATCTACTGTTGTCATTCTTTTAGCTACTATAGCTATTATGACCAATTGGTGTAGTTGGTGCTTGTATAAACAATTTCCTAATAATTTGTAGTTGGGCTGGAATGGTTTTCCTGTGCAACTACTCAAATATTGTTTTGTCGGCTAACGTAAAGAATATTTTATAATTTATGCATTAGAATATTGTTCCACTCAGCCGGAACCATCAATTTCTACCTCACGCAGTTACTGTCTGGTCACGGATACTTCTACAAGTATCCGTGACCAGACATGGGAAAAATCGGAGGGCCTGAGTCTGGCGACAGCAATGCGGATGATGCAGAGCACACCTTTTTGGAATTCACAAGGTGGCAAACAGAGCGCACCACGCTTGAAATGGAAATCGGGAAATCTTTAGCCACCGAAAACATTGTGGAGGTTATGCTAAGCAGCAAAGAAAACTGGGACCAAGTAGCTAAATGTGTGGAAAATGTGCTCCGGCGAAAAAATCGGGACCTGGTCGCAGGAATAATGTGGAGTGTCGCATAGTGACGAAATGAGAATCTCCACCTTGAAGGAAGTATAAAAAAGGTTCCAGTGGGGAGATGTTCTCAATAAGGGAAGGGGATGTTTTTGTGATTGCAATCCGCACATACCAAATCTGTGACGACAGTTTTGATAATGCGACAGGCATTTTTACTCTCTCTACCCAAAAAAAAAAAAAAAATTTATTAATTAATTAAAATATTGTTCCACTCGACGTTTGTCTTCGCGCTGGTCAGAGTTGTTACATCTTTATTAATGATATATTTTCTGACTCTAACTTAAACTGGTTCTGTGACTTCATTTGTTGACTATTTATCAGCTCTTTACGTGTTTTAATATAAACTTTTCCAATTACCTCCTGAAAGAGAAGTAACAAATTTGGAAAAAAATCAGTAATCAGGCATAACTTCGTCATTGAATCTTGTAAAGAGTGAAACATTCCAAAGTGAACACTATGTAGTAAAATAGAGTTGTCCGGCTTAGAAGCTTCACCTGTCGCCTGTTCGCGCAAAATGGCGATACTTGCTGGTTCTCCTCGTTCTTTCTATTGGCATTTAGGTATTATCCTTAACGCTTCAGCAATGCTCAAACTAATAATTTTCTTTCCATAAAGCAATATAAGAGGTTTCAAAGCTTCACAATTCACACAAATTCATTGTTTCTATAATTTGTAGTTTTATAATGGATTGATGGAAATATAAAAGTTTTAAAATAAATGGCAATGCAATTCTTATATTTTTGCTTTGCTGATTTTAGAGTATTATTTATTTTCACCCAATCACTCTCATTTGGGCACTGATTAGGAATATTTTTTTCCCAATTACCCCACGTTTGTGCAGTTGCTTCAATACGTTCCTCTCGAATTGTATTCTTCCCAAAATTCATTGTTTTCTTTGCTTAGCATAAGAAAAGATTCATTAAATCAAATATGAGTTCCGGCTTTCATCAAAAGTATTGCATTAGGTTGTTGCTGTGTAATTTTTTTTCCTTTTCTAATAGAAGAGTGTCAATAAAAAACTTTATTTGAAATACCTCCTTTAACTCCATGATTATGTGAGATTTTCTGTCGGAACAACTAATCAGATATAGGATTCAGACTTTACTTTACTATATATACTTGACTTTACTATACTTTACTTAACTATACTTGATGTTCAAATTTTATTTTTATTTGAATCTACCTGTGAACAAACGTTAGTAGATCCTGTGTCCCTAAGTAGCCAAAGTTTGCACTACTTAGGATGTCGTTGCCAAATACCTCGAACCTGATTCTAGCCAAAGCGGCAAAGTGGTCAACTGTCTCATCTTCCTCTCCACAAGCCTGGCATACTGCACTGTCCGCAATACTTACCTTTTGCATATATCTAGCACTTGCAAAATGGCCTCAATCCTACCAGAAGTCCTTATGTCTCTCCTACCATGAACCTTGACATTATATTGGAAATAACAGGCAGCATAATCTTTAATCTACTGCCTCTTACAGGTCCCCCCACTCTCGCTATTCTCTCCACACGCAAACCAATCACTAATAGTGGCCCTAATGTTAGCAAAAGCGATGAGAAGAAAACACACAGAACAGACAGAAGCATGATAACCGCTGAGTTTCACGAAAACCCCAAAACTCGATCCAATATCTGTTTTGGAGCCATCTGTAAAAGTCCGACAGCACTGCCTACCAGGCTCAGTCGTACGACCAAATCATAAGTGAGCTTTCTGACTTTTTATAGAGTACCCCCTTTCATATATAGGATACGCTTTTTACGATTATTTGCTGAATTTAACAAAAGATTAATTTTCTTTTGGACATGACCATAACATATCTGAAGAAACGCCCTTAAATAGTAATATATGCGGTTCACACCATTTTGGAATTTTTGAAGAATCATACCAGCTTCTGTGGAAGTAAAAATTGTCTAAAATGCCACTGTGACGAAGTATTTTGCTGTGGAATCTAAGGAAAATTATCTTAGTTTGCCTTCTTTTTGGGTTCAACTGTTCCTGAGGTTTTGATTTATATTATATTGTTACGAAATTGACCTCTTGACAATTTATTTTAAATTATCTTAGTTTGCATTCTTTTTGGGTTCAACTGTTCCTGAGGTTTTGATTTATATTATATTGTTACGAAATTGACCTCTTGACAATTTATTCTGTTACGAAATTGCCTTCCTGACAATTTACTCTAATTCTCTGTACTCGGATTCGTACCACTGGATCGTGTAGTAATAGTAATTTGTACTTTATTTCACAATTCATTAATCACTTTATTTAATAATGAATTTCATCACTTTACAAAATCACAATTACAAATACTGCTGCTTCCATTTGAATGCTAGATGTACACACTGTTACGATCTCTGTTCGAATGTCCTCGACTTTGCACAGTATTGTGCTTTTTATAGCTTCGAATAGTTGAAATAGAAACTTGTCCAATACTCTAGAAGTTTCTGGATTTTTCTAGAATTTTATATACACCTCAAAGGAAGCTTTCATTCTTTTACACCACCGACAGGGTGTTCTTAAGTAAACTTTCATTCGAATAGTTCGTGTCTTGACTTACACACAGGGTGCACTCATTCTCAAACTCCAGATGGGATCCTAAAAGTATGCAATCACATTTCAATATTATGGTGGGCCCTATCCGAGAGCTTCGAAATGGCGTTAGAGCGCTGTGAATCCAATTATACTAAACGAGTCAAAAGTAAATATTTCTGGAGGTGTGTTGTTTTCGCAAGAGAAATTTTTTTGATGGTCCGTAAGAGGGTTGTGCGTGTCAGCAGAATGTGAGGGAATCTTTGTTCATAGTCTAAGCATAGTATGTATGTTATTTTTCAGGATGGGACTGTGTATTTAAAACTCAATAAAGTTTTTACTTGTCTCACGGCATCAGGCTGTCTCAATAAATCTATTGAAATTTCTGCCGATTTGTGTACTCCTTTAGGGACTATTTGTATACGAGTATATTAAAGGTGGAAACTCAATTCATCAACATTTGAAAATGCTTCGTAGTTACTTTCAGCACAGACAACGTAGTCATGACTACAGATTCCAATTGTGGTTAGCATGCTGATTATGATGGCAAATTCTTATGCATATATAATCTATTTACTATATTTCTGATTTATGTTGCTTCAGTTTAATGTACAATTTCTGCACCTTCATCCTGATGAGTGGTGGTGCACTTGCCACTTTTAATAAATAAAAATTAATAAAAACATTGTATTTTATTGTTTTATTCCAGCTGAAAACGCACCAAGTCCGTTTTAATGGGAAACGAAAATTGTGCTTTATGAAATTTCATGTTCTCGCCGCCTCATCTCCGCATTTATTTTAAAAATTATCACTTCCTCGGCGAACAGAGGGAAATTCATTTCCTTTTGGTTTGATACTTTTCACTATTTGAGGCCAGTTTTTTCGTGATTTTTTTTAAAAATATTTAAAAGTGTTAAACCATTTTCACCGCCATTAAGTCACATGACTGAGCAGCGGTAATAAAATTTTTTATTGTCCGAACACGTTAAAAACGTCAAAAAAATAAAACAAAAAAATTAACGACAAACACAAAAATTTTATAACGAAGACCAGCAAACAATTTAATATTGTTCAGCCTCGTGTGGAAGACCACGTGGGGCAGGGGTCGCGCGGGGTGTTTACCCGTAAAAAGTTGCCACATTTCACACTCGAATGGCGTAAAAATTCATTTAAAATAAAAGACAAACCAAAAAAGGAAAAAAGGAGCAGAGATACAAATGAGCGCATGGCAAATTTGTTGCATTTTGACTGCAATTTTTGGCATGTTTGCAACTTTTTCACTTTTGACATTTATGTGACGTATGAACAGAGTACCGCCGCTTAATGGCGAGCTCACAGGCATGAAATTGCATTTAAGGCCTGCAGTCGGAGAATGCTGTATGTTTGCTATTCAAACAGCTACACTTAAATTTGTGTATTAAGTTAAAGGTTGTAGCAACATTTGAACATGACCAGCCCAGAAAAGAAACGTGAAAAATTTTATTTATTTATTGCTTTTTACAATATAATAAATATAAAAGTTTAGTATATTTGGTTTTCTTATTCTGAATTGTATAATGTTTATGAATATTTTATATAAAAGATGTGCCGGTATTTTCATTTTATTGCTTAACAGCATGATTAATAATTAAACCATCTTTCAGAAAGAATTTATAATATATAATAATTTGTTTTATAACAAATCTCTGAGTTCATTCTGGTCAAAAATATGTTGTGACTTTTTCAATGAAATGCCAAATATATTCTTAGTCATCAAAATTGATTTTGTCACTCTAAAATGGGACCCCGTTTGATGCGATGCATTTATGGTAACAACATTTTTCAATAATCGAAATACTTTTAATAGACATTTTCAAATATGTCTTTCAGATTCTTTTACTTTTCTTGTTTTATGGCTAAAATGAAATTATAATATCTTCCACGATGTAGTGACCTGAGTGTGGGGAAAGCGTTGTTTGTTCGATGATTTTCAGTTTTGGAACCGAAATTCCAAGGATGTGTGACCACACATTAGCTTATATTGTGCAGTCCACAAATTTTCTGGAATAGATCTCGGAATTTCTGGATAACCGCCTTTCTGAAACGCTTCAGGACGCAATGTAATATTGTTTATTGATTATTTGTCCATCCAAAACGCAATCCGAGAGGAGAACATCAATAAAGTCAATGATAACCGATCAGATAGATGACTTTGATTAATGAAGGCCTTGAATTTTTCAATCGAGTATTCTTCGATGCTTCATAGTGAATTTTAATTACATGTCTCAAGAATTTCGTCAGTCACTGAATATTTACCTCTATTGGAGGAAGCTGTGCGGATGCCACTCAGCATGCTGCGTGAGTCATATTCTGACCCCGAGCCATATATCTTTAGGTAGGATAACAAGAAAAACACATTTGGACTGCATGTGCACGATGGTGCAAAGAACATTTATTATTATTATTATTATTATTATTATTATTATTATTATTATTATTAATTACAATTAAAATTATAATTAAGAAAGCACTAGCTGCTAGGGAAGGTTCACAATGTAAATTAATCAGACTTTGGTTAGAATTTCTGGAGTCGGTGATGAGTGTGCAAAGAACAGTATAAGAGCTTCACATATATTTGGGATGTTGCTTTATAAAATTCAAAGATGTTCCAATCCATCCATCCATACATCATAAATTATTATAAATTTGATGGATTTGCACAGCAGTCTTGTTGAAAGCATAGTTTAATAATCTTAAGCCAATAAATATATTTAAGGAACTGTAATTATGCTCCTCAGTTACTATGATATTTTCAAAAATGTTTCTACAGATATGCTACATAGTTGGAAACAATTTTGTATATGATTGTTAAAAGCCATTAACGAATTTTTTTTTTTGGGCTTTCTCCAGAACTCTTATTAGCTCAACTCAGCTCTCCTTTTTATGACATTTTCAATCTTTCTTTTTATTGGCAATTATTAATTATTTTTCTTTCTGCAACTTTTGGTCATTTCATGCACAGATTGTCAGCAATATTGATCAACTGGCCCTTAACAAATACTGTTGAGACGTGTGTATGGAGTCCATTTATTCCATGCAGTCCATTTTATTCACGTATGGGGTGTTTAAATGCTCAGAGTTATAGATCAAGCAATTTGTATAACTTTATAGGCCTAGTTTAAGAAGCACTAAATTACACAGCTGCTTGGAAATTTTACCGCAATTATTTGAAGGACGGACAATAAACAAAGGAGATTTGACAGTGGTGAGGCCATCTATAGTCTAGGATTATTCTTTTTAATTCCACCCTATTATGGGCTTATTTAAAAGTTATTAATAATTATCACTCTAGAGATATTAAACAGCGCTGGCCCAAGGCATTTCATAAGCTCAAAGTGTGGTTTTATAAACTTGAATAATTGAAATGAATAAATAGTTCCAAGGCTGTCTGCATAAATGGTCGTTCGGCGTGCTGTTGTCCAAATCTCCTCATATAGCGATTGGGTTATGTATCTTTATCCAGACTATACTTTTGAAAAGTTTCATTAAGACATCTCTAACGGTCTCGAAAAAAGTGACCACAGACTGATAGAAGGACGAAGAAAACCAAAATTGCTCCGAAAGTGATTCTGATATCATATGTGATCAGATATATCCGTATTTGTCACGCCTCCTTCTGGTAGTTGAAAACCCCTTTTTCACCTTTTTAAAAGGTAAAGGGTATAAAAATGTGTAGTTGGATTCATATAAGGAAATTTGGGTACATTTATAAACCGATTTCTTATAGATTGGCTACATTACAGTTTCTCAAATAGATAAGCGGGTGCTCTAAGATTAGATTATCTACAAAAGCTGTAAATAGTTCTCAATGCAAAATTTTAATATTTTTCATCCTACCAAGTCCAAACACTTAACGCGTGGCATAATTAAAAATAACTTTTATTTTATGAAGGTACTGTGAACCAAACATGATATAAACCAATTCTATTTAGAAAGTAATAGATCCTCTTTTGTTTCAGTGATTTGAGATTTTTAAATTTAAGTATATAAATTCTTAGAAATATTTCGTAATTAATGAATAATTTCCCTTCGTTATTGCACTATATTAAGACACGTCTATCTTATAACGAGAGAGGTTCTGACGACACAAAAAAAAACTAAAAAAGAGTCCTTTACTAAAAATATGGATGCTGAGATTCATGACGTCCGAGAAATTAATTTGTTAATCACTTAATAAAATGTTCGGAATTTATTTTTGTGGAAAGAGATCAAATGAATATCAATGCCTTCGGTTTGAGGCACCCTTACCTCCAAAGGATTTCCTCGCATCCACTGGATACATAGGATTTCTTCTGACATATAGGATTTTTTCTGACATAGGATTTCTTTTGACATATAGGATTTCTTCTGACATATAGGATTTTTTCTGAAAAGTAACTAAATAATACCTCTTTCGAACCAGGGCTAACCAGTGATCACAGACAAATCTTAAGCTTCATTCATCTACAGTGATTAATAGGGGTTATATTTCAATTCCAATATATTTGTATTTGTATATGTACTTAACTGAGTTTATTGCTCTTTGCTTTAGTTGTTTCATCCATTTAAAAGTTCTGTTGTGAGTCAATTGTCACGCTGAATCCTTACCAAAGCGACAAAGGTGTTGTCGTAAAGAGTTGTGTTGATCCAATTTGAATCCTTCCCTAGATGTTATATGTTATAGTCAACTTTATATGTATTTCGGTCGACCATTTTTTGGTTAGGAAGATGCCTTCATGACATATAGAATCATCCATATGTAAGTAAGTTTTATTATTATTATTATTATTATTATTATTATTGTTATATCTTACACCATAATTAATTATGAGTGCAATGTGGTGGGGGAATGAGTACTAGCTACAGAGGCTTTCGACTCGAAGAGAAAGGGATTTTATAGAAAGAAGCATTTTTGGAGACCAAGCCCGTAGCAGGATTTGAACCAGCGATACTAGTTTGAAAGAAGAATTAGCAAACATGATAATCACATCCTTTTGATACCAATTGAAACTGAGGTCTTACAAGGACCCACGGCTCGATAATGGGTTTTGAGGAGGATAGAGTAAAGAGTAACATATTCAAGTACTAATACAAGCCTTCAAAATTTTAAAATAATATATTGACGGACAAAGAGCGCGGGGTTTTTAGAACCAGAAATAAAATTAATTATTGAATATTCAATGTTTTAATAAAGCAACATACTCAGTAATCATCTGGACTTACCTCTAAATTTGGTTTTATAGTACCTCGGGTTTTTTCCACTAGTAGGTTCTTGAAAAGTTTTTGAGACATATGGGTATGGCAGCTGTCTGATTAGAAACCCTTATCTTTCAGCTTCGCATCGGTTGGTCTTCATTGTCTGCTTCTCCAAATTCTGTTTTCATTTTTATTTCCATTTGGTATATTTTTAATTTAGTTTCTCACTCGGAGTTGACGCGTGTTTGCTTCATTGATTTTTCGTTTTTGCACAAAAAGAACTTCTCAATTTGACGACCTCATTTTCTACTCGACATGTGCTCCACTCGACTGGTGCCCACTTTCATTGGAATTTCTAATTTCCTTTAAAAAAAAAAAACAACAACAAAAATACAACTTGAAGAACAACAACCACAAAACAATGAGAACAATGGAAAAACGCGAGCAATAATAATTTTCGCCGCATATTTACATGCATGCAATGGAGCTGGAGCACTTAAACGGTGGGCAGTACTCTGTTCATATGATAGAAAATAGAAATAGCCACTGATTGATTTCATGAAATTGTTTCGCTACCAGAATTGTGCTTGGGTCACAAATCAGTGAAGTAGCCCGTTTACCTATATTTGAGTTGATTACTCGAATAAAATGCTCATATTTCTTTTACTTTTATATACAACGTTCCTCAAAATTGTATAAAATATATTTAGTATTCAAATAAGAGAAAGTGGCAATAACAAAAGATTGAATTAAATATATAAATTAGTTCTATTTTCGGATTAAGATCCTTACCTGTCAATTTTCTAATATAATTATATTACTGCTTTTTACCTTCTTGTTTCTAGTTAGAAAAAAAACCTCAAAAAATTCAGTTCGATTTTATTCGAAACATATTTTTAATAATTTTTTGCTGTTCATCGATATGAGAGTAAACTAATTTTCTTCACAAATTACTGAAAAATACACACATTTTTGATGACGATAATGACATTCAAACAGAAGAATTCATCTTAGATCATTGGGTTCGAAATTCTTCTCATTTTCTTCATCTTTTCATCCTTAAGTCGAAAATCTTAATTGCTGGAAACCTTATTTGGCATCTTTTATTATGTCGTATGGTATAAAAAAAGTAAATTATTAATACTTTATAAGAAATTTAATCCACTCAAATTAAGCATATTATATCTAAAAAGATATGTGGACTTATGCAAGTACCCAAATGAGTTTTATGAGTACTGCAACACGGCAGACGCTGATAACTATGTTATAGATGAAATAAGGAGTAAATGAATTTCCAGAACCATAAAAAAATTATAATTTCAATATCTTTGTTCCAAACTTGGACTCACGAACAAAAGAGGCCTGAATATTTTAGTCAGAATAAACTAAAGAAAGCTTCAACTTCGCCAAATACCGTGTTCGATTGGTCACCGCAGCGACTAAGTATCTTCTGAGGAAACCCCAGATTGATTCCGTTCTCCCTATTGGAGAAAACACTGTGGTTCACCCGCCCTATTTGCTTGCCTCACACTGGCAGCCACTGCAGTGGCGTGCCCACGTAGTGCTACTTGAAGAGCAGCACCCTGTTTTGTATTGCATCGCAGAGTGTCGTGCAACGCAGTGGCGTAAACGCAAACCCAATCGCAATCGCCATCGAAATCGCAAAGCAGCGCGAATGAATGCGGCTGTCAGGCGCACGATTGCAATCAGCGGCAGTGGCAAGAACCACAAAGCTAAGGAACTGCGTTGTGGCATGCAGCGGCACAGCGGAGACGTTTGAATTTACATTTCCCAACTTCTTCTTTTATTTGTTTAGTTGAAAATTGGAAAAACAATTTATTTGAATACCAGCACCACCACCGCTGCCATCACTGCCACTGCTGGGAATGTCTTATGCCACTTCAACTGGCAAACAAATGAAGAAATGAGCATGTTTGACAGTGTGGGGCGGGGTCGGTGCGCTGACGGCGAACGCGCTGAAAGAAATAATTTTACTTGACGTCATCGAATGCGACGACGACGACGACGGGAGAGACGATGACTGCGAGGCCTTGTGACGTTTACAAAGAGGCCTACTCAAATGTCAAATTCATTTGTTCGTTCACTGGGTGCTTCTGGGTGCTTGGCTGCGTTGGAAGCCGCACAAAAACTATTAAGAAATTCAAATTCATTTGTTATGCAAGCTACATTTCCGTTTCCGCTGCGAACTGTTCGAAAAACGTTTGCGGCTGTGACACGGCTGAAAAAATTTGCATTAAGGTGATTAATTGCAGGAAGCTAACGATGAAGTACTGGCAAAAGTGACCAAATGTAAAAACACTTCAAAGCTCAACTAATGCAGTAATTTTGCAAAATGAGGGCACGGGGCGGACTATTCATACCTCCAAATTCATTTGTATGAAAATTTATTTTAAAAAAATTTCAAAGAAAATTACTTGGGGTAAGGAGGAATTTGGCACTTGTATTTGCTTTAGTTTGAACTGCTTTGAAAGGTAACAAAAAGTGTGGAGATGAAAGAGTTCCGATTATGGGAGCAGAAGTGGAGTTGGACACAACAAAATTCCAATGAGTTCGACTTTAGAACAAAGCAAAGAAAGTTGATAAATTTTGTGATGAAAAATAAATCTCTACTTACACTTAAAGTATCGTTTATATCTGAACGCATGAAACAAGCCCACAGTAATTGGTATCACCTGTGCCTCATTATAGTTTTCCTCTGATCTTGTAGTCTGATCTGTTTTGCCATTTCTAATTTCAGACCTCGAATTGTGCATATTAATTCTTTATTCATCACATAACCCAAATAAGAAACTGGTGCCAAGATACAATTGGGTGAGAATGGCCTTTTGAAATCCTTTCCTCACCATGCATCTCTCTATTGGAATGTCATAATGACTCGTACATAACTTGGTCTCTGCTTCAGAACTTGAAGTGCAAGAACTTGAAGAGAGAACTCAAAACGATACACAACTACATCAGATCTCTCCGATATTTGGCTTATAACTCCATCGATTGCACGACAATCACACGTGGCTGACCATTTGAGCATCCCATCATGCATATCAAATTTTAGCAGCGTTCATTGATAGTTAATGTCATTGAAGCCTTCTCAGACAAACTCAGATCATGTTGATGATTGAGTGTCTTTTATTTTTGGTAACCTAAATTTTGCACTTTTTCTTGCCTCACTCAGAGGAGCTTTATTAATTTCTCAGTCAGTCAGAATTTTATTCATCCTATATTTGAAGACGCATTCTAAAGATGCTACCAGCTATCTTCTGGTATCAGGAGCATAGCAAAGATCCTGCTCACTTTAAGTTTATCCCTATTATATCTATATTTATTATTTCTGTAATATATCATTTGGAGACAAATCTATAAACATCTTTGTAGAGTTCACTAAAACAGCTGCTATTAAAACCTCAAATCCTCGAAAGAGATGCTTTAACTTGCTTTGCTTTCTTCCGTAGCTAATATGAACATATTGGAAACGGTTTCTAATATAATACAGCTCTTTCTCTCAGCTCTTCTCGTTATCGGGCAAATCAACTGAAAATACTTGTATCCTTATTACTGCTCCGAATGTATGAACTTCTTTAGAAATCAATTAAAAATATTATTGTGAGCAATGGAAATTTGATATCATATGAAACTCTGGAAAGAATAATATTCTGTCATTATCTGTCTATATACCATATTCTAATCTGAGGAGTGAGAGCATATGAAAAATATATAAGTGAACGATTTAATAATTGTACTCAGAATTCAAGATCTGCAAAATGCTGAGTAAATATTTTCATAGCAATTTCCCAAAGAAGTGCATTCTATCCTGCGTGTAATTAAATGTCCATCCAGTCAAATCCTGCTTGCAATTCTCGGTAGCCATCTCGCACACACAGACAGAGCCACACGCAGTTACGAGTAAATGAAGTCCTCATGTGACACTTGTATCCGCATTTCGCACTGTCAACGCGTTTAATTAAACTTTTGCGACTGTCGGTATGCCAAGCACAAGTATCAGGATCACCATCACCATCGCCGACGCTAGCACCGTCATCACTATCAGCATTAGCTGCAGCAGTAATGGAGCAGCCGTCCCCAAGCTACATGCGGTCAGACAGAGACGACATAGACATGAGGACTTGGCGCATAGGGAGCATTACAGCGGCAGCAACAACAAAGATGGCAGCGACAATAATAACAACAACAACAATCTCGGAGGCAAAAACGTATGCGATAATATTAAGCTTAGAAACGAATGCGTGGACTGACTGCGCTCTTCTAAAGTGACATCGTCAAAAGGCTGAAGAGCAACAACCACACCAAAATTATGAAATTCAATTAAAGTGAAGTGAAAATTGCAAAAAAAAAATGGTCCATGCTCCCAGCGACACGCAATTAGCCAAATGAGGTTTGCGCATCAATTTTCTGGCACACATTTCAGCTGCTTTCCATCTAATTTCAGCACATTTGAGGGAAATTTCATTATCGGGGTCTTCAAACTAGCTCTGCCAAATGCAATTATGCTGCCTACAACAACGCCGTCCAGAATTACAACAACAATGACATATGCGCATCTGTTCAATTGCATTGGGCGACAATGTCGACCGTCCGCCGACTCCTTCACGATGCCTGTGGGAAATTTATTTTACACACTCGATGCACTGCATTCGGCCGTTGGCCGCTGCGGCCATTGGCAGCAAATGTCGGCTGCGTAATATAATTAGCTGCGTGCACTGGGGCTATAATTGAATCAGTTGCGGATTAGTAAAATATTAGGCGAGGCGTCGTGTCTGTCTCAGAGGGATTCCTTTAAATTGTTTAATTTGGTGGGCAAACCAAGCTATAACTTTTGAGTCTCTCAATGCCATCAGGGATACTTAGAGAGGCAATTTAGACTATGAGGGATTGAAAGCAACTAATAAAGACAATTAGTGCAGGAAAACTAGTTTTAAAGGAACTACCAAACATTAACAGAAAAACGAAAGTTTCAATGTGTACCCGAACCGAGAGAAATGGGGACAGTTCGCTCCTCGAACAAATTTTTGAGTGGAAACTCTGGTAGTGATTACTCCAATGAAACTTAGAGTAGAAAAAAAAACAATTATGGGTGTTTTCTTCGATATTTTAAGTTTCTATGTTACTGTGCTGAATAGCATTCTAAAATAAAAATGATTATAAGATTTAAAATGAAACAACTCAGATATTACACGAAACATACGAGTAGAAGAATGTTTACCGTAGATCCTTTATGCATGGTTAGTTCAGAATACGTGAAACTAAAAATATAAGTTTAACGCGAAAATCTTCCAGAAATGTTGTGTTTTAAGTCATTTTTAATGGATAGGACAAGTACCAAAAAGTTTAACTTTATTTCAAATAGTGAAAAACCAAGAAATGGTTACAAAAACAAAAAAAAAGAGTTGATGTGTTTTCTATAAAAACTAAATACAGGAACTAAAATTGTAATATAATATTTTGTTTACTACAAAGAGAGTTAGTCTACAGTCTGTTATATATCTAAATACGGTAGTAAAATTTTAAGAATATCTTGGAAAAACTAAAATGCGGTCTGTATACGAAAATATTATATATCGATTTAACGAATATAATAATAATATAGCAAGTTGAAACGAAGTGTTTTCCTAGGAATTCAATATATTCTAGAGAAAACAAAACAATTTGTTTGATAAAATTTAACCAGTGATACGAGGGGTGCATGATAAGTGCCCCTGTTAGGCAAAAAAACGCTTTTTTTATTTCTTAATATAGTCTCCTATCAGATCGATACATATAGTTTTGCGATATTCTAACTTTTTCAAGCCTTTAAATAAATATGATTTATGGAACTCCTTAAAATAGGCTTCTGTAATGGCGATGACCTCGTTCGACGTGAATTGCTTTCCACCAAGCCATTTATTTGAAAACAAAAAGAAAGCGCATGGGGCCAAATCATTGGATGAGGCAGTTTTTCTTTGGCGATTGAGGATGAGTGACCTGGTGCATTGTCATGGTGAAAGACCACTTTTTTTTAATCGCTAAATAGGGTCGTTTTTTCATCAATTCAGCATCGAATCGGTCTAATAAATCAGCATAGCACTGCCCCGTGATTGTCCTTCCCTTCTCCAAATTGTCGGTAAATTTGATACTTTGCGAACCCCTTAAACGGAGGCCATGACTTTTCCGGCCGATGGAACCCCTTTCGCCTTCGTTGGAGCGGGTTCACCAGGTGAATTTCGTATTTTCTTATAATTTTAAGATTTGTAGCTCGTACTGACTATGACAAACACACTAATTACCCACCAATGTATGAGTATTGGTGGTCCGATTGCTCAGCCCATTTCAGTGATCAGACACGACTATATATGGAGATTTTTTGGCAAATAATCTTTTAGTTGTTGAGATATGATCTTTTAACACAAGCTCACATATAAAATTTTATGGTACGATGTGATTCAGCTCAAACTGGTTTGGGGATTTACTTAAGATAATATTTTATTCAAATATTTATTTTGATTATTGAGATATTTTCAACAGTAAAGGTACAATGGTAGAGGAAGAGAGTATGTTAATTGTCTGAACTGCCACCAAAAATTATACAACCCATCTCACAATTTTTCTACCAAGAGGGACAATGGGGTAAATGGGGACAAAAGAAATCATCAGCAATCGTGGGACAAATGCAAAGAGGAATTTTTTAAATAAAATATATTCTGAGTATGCTTTCGATAGTCGGCTAATATTCATTTAATAAACTATCTAATGTCTCACTTGTTCATCGAGAATAATATTTTCACCATAGAAGTACCATTAACAAGACCGGTTGCGTCTATAAATCCGTAAAGTTTTTTGTAGGAACTGTTCGAAAGCATTGACGACCAATTTGGCTTAGTTTATACCAATTCTTATTAGGAAAGCAATATTCGTGATTCAGATTTGAATTTTTGTATTTACGAATCGATTATCTGAGCTGTACGTATGCATTAATTATACCTACTATAACTAAAATAGTTTAAATTTATTTAGTTAGCCACATTGAATAAACAAGAAAAAGACTATCGCAATATACTCTATCCACTGCTCTTAGACATGTTAATGAACTCAGACATGTTTATGAACTAAGCAAAGAAAATAAAACTTAATTAATTTTTAATAATAGTACAATATACGAGTACAGAGATATGAAGCAGAATGTACATAAAATATACGAGGTGTGATCAAAAAAGAACCGTTATTGTGTGATCAAAAAATAAAGTATTTATTTATTCATCAACAACTACCTTGTCCCCTTTAAAGTAATTCCCCTCAGATATAATACACTTATGCCAGCATTTTTTTCAATCCTCGAAACACTGCTGAAACCCTTTTTTTGGTATAGCCAACAGCTACTGTTTCGATTTTTCTTTTATCTCCTCAATCGTAGCAAAACGCTTTCCTTTCATGCCTAAAACATCCGTAAAAATTGCTTGGCATGAGCCGAACGATATGCCAACATCATCAGCAACCTCTCTGATAGTGATTCGACGATTATCCAAAATCATTTTCTTCACTGCGTCAATGTTTTCATCGGTTGTTGACGTGCTCGGGCGACCAGGACGAGCATCGTCATTGACATCTTCTCGGCCTTCCTTAAACCGGATATACCACAATTGAACTTGTGTTCTGCTCATAGTAGACTCGCCAAAGGCCACAGTCAACATTTCAAATGTCCTTGCGCATTTAATTTCATTTTTTACACAAAACTGAATACAGTTTCTTTGATCCATTTTTTCGAATAGTACAAAATCGAAGAGCACACCAAAACACGACTAACCTTTTTATCAAAAACAAACTGACAATCGAAAATGGTTGGTATTGCCAACATATATAACAGACATGTGTACCAACATAACAGAAAAAAAATGCGAACATCGAACATACGTAACTCACGAAAAGATGAAAATAACGGTTATCTTTTGATCACACCTCGTATATGAATGTATAGCACAAACCTCTGTAATTGTGTGTAATCTAAATACCTACAACATTAACAACCGAGACTACGTTTATCTACCGATTTCATAAAGTTTCAAAATTCTAATAAAAATAAAATTGTAAGTATGCGAAAATTTGCAAAGAATTGATTGTTTTATCACCAATTTTTTTATTAATGTTGCTTAAGTTGAAAATCGATTTATATTAAATACTTTTTTTCCATAAATTTTTCCACGAAACGTTTAAATAATCTGTATAAATTTAAAAAAAAAACATTGCAGCGAATTTACAAAAATTGATGCCATGAAATGAGTTGATAAAATTTTTGTTCATAAACGTTAAAAAAAATTAATAATTTTAAAAATATTTTTCTTGTAAATATTTAATACTAAGATTTATCTATTGGCAGAAAATTATGTGTGATTTTCTTATACATAAACTTAAAATTAGTTTTAAGCGAAAACGAAAGCACAGAACTTTCAAATTTTCCTTTGAGAAAGCTGTAAAATTATAAATTGACTACGTTTTTACTTATGAAAATAAAATGAAAGATTATATTATAATGCAAAGAGATAATAAAATATAGTATATACAATTATAAAACAAGTTGGACTTCTTTTGTTCAAACAAATATGAGTTGTATCGGAGACTACACAAAATACGCGGAGTTGACCAAGTTTAAAGTTGTGTATAGTAGCAGAGACCACAGAGGCGCGACGCTTGAACGTCTCTCGTTTTGCGCACACTTACACATGCGCGAAACTGTAGTAGTGTGGCTGATTTTCTTCAGAATTCTCGTTAACCAATGATAAACAAATCTATCCATATAGGCAACTAATCATAAACAAGGAAAGTTTTATTTAAACGTCCAAAAATTCAGAATTGACCGTTCTATATTGCTCTAATGGCACTGTTGCCACAAGTCCAGTTATTCCGAGGAAACAGACGACCATTTGCTTCGAAGTGCGTCGTGTGGGAACAAGTTTTGTTCAATTTGGATCTTGATAGACCCACACAGTCGATTGTTATTTAGTTTTGGACTCATGCGCATATATCCACGATGCATCACGTGTCACGATCTACTTCTTTTGAAGCACTGCGATTGAATTTTTCACGTTTTCTTTGACCAATCGACACGAGCCTTTTTTTGAGCGGTTTCCAAATTATGCGGTATCTAACGAGAACAAATATTTTTGACGACTAAATGTTCATGCAATATTGAAGGTGTTCTGGTAGAACTAATACCCAAGGATGCTTCAATCTTACGATAAGTTACATGATGTTCTTGCAATATAAGGTCGCGCAGAGCATAGAAGTTTTCTGGCACTCCAGCCGATTTTGGACGACCTCATCGAAATTCGTCCTTGAGCGAAATAGGGCCATGATTGAATTCGTTAGAACAGTTTTTCACAGTGCTATTGGATGGTGCTTCATCGTCATATAAAGCACTTAGTTCGATGATGTGTTGATAATCCACGTCGAAAGTTATGCATGTAATTTAGTTATAGTTGGAATAATTAATGTTACTCCACCTTTTTGCATATCTTGAAGTTTTCCTATAATCAAAAAATATTTTTACGATGATTTTTGCTTCGAATGCATTTCCAAGCGTATGGTCAAATATCCACGAATAATTCGATGATTTTTCATCATAGAACTCAGACCCCTTTATGAAAAATGATTGAAGTACACATTTTTCATATTCTCTCAGATGATTTCCCAGAAAAACTTTTCTTAGGTACATCAGAGCTGTGAAATAGAGCACCATTGTTGCAGTGACAATTAGCAATTCGAGTGAATATAAGTCAACCTCTCGAGTTATAATATAAGTAAACTGATTAACTGTATCGGGAAAGCTAATGAATTTATTATAATAAATAATCACCGTTTTAACATTATGATTGTTGGTGATACAGTACGTAAAAATCATGCAAATATCAAAAGGCCCTACTAGGAATATTTATATTTTAATTCGATTGAAATAATCTTCAATCACGTGTTACATTTTCAGAACAATGATGATGTAAACGAGTAAAACTGTGCTATGCAGAGAGAACAGAGCTCATTTGATGGACGGTTAAGTGGTCCGTCCGTTACTTTTTGATACGGATTTTCATCTTCAGGCGTCATCGATTCGTTAGCATCGATTCGTACCATCACAGTAACCGGCGATCAATATAGGTAAATGATATCCGACCTTAGTCACCGAAACTAATAGATTTATATTGGGAAGACATGTGATTTTCGTAACCTTGGCGCTTTTGTTGGGAAAGTAGTTACAATTTCCATGTGTTTTGGAGGGTTGTTTTCTAGATTTTTCGAGATCCAGTGTATCAATTACAAATACAGCTGCAGGGTTATTTCCCTCATAGAACCAAGTCATGGACCTCGTAGTTGTTCACATGTTAATTCCATTGCTGTTTATATATTTTGTTCGCAATCATATTTCTCTATAAAGAATAAATATTTGCCAGAGTGCCTCTTCCACCCACTTTCCAGAGAATTGAAATTATTTGAAATTTGATTTTAACTGAGATGAGGGTAGTGCCAATATTAAATGCTCTATTTTACTATATTTCAAAAAATTGCAAGGAAACTCTGCCGCAATTTCACATCACTGCGCATGAGTAACACAAAACGTTTTTAAACCGGTTGCATTCCATTAAGTGGCAGGTTGTATTTCAAATATACGAGTATCGCCGTACATTTGTAACGCCCTAGCCCCCTTCTCTGTGTGAGTATCATTAATTAATAAAATATTTACCGCACTCCATCTCTGCAATTTCGCTGCTTATGTTTTTCGTTTGCTCTCTTCTTTCTTAGCTGAAGTGCGAGCTCACTTTAACTCTGCAGTCAACTTTATCACTTTGTCTACACGGAAAATAAACATTTTTACCATCAGTTTTTATTTGCGCTCCTGTTGCAATTTTTGTTGCAAGCGCTACACACGAGCACATACACACACAGAGGTGGATGGGTTTACGTAAATATAAGAACAGGCAAACACGCTGCCGCATTTACAAAACACTCGTGCCACACATCAAATTACAGGCTTCTTACCCCCTGCATTGTGGCTGTTCAAGGCAGGGAGGGGTTTACATCTTAAGCCAGTCGTCTTAACGGCAAACATATCCTTGTGGCTCAGGTAAATATTGTAAATTATTCTGTTTATGCAACGCGTCAAGACGAAACCCATAAAAGTCCGTTGCACGAAAAGCATAAAAAAGAAATTGCAACACAGCGACGTGGCAGCAGGAGCAGCAGGCAGTGCAGGACGCTAGCGGAAGTGCTCGACAGTTGCTCAGGTCACTTCCTTTTCGCTTCATTTTAGCGCCGGGCATGTAATAAGGATACTTTTTTGAGTTGCCGGGTCAACTTGCAACTACTACCACTGCCGCTCCTGCCTCTGCTGCTCTGCTACTGCTACTGATATTGTTGCTTCTGATGTGCGACGTAATTGAATACGAAGAATTACTACAAACAGCAGCCGTGGATTAATTTTTAATGAATTTTTGTACGTCTCCGTATAAACATAAACAGAAGTGCAAACACAAACACGCAAATAGACACACACACAAATACACCACTAGACAAGAGCTTGCAGCAAGAAGAAAAGAGCAGCGCATATAAAATTGTGCGAGTGTAATAGAAGGACTCAAATGATAAGGGGCTGCAGTCGACTCGTCTTCCAATACATGTAGTGGAATGGGAGATTAAAAAGCAAAATTATATAAAGGGACGAGAGACCGTACCTACAGGAATTATGGCGGATTCCGTTTAAGTTCTCAGTTCGTGGTTAGTTAAAAATTGGCACGTGTTGCATCATTCAGTTAATTTAAGGAGTGAATTTAATATCAATTGATGTTCTTATATAACTAAATTAGAGTATCAATATTGCCACTATAAGGAAATAACCAAGAGTGGAGTAACAAAACGACCCTAAAACACTTCAAGAAATTCGTTGGAAGGCATATTTAAAGTTTGGAACGGAACTCAAACTCGTGCTTGAAGCTTGTAAATACAATCAGTTTAGATATATGACAAGATTGATTTCCACCTGCAGATCATCAAGGATAGTGGGGAGTACCACAAACAGTTAAATTGTTGAACAGGAATGGAGGTATACACATATCTAGTCTTGTAGAACTACATCCAGCATGTGGCCTCTTAAGAACTACTAATAAATGGAGAAATGAGATGTTTATTGATTTGGTGATTAGGAATTGATCAGCGATATTTACAGTTCAGTAGCAAGAAAGAGTGCAACACTAAGTCAGAGTTTTCTATTTTACAGGAGAGCAGATGAATCCAAAAAATGTAATTTTACAGTAACTTCTTTTGAAAAATCATAGTTAGATCAGTTCGTAGAGTCGGTATTTCCCTAGAAAAGAGCTTGTAGAATTACTACATAAACATGAAAATCCTCAGATAATGAAGGAAGTAAAGGAAATTTTAATATGTCTAAAATCACTAATGTTAAATGTTAATACACTTTCCAGTAGTGTCTCAGAGTAACATAATTTATAAACAAATACTGGGTGTATACTTCAATTTATGTATTCTACGCCCAATAAATGAAAAGATCGGCTCTTCGACACAGTCCGGTGTCTTGTCTCTTTTATAGTAATTGCATATCATTAAAAGATAAATAGATAATTCGAATGTAAAACAATATACGCTTAGACATTACTGCATAACTTGTCTTACCAAGGTAATGGAAATATAGGCGTGTCAGCTTACAGACTTTTACTATATATTATACAGCAAGAGCTAATGCCTCTGCTTTTGAACCCAAAGGAGACATCAGCGGAATTATAAATTATATGGAACCTGTTTGCCACATGTGTACAGAAGATAAACGAGTATTCTGCCAGTTCCACATTTGAGTGGCTTGACTCTCTTCTAAATACATATAAGTAAGATGCTCAACAATTATTTTATTGATTTGAATGATACAAAGTTTATTTTCTCATAAGATGAGGGTGTCAAGTTCTTCGAATTGTTATATTATATATAATAACACAGCAGAGCACACTTTTTCTCTTCCAGAGTACACTTTGACGGGCTAAACAATAATTATTACTTCAGCAATTTTCCAGAAATTAGACGAGAGCGGGAGAAGCATCATTACAAAGGAATAAAAATAGTTGATATAATTAAGTAAAAAAAAAAATCAATTGCTAGCGCACCATTGAGAAAATGATTAAAACTTTAATATAGTTTCCATTGATTCAAAATTGATTGATACAATTATAAACAAGGTGAAGCTGTAAAAGTACTGTTGTAATAATACAACTCCCATCCTCAATAAATACAGAACGTAATTTAAAAAGAAAGTAATTGACAAGCCGAACAACTTGGCGGGAACAATATATAATGCTGGAAAGAGCATAGCTAAGTTTAGTAGGTATATTCTCCTTTTCCAATGGCAAATCTCCCTAGTTCTGCCGACGAGTAACTATATTTATTGAAAAAACTACGAAAGTTGATTGAACCCCAGTTGAACTGGATATTTGATACCATAACAAGAGGTTTTTATATTGAAATTAATTGGGCGTGAGTATTATATAATGATTATATGGAATTATTCTGGATTAACACCAAATATTACTGTTTGAAAAAACCTTTGTAGAGAGTTCTACAAATGAGAAGTAAACGTATCCTTTCATTATTATTATTATGGGGTTGAGATGTTTTGCAGTCCAACCTAAGAGATCTGTTGTGCCCTCTTCGTGGATTCAGAGTATTTCGCTAAGTACATTTTCCTCGATAAATTTTAATGTTAAGCCTATTTTGTTGAGCCTTATTTCTTCATACGGTATTCAATCGTTACTCAAATGCTACTTTCGTTTGTACATTAGTGATGGTTATGATCCCAGCACGTTTTTCGCGGTCTCATCTTCTTCCCTGCAAAATCTGCAAACCCCACTATAGTAGATTCCCACCATTGTTAGGTGATAATTTAGCCTACAGTTCTAAGTCAGAATTTCTGTAATGATTCTTAAATTATTCTTATTTAGTTCCACACATTCTTTGAAAAGTTTTAGGTTATAGATCCCTATAAGCGATTTTGATTGTGATAACCCTGGTAAGTTATCACAATAGACTCTTTTTTGTTCGTCTTGTACTTTCTGAATGAATGTTGAGAAGTTACCACTTCCTAAACTACAAAATGGTTCCGAGCCTAGTAGAGAGGCTGCTTCCTTCCTGGGAAGTTTGTCTGGAATTTCGATACCAGAAATACCCACGTTAACTGGAACCCATTAGATCCACACTTGATTGTTTTTGCTCAAGATGTTCAGCTTATCAAGACACCAGTTTTGATATTACCTGGTGAGAGATGAGTGCCTCAATTGTGGCTGGATATCAGTCGGGATGGCTATTCTTGTTTTCCGATAGTTTCGTTCAAGGCTGATGCAAACGCACCTATCTATCGAGCAAATTTTTGATTGAAATATGTTTCGGTGCATGCCTAACGCTTCCGAGTATCTTTTCCCAGCCCAAATACACCTGCCCCGGCTCATTCATCAGTGAGGGAACCGTCCGGGTACCTTTTTATCATATTCTTGTGAGTTTTTGATATACTTTCCCACATCTTTCTATTACTAAGTACGGTTGTGAATCGTTTTTAAAAATAAATTTTGGAAGCCTCGTGCCCCACCGCATCGAAATTTCAGGAATTTGTCTAGCTAGAATATCAAACTTCGTCCGGTCTAGCCAACAACCTGAGGCGTGCTATCTTTTGTCCTTAGAATGGCCCCCCTCACTTGTGACTGGTTATGATGCAGTGGATCATCTACTAGGATTGTGGTCCTAATGTAATTATCTACTACTTTTTCTATAACTTTTAGTGCAAATGTCGTAAGCTAAATTGGTCTGAGGGGTTTTGGATTAAGGGGGTCCTTCTTGCCTACCTTTGGTATGAAAGGCACTATTGCCCTCCTTCATATCCTTGGTATGTAGCCACGCGCCGTACTAATTCTAGCTATCTAAATGAGTGGACCTAGAACCTGATTCATGGAGTAGAGCCGGAAAGATACCGTCAACACCCAGTGATTTCAGTGCTTCAAAGGCTATTAACCGCCCACCTTATCCTCGGTATCGTTCATATTTCATTGGCAATAATCCATTTATTTCTGTTTACTTTACGTACGGTTTCCGTATGTTATTCCCCTGTCTTTACTATTGTAGAAGACCGTGGAAAGTGAGTATCAAGAAGTAATCTAACTTTCTCATCTTCACCTTTGATGAATCAGCCATCACATTTTTTAAGGTTGGTCGAGGATATGCTGTTTCCCTACTTCTCAGTTTATAGAGTCTCGCTTCCCTGATTTCTTTGTTATAATGAGTTAGAGTTCTCCTATATTCAGACCAGTCTCCGGTTCATTTTGATCCGTTAAGAATCATTCGAACGGTGGTTCTCAGTTTCTTTAGATCATTATTCCACCAGGGTACGTCCTTAGTATAATTTACTTTACTTCTGGGACAGGTGTCCTCGTATTCATCAATAATTACATTATTGAGACCTTATTCTACCGTAGCTTCTAACTGTATTTCTGAATGATTTCCCCTAATGTCAGTAAGTTTCGGTTTGTCTTGTCTTCACGTTTCCTAAGTATATATTTCAATCTGTCTTAGTTGGATTCCTATGTTATTGTTAATTACTGGTGTTCTCTCAATGCTCACTCCTCTTATCCTACGATCAGATATTGAGGTTTCACGTGATACAATCCAATTGAGTAGCTCACAATCCCATGCATTTCCTATAGTTATGGCAAGAACCTCTTCACGTACCTTAGCTACAAATGTTGGTGCGTTACCCACATTAAGGATTTCTAATTTATTAGAAAGGCAGCTTCTACATTTCACAATATTCCACCAGTTTGTGGATTAGCTCAGTTGGTGCTAGAGTTTCATCTCCTGGTAGATAACCTGTTGTTGCTACTAAATTCCGTAGACATCCCTTGATGTTGCTCGGGATTTGCACCGCGACTAGATGTCGAGATAGGAAGTCTGAAAGACATAGCAAATTCGTATTGTTAATCAATACTAAGCAAGCTCTAGGGTTATCACCCCTGACATCCTATATTACCTGCGTGTTTGTTACCGCCAAACCTCTGGTTTGACCCGTTTGGACCCAGGGATCTTGGACCAGCACTATAACCTGATTGTTTCTCTGGCGATGATCGCCGAAGCGGCCTTCACGTGGTATAGAGAATTAATTGGACAACTTTAGTAATCGAGTTTTCTTCTCCTTTCAAAATTTAATTAAAAAGACTCGAGAGCTGCGGAAAAAGTGAAGGATGGATGGAGAAATGGACAAAACTGAATCGCCTAATAAAGTTATACTGATCATGCATGTATTCACTAATGTATATGTATATACATATTTGTCGGATTCACACTAATTTGCGGAACTTGCCTGACATGGAAAAATATATTCGTATAATTAAGTCATCAATGCGAAAAAACATTTTAAATCTTAATAAAAGTTGTTTAAGTCACATCAAGTTATAATTAAATTTTAAATGAAGGTCCAATATAATAATAACACATTATAATAGCACTAAGGACTATATATGGACAAGAGGTTCATAACAAATATTCAAAGCCATTAAATGTGATCAGTCCGTGTGTCCATCGCTCGTTCATTCTAGAAGTGAGTACATAGAATTGTCACAAACATCGTCTGATGGGTACTGCTGGTGACTCGTTGGTGTTAATGTACTATTGGTACCCATTTTAGTATATGAATGAGTTATTTGGGAAGTGGATAACTATGAAGTCATAGCTGATTTTCGTTCTTGTACTCGAAATATAGCAGAGTCAGGGTATCGCTTTATATTAAATACTATTAAAATTTCAATGTCTTCGATTTAAGAATCCTATTTACACACTCCTTCTGAGATAATACTGATACCATGCACTCCAATCAAAATTAAGAAAGAAGTACAATCAATCAAACCCAAGGATAGAAAGCTACATACGAGTATATACCGGTATTCTCCCACTGTATAGAAATCGAAGGCACTTAGAATGCATGAATATATCAAGCTTTGTTCAATTCCAATATTATCCTTAGTAACTTCAAATAACACATTCGCAACTAAATAACTTCTACTGAGCACAAACTTGTCTTTTTGTTTATTGGATTTTATGCAATTTCACTTCGAACTGCCAAAACAAGTCGCTCATACGCCACGGTGATCGGCTTTGCTTTTCGACATTTTCCAATTGCTGCTTTAGCTTTTTTTTGCTTTACTTAAGCGGTTTATTTACATATCATTAGCAAGAATATCAATTTATGTCGTTGCTGTATAACCTCATTATGCAAACATGTCACAGGCACATCCAAACATACTCGGGCTCGCTTGTTAGTGCACGCTGGTGCAATATCTACTGCAATGCAGTGCGAGTATTAATACTTTCGCATATTAATGTCCGCATTAAATTTAACATATGCCAGTGTCAGGCAGTTCGGCAGTTAGGCGAATAGTGAAGCGTTTCTCTTACCTGAAATAGTGCACACCAATTTTGCATTGGGTACAAGTACAAACAGTTTATGATAGGTCACAAACTTTAAATGCCATCAAATGTTACGACACAATAAGCGGAAATAAATGAGACCATTGAACTGTCACTCATACGCCAGGATGGGGGAAATAATTTCAAGTGCTCAAAACTTACTTTGAACAGTTTTGCACAGGCAAACTGAAATGACGTGGGGTTATATTTACGCCACACTCATGCATACATACGAATTTCCAAGTCAATAAATAAGCGCTCCCTAAATAAATCATGGGTTGAATCACTGCAACACTTCATCATTATTTGCCACACGCAACTTGAAGGCAATTAATAATTATCGTTTCATCTTGGAATTAAAAGGGGAAAAGAAAACACCAACAACAACGTCATACATTGGGGTGCAGCGTGAAGTATGCAACACTTTGTGAGACTGCTTTAAATGCACATCCTTCAAATTATCCGCAATCTGTGTGCCAAGCAATGACACTGCAGTTGCTGTCAACTGCTGCTGCTGCTGGCGGCACTCTTGCTGCTTAAGCTGCTATTGCGACAACACACTCTTCGTGATTTATGATGCTAAATATGACAAAATGCACGAGACGTGAGCAAGTGCACCTAACTTCTTAACGCCTTTTGTTTTGCCTGCTGGAGTGCATGTGCTTCGCTCAAGTGCGGCACACTGCGTGTCGCCACTGTGCTACCAGCAATGTCGTCTCCTCATCCTTGTGGATGGAGGGCACTAAATTCAGTCTCCATTGAAATTATGTAATTAATATAAGCTGCTAGAGGGATAGCAAAACTGGCTGTGAAGAGTGTTGCACGCCTTGAATGCAGCATAAATGAAATGAAAAAGTGTTTGTAAAGCTTTGGCGTTAGGCAAGATGCAAAGCTTTTGTAGCACATGCAGAATAAGTGGCACTACAGTGAAGCTTTCTATGCAATACTAGTAATTAATGAAATTGAAAACCGAGTAAATTTTTGAATTGAGTCGTGATTAAAAAGTTTCTTTAGTTATTAAAAAGTTTTTCAAATTAAAATAATTGTGTCCAGTTATCGAAAAGCTTGTACAGAATGGGTCATTGTTTCCGGGGTGTTTTCAAATTGTACTTCTTACGATAATAAAGTGGTATTTTCAAATTATATTGCGGCTCTTGCAGATGAAGTTGTATGAGTGGAGTACGCTCTATCAGACAATAAACTATATTATGGACCTGGTAGTATATTAGGAAAGAAACAGTAGCTAAGAGAAGAACCTTGCTGTATTTTGTTTTTATTCAAATTGGTTGTTGATTATCTATGATAGTGAGTTGCAGGAGGGCTTTGGTGACATAAAACCTTTACTAATTCTTTGTAGGTTCACACTTTCTTGACTATAATTGAAGATATCCTAACTCAACATCGGCAGAAAAATTATTCCTCACTTCCATTTCAGAACCATTTTGTGAATTATGGCATTGATATCTATTAATATAACAATATAATTTATTAATATGGATGTGTCTATTTGAAGGTGCCCGTTTGAACTAATATACCAAAAGAACTAATATATAAAGTTTCGCAGTCACAGGTAAATTATTAAGGTTCCACTCAAGAAAAGGTAAGACAGGGGGTCAATAAGTCACTGAAAATTGAATTAAGGAACACTCTATTCGGCAAAAAAGTTGTATTTTTCAACATAGTTTCCTTTTAGCTCGATACACTTCATCCAACATTCAATACGAGGTCTGTTCAAAACGTATCGCGACTTTTGATTTTTCGATCTTTTTGTGGTGTTTTGTTGGAACCATAGACGCAACAGTCGATTTTCGTAATACTTCCGCGCACTTTATGTTGTTTTTCACACAAAATTTGATACAAATTCTTTGATCCATTTTTCGGGATAGAAGACAAGCTAACACATGTCCACGCACAATAGCTGTCAAAAACTGACTGAACATTCAAAATGGCTGAGATTGTCAACATAAGTGAGGGACATGAGTACCAACACAACGCCAAAAAAAGCCCGCAAAAATTCAAAATTCTCGATACTTTTTGAACAGCCTGTTGATGCCCTCCAAATAATACGATTTCTCGAGCCCTCAAAATAGGGATTGTTTGATCAATGACCTCTTTATTCGAGGCAAATGTCTTACCACCGATTCTTTTCTTCATATTTGGAAACAGGAAATAGCCACAGGTACTAAATCCAGAGAATATGCTGGATGCGGGAGCAATTCCTAACTTATTTTATGCAATTTTGCCATTGCGACTGTGGACTGCAAATTCGATCGTCTTTCCTTCAAATCGATCCAGCAGCTCTGCATAATATGTGCCCATAATCGTTTTACCCTTTTAAAAGGTAATCGGTGGAAACGATATCGCAAGCATCCCAAAAAACTGTCGCCATGACATTGTTGGCCGACAGACCCACCTTGGTCTTCTTCAACTTTGATTCCCCAGGAGAAGTCCTTGCCTCGAGTGTTCCTGGGTCTCTGATGTATTGTGATGAATCCATGTTTCATCTACGGTTATAAAATGGCCCAAAAACTGAGATTGGGATTGAACAACGCCAAACACTCCTTTGAAGTTGTCAAACGTTTGCGTTTATTGTCAAGTCTGAGCAAATGCAGCACCCATCTTGCGAATAGCTTTTTCATAGCCAAATATTTATGCAGAACTGCAATCACTGATCCATGGGATAAGCCTCTTCAACTTCGCCCACCTTCCTTCGCCGATTGTGCAATAAATAAATGATGAGCAACATTTTGACTAACAGAAATTCGTGATCGCCGCAGATCCATCAATACCGTGCGTGGATTTAACAAAGATCAGCCAAAATCTTCATTGAAATTCCTCAAATTGGAAATTACCATCTCAAAAATATTAATTTATTGCATTTTGTCCGAACATTTGGGCTACCGAAAATTGATGATGACCACAAATTGTTCAGAATTAAACATTCAAAAATGATATCACTGAGGCCAAAGAACACAAAAACTGCTTTTATAACATTGTGACTAGTGATGGAATGTAGCGTTTTCAATATGCTGCAGAAACCGTTGGCGCTCGGTGCCGAAGGGAAGGCGCCAGACGAGCCAAAAGCATAAATATCTACTTTCGAGAAGTCACAAGTGGAGACTTTACGTTACAGAATTCCAAGGGCATTATCTACAAAGAGTTCCTTTGACTGTATCAAACCGTTAATATACATTCTATTTTAGTGTTCTGAAGAATATGGTGCGTTGTATTCGTCTTATTCGGCCGGAATTTGGGGTTTGTTGCACGATAATTTGCCATCATCTGCCAAATTCTGATTGATTTTTTTCACTAATAATCGCATTTTAACTTTCAACCACTCATCGGATCATCTTGAGTCCTTTACTTTTTCGGAAAAATGTATTTGCCGATAAAATGAAAGAGTTTTGTGAACGTAGAAGCCATACACAAGGCTTGTTCCGATATCCTGAACGACATCCCGGCCACAATATAAAACACTCATTCGAAAAGCTTTTGGACCATGGAATTTTTACAGTATTTTTCAAATATGAATATATTGAAGCTTAACCACGCTACCTTCAAATGGAAAGTAAAGTAAAAGCTTTATAAAATAAATTTTGATTGTTTATTACTCGTTTATTGAAATAAAATTGTTATTTATATAGTCCAAATTACATTTCAGGTCAGTAGGATGCTTAAGACAAGTAATGTAATGTAAAGTAATGTGGTTTAGAGGTGCAAGAGGTATTGGGACCTATCTATTGTACTCCCCTCTACTGTTAAGCGAATTCCTTTTAAATCTCATTCAGCCCCGTTGCCATTAGAAATTCGAGGATGTCGGCTAGATCTAGCGTTGCTATTTTTTACCTGGTATTAGTTACGAACCTATATATCGTCTTCTAACATGCATTAGTACTCTTCAATTCCTCAATATGTGCTCTGGCGACTCATTTTCTTTATCGCAGAATTCTGCACAATGGGCTTGCTAAAATCTCTTTACTGCTCATGTGTCTACAGTTGCCGATCAAAAGTCTGATTAGTTTCCTTAAACTGTTTTTGGACAAACTAATGCCAAATTCAAATCTTTTGCGGTTATAGGTGCCCTATAGTAATTTAGATTATGTAAGATCTAGATTTCGAATAAAAAGTTCCTTCCTCTGTTATCTTTCTTGTTCCTAAGCTAGTCTTACCATACTCCTCTACCTATACCGCAGTAAGAAGATTCGAGTTCTATCATTGTTAAGGATGGTCCCAACCTGGCGAGCTCGTTGGCCTGTTCGTCACCGTAGACACCCACGTGTCTCGGCTGACTTTGGTGCCCTTGCGCAGCTAATTCCGAGTCTTTATATGTTCTCATACTAATATGGAGTCATATGAAGGGCAGCCTGACTGTCCGATAGTGTGGCTATTTCTCGTCTTCTGTAGCCTGTGTTTAATTTAAACTGTGCACATATTTCGATGGCGGGATATTTTGTCATGCGTTCTGAATATTTCCTTATACTCCCACCACAGTCCCACTATTAGTCTTGACCCATCGGTGTAACACATTATTGCTCTTTTCTTAAAGGAAGAAATATCTGGGGCATTACTGGCCCGTGGTTAGAGACATTAGAGCAATGAACCCCAACTCTGTGCTAAGTTTCCTTAGAACAGTTGGACTAATAGAAGACTTTAATAGGTACATGCAGGAGGAGTGCAATAGATCAAATTGGTCGAGGTACATTTTCCTTCTTTATTTCATTCATTCATTCATTCATACCTTGTAGCGGTAGATGCACTGAATAACGCCTTTCAGACTAATTGTGGATTTTGAACCATCGCCGTTTTTACTTACAGTACATAGAATCCAAGCATTGTAGGATTACTCCGAACTTTATGAAACTTTGCTAGAATTAATTGTAACTTATAGTGAACTGAGATCGAAATTTGACTCTTTTTGTACCAACACATCGTTCGGTAAGTATGTGTTCCCATGTATTGTCATTCATCTGATCACATTTTCTAAAAGTTCCTTTGATTTTCTTATCGAATATCAGTAACTGATATTAGACGAGTATTTTGCTGATAAAACTAACAATCGTATTCCTTAGGAAAGCGCTCCCAAAACATTTCGGCACTATTATATTTTAAATATACTCGTATATATAGTCCTCAATTTAAGAATTTTCACAATTGTTATCGCGGGTTCGAATATGACCAGGAAATGAGCTCGAAAGGATTGTTTCTAAGACTTGTTCTCTTCGAGCCGAAGTCCTTAGTTGCTCATACACAGTCTCTCTACACTCTTAAGACATAATTAATTATGATGTAATTTTTCATTGAAAGATCTATAATGAGGATAAGTGGTTCATTAAATATGATCGTTTTAATGAAATATGACAGTTCTACCTAAAGGTTAAATTTATTTAAAGTACTTTCAAATATTTCTTGTCTTGAGAAACGAGCATATTGTGCTATTCGTTTGGAGGGAAATTGTGTTCCATCAACATCTGACCAACATCTTTCACCGTCTCTCCTTTGTTATCTTTCGTAAATTTCTGATATTATTCAAGTGATATATTATTTCAACTTTAACAAGGATATACGATGTTAAGAATGTTGATAAGTTAATCTTTATTGCCATTGCTTGCTTATTTAAACTTATTAAAATATGTAACAATATTTTTTTAACCACATCCCGGGAATGAGTTCGGGAGGGTGGCTTCAAATTAAGTTGTTTGGTGTGAATACTGTGCGTTGCAGTGCATTTTGACATCCTTTCATTCTTAAAGAATTGGTTGTAATGAAGTTGGTGAAATATTTTTACAATCACAGAGGGCAGTCAGTATAATATTGAGTGCGGGCCTTGAGGCATTTCTACTCATAACATTAACTAAGTCATTCTTTTATTTGACACACGCCTCCAAGCTAAAATTGCTTATAATAAGTATAATGAAAATAATTGTCAATAATAATTGAGTGGAACAAAAGCCTTATACAACCAGTAATTATAATCGCACAGGCATTCCAACAAAGGCAGAGCGCAGAAAGCAAACATATGCTAATGCCAACAAGCGGCACAATGCACAAGGCGGCACTTCATTTTCCTGTTTCCATAAGCGTTGCATCCGTTTTGGCGTGCAACGATTTACATTTCAATTAAAAAGTGGGGCAGCAAATGCGGGTGGCATGAGCAACATTTAATGCGGCAAGTGCGCTCTTAATGCCAAGTGATAAGTGTAGCTTAAGTTTGCTTATATACGCATGGGAGTGTGTATGTGTGTGTGTTTATGTTTGGGTGGGGGAGGCTGAGTGCTGCTATTGAAGGCGATTAGAGCTTTTTAAGCGTCACTCTCGCGCACACAGCGCTGCTCCGTTCTTGTGACATTTAAACCCACCGACACTCGTGCGCTTGCTGGCTCTCTTGCTGCCTGGTCGCTGCAACTCTTTGTGGTCTCTCCGTAATTTCGTTTTTTTTTTTCTATTTTACAACCGAATTGAGCGCCATGCTGGCACTATTTTCAGTTTATATCCTTGCTTCCAGCTTCGTACTCTGCTCTTGCTTGCTCTACATTCCCACGTTTTGAAATTTTTTCATTATTCTAAACAAAAACATTAAAAATTACTAAAATTAAAATAACCTAATTACGTGAACTGTATTTCGAATGTGTTGAAGTAATTATCACAGCAGCGTTCTGCCCGACGCTGCCGTGCGTGTTGTGTTTTCTGTATTTCTGTTGCTGTTGTTTGGCCTTTGGCACGAAAACGCGAATTGCACTCATCGTTTTGTTGTTGCGTCCTTGCGGTTTCGGTGTCCCACTACGCTGCTTTGTCGCATTGTTACGCACTTTTGTTGCCGCTATTGTCGCTCAGTGTTGTTTTTGTTATTGATATGCTTGCTGCTCCATAAACTAAATGAAAGTTGTATTTTTGTTGTAATAAACCGCAGCATTTTGCTAAAATATTTATGCAGAGCAAAAGCTTCCACTTCAGCTTTCAGACTCAGTTTTCTGTCCTCCGTTTGCTAAAAAGCTCACTGGTGAGCTTTCAAAAGCATCAATCGAAAATTTTCCCGCGTAAATCAGAATTCGAAACTAAGAAATATAAACAGCAATCAAACGAAACTCCAAACGAGTTAAATTAAAAACACAACGAATCCGTCTGCCTTTCACAATAATCTACAATAATATGCAACGTGACTCTCCGCACATCCTGCTATAACTTTTTGTTATACGTACCCTTTGGTAGAGCTTTATTTTTCAAAATTAAGGGCCGGATGCTCACTTCATGGAAGATAATTAGTCAGAGTGTTCTCAACAGGTAAGTAAATTTATTTGAATTAAATCCAATTGGGAACTCACGACGTATGAGTAATATTTATTTCGTAAGGCAATCCAACAATTTGTAAGTGAGTGTTCTCTAAGCTACTTCGCACTGATTATGGTGCTCATAATTATGATGATCATCATTGTGGTCAGAAAGCTGAGCATATGGAAAGAAAATCAAACTTGAATATTGCTTGAATTGAATATATTTTTAATTTTTTCAGCAAATTTCTTTGGTCTGATAATAATAAATATTTATAGATGAGAAGCTCGCAGTTTAGCGTAAATTTGACTTGAAAAGATTGTGGAGAAGATATAACAAGAAGAAACGCAATAGTAATAATAATGTCCGACAAGTCCAGTAAAGCTGAAGTAAGCCTAAATGTACGCTTTAATAATGACTACAGTCTTCATTCACGACATATGGGGATACCCTATAAACATTACACTTCCCACGCCAGTGCAAGTTGGAATAAACGAGTGAACTAAGTCATAGCAAACTCACTTCCCATTTAATTCATATACATTCCTAAGTTGGAGAGTTAGAGGTGGAATCAATTTAGATGAAACATATTTTTCAATAAACAAAGTACTACCAATTTGATAGGTAGAATTATCAGGTTGGAAAGGAGAGCGAGGAACCATTGATGCGCGAAATAAACGCTTTCATTCTAAATGTGCCTGAAGAATTCAAAGGACAAAAACAATGTAGCCCAGGAAATTACTTTGATGAACATGTATGTAAGACAACTGTAGCAAGGTATATGCTACGCGACCGAACCTCTTTATATGCCAGGTTTTTGGGGGGCAAACAGTAGTGGAACAGTGAAGTAATACAGCTACTGGGATACCTTGAGAAAGGCGCGATGAAACCATACACTTTAAGCAGACACTCTGTAGTATAATGGATGAGTTAACGGAACGGTCTAACCTAATAGCTATTTAAGCAATAGTATAAATCAAAAGCTAGCAAGATCTTTATGGATATTGTGCTCACTGAACTCTTTGCGGAATTATAATTAGATGTACTTTCAAACAGAATATTGAGATTCTGCCACACAGTCATTATAGTACATATTTTCTTATAAACACTATTCAATGCTCGTGTGGAACCTCGCCAGGTATTTTCAGTAAATCTTAGAATTAAAGTAAATATTCTTATGAAATAATTCCTAAAGATGAAGAAACATTATTTTAAATAATTGTTACTTCTATATGGAAAAAATATGTTTAGTAGACAAGTAAATAAAAGGTTCCTAATATACATATACCAATTATATTAGTATGTCGGTTCTATCTGAAAAATTTACGATAAATAAATCAATAACAGAATAAAACGAAGGAACAGTACTCCTTAAAAAACGCACCTCCCTTTGAATGTATATGGGATTGGTTCAAATACAGTCAGAATAGTAATTTTCGGACTCTCATACCATATCCCAAAAACTTAATCTATATTAATACATAGAAATATTGTGTATTTATTTTTTAGATTATTCGTTTTATGTACTTTGAGAGTCAGAGAGACAGAGAAGTTGGTCCTTCTGCGGTATAGAATGGAAATGATTTCTGGTTATCTAACAGATACGTTATACATTTTAGCAGAGACTCCGCTACCAGTATTAAAACATTCAAATCCAAATGAATGACTAGTCAAATGTTAAACGATGATACTGAACTTAAAATAATTCGAGCATTTATTTTTGGATTAATTTCAGTTCCAGAACAGTTCTATATTTATTTACATTAAAAAGCGGGATTTTGTTATGATATAGTTGCGGATATTATATTTAATTGAGTATCCCAGTTTCATTTCCTATCCGCTCGATCAATACCAGGTCCCAGTAAAGCTGACTTATCTAGGTCGACTGATGGATACTTCAGAGCTTGTTACAAGTGTCGAACAAAATAAAGGCCTACTTCACTTGCTTAGAACTGGAACTCAGTTGTCTTCGGGTCTTCAATCAAGGAAGCTACTTTGTTTATTCCACCAGATTTTATTTATTTACACTTCAAAGGGGTTAGAACACATTCCAAGTTGTGGATGATCGAAAATTATGGTCCGAAGCATACGAATAACTCGCTCCATTCATATAAAGGTCAGTAAGGGTATGTACACAAACATTGATTATAGTTCGATTTGAAATGGTTAGCCGCCAAACAATTTCTGCTTGTCCATTGTTGTTCATCAAATGAAAGGAAGTGGTAGTACTCAATGTCTTTTATAATTCTCCAATAGATCCGGCGTGGTTTGCTGGCACTTTTCCATACATGTCTTAGCGGAATGCAGTGACGCACTGTTTATAAGTGGTATAATTTCGGAGAATTTGACCCCTCACAACTGATAGCGACTGCAATATTGATGACTCAGAATTAATGATTCTGCCATATCACCGTACGAGAGAAATTGTTTAGCAACTCGTTTATTATAGATTTTTGAATGCAAAATGTGTCCATCTTTGTCCATGAATACTGCATGTCAATTCTCTATGGCAGTGGTTTTCAGAGCCATACGTACATTTATTATAAATGAAGAACACAATTTAGAATGGGTTAAATGTAAATTAGAGTCAAAAAAGTTAAACTAAATACAAAATTGAGAACAGGCGCTCTATGCTTAGCATCCCCAATTTCTACTAATTTCCTTAGACAACATATTTTTTAATCTTTTTTATCATCTGTTGAAATACAGCTATGGTTCTTCCGATTTCGGTTGTCATCAATAGCACAGACGGAGATACAGACACTTCGTATGCCTGCACAACGGTAATGAGTCAAATTTCTGTCCTGTTAAGTTGGCAACGATGCGTGATTTATAGAGCATAAATATTGTACGTTGGGAAATTTAGTTAGTTTGCAATTTTCTGCTGAGTCCAAACTGAAAGTTGTAGTCAAGTTTCATCCCCCAATTTAATTCCTAAATTCGAAATGTACTGCACAGTTCGAAAGTTGTACTTTACAACAATAACGTGATGTGAACAAAATGGCATGTTTTTTGCCACGAAGTGTCATACCTTATTCTTATCCACCCACATGTTTGGGTCAAAGATGTCGATAGCATCAGACTAGGGAAAAACTACTCAACGCAACCTTTACAAATATTCTAACGCGTCTTTTATGATTTACTTAAGAAGCATTTTGACGTAGTCTCATAATAAGTTATCACATTGTCAGTTTGCTCGATCAGTATTACCGGAGCGGAGAGATGTGTCATCCTGGCAGTTTGAATGGTTTTTGCATGAGTAACAGAGACCGCCTTTGTGGTATATACAAGGTTGCTTAATGGACTACCACCCAGACCTGAGTCCACTATTCCAGGATGAAGCGCACCGTGAAAATCTGTTCAAGGCTTAAATAGCTTCACCGATAAAGTGAAATCAGAATGTTGACGATTAATAATCCAGAGGAGAGCCACTCATGTACTATAGAGAATATATTTAGCTGAGCGTAGTTGATTCATACCGCATGGTTTGGATATGGAGTGAGGCATGATGAGATGCCAGACAATGGATATCCAACAGTAATCAAATAGACAATTAGTTTATTTTAAATATAAAGCTAACATATTTTTATTGTCTCCAACCTACTTGTTTAAAAACAATTATTTGTAAATTTTTCTGTTCAATCTGGAAATCAAGATATAATATGCTCCTTGGATTATTTTAGAGTTTCCACATTAAACTTCGCTCATTTGGAGGTTGACAATTATCCGCAAGTCTCGTACCGACCATAATCTGTATAAACCTCTATGCACTTAAGGAGCTTTGTATCAAAACACAAGACATTGTTACAGCTTTATCCATTATTTTTCTTTTTCTTCATTGATAATGGTGGAATTTTTATAGAAAGATTACTCTACGGAAATTTCAGAGTGGTCCCGATAGCTGTCACGAGTTTGCTTACACAGAGTCCAGGGTAATAATCCTTAACACATAGTTTGTTCGTGAGTAAGTGATTGTGGGCAAAATATAATATAAGTTGTTTAGCTTGTCGCAGACTGGAGACAATATCTCAGCACTATAGTCATGATTCACTTCATTATATTAGAAAGGCTCTTTCCGAGAGTGCATGGCCAGTGCTGTCACTAGTCTTCTATACAAGATAATCTCATTTAAACTCAGGTCGTTCCTATCTTGAACTATTTGTGCTTGTTGAGGTTAACTCGAAGCTGTGAAAGCAGGAGTATTTGAGCTGTTCCACATGGTCAGATGATTATCAGCGTTTTTTAGAGACACCTCTGTTCCTTTGGGATTGAAGAGATTGTGTGTAAATTATATAAATTGTATTTTAATGAGGAGGTATGGTGGGGGTCTGAATAATCCATAGCACTCGAGGCTTTTTTCTCAATATTACAGGGAGATCTTTCTGTGGATCAGATCCATCTGCATGATGACCTGCATTTTAAGGAGAGATAGTAATTAACTTCTTTCTTTTTAAACTTACAAAAATGTGGTGCCACCGTCTAAAAATCTGATTCTGACAATATTTTAGTTTGTAGTATTAAGTTTAAAAAAATGTGTGATTGTGTTCAAGTTGTTCATCATGTAAAAATTTATTAGATTTGACGTGAATTTTCACAGTTCCATCCTGACAAAACAACTTCAGACAAAAAGTATAATAGTCATGTACCTATAATATAAGTTCAATTTTGAAGAAACTCATGCTCAGCAACTCAATATCTATATTAAAGATTTCTTGCTAACAGCATTCCTTTAAATTTTCCGGTAAATTCCAAATGGTCAGTTGCATTGTGGCAGGACTCCTTATGAGCCACAACTAATCCACACGTCGTGCAAAGTTTGTTTAAGCATTCAAAACGAAAAGGAAATATTGGAAAAAATAAACTCTTTTCTATTTACCCTGACACTTATTGTTGTTGGCAGACATATAACGAAGCGAGAAAACGTGCTCATACGCCAAATTGACTGATTTTGATTTCGGTGCAAGTCTCTTTGTTTTCACTATTTGATTTACTTTAGTTTTCTCAGAATGCCATGCCAGGCCACTTGAAATTTTTGCCAGCATAGTATCTGCGAAGCGATGGTGATGGTCTAAGGAATGATAGTCTAAGGAAAGAAACATAATATATAATATATAATCAGGAAAGCTTTCTGGTGGAGATATATGTGAGCAGTAACGGGCTTCGTTAAGTAAGCGGCGTAATGCTCCGTATGAGTGTGGAATTAAATATTATAAAAAAAGCTGTGCTTCAATGCTGAGGAAAAATTTGTATTAGTAATTTCAGCAAATTTTATGGTAATTTCCCGAATCTGGTTAGTCATGTTCAAGTTGGAGCTGGAGTCATGGATATTTTTGATTTTATATTTAGTTGGAATATTTTGCAATACTTCAATGCAATCAAATTTTGAATACTATTAATAAAATACAATATTATTTACCATCTCGATTTGTGATCTTAAAAGCGCCTTCCAAATACTACTAAGCATAACATTTTGTGCCTTGATATACTTCACTTTTTTTCTTTACTTTTATGCTTACTGATTGATGTATTGCAATTTGCGTCACATTTGCGTTGAAAGTCACATCAAGAATGTCAATGATTACTGTCGGAGACAATTTTTCAGACTTCACTCTGTTCCCCTTTTTAAGTAAGCTATAATACAAAATTTTGAAAAGGAATAGAATATATACATAGAGGCTGATTTAGTGACTAAATATTTTGTCCATTTGGTCAATAAATTGATGGCATTTGTCATTTGAATACATCTTTGGGCAAATGTGCTTTTGCAAACCGCATTACATAGGTCTTTGAGCAATTGTGGAACACCAACAATCCTTATTAAGGCTTACAATTGTCATAAAAGAATTCAGATGTGCCAAATTATATGATACAATTGATACGTTCCGTTCGCAGTACAACGGGGCCAATCTTTACTTTATGGTTTGTCAAACTTTGTTAAAGGGAATAGTCACTTCGGAATGTCAGAAATAATTCCATAAAGAGGAGAATTTGCGTATTCTTAGAAAGCACGTTTTGTAACCATACTCAGTGGTAAAATTTTACCAAAAGCTATTATTTTCAAAATCGATTAAACAGCTTCAAGTATCTATTGGCAATTTTCCATTAGGCAATGTTTTTAAAGGGACAACTCGGAGAATTAATATCAATTCGGTGAGCTAATGTATGCCCGGACAATTGCTCCATGTTTAACTCATTAGAAACAAAGTTAATGTAAATTATGGAATTCTAAAAAGAAGTTAATAATAATAAAAGTTGCACAAAGAAACTGTCTTCAGAAATGTCCTCTAGAAGAGTTTCCATACAAAAGTAGTTCGTGGGTCACTGAACCACATATCTCTGATCAAAAACCTAACAAAATCGTAAAATTTCCCATCGTTTTCCATGGAAGTTAACAATAAGCCGACTTTCACCCATTGTTAAGTGGAATGCAGTCTTCACACGCCTTAAAGTAACACTCGTAGGAAAATGAGTATTGTATTTGTATTTCTGTCTAGATAATAATTTCAATCATGTCGCCTTCCCGATGGTTGTCTCTTACTCGTACCACCAGAGCTGTCCTTCATTAAACACAATTTGCAAAATTTTTTTTCAAATTTCATTAATATTGTCTCATTCCGATTACTTCCATCTGGCCGATGTTCTAAGGAAGATCACAGGGACTTTAGATATACCAAAGGGAGAAAGAATTAAATATTGTATTTCTGGCGAAACTCTGGATGGTTATGATTGTTGATGAATTACAACTATTCTTAGAAATCGTAGTTCTCTACTTTGCTATCTCTACATTGATATGTCCTTCGAGTATATTTCTACAGTTCATAATTAATTTTTAATATATTGGATTTAGTCAAAATTTCCCACACTTTTTGGTATATACAACATACTAGATAAATTTATGTAACAGAATCCCAAAGGACGTGCTCTTTTCTGGGATCATGTTCTCCTAGAAAGGTAGTATAGTAAACTGCCGCTCAATTTTGATTAATATGCAAGCTTAGCAACCATATTCTTATAATAAATGTATTAAGAATCGGTAAAAAAGACTAAAACGACTTCGAGTTCCTTTTACCCTACACACTCAGTTCCTTTTATTGTATCACACTCATACAAAAATAGTTGTTGTAAGATATAAACCACGGCGATATTATTGCCATATAACTAAATATTATTATTCAAATTATAAATATTATCTTTATAGGCACGAATCTCATACTGATAAATTGTATATATACGTGGTAGTGCCTGGTGAAATAACACACCCACCATGATCGTACATAATCGTATTTTGTGCCATTATAGAAAATGTTATTAATAAATTCAGAATAGTACTCGAAGAGAGGAGGTGTTCTTTGTATGTATATATTGTTAAGCAATTGCCCTCCTGACAATTTATTCTAACTCTCAATACTATCAGTGTTACGATTGAAATACAAGATGTACACACACTGTTACGATTCCTGTTCACCTGAGTCAACTTTAATTGTGTGGTGGCTTATACACCTCTAGTATATTTCAAGAAGGTTCTAGAGTAAGCTTTTTTCGAATAGATTGTGTCTTGGCTCAGGTGGTGAAATGCAACGAATAGAGGATCCTAAAAATATGCAATCATTTATGTTTCAATATCTATGTAATATTTCGGGTTAGTGTCAATATGCTTACACACACCGAATTTCATCTATAAATTTTCTACAGCCTTTTAGTGTGGAATATTAACAGTGCGATTATCAATAAATAATTTTCTGCTAATATTTTGGATAGAGAGGTGTAGTAACTACAAGAATATAACTTTTGTCTCTATCATCAATTTGGCCGAAGTTTTTGTAAAAGAGTTCAAAAGGTCCATACGAGTATATAAGCATGGACCTTGTTCAAAAGCGTACATATAACTACGAGTATATGGATATATCATAAGGTTCAGGCTATACTTATCCACAGTTCCCTTCAGATATATCGAATGATGTGGAAATAAGTTGGGCACAGATGGACGGGCAAACACCAAATCGGAAAGTGGTGAAATATAGATATATATGCACTCTAACACATTTAGTTTGCTCTTTTTTTCTCTCTTTAAGGATTAGGGCTACAAAAAGGGCTATAAATCTCGCCCCATTTCTTAAATACTAAATAAGCAGCATCGACATTGTTGTCTTGAGCTTCAGCTGACATTTAAATATACGCCTATTCTCTGGCCTCGATATCATTACAACAGCATGTAGAACAATTCATAACAGTCAAATAAAACACACCTGGTTTATTCACAGCGCACGCCTTTGGGGAGCTGGCATTTAAAACCCTTCACGTAGCCAGAAGGTGATGAGCGAGTGTGGGTGCGCACACGACGCCAAATGACCGCAGCGTTTACGGCATAATTAATTACAAATTATATGTCAGCCGTATGTGATATGAATTTCTACAAATTCACACACACACTTACACATAAGCATGAATACAGCCATGCATAGGTAGCGCATGCAACCGCTTGGCGCTACTAAATGAAGCGGAAATGCTGTAAGCTGCTTTGCGGTCAATATGGCGCCTTTTAATACACACAGTGACGCACACTCCTGCAAACGCATTCAGATATACGAAGAACAGCGCGACCTTCCGGCGCAGTCAATTAAAATGTACTTAAGCTTTTTTGGTATTTGGGTGGGTATAAGTCGGGCATCGTTCAGCCTGCGCTAATAATTTAGTTACATTTTTGTATGCGTGTGTGTGTTAATGGATTGGTGTGGCAATAATTATAAACAATTTAAAATTTCATTCCGCACACGCGTGAGTTGTTTTATTAAATATTTTCGTGCATAAATCATTCCAAATTATAGCAAGGAAAATTATCGTTTCCCCTTTGTTGCATCCTTTTGGCCATGGCATGCTGGCGTTAGCATAATTTAAATTGCCCGCTGAGACCGGATTTACTTGAAAGCCGAATCCGAGAAATATATTTCCTTAGCAATCTTGCATTCATGTAGCAATTGCTGCTTGTGCTGTTTTCTGGCGCTTGCTTAATTTCAAATCGTTGAGCTTGGCAATTTTTCTCTAAATCTCAAAGGACATTTGAGAGATTGCTACCGAAAAAAAATCAGCAACAGCACAGTCCACGTTTAGATTTATTTTAGTTACTTCTTCTCATGTATCAATATAGAAACAAATCCAGTTGCAATTTGTACTGCAAGTTCATGGCAAAAGAAATTTTGTGCTGGCACAGCATATCCTTAACTAAGCGCTGGGATACTCTCGTCTAATTCATTTAAGGTGAATGAGTGTGCTCCAGCACTGAGCACGTGTTCGTGCACTTATGTGCTTATGCGTTACGTGCGCCACAGCTGTCAATGCGATTTAGTTACTGTGGCGTGAGTGCTGCTCGTTGCACTGGAGCAGTTGCAATTCCTGAAACTGCCAAAGTACTTGCGTTCGAAGGAAGTTTGCGCAAGCTGCAGTGATATGTATGCGAGTAGAAAAAATTTTTCTGTGATTTTTATAGTAGTTGAGTCACTTCGGCCAATCAGAGCGTTCATAAATAACAATGTGTCATGCTGATTTTTAATTTATTTTGCAAACCCATTCCATTGAACATCATTCCATTCCCAAAAGTAACAAGTTTAGTGTATAAAACTAAATTCTAATGTTACGATGTATGTTAACCTCAACCATATTCTTTTGAGATAGCACCACTGACCTTATCCTGTTTGCATTCTTGCGGAATCTGATGTCTTCGAATGTTTGAAGGTAATTATGGTAGTATCTTCAAGCAAATACCAATATCGTGTCATAATTATGGCACCACCATAGGCGTAATCGAAAACTGTGTATCCTGTCTAGAAGAAGAACAGGACAGCTCTGTTTGTTTGCCTTTGCCAGTGCTGGGAATGGAGAATATACATTCCTTATCCCTGGACAGATTTCTAAGATTCATAAAGAGTCACAGAGGTTTGAAAATGAGGAACTTCCACTTTCCAGTCCACTACCATTATCTACCAAATCGCGAACGTGACAAAAAAAAGACACCTGGATACGAACTAATCATTCATAGCAATTCCGAAACCAAACAAAGACGTAACAAAAATCAGCTCTTATCGACCCATCAGCCACTTGCCAATTCTTTCAGGTATTTGAGAGATTTCTATGTGATCGAATTGAACCTATCTTGACACAACAAAAAGTTATTCCAAGCCACCAGTTCGCACTTAGCAGGAATCATTCAACCGTGCAACAAGTCTACAGACTTGCGACATGGATACAAAAAAATATTGCGTAACGGTCTTCTTGGGCGTTGCTAAAGCGTTTGATAGAGTTTGATACAAAGGACTTTGAAATAAAATAAATAGTATACTACCCTTAAACTGCGATGCAGAAAAGGACCTACCACGAAACACTCGGTAAGGCACAGAGATCAGCAGAATTAGCAATAACTGGCACCATGAGAACCATGCCAACCTTGGAATTGGATATCATACTAAATGCCACCTTAAGATCTCCTCTGCAAATTTTTAGCGGCATGCTCCGACATTCGGCACAAGGCGAGCTCACAATGGAAAGCTGTTCCGTATGGACATGCGACCATATTAGAATCCTATACAGACATACCCAGTGATATTGATTACCTTCCTTCTTCCCTCTGTTTCCAAAGGAATTTTTGGGTTAGGATTCCTTCCAGAGAGGAATGGTTCGAGGGGGACCAGATACTCCCATCAAAATATACACAGACGGATCAAAAATGAATACCGGTGCAGGATCGGGAGTTTATTGCAAAATACCCTCAATCAGTGAATCCATCAAACTAATGGATCACTGCAGTGTTTTTAAAGGGAAATAACCGCTATTCACGAAGCCTTGAATTGGTTCAGGATAAACGAGGTAACCGTCAAGGATATCTGTATTTTATCGGAAAGCAAAGCTGCACTAAAGGCTTTGAATGCATTCCAAATAATATGAAAGAGTGTCTTAGACTGCCGCCGATCCCTAAATGAGAAGGCAAAACAATTCCATGCCCATTTGTGCTGGGTACCAGGACATAGGGATATAACAGGGAACTGCAAGGCTGATCAACTTGCGAGCGATGGCACTTGTATGCCAAATGTCGGTAGGCATATGGGTGTATCTCTCACGACTTCTAAGCTTCTCATAAGAGAGACACTAATTAATTCTACCAATCAAAGGTGGATCTGTGCCACTACCTGTGAAATCGCCATTCAAACATTGCCGAGGCTAAATCTGCGTCTACCTAGGAATATCATTAGACTCAACAGACTACAAATTAGGACTTTAATAAGAGCCGTCACGGGACATTGCCTAATAGGAAATCATGCAAGAAGAATGGGAGTTGATACAAATGATTTCTTCCGTAGCTGCAGGAACGAGGAGGAACTGGAACCGATCCAGCATCTCTTCTGTACATGTCCAGCTTTTGCCAGAAATACGGAGCGTTTGCTAGGATCCCACTTCTTAAAAAGTATAGATGGTCTATGCCAGTGTGGTGTCAGGTGTTAGCAATCTTCTTCACTTTGTAAAAGGCTGAGGGTTGTTCAATCTGGAGAGGGAAGCATAGCCATGCCCCGCATCCGCGGCTCACAACGGACCCAACTGGTGGTCTAAGTGGCTTCACTGGTTTATTGGTAATACGGCTGCCCTACCTACTTACCAACCTACCTACCCTTAAACTATTATTACCTATTAAAAAGCGTTATAAGCCACAGACACTCTAACATAAAATACGACGATTAATGTTCAGATATATTACAAATGACAGCGAGAGTGCCCCAAGGTAGTGTACTAGGACCACTTTTGTATCTAATGTACACTGCCGATATTCCAACCACCACAATACCAGGAACCATGATAGCAACGTTTGCGGGTGATATCTGATTATCGCTATACTATACTGTTCAAGTAGTAGGTAGGTGTGTGCCACTGTTTTTCCAGGAGTGTTTCTGCGTCTTGTTGCTGTAGATGCATCAACAAGGGAGCTTGTGCGTAGTATATGCCGCATTTATAATAAAGCATTGCTGCATTATCTGCATCAAGTGTTGTGGGCATCCCTTTTCTAGAACCAACTTGTGTTGTAACCGGCCTCTAATTCTGCCTGCGTTTGTTGTAGCCTGTTGAGATTCATTTTGGAAAAACGCGGCTTTTTTTGAGGAGGCAAACTGGCGCAACAAGTTTGTCTGCTGAAAGGTAATTTTACAGCTGTTGGTTTTTTTTGTTGTAGTTCTCAAACTTTCTTTTCATTTTTGTGACAATTCTCTATCAATTGGGGTTTAGTTCGGATCCTGTTTGCTTTCGAAGTACTTATCTTATGGCCTTCCTTGATATAATGCGTATTTATATCATATTCCGAATTAATCTTATCAGTTTATTTAGTCTTCAGTAGTGCTTAATTTGGGCAATTCGGAAGCTATTTACCGTTTTTTCCCCTCTATTAACTTTATACTGCTATATCAAACCGACCGCAAGTTTCGCCTCGCGTTACTTCTCTCGACACTCGCCCATGATTAGCGTCGGTTGGAATTGTCGAGCGTCATTAGGACTTAAGGTGGTCCTTCCACCTTCTTCATCGTTAACTCCGACTACCGCTTCGAATACCATTGTCTTCTGATCTTGTTAGTCCATAAATATAACATGACCAATTGAGCGTAGACATTGAACGTCGATACATGTATGCCGATGTCGTCCAAGAGGTCATCATTAATTCTAAACTGTTTTTCGTTACCCACAAGAACTGTGCAGAATATTTTTCGAATTGCCATTCTCTCGAAACCTTAAGAACAGCTACTTCAGTTTGCGAGACAACCCCTGCTTCTGCACCATTGACCAGTGCGGGTAGGAGGACCTATTTGTAGAGAATCAATTATGTGTGTTGAGAATGCGTTCTACCTCTGATTTCTTTACTTACCTCGAAGTATGCCATATTTGCAATATTGAGTCTGAATTTGCTCTCCATGCTAAGAACGTTGCTTGTTTTATTGCGGTCCCAGGTTAGATGAATTCAGATCAAGCCCTAAATGCCGCTTATTACTGCATGATGAAGACTTATACCTCGTATTGCTCTCATTTTGGTCAGATCTATCTTGACTGGGTCCTTCCTTATAGTACTGTCAATTATATCAACAGCAGTATATCATTTCAATCTTAAACTTCCGAATAGAAATGTTGTCAATTAGTTTGTGACAGGCAAAATATTGCATAGAAATAAGCTCCCGCCGGTAACAAATCATAACTCGTCTTCAAATTACATTCTTATGTATGTTTTCCAATTTGTTTATAAATATTGTTACGAAATTGCCCTCTTGACAATTTACTCTGTTACAAAATTGCCTCCTGACAATTCCTCTAACTCTCTGTACTCGGACTCGTACCGCTGGATTGTGTAGTAATCAAACAATCGCTGGTTAAATTAAAATAATTAGCTTTATTTAATTATTGTTATTTACAAATTTAAAATTAGGCTTAAAGTTTACTTAGTTATTCTTTGCACTTTATTTAACTAACCATTAGTCACTTTATTTAATAAGTAATTTCATCACTTTATTTAATAATGAACTTCATCACTTTGCACAATTAGAAATACTGCTGCTTTGATTATAATGCTAGATGTACACACTTTTACGGTCTCTGATCTACTGTCTTCGAGTTTGAACAGTCTTGTCGCTTTTATAGTTTTCGAATGGTGGAGGTAGAAACTTCTACGCTATTCTCGTAGTTTCTAGAAGCTTCTATCCTCTTCGACAGAAGTCGAGAATATTCTTTTTGATATTACCGGCAGATGGTTCTTGAATAAACTTTTATTCGAATAGTTCGCATCTTGACTCACCGGGGGCACTCATTCTCCAGATGGGATCCTGAAAGTATGCAATCCCTTTTCACTGAGCTATCACGTTTCAATATATACTCGAACTTGGAATATACAATTATATGGTAAAAAAATTGTGGAACATTCTGAATTGCTTTTGATAATCAGTCTGTATTTGTTTTCACAATGGTGAAGTGTGCGTTAGGCTAGGTTTCTCGAAGATACATATCCTGAAGAGAATATTTAGAAATCAGAACATTTTTACTCGTAGTGAAGCTCATTTTAAGAAGTTAGTTTGATGACAGGTCATTTTGCATGGGCTAAGCATATGCAAAAGATAGACATTGCACATTTGCCTTAGAGACATACATCGAATAGTGCAAAACGTTAAGATATGAGCTCACATATTCATGTCATTCAAGGGATGATAACTCCACTTTCTCTAAGAGGTCCTAGAAGAGTTGGAGTAATTCCAATGTTGACCAAAACACAAACATAGATACACGCTGAGAGATCTGCAGCAAGATTCTTCATACTTAATATTAATGGTTTCTTTTATTTGAAGGTAAACTTTCACAGATATACTGGGACACATATTTTCATCGTCTCCAAACAACCGAATAGCTGTATTCTTTGTAAGAAGCTGAAGGAAATTTCCATTTTAGTCTAACCTTCGGTGGACAAAGCGCTCTGAAATTCTGTTTACCAACATATTTGCAAACATTTCTCCTGCGCCATGCCGGGCAATAAAGCGCAAATCCTTTCCACTTCTATGACACCAACGGCATTCTTCAGCAATTTTCTAGCTGAATTTGCGCCACTTGAACGGTCAAGGGAGTGAGCCAACGCTCGCAATGCGGCAAGACACACGAAATGCCAAGCACGCCACTCAAGCAAGGTACGAAGTCAAACGAGCGTAAGAAAGTCATCAAATATTGCTGCACACAGTTGCAAACTTTGCTTAATTTACGAGGAACTTTCAGAAGCGCTACGCGACAAAAATTCAATGCATTTGATTTCAAAATAAAAGCAAGAGATGTGCCAAAGGACAAGGACAGGCAGCTCAGCGCAGCACGAGTGACTTACACTGATTGAAGCATGATGTGGAAAGTTAAAAAACACAAAAAAATATAAATAAAAGATAAAAATTGTGAAAGCAAAAAAGTGCAGAAGACGCTCGAAAAAGTTGGCAAATGAAGCAACTTTCGAGGTGATCAATCCTTGGCGTGCATTTCCGTTGCAAGCCGGAAACGGAATGGCAACAGAAACAAAGCGAACAGACGCAAAAACAGCAAACACGAGCGAGCGACTGCTCAGAGTCAGGGGCGGAGTCAGAGTCAGAGTCGGTGTCGAAGTTGGTGGCAGCGCCAGTGACAGTGCAGGCCTTTATTGGCCTCAACGCCTGCCGCATTTTGCTGCGAAAACTTGTGCTGTGTGTTCCGAAAACCCGTTAACACTTAAGTGGATAAGCCAATTTATGAGTTTCGAATTTTTGCGCTTTACTTAGCGCGGTCAGGGCACTCGGTTAAGTGGATTTGTTGTTTTTTATTGCTGCACACGCTGCTGGTGGTGGCAGCTGGTGGCAGTGTCGGAAGCGGCGGTGGAGCTGGCAGCGGCAACGCTCGGAGTTTTGCTCATTTCCGCACACAGTTGACATTTTTAGCGCAAAAGTTTGCCACATTTTTTAATACTTGCGCCTTAGGCTGTGTTGGCCAACATTTAATGCTGGCAATAAAGTTGCTAAACGTACTTAATTTGCTTTTAAAACAGGAAAATCAGCGCAAATACACAAAACATGCAAAAAGGGAGAAAATAAACAAACTTAAAAAAAAGCCAAATTAAAAAGTTTCCTAATTGTGACAGCATTTTAAAAGTAGCACAAAAGTTTTGTACGCTAGTTTAAGCTTATTACTGGCACAAATTTATAAATGGACAGCATTTGCGCTGCAAATATAAGCGGCTAGAAAACATTGAAAGGAGAAAGAGATATAAGCCAAAATATAGATATATAATCTTACCATATGAAAACTGTGATGAACCCATTACACTGCATAGGCCCAGTAAGAGCTGTGTGAGAGGTATGAGGGCTGCTACTTAAGTTAAGCAACGTATGACTCAAACTCGAAGAAGTTGTGAAATTGTACTATTTTAATTGTACAACTGCCATTCCGGAAATAAATAAAACTATATTGCAAAAGCACAGGAAGATATCACGTACCCATGGCAATATTGTGATCAGGTATAAAAGGCATCTCAAAGCATGCTAAAACGCTATGTAGAGGCAACACAGTCTAATCAAAGACAAACTATTTATCTAGAATGAGTTTAGTTTAACACGTCTCTATGAGTTCCCACTGCTCTGTATCCAACAGTCCATATCAATCAATAGGCTACGCAGCTACCCTTGTAGTTGCCCCGCTCTGGCTAGAAGCAGAGCGGGCTCTTTAGGCAAATACGCTTTTAGCTCTCTTACAGAGGTGTCTAGCGCGACGGTCAAACAAATCCTGCGCTTTATTAGGGCTTCGAAATGGTTCGACGTGTGAATCGGAGGTGCTTTGTTGCGCGGTGGTATCACAATGAACACATGGTGGTCTGAGTGAGCTGGTCCATAGACCGGCTGCCACGTTAACCTAACCTAACCTAACTTTATTGTCAGTCACTGAGAAAACATCTCAAACCGCGTTTATGTATATCCAGGATACTTTCCTTCTCAGAAAATTAATATCTCTTTAGATGCTACTTTCAAAAAAGATACAATATCATTTTGGTATTACATCCAAAGTAAGTTCTTTTCTAAAGAGGTATACGGTGGATCTTTGGATATCAATCTTTTTGCTAAAGTGACATTTACAGTTTCTTCTGAATTCCAATGATTGGATATATTTGCTATTTCTATTAATTCGAGGACGAGTAACACAGTTGAGTTGTGAAATGCGTTCTTTGGAAATAACCTGAGTTGCTTTACAACACCCCCTGATGGCCTATAAAACTACCCATGATATAAACCTTCTTACGATAGAAAGGTCAACTTGTTCAGAGTGCCACTAAAAATGTTGCAAAAAGCATAATAAATAATACACTGACATACCCATTCATATACTGACATCCCCATGCAAACTTCTTTATTTAAAATTTCTATACACTAACTGGATAACTCTCTTCCCATGATAACATACACTGGAGCTTTCAAAAGAGTTGAAGTAAAAAACAGTTGAAGAGTTAGAAGACAGTTAAATCCTGAAGACAATTATCCCATTACAGAGTAAATTCTACCAACTACGATTCAATTCTGTTGTTATATCTCATCCAGGGATTCAAACAAATACCCAGCGCGGGGTGGAGTTAAGATGTCAACCTTGTTCTAAGTTGCAAAGAGAGTATATAGTAGTGTAGTAGCGGAATTCTTTGTCCGAATTTCAAACCCAATTTTGTGTACTTCTCTAGCATTTGCAACCGATATTTAAGCTGCTGACGTTTGTGGCAGAATCCGGTCAATTGACTATGGGACTGATCATTTAATTGTTTGGAGATGCTTAAGAGGCTCCATTAAAATGACTGTTCTTATCATAGCTTCACTTAACAAGCATAATTTAAAGATATCTACAGCTTAAATTATGGTTGTGCTTCTCAGGCGCACATAAGCTTCGCTTTTACACTAATCCTGGTGAATTATAAATGTTGCCAACTACCACCTCCTCACCGACTAAATTCTCTCTTATTCTCCAAAGAAATTTCAAACTTTTTAAATTTAATTTCAAATAAAATAATTTTTCTATAATTTCTCTCAACGTTTACACTTTCTGCATATGAATTGCAGTCATCATAACCTGCCCCTGAATGTTGTCTGCACCTTTTTTTTGCGAAAGGAGGAGAGAGATTTCATTAACACTTTGCTGGTTGCCCAAACTCCGGTTGTATGTGGTCTTCATCAACGCTTCCGAGTCACGCGCTGCGAAAATTGCCCACAAATCTAACCAAAAGCGACGCAGGGAGCCGGTTTCGGTGCTGTTAGTTGGGATGGTGTTAGTGGAGACAGTGGTGGCGGTGGTGGCGACGGTGCGGTAGTATTGTTGCCCAAAAACCACAAAATTACAATGAGATGAGACGGAGTTGGTAAGTGTGACAAACGCAAGGGGTCGATGGTAGTGTTAAATATTTTTCCATTTCGATGCTTGCGAATATTCGTTGCTTTTATGTGGTAAAATGGTTACTAATGGTTTCGTTACTTATTAACATTTCATCACTGAGTACCCAAAATGTAATTCTTCAATCCCTCTAGCTCTATTAGATCGCAGATCTAGATTATTTGGTTCTATGAGATGTTGTAATTTTTAACAGTATTTATCGGAAAACTCAGAGAGGAGGTGATTTCCCATATAATATATTACTATAGAATCTGGTAGATTTAAATGCACTATTTAGACCCCATAAAAGGGTCTGACAGTTATAGAAAGGTATAGAAATTATCGATGGTTCCTCCTTGTAAAACAGAGGATCTTCCAAAGTGACAACCTATGTGGATGTTATCTACAAAAATTCTCCAGACTAGCAAATATTAGATTCTGCACAACGTAAGCTTAGTAACGAACCCTACATGATCAATACAGCCACCACTATCGTAAGAAAATTTCAATGCCTATTTAGTGAAGTCCCCAAAATACTATTTAAACATCAAACACTGCAAGTGGGGATTTTGAGAAGCGCCGTAGAGAGCTCTGTTATCGAACACCTTCATGAATAGAAAAATTCACCTGAAGCCAGAACTAAAATCATCTGCTCATCCCAGTGAAAAAGATAATTCACCAATAGTTGACTACCTCAAAAACGAAATTGAGAGTGTTCTCGATTAAATTAGTCAAAAGCTCTGTGATTTGTTACAGAAACTTTGCCAGAAGAGAAAAGATTGATATATATTTTCTTAAATCTCTTCCTAACCGGCTTCGGCTTCTGCAATTATTTGCTTGATTTACCTTTGGTTAGTTAGATCATAAAGAAATCATACTCTGAGCCAAATACATAGTTCCCAAAAAAGGCCCGAAACTGAAATACGGATATTTTTTCCAGAGTCTCATCGACCACAAGTATTAAGCGAAGACTTTACGAAATCGTTGATCATATAAAGGCTAATTTACCACTCAAAATGTTAAGCGTGGGTGTCCAGTTCTGGAGTAACTAAATACAACTTTTCACATCTCTAATTTGAGTTATTCTAATTTTGCATACCTTTTTTTCAAACTACTATTGCTCCGGCATACAAACTCATTTGCATATTTTCCAATTTACAACAAAGCAAAGTTGTTGTTGTGGAAGTGGTTGTTGTTAGTTGAGTGCCGCTGGTTGTTCCAGTTGCTGTTCTTGTTGCTATTCTTGGGGTTGAATGCGAGTTCAAAATTACACCAAAGGGTGTCGTTGTCTTTCAGAGCTTGTTTTTCGCTGACCCGCCAGGACTAGAGATGGAGAGCGAACGGGTCCATGGGCAAGGAAGCAGCGGCGCGCGGCGATGTAGCCGCCATTCAAATGTAACTTAACAAATGCTGGACACGTTTTACAGTATGCTGTGACGGCTGGCTAACGCCTTGTGCAATGGTGTGCCTCCGCCTTGTGTCTGGCTGCAATGCACTTGGGACTGATTGTAGTGGCTACAGCTGCTGCTGCTACTCCTGTTGCTGTTGTTGTTGGTATCGTTTGCGTTTGACCTCTGCTGTCGTTGTGCGTATTCATAATCATCATTGTCACACAAACGCACGCACGTACACACACAATCACATACACTTAGATCACAGTTGACTCTTTACCTTTCCTAAGCCTAGAAATGTGCAACATGCGCTGTGCTCATTTTCGATTTTCGTTCCTAAGGTGCCGTATTCAGTTGACTCCTTCAATGCTCCTGAGTGAGCGAGTGTGTGTGTGATGCAGCGAGGACACAACTCATTAGTTATGCCGCGTGCGTTTTGCTCGCTTCCACGAGTACTACAACTGCTGCCGCTGATGTAGCTGATGCAGCAACTACGCCATTCGCATTCGCAGTGGTTGCCGTTAATGCATTTCGTTTGCGGTTGAATCTTCTTATTTTGTGCTTTGCAGCCATACCCGCGCCTCTTCCTGGGCGCTCGTCTATTTGTGTTTGCACTCAAGGCTTGGCAGCGCGCGTGACCTGTCTCGAGGTATGCTTTGAAAAATTTTGTGTGAAAAGAAATGCCATCTTGTTAGAAATTCTTTCGCTTCTTTCTTCTACTTTTTTTTTTTTGTTCCTTTCGTCCTTTCGACATTTCGGTGAAAGCTGAAATTCAATTTTATTCCAAATTGTCAAAATGACTGCGGTATTTGAAGACAGAGACTGGAAGAGAGACTAGCAGGGAATTATGGAATCTTAAAGTGGAAAACCAAAAGATAGATTACTATTCTCTTATTGCATTTTATTGGATAGGATTTTATTGTAGAGTTTGGAATTAGTTATTTTCGAAAACTGGTTTAACTTACTTTCGGACTCTATTAAAGGATCCTGATGTGATGAGAAAACGGTTAAAAATATTTTCGTAATGGATAATTTATTAACTTACCACTGAAACTCCGAAAAGAATGAGTTTACCACCTACTTGTAAACTACAGTGTGACTACAGTGTGACTATAGAGGTTTTTTCATGTTATGACGTCAGTCCAATCATTAAGAAAAATTTTAAGTTACCCTTTGGAGAAAAATTATTAGTCTTGAACGTGCGAGAGGGACACCACGATTCTAGATTGCAAGTGTGTCTACATATGTTATACACCGCTCAAATCCAGAGACTTGTGATGGTAAAATGTCAGAATTATCTGTGGTACGAGAGGGACAAAACGATTCTAAATTGCAAGTGTGTCTATATATGTTATACACCACTCAAATCCGGAGACTAGTGATAGTAGAAAATGTTAGAATTATCTGTGGTGTTCTCAGGTTAACGTAAACGGAGTCCTCATCCACAAAATCACCCTAACTATTGAAGAATGAGACCAGAAAACTTCGCTTACTGCTTATAGTAGTTACCCTATTAAATTTCAAATAATAAATGATAAACGACTTAGCCCTTGACGGGACAATTAGGCATAACTAGCAAAAGGAAGCTACAAATTAATGCCCCTGTACATGGCTAGAATTTTCAAATGTTCCTCCTTCCCAGCACTCCTGTACTGCAATTATGTAAACATATGCAAAACCGAACTCATTTGCTGTGCCAAAAATAATGTCCATAAAAAAACTGCTGCACCTAAAAATATGCAACGTTTAACAAATAATTCTACCCACAATAAACTAAAAGCAAAGAAGTATTAACTACGAAGGAGCCGTCCAACAAAAGCATCTCCAAAGTGATAAAAATGAACATAACAAAAACAATTGGTATAGAATACTCGTATGGGGCCGACACACATACACACTAACTGAAAATATTCGCATGCATACCCAGCAGACACTTGCAATTTTCCCCAAATATGATTATAGAACTGAGAAACACACGAAAAGGATGTTGAGTTTTTCTTTGGGAGGGAAACACGAGAAATATGAACAAAAATTAAATAAACAGAGCTGAAGGCAACGAAAATGGTGGCAAATTTTATAGTGTTTCAGCGAGCGATAAAGTGTAGAAAAATTACACATGAAATTGCATACATAAAACATGAGTAAGCGAGGAAGAGGGACAGAGCAGTGAGACATGCTGAAATGGTATTTGGAAAACCCTTTTCAAAGCGCTTGAAATGATATCAAATATTTAAATGGTTAACTCAGGGTTAACTTAGAAGAAATGCAGAAGGACCAGGATACACACTTCCACGTACTCATATAGATTCAGCCTCGTTCCAACTGCAAAGCATTTACTTATCAGTGAAGCGAATGATAAGTCAAAAAATTTCCAGTTACCCGCTATTAAATCAAGCAAAGCTTAGGCGTAAACTTGGGCAACTACAATTTAATTTTATTTTAATTTGAGAGCCTCAAAGTATGCTTTAAATCCTGAGAATAAACTGCAATGTTGTCGGTGTTGTACTTTTGCTGTGGTGTTTCACGTTTAAAATACTACAAAACAAATCGCAAATAATAAAAAATGCATGCTTAAATCAAAGAACAACAACAATGGTAAGCAACCTACGAAGCAGGTTACAGGAGCACCGCAGCAACAACAACAACAAATACATTGGCCACTGTCTGCCACTGCTCCACTCAACCAGCGAAGGCAGTGCGCATAAAGCTGCCAACGAAACAAGGTATCATGAGATTAAAATGTTAAAAAATTAAAAGAAATTGCTCCTGAGCGCACATATTCGACGTATCTGTACAAGGATGGGCTGTACTTGTATGTGTGCATCCTTTCTGTGTAACTCCCCAAAACACAAGATAAGGTAATCGCAAAGGCAATGTGAAGAAATTTTTGAAAAAGCAGTAAGCAAAACGCAATTGCTTGAAAGTTTAAATGTGCAACTGGCTCCGAGGAAGCATTGGTTGGAGTTGGGGTAGGAAGTGACTCGTACAGCAGCAGTGCCACTAGCAATGGCAGCAGAGTCGTTACTTTTTATTACCGCATGGAGCGTCTTCGCTTCGTGCTGCTTATTTGGCAATAGTGCCAGCACACAGGTCCACCGGCTTCTTGATTTCGTTTGCAAATGAACCGCTGAGGCGGCTGATATTATTTGCAGATGTTGTTGTTGCTGTTGTTATTTGATGCAGCAGGCTATAAGGACATTTGGGCCACTGAGACTAACTACTGCTCTGTGTGTACCTGCCGCTGGTATTGCTGCTGCGTTGATTTGCAGGTACACTCGGTTTGATATTACGGGTAACTAATATTGAAAAAAACATAACAACAAACACACATATACACACAGTTCCGTGACGCACGGTCACACACTGCCACAACGACTCACAGCAGCAGAAAGCCTTGTGGACTTTTATTAAATTCCTAATGTCAGTTGCAAACGGGGGTTCTCTGGCAGCACCGCAAAATAGTCCTTGAAGTTTTTCCACTTCCGTGGGATTCTATTTTAATATTATGCTAACAGAGAGCCATAGGAGGACAATTCAGAGGACGGTATTGGCGCTTGTTGGCTTCAATAGTACACAAGACTCCGACATGCTTCAGATACACTTTTTCTACCAAATCCTATAGTAATATCCTATTTATCAATATTAAAGCACTAATTATAATTAGATGGAGATTGCTGAAGGTAAAAGTACTTAAAGCATATAAATTTGCAGGAATTCCCATAAGAATAGTTTTGAAATCTTTGGTAGTGAAAATAATAGCAACATGTATTTGAAATGGTTAATAAAAACGAGAATAGCGGAAAAATTAAGGAGAGAAATAAAGAGAATAAGAAACTTTATAGCAATGAAATAAATAATATAAATGACAGAAAATCGAATAATAATATAAATGACAGAAAATCTAGTAATTAATTATAATACTAAAAAAACAAAATTTTAAAATAAGGAGAGAAGAACACAACAACTTTAGTATTTGAGATCATTTGATATAATTAAGAACACTTCTGAATAGGACTATTTGTATAGACGTTACTTCGGGAACTCCAATTGTATTCAACTTACCTCTCCATTACTTACAAAGGAATCAGAAACTCAGTATTCGGTAGACGCTTTTACGAAAATTTGTTTATGCAAATAGATGGGATCTAACTAGATCGTGTCAAGACAAAACCCTTTGTTTGATACATTAACTTTAATGAAAGCTATCTTATTTAATGGTAAAAGTTAGTTCTGCCAGAGTAACTTTAAATATTTAACTTTACTCATAGATCAGTCGCATCACTAAATAAGCTTATCATTAACCAGAATTTTTATAGTTTCTATATTAATTTATAAGAAAATCGGACACAAAAACACAATTTCAGGGTAACTTTTATGTTTTTATCTTCCTCACTGAAAAGTGCTGCTTTCAAGTTACAAGTGTTTTTTAACCTAAATCTAAATAATCTGTCTAGAGCTCATAAGAACTTCTTCCGATAATGTTCCCATACGGAAGGCCAAGTATAACAAAGTAGAATATCAAGTATTGCAAATAAGTCTGAAGTACCAGTCGCTCACCAGCCGCCTCACGGCGGCCTTTGTGGGTCACTAACTCGTGGATACTCATGCAGAGAAACTGCAGAGACCGTACAATATCCATTGTAGAAGTTGTGGAAACTCAGAAGAGAAGGAAATCTTAATCCCTTTTCGTTGCATATGCCCAGCTCTAGCGGCCGCAAGAAATATAACACTGGGAAACTATTTCCTAGCGAGTTTATCCGATCTCTCGGCTGTAAAACTGAAAGATCTTTTAAAATACCTAAACTCCACAAAGTGGATTTAGTGAACAATCCATCGTTTTCTCCGGCGTTAGGTGAGGTTGTGATATCAAAACGTCGCTAAGGCGATAATTGTGATCCATGTGAGGACTGCCTTGGATCAACCACTAAAACCAACCAACCAACCAATCGCTCGTATTTACTAGAAAGCGATACCATCACTAATTTATAGTATCACGCCACTAATGAAAAAATGTTCAAATGAAATAACATTATTATTACAGATAGCAGTATAGACGCATAGGGAATATTCTAAGTATAATTTGAAATGATCCTTTATACATTAAATCGAAAGAGATTTGCTTCCTCAGTTTTTCATTCTATTCAGACTCGTCGTGTCCGCAAACTCATCCTTCTATTAAGGTAATGTTTCGTCCAAACCGAATTCTATAATTTTGGTGTCATTAGAGTGGTTTGATCGTGATATCAAATTCGTTACTTTTATCTGGTGTATAACTCATAGGCACAGATCCCTGCTTGAAAGATGTTACGAAATTTCTCAAGAGGTGAACTTCCATTCTTCTTTGGATTAACACTTTTGTATTATTACTGCATCGCAGAAAGTTTTAGGGTCCACAGACATTTGTTTCCAATGGGCAAATGGGCTCTTTAAAATAGTCCTGAAGCAGCGTATCCAACGTGAATGGGGATATAAAATTATTTATGCAACTTAAAGCTGAGTTTTTATCCACTCTCGCAATATTATAATTATATATATTTGGGAGTGAGGGATATTAATTAATTTTTGTGTTAGTTTATCAATTGAGATATGATAGTACAAATGTATATTTTTAAGTGGAAGAATATGAACCATTCATAATCTATACATAAATATATCTAATATATAAAATTCTCGTGTCACGGTTTTTGTGGTCGAACTCCTCCGAAACGGCTCGACCGATTTTTATGAAATTTTTTGTATATATGTCGTAGGTATGAGAATAGGACGTAAAGTATTTTTCACTCTCCTACCCCCACCGGGTGGGGTACCTGCCATACAACACTAATTTTGTTTGCTTACTATCTCTGGAACCATTCACTCTACAGTACTGGAATTACGGACGAAGTCATGTGCTATCAATTCGGCATTACTGTAAAATGAGCGGGATCAATGAAGGGGGCGGGGTACCTCCCACAAAACCGTAATTTCGCCTGCTCTCTATTTCTGATAACTTTCTGCCTACAGCACTAGGATTTAAAACGAAGTCATATGCTATCAATTCGACATTACCAGCCTATTCAAGATTCAGCAGTCGATGCCAGGCGACTTGGTATCATACAAATCGATCGATACAGTTTGAGATGCCAACAAAGCTGTAAATTGTCCATCAGAGTTTTTGAACTCACTGGAATTGCCAGCCATTCCACCACACCTTCTACGACTGATAGTTATTTTAGTTCAGAATTTGAACGCACCACGGCTGTGTAATGGCACGAGATTGCTCATTAAAAAATTGATGAAAAACATTATCCAATCCACCATTTTGAATGGCAAATTCCGAGGCGAAAATGTCTTGCTGCCACGCATTCCAATCATTCCCACAGAATTATAAGATTGGCATTTGCAATGACAATGAATAAGTCCCAAGGCCAAACGATGTCCGTTTGCGGCTTAGATTTGAGCACACCATATTTTTCTCACGGACAATGGCATGCTCTCGCGTTGGCAAACGATCGAGCTTATTTTTGTTGGCTAAAGAAGGATTGACGAAAAATATCGTACACTCAATTGCTCTTCGAAATTAAAATTGATTTTCTTTATTTCATTTTTCTACTTTATGATAAAAAATATATTACTTTTTTCACTTTACATTTAACTTTTAAGAGATCAAACAATGAATATGTCAGTTACGTTAATGAAATATATTGAATTGAGAAAATGAATGGTTGGTGTTTTCTTATTTTTATCGGCGGTCATCGTCTACAGCACTCCATTCCTCTTTCTGTCATAGATGCCATCCCCACATATTCATTTAATCTTCAACAAAGAATGGACCATCATCATACTCGGGCTCGGGGAGACTATTTTCCCACGGCGCAACGCTAAACACGATCAAACCTTCACGTATTTGCTCGATATCCACGTGGAATCCATCCTCAACGGCGAATAAGTTGTGTCCACGGTCGACGTCCTTGAGGTAACCGGCCCGGTACAACTGCATCCGAAATCGGGCCCAAAAAATTCCTAGAACAGAACGGCGATACACAACAACAGCATACTTTCAGCTTTTAATTTAATATTTCACTTTCGATTTATTTTAGTGCAGACCAGCGTTTGCCGGGCCAGCTAGTATATATACTCGTATATATATGTTAGTCGAAAAATATGTGTGTCTCTTGAACTCTGGCAATTTGAATATAGTAAATGTAGATAGAAGAATTTTATCAACAATAGTTTAAGGAAGGCTGAATATAGGGCTCAGCTTTATTAAAGCAGCCATGACCGATCATCTGTTGTAGCGCCCATCAAAGAAGAAGAAGAGTATAGTCCCGTTCTTAAATAATTTTTAATGATTATTTATTTATTACATATTTACATTATCATTTTATCGAAATATAATAAATAAGGGGCTCCTCTGACTATGTTTAACCATGTGCTCCCAGGAGGACAATTCAGAGGACGGTATTGGCGCTTGTTGGCTTCAATAGTACACAAGACTCCGACATGCTTCAGATACACTTTTTCTACCAAATCCTATAGTAATATCCTATTTATCAATATTAAAGCACTAATTATAATTAGATGGAGATTGCTGAAGGTAAAAGTACTTAAAGCATATAAATTTGCAGGAATTCCCATAAGAATAGTTTTGAAATCTTTGGTAGTGAAAATAATAGCAACATGTATTTGAAATGGTTAATAAAAACGAGAATAGCGGAAAAATTAAGGAGAGAAATAAAGAGAATAAGAAACTTTATAGCAATGAAATAAATAATATAAATGACAGAAAATCGAATAATAATATAAATGACAGAAAATCTAGTAATTAATTATAATACTAAAAAAACAAAATTTTAAAATAAGGAGAGAAGAACACAACAACTTTAGTATTTGAGATCATTTGATATAATTAAGAACACTTCTGAATAGGACTATTTGTATAGACGTTACTTCGGGAACTCCAATTGTATTCAACTTACCTCTCCATTACTTACAAAGGAATCAGAAACTCAGTATTCGGTAGACGCTTTTACGAAAATTTGTTTATGCAAATAGATGGGATCTAACTAGATCGTGTCAAGACAAAACCCTTTGTTTGATACATTAACTTTAATGAAAGCTATCTTATTTAATGGTAAAAGTTAGTTCTGCCAGAGTAACTTTAAATATTTAACTTTACTCATAGATCAGTCGCATCACTAAATAAGCTTATCATTAACCAGAATTTTTATAGTTTCTATATTAATTTATAAGAAAATCGGACACAAAAACACAATTTCAGGGTAACTTTTATGTTTTTATCTTCCTCACTGAAAAGTGCTGCTTTCAAGTTACAAGTGTTTTTTAACCTAAATCTAAATAATCTGTCTAGAGCTCATAAGAACTTCTTCCGATAATGTTCCCATACGGAAGGCCAAGTATAACAAAGTAGAATATCAAGTATTGCAAATAAGTCTGAAGTACCAGTCGCTCACCAGCCGCCTCACGGCGGCCTTTGTGGGTCACTAACTCGTGGATACTCATGCAGAGAAACTGCAGAGACCGTACAATATCCATTGTAGAAGTTGTGGAAACTCAGAAGAGAAGGAAATCTTAATCCCTTTTCGTTGCATATGCCCAGCTCTAGCGGCCGCAAGAAATATAACACTGGGAAACTATTTCCTAGCGAGTTTATCCGATCTCTCGGCTGTAAAACTGAAAGATCTTTTAAAATACCTAAACTCCACAAAGTGGATTTAGTGAACAATCCATCGTTTTCTCCGGCGTTAGGTGAGGTTGTGATATCAAAACGTCGCTAAGGCGATAATTGTGATCCATGTGAGGACTGCCTTGGATCAACCACTAAAACCAACCAACCAACCAATCGCTCGTATTTACTAGAAAGCGATACCATCACTAATTTATAGTATCACGCCACTAATGAAAAAATGTTCAAATGAAATAACATTATTATTACAGATAGCAGTATAGACGCATAGGGAATATTCTAAGTATAATTTGAAATGATCCTTTATACATTAAATCGAAAGAGATTTGCTTCCTCAGTTTTTCATTCTATTCAGACTCGTCGTGTCCGCAAACTCATCCTTCTATTAAGGTAATGTTTCGTCCAAACCGAATTCTATAATTTTGGTGTCATTAGAGTGGTTTGATCGTGATATCAAATTCGTTACTTTTATCTGGTGTATAACTCATAGGCACAGATCCCTGCTTGAAAGATGTTACGAAATTTCTCAAGAGGTGAACTTCCATTCTTCTTTGGATTAACACTTTTGTATTATTACTGCATCGCAGAAAGTTTTAGGGTCCACAGACATTTGTTTCCAATGGGCAAATGGGCTCTTTAAAATAGTCCTGAAGCAGCGTATCCAACGTGAATGGGGATATAAAATTATTTATGCAACTTAAAGCTGAGTTTTTATCCACTCTCGCAATATTATAATTATATATATTTGGGAGTGAGGGATATTAATTAATTTTTGTGTTAGTTTATCAATTGAGATATGATAGTACAAATGTATATTTTTAAGTGGAAGAATATGAACCATTCATAATCTATACATAAATATATCTAATATATAAAATTCTCGTGTCACGGTTTTTGTGGTCGAACTCCTCCGAAACGGCTCGACCGATTTTTATGAAATTTTTTGTATATATGTCGTAGGTATGAGAATAGGACGTAAAGTATTTTTCACTCTCCTACCCCCACCGGGTGGGGTACCTGCCATACAACACTAATTTTGTTTGCTTACTATCTCTGGAACCATTCACTCTACAGTACTGGAATTACGGACGAAGTCATGTGCTATCAATTCGGCATTACTGTAAAATGAGCGGGATCAATGAAGGGGGCGGGGTACCTCCCACAAAACCGTAATTTCGCCTGCTCTCTATTTCTGATAACTTTCTGCCTACAGCACTAGGATTTAAAACGAAGTCATATGCTATCAATTCGACATTACCAGCCTATTCAAGATTCAGCAGTCGATGCCAGGCGACTTGGTATCATACAAATCGATCGATACAGTTTGAGATGCCAACAAAGCTGTAAATTGTCCATCAGAGTTTTTGAACTCACTGGAATTGCCAGCCATTCCACCACACCTTCTACGACTGATAGTTATTTTAGTTCAGAATTTGAACGCACCACGGCTGTGTAATGGCACGAGATTGCTCATTAAAAAATTGATGAAAAACATTATCCAATCCACCATTTTGAATGGCAAATTCCGAGGCGAAAATGTCTTGCTGCCACGCATTCCAATCATTCCCACAGAATTATAAGATTGGCATTTGCAATGACAATGAATAAGTCCCAAGGCCAAACGATGTCCGTTTGCGGCTTAGATTTGAGCACACCATATTTTTCTCACGGACAATGGCATGCTCTCGCGTTGGCAAACGATCGAGCTTATTTTTGTTGGCTAAAGAAGGATTGACGAAAAATATCGTACACTCAATTGCTCTTCGAAATTAAAATTGATTTTCTTTATTTCATTTTTCTACTTTATGATAAAAAATATATTACTTTTTTCACTTTACATTTAACTTTTAAGAGATCAAACAATGAATATGTCAGTTACGTTAATGAAATATATTGAATTGAGAAAATGAATGGTTGGTGTTTTCTTATTTTTATCGGCGGTCATCGTCTACAGCACTCCATTCCTCTTTCTGTCATAGATGCCATCCCCACATATTCATTTAATCTTCAACAAAGAATGGACCATCATCATACTCGGGCTCGGGGAGACTATTTTCCCACGGCGCAACGCTAAACACGATCAAACCTTCACGTATTTGCTCGATATCCACGTGGAATCCATCCTCAACGGCGAATAAGTTGTGTCCACGGTCGACGTCCTTGAGGTAACCGGCCCGGTACAACTGCATCCGAAATCGGGCCCAAAAAATTCCTAGAACAGAACGGCGATACACAACAACAGCATACTTTCAGCTTTTAATTTAATATTTCACTTTCGATTTATTTTAGTGCAGACCAGCGTTTGCCGGGCCAGCTAGTATATATACTCGTATATATATGTTAGTCGAAAAATATGTGTGTCTCTTGAACTCTGGCAATTTGAATATAGTAAATGTAGATAGAAGAATTTTATCAACAATAGTTTAAGGAAGGCTGAATATAGGGCTCAGCTTTATTAAAGCAGCCATGACCGATCATCTGTTGTAGCGCCCATCAAAGAAGAAGAAGAGTATAGTCCCGTTCTTAAATAATTTTTAATGATTATTTATTTATTACATATTTACATTATCATTTTATCGAAATATAATAAATAAGGGGCTCCTCTGACTATGTTTAACCATGTGCTCCCAGCAGTGGAATAGAAAAAAAAAAATAAATACAAAATAAAAAAATTACTCGCCCACAATTGGCACAACTTCAGGACTTGAAATGAGTTCACATACCCTCATACAATTTTAGTAATATGGCACATTCCCTTGTCTGAGTATATTTTCATTTGAAACTTGTTTCTTTTTATTGTAGAATTGTATTCTTACACAAGCAAACAAACACACAATATTATAAGCGAAACAACAAATTCCAAGCAATATCCAAATAACGACCTATTCCACTTGAAAGCGAAACTTCAGCCACACTTGCTGCTATTGGCATGCAAATGCGACGCGGTGGCAACATACACTGGCGCTGATATTTATACTTCGAAAGAAAATTCCGCCTTACCATTACACAACAGCAACCGCCTCCCCCCAACATGCCCGCCAGAAGTTAACGACGTTGACAGTGCGCAAGCTAGCAAGGAACTCCTGCAGCTCGCGGCTTCCAACGCTTTTTCCTGATTTTTTTTAATAATTTACAAAAACATGAAATAAAATAAAGTTTTATGAGTTGCAATTTTGCGATAAATGACAACTGCAATGCGTATATGAAGGCAATGTATCGGGGGCAAGTGCATAATTTATAATAAATTATTAACAGGAACATCCGTACCTAGTAGCACAGGAACCTGACGTATGAGTATTGCACCAGCGTGAACTTTTCTTTTTCAGTCTGAATGTTTTTGTGCAGTATTGAAAATTGTACCAACTACAATTGTTTGCGCTTTAGCAAGTCAGCGATGTGGCTTCGACCAGCTCCTACATAGTCCGTTGTACTAACACGAATTGAAACTCCACGTTCGAATGAAGATAGAATTGTCTCTCGTTGAAAGTATAACTATCATATTGCTACTTAATAATGGCGTCTCCAAAAGAGTTTAAGACTATAATGAAGACATTATTTGTCTTATTCCTGTCACAAAAATGCAATGTGCAGGAATATACTCATATTGAAAACAAAGAAGCTGTGCTGGGCCAATAAACGTAACTCAAATATTGCACAAACGAATAACGTTTGAAAGATGGAAGAGAATAGCAATTGAACAATAATATTTTTCATTTATTTTTTTGCAATAGATATGAAAGGCAGTTTGTCCAATTCTATTTTCTTCTTCGAGATTGGTAAGACATAGGAATTTAACGGGTTTAGGAAAAGTCCATTTCTTTTTTCCAATCAAATATAGAATTTAGATCTTTATTCATTCTAAGACTCAAGTCATCAATAAACTCCATGCGCCGAGAATGATAAATCTGTAAGTCATCAGCATATGCATGTATATTTACGGATTTACAGACTAAGAAAATGTCATTTGTAAATATAGTGAACAGGAGTGGGCCAAGAATCGATCCCTGTGGATCGATGCAACCAACAAAGAAGTCCTACTTATCATCCACAGAGGTTTGACACCAGCATTCATCCCAATGCACTCGACCCATCTCACAGAATATTGATTCGTAATCAATAGAATTAAAGTCACGATATGAAAAATATCCGCCAGAGCATCACGGCACAGTGTTACATTTAAGGTACAAAAAATTAAATCATGATCGAAAATAAAAGACATTTGATCAAAGAAGCAAAACAATGAGACATCAGGTACCAGAAAGCAATCAAGAAAATTAGGATTGACATTATTTCCAAAACGAGTAGGTACACCCAAGTTTACCACAGATAATCCAGCAGTCGCTACGAACTCATACAATTTATTCCTAGCACTACTAGCACACACCAGATTCACACTGAAATCTCCACAAATCACAAAGCGATCATAATCAGTCAAATTATTGGACAGCTCACAAAAAAAAGTTTGAAGTTGACATGTTCTATTAGGGTTTTATACACAAGATAGAAAAATGTTTGTACCTCCAGCTTACAAACTCAACATTTAGATAAGTTTTCCAGTATATTGCTACGCCACCCCCTCTCCTATTCAGTCTATCACTCATTAACTTGTAGTCTTTAATGCCATAATGGGCATCCAAAATTTTGAACCTGAAACCATATTTCTGAGACACATATAACATCCACTAAAGAGCCATGAAAAATATATCTCAAGTAATCTAATTTCTCTGAATTCAGACTCCTTGCGTTAAGATATTGAGACCACAACGCTGCCTGCACAAAATATCAATGAGAACTTTATGATTTTCATTGACATCATCCGCACTGTCACCGATACCACCCACAACAAGTGGAAGCCAGGCTTAGGACTGCAAGTTCAAGTATTAAAGAGTAAACCCTAGCCATAAGGTTCATAAAAGAAATAATAAAAATTAATCCATAACCATATACCTTTACAAAATACATAATATACATAAAAATAATAGAAGGAAGAGATAAGAAAAAATGAGGGAGAGAGAGAGAGCATACAAAAAGAATAAAGGAAAAAAATCCACATTTAGATCAACTAAGATGTAAGCAATATTGGGGTGAGTCAATAATTTTTTTTTAAGACGTCTTTTTATTCCTGAGTGCACCTGAGCTATTAAGGGCACACAAAGATCGCGGTGGAGGTTTATGTTTTTCACATACCACGTTGCCTCAGTGATCGGCCGTAGTAATTTAGATTGAGCCCTTTGCAACATTTCGGTGTTTGAAGTTTTTGCTTCGCCCCATAGCTGAATTCCATATGTCCAGACGGGTACTATTATGGCTTTATACCGGGTGGGCCAAAAGTCACCATGGGGTTGTCAGCACCCGACTATCTTCTCTGTGGTTATTTGAAGGAGCGAGTATATGTGAACAAGCCTGAGACAATCCTTGAACTCAAGGCCAACATTGTTGCAGAAATTCGAGCGCTACAGCCACAAATATTGAAAAATGTTATGGAAAATGCTCGAAAACGAGCCCATCATTGCGAAGCTGAAAACGGGGATCATTGAAGTGACATTATTTTCTTTACTTAGTGTAAAAAAATTTTCATTTTGTATATTTTATAATCTAAAAAAAAAAAATTATAAAAATATATAAACGAAAAAGTTCTTAAATTTTTAAACCCCATGGTGACTTTTGGCCCACCCTGTATAAGCGGACTTTGTAATCGAGGCTTAGTTTTGAATTATTATTTAGAAGCCAGTTAAGACTTGCAGCTTTTAATTTAATATGCGCTCTTTTCTTTTCAATGTGGGTTCTCCAGGTAAGTCTGTCAAGGTGGACACCTAGATATTTTACTTTTGTCTCCTGTGGAATAGTTTTGCTGTTGAGCGTGATAGTATGGCACGTGTTTTTGTTGAGTGTAAATGTTAAATGTGTGCTTTTTTGTTCATTTACTGCGATACGCTCGTTTAAAAGCCATTTTTCAACTGCATGTAGACATTTGTTGAGATCCCGCGATGCTATTTGATGGTGCTTGTGGCAAGATAAAATCCCAGTGCCATCGGCATAAGTTGAAGTGAGTAGGTATTTGTGTGTTGGGAGATCCGAGGTGTAAATTGCGAACAGCATTGAGCCAAGAACACTTCCTTGTGATACTCCACCCATTATGTCCATTTCCGGTGAAAGGGAATCTTCACATTTGACTTGAAAACGTCTACCCTTTAAGTATGATTCCAGGACTCTATGAAAATTTGAAGGCAGACAATTTTTTATTTTATAAAAACACATACTTTGTCAAAGGCTTGCGCGACATCAAGGAACACAGTAGAGCAGTATTGTTTTTCCTCGAATGCCTTTCTGATTTGGTACATTAGTCAATGAACATGTTCAATAGTGCCATGTTTTTTCGAAAGCCAAACTGGTGGTAAGGTATTATTTTGTGCTGTACCAGATATGGAGTTAAATTTGCTAGCAATATCTGCTCGAATAGTTTTGAAAACACGGATAACAGGCTCATTGGTCTTTATGATGAGACTTGTGTTGGAGTTTTGCTAGCGTTGCCATCATATCTCTTTAAAAGAGGACATGTTCTCTTTTTTTCTCGAGATCTTTTTTTCTCTTTTTTGAAAATTGAAAGTCCTCTTTTTTTTGTTGGATCTCATTTATTTAAACCTTTATTTTGTTTAACTTTTTGAAATAATTAGTAGATGTATGATGTTTTTTATTTACTTTATGAGGAAAACTTAATATATTCATTATAAAATTTATTATATTTATTATTAACTAATTTGTATTTTATGTTATTACTTTTTCAACAAATGTTTTAAAACAAAAAAATGGAATATGCAATATTTTAAAAATTTTTATTTTATGTTTTTACTTTACAATAAATGTTATTGAATTAAAAAAGTCCTCTTTTTGTTCTCTTTTTTTTGTCAAGAGTTCTCTTATTTTTTCCTAGACTTCTGGTAACCCTAAGTTTTGCCAGCTTTCTGTATCACAGTAATGTGGGATAGTTGCCAGATTCGTGGAAAGTAGCCGTGTCTTAAAATTTAATTAAATAGCATAGTTAAATGTTTTACAAGAGGAGGTAGCTCCATCATCCCCTTTGAAGTTATCAGGTCGTGCGCTGCCGCTTTCTTTTTGTTTAAATGATATGAGATAAAATGCCACACTTCTTTCGGTGTCAACAGTAGGTACATCTGTGGGATTTCATTGCCTATTTTTAACTTTTTAAAGCTATTATAGGAGGGTTTGGTTCGAATACAGTTTTTAGGTGCTGATGTAGCTTGGAGATATTCCTTGTCGTAGTCTTCACGTGGGTGGTGTTTAATAAGATCTTTAATGAAAATGCCTGTTGCGAGCTTTGCCATCAGGATGCAACGTTTTATAAAACTTATAATCCCTTATTTTAAGATTAAGGTGAGTTTCAGAAATGAGTTGTATGTCATGGAAATGAGATGTATTTCAAGTTGGTGATAATTAATACCGTTCGCGTTCCAATGACAGATTTTTAGCGTATTCATTTGTTTGCAAGTATAGAGGAGAGCGTAATGTGCTCATAAGCAAGCTCTCGCAGCTGTCCTTTGTTTACAGTTTATGTTTGTGTATTTATGTTTTTACTATTCGTAATGCTTACTTCCTGGAAAATTATACAAACTAAAAAATATGTTACAAACGATAAATAATGGTAATAATCCTAATAATTCAAATGATACAAGTTTAGGAATCGTTGTCAGATTGAGTTAATTGGAAGAAGATTACCAATATTGCAATGCGAGAGGAATTTCAAAATTTTAATCTAGTTTATATAAAAGGGTTCTTTAATTAAAACTGACCATGTTGATGAACCGAAAAAGGTTCTCTTCGCAGTTGAAAAAGCTGGACACTCGTTGAGAATATGAATAACCGATGTGCTCAATTGAAAGCGAGTGAATAATAAAATGTCCCGATAACTGGATGCTGTGGGGATGACTGGATTTATGTGAAGTGGGTTTAGATCCTTGTAATGATAATGGTACGCGATCCATTCGAAAAGAAGATTTACTTAGTAGTGAATATTGACGGTGCGGTAGATGCCCTTTTCATCGCGTATTTTGAATGATATATTGGGTAATTGATACGCAGATGTAACAACAGTGTCTGCGAATTCAATATCAAAGATACCAGAATGACTGGGTTCCCACATAACTTATATTTAGGAAATGTTCTGAAACTCTTCTGAATAACTACTGATGAGTTTATTTCTTGTGCAAAAGGACATGTTTCTATATCCAAATATTTTTTCTAGAATTTTACTCGTATATGGGAGTAATGGGATTGGATTATTGGAAGATGTATTAATGAAGATGGAGCTTTAGAGATGAAATACACGGGTTTTGGCAGAGTATGGTATATTTTGTAAGGTCGGATAGGAGATGCGGTCGCAGCCAGGAATTTTACCTTTAATTACGGTTACTTTAGTGTTGAATCCACAGGAGGAAATGGGGTTTGAATTAATTCGGCAGATAGCGGTGAGATTGCTGGATGGAGCACACGTATCATTTAAAATAGAAAACTTAGCTGCTATCAATTGGTTTGGGAAGTTTCTGTCATTTGAATAAGTATCCCTTTTGTACAAGGAAGTTTGTTATGTCCTGACCAGTATGTAATGTCCCTTTAATTATTATTATCATTACTATGCTATTTTTTATGTTATATATTTCTGGGATCGGATATTGGATTAGTTGAGAGAGTAGAGACTTTGTCACCATCTTTTGTGTGAAAATGGCTGTTAGTCCCCAGATAAGACTTAATTAAAGGATAAAAACCGCACTGGTAGCATATTAAATAACTTATACAGCAACTTCTCATGCAGAGCTCTAACAAATTCTTGAAATATATCAAGAAAAGCTGCTGTACAAATTTTTTTATTTTCATAGCTTTTGTGGATATTGTCAACTAGGTTTATTTCGGGATGATTTTTTCGCTTCAACGATGGGCATTAGCTTATTGATTATATGCTGATGGGAGGATAGCAAGATTTCGGAGCGGCACACTTTTAGCAGGCCTTAGAATCAGCTTTATTTCTGGCAATTTCCATATTGGGGGTTAATAAATTGTTAACAGTGGAGCGTTCCTATATTTAAATTATAAGAAAAGTGGGCGTGAAGTTTCAACAATTTATCTGCTTTATTCTATTTTATGCCAAATCTATTTTATGCCAATCTGGTGTTGGGACCATAGTGGAGTGCGATAAACACAGCTTCAACTATACTGCCAGTCAAGTTTATTTAGCGATTTTATATTGTTTTCGCTGCAAAATTTGCCCAACTCAAAATTCAATATCTTTTAAAATCCAGATTTTTTTATTTGAGATCGAAGAAGATTAGGATTCGGATTTTGGGGACCTGTCTCCAAAATATTATTTTTTGAGGAGAGTACTGAGAGACCGGATTTGGTAGATAACTAAATAAATAATTAAATAAGCAAGTTTACTGAAGCTCGCCCGCTACTATATATGGTGAGCACTTGCAACTTGCATCACTCGGTAAAGTTGAAATATGATCGTTCGGGAATATCTGATATGTGACATTAAGTCAATTGAATTCCTTTGGCCTTTAAAATCTCAATGGTTAATATTCCCTTCATTACTAAAATATAAATTATCATTTTGACCATTTCATAGCAGTATTTATCATTTTTTCCAATGCACAAGTTCTCTATTTCTTTTGTACTTAGGGTATCGGAAAACATTCAGTTTCGAATGGAAAGATACGTATAGTTTTTCTCTTCGATGTGCTTCGATGGTACACATCTTCATTTTGGTTACCCATTATATATCATGAATTCTACATGAACATTTTAAGAAATACTCCTACAAATGTTCAGCACAAAACTGTTTTTTTGGTTACACTAATTATCCCGAAAACCTGATTGCTGTTTGCAGCCTCTCATTATATAAAAACAAAGTTGACAAAAAACAAACAGAAGCAATTTCATAAACAACTCAATTTGTTTTAAGACACATTTTGCGTCAATACTAAATTTCTTCTGGAATACGTTTACTGTCTTTCTATATCCAAATCATTTAGAAAAACAATGAAATATACACACGCAACAATATTTATCTTTTTTTGACGTCAATAGGCTGTTGATAACTGAGGGAATTATTGTATGAAAGCTGTGTCAATATCCCGATCTTCATTGTTCTCAAGTAATCAGAAAGTCCACTTCCTCAGGGTGTATCGAAAAAACTTAATCATCGTCATACTATCATTTGTGGTTGCGAATGCGTTTTCTGCTGAGTCTTGACGCCAGATTACTATAGAGTCTTAAAGGGGGAATTCTGTCGCAGCTGCGGCTCTGAGGAGGAGGAAGAGGCAGTACTTCATCTCATGTGTCAGTGCCCAGCTCTGGCCAGACGAAGATTAAAATTCTTAGGCTCACCATTCTTCACTACCTTAACCGAACTATATTCAATAAATATTAAGGACATTGCCAGGTTCATTTCGGAATCACTGTGGTTCCCAAAATTCTAGACGGGGGAGTCGCGTCGTCTTAGTGTGGTATCACAAGGAGCCATTAAATGTACTTAAGTGTGCTTTTGCGTAGAAGGCTGCCACTCCTACCTACATACCTAAAGGGGGAATTAGATTTCGAGTACAGATGCTCACTCTTCTTTCCAGACTATATTTTATAACAGGTGCACAGAACGTCACAGTGATGACTTATAACGAAGTGAAGATACCTTGTCTTATGGAGGATCTTGATGCCATTTTCATTTGCAAGAAAAGGTTCAAAAATAGACTAGTTTGGAATGATTCATTTCTTGGAGAATAATTGCAATTCGCTTTGCGTACCTATTTACGAACTTGTTAGGGGGCGGTTCTCTTGATATAGAAACAAATGAACTGAAGGATGATGATAATTACCTAACAGATGCATCCAAATTACTTACTTGACTCATGTCATAATTCTATATTCTGCTATTTAAGTGTGTTTCAAACCAACATTATAAAATTGTTACCTAAATGGTTATTTGAAATAAACCAAATTTTTAAGCATTGACTCAATTAAACTATAAATTTTATTTTAGGGAAGTCATTCGCATTGTTAGTGTTCCTATCTACAACCCTCTCCTGTATGTAGCTGTTAATAACTGAACAATAACATTTAATACTAGAGACTCTGATTTTACCACTGCTAAGGAAGAAAGTGCTTGAATGATGAAATATTCTTTGAAAGTAATTCTTCCTCACCGCTATCAACAGAATCACCTGTATACTCTGCATATACTTTTAAAGCAATTGAAATAATTTTATTTCAGGATTCAGTCGAACAAAAAAATTTATCTTGTGAGGTTTAAATAAAGGAAAGAAGCTCGTTTTTATAAAGCTACAGAGTCTGATAAATGTTATCCTAAAGTATATTATCGTTTCTGTATGAGAGACCGCTTTCCAAAAGACTCACTTCCAACCGAGTTTTTTAAACACACAATTAGTGTTATGAACCAGAAGACAAGTAAGACTAGCGCGATAGTCGTTGGTTTCAATACAAATATCAGCGATGTATTCGCCCAACTCAACAAAAATACGTTCAGCTTTCATTCGATCACTTTATGGTAAATTTTTGTCTGCAAAATTTTTTTGGAAATTCAAATTGACGTTACTCATGACAATTGACATTAGTTTCGGTCTCTGTATTAGCAAATTGGATTCGTTTGTATCGAATTATATTGTTACCTTTCCTCAACTGAATGATGATGACAATTTTAAAATCCTTCAAGCTGCTCCACTTCTTATTGTTTTCAATTAACAATGATCTATGTTCCTACAGTTTTTTAAAAGAAATGTATTGCGTAATAACGTAATACTACTGAGTCGAGTCATTCCTCTTAGTTCACTCTTTGCAATACAATTCTGAGAGGGCCGATTTCGTCAAGATGTCCCAAATATAATTTTAAGCATCCTTAGTTTTGCTTCCCAGCTCTATTGAGAGCTTTCCTGGGATTATGTTTTCCACTGGAATCCCACAGCACACTTACCCGGCCAACAGACTGAGCTGCACGAACTATTTATGTACAGAATTGGTAACGGAGCAGCGGCCTGTCCGAACTGTCCTGAACTCCCTAACGCGACAATGAGTAATCTATCATAAAACAGCTACAAACACATTAAAGTTCAATTGAAGGTTGAAGATCTTTTATAAAAAGTAACATTCAGTTTGGATTCTGAATAAAAATGTTCACAGCGTTTTTTCTGTTCTCTGTGTTTCGATGGAACACATTTTCGAAATATTCATTTTTGTTGCCCATCATCTTTCATGAACATATTAGAGAACTACTCCTACAAATGTTGACCACAGAACTGTTTTTTTGGTTATGGCAATGAACGCGAAAACCTGAATCCAGTTTGGAGCATTTCATTAAAAAAACTAAATTGAAGAGACACAAACAGAAGCAATTTCATAGACAATTGAAACTATTTGTGTAAGACACATTTTGTGTCAAAGCTAATGTTTTTCTGAAATTTGTTTACTATGCAAAATAAACAAATATACACCGCTAAGAAAATGTATCTTTCTTTGACGTCAATAGTCTGTTGATAAATAAGAAAAATTGTATAAAAGCTGTGGCAATTTGCAACACTTCAGAGTCACAAAATTTAGTTCGTCATGTTATATCGAAAGAACTTATTCATCGTCATACTAATATTTCTGGGTACGAGCGCTCTTTGTGCGAAAAAAAACTACCTAAAGGCAATACAGTTCTTCAAAGGCGGAATTAGGGTTGGAGTATATATATCTGATGATACTTCGAATCTAAGGTTTGCTACAGCTATATTAAATGGCGAAAATATAGGTGGGAAGACCTTGAAGGACTGTGATCGTAACGAGGATATCTGTGCATTAATCATTTGTAAGGATAATATGAGCAATGGTGCACTTTGGAGTGATTCAATTATTGGAACAACATTGGAATCGGCGTTGTATATTAAGAGTTCTGAAGTGGATGAATCATTTTATTATCGTACAAAAATCGATGAATTGGAGGATGATATTAAGCCCGTTAAAACTGCTTGCGGAATAATTTCTTAACTCGTGCTATATCTCTATTTTTTGTTATTTAAGTGCGTTTCAACACAAAATTTTGAAATTGTTTCTGTAATCGTTATTTGAAGTAAACAAAATCTTTAAGCATTGACTAAATTCCGCACAATAATTTTTATTCTAGGATGTCCTTCGTTATCTTAGTTGGGAAGTTGTACACTTATCTACAACCCACTCATGTAAGAAAGTGTTAATAACTGAACAGTTCCTATTATTACTGAAATATTAAAAAAAGTGCACGGATGATTAAATTAAAAGTTGTTTGAAAGTAATTCTTACTAATCTTTATCAACATAATCACCTGTATACTATGTATATTCTTTTTGAGCAATTGAAATAATTTGATTTCAGGATTCGATTGTATAAAAAAAATGTATCTGATGAGTTTCAAATAAAGGAAAGAAAGTCGTTTTGAAAAAGCTACAGAGTCTGATGTATATTATACTAAAATATATTATCGTTTCTGTATGAGAGACCGCTTTCCAAAAGTTCTCCAACTCACTTCCAACTGAGTTCTTTAAACACAGAATTAGTGTTATGAACCAGAAGACAAGTAAGGCTGTCGCGATAGTCGTTGGTTTCCAGATGTCAGTGATGTGTTCGCTCAACCTAACAAAAATTCGCTCATCTTTCATTCGATCATTTTGTGGTAAATTTTTGTTAGGATTGATATCAACAATATAAGTTTTATAATGTGGATGCCAGACGCTAATGTGAAAAGCAGATTCGAAATGTGGACGATCCAGAGGAAGATAATCAATTGTGTAACAATTGTCATTTAATTTAAAAGCTAGAGGTGCTCTTTGCCTTATTCACACAGGTGTTAAAGATATGTATCAAATCGCGGAACGTATCTTCTAGAGAAAACCAAGTATTTAGGTGATGAAGAAATCTCGGTTCGTTGCATTTGATTAAATGCAGGTGAGAGTGAGTCAGCTAAAGCTTGACGTCATTAGCTAACATTAAAATTTAATTGAAGGTGAAGACCGTTTATAAAAAGTTAGACAGGACCGGTTCTGAACGACTTCTCCAGGGAACGCCAGATGCAACATAAATACTTCCCGATACAATATTTTTCAATAACAGTTTTTGTTGGCGCAAGTAAGACATGATCCCAAAAATAAGTTGGATGGGAATGCCAATACAATGAAGTCAGAGACCTTGTCAGAGACCTTGCTGAAGGCCATATAAATTGCATCGGTTTGCAGAGTTGCAAGGAAGAGGGAATTCAGGGACTCAGAAGAACCCAAATTGGTTTTCAATAATTTATTGAGAACCCTAACCAAGAGGTTTAGGAAGAAGCGCCTCATCTTCACTACTTGAGTGCCACACTTTTAATTTTAAATATTTGAAAATATTACATTTTCATATAAGCGGATTTGCAACAGTCAGTGAATGAGAATATTACCAGAGACTCTGGTATTTCACTCTCATGTATGCCATTAAAGAAGATCTTCCCTTCAGCCTGCGATGATCAGTCAGCAAGCGCCCAACGTACACTGAAAAGTCCAACAGAAGAGGGGACTGTGCTCTTACTGAGCCATCTCCGTAGCAAACGGTGCTGAGACGTCCACGCATACTACAACGCATGAGCAACTAAATTCGATGACGTGGAGTGCACAATGCCTTACTCTTCAACGAACAACGCCAAACCAATCCAACATCAGCTTTTGAAAAGACTAAACGCCAACTTCAAACACAACCAAATATTTCTGATGCCAATATATTCTTCCACCCAAAACCTGAAGGGAATAATATAACTCTGACATACACCGTGACCCATTTCATGAGTTCCATGCAATATGAGACATTTCTTCAAATACTTATTTCTAACGGAATCAACCAACACAAGGTAGGTAGGTAGGAGTGGCAGCCTTCCACGGAAAAGCACACTTAAGCACATACAATGGCTCATTGTGGTACCACACTACCCGAGACGACATTCAGGGAGGAGCGGCAATCAAGTACGAGCTTAGAGGTAATGAATAAACCAGCCAGTTGCCGCCTGACTGTCCGTGAATATGCGAATGTTCACTTCGCATACTTCATTGTGAATAAGCCACTTGGAGGCTTCGAATATTGGAATGTACGAGTATGTGTCGAACCGGTGGTTTAGATTAGGTGTAGAGCACGTATAGTCAACGTCCGTCTGTACGGGCGTGTCCTGCATTAGAACCAACACAAGCTTGAACTTGAAATTTTGATCTGCAAGAACAACAAATAGAAATTTTGCTATTCTCAGAAGAATATCATACCAACAAAGACATACATAACATGTTACCAACAAACTGTCCTCCAATATCTAAGATACTATCTACCTAGTTTACTTACGTTTTGAATAGCATCGGAAATAAATATATAGCAGCAGGGGACTATAATGCCAAGTGGAGGTTGAGACTGATATCTCCAATAAGAAATCACCTTGGGAATCATCAGCCACCATATTGGCAAATCGATACACGAAAAATACCATACCTGATTGACTTGGGAGTAGTCAAAAATATTCATCACCCATTATCTTAAGTATGAACAATAATACCAAACCACTCGCAAACTGAGTAAATGTTCTAAAGTACATTAGCTATCACCTTAACCGAAACTTGCCATTCCAACCCAAGTTACAAATAGTTGAAGCTGTATTACCAGCGTATACCAATGTTTAAACAAAACTTGCATAGCATTCTACACAAAAACAAACTGAACCTATTATACAAACTATATTTTCAGTTGAAATTCAGCAACTAGTTAAAGCAAAAAGAAAATGGCGAAGGGAATGGCAAAAGAACAGAAAACTACCACTAATTCCACTGGAAAGATGCAGCTCAAGTCTTCGCAAAACCATAAAAATCCCATGTACTTCAGAGCTCCTGTACGTACTTATAGCGGCAATTGGGCTTCATCGGATTAAAAAGATAGGATTTTGGGGATCTGTCCCTAAAATACTACTTTTTGAGGGGAGTACTGATAGACGGGATTTGGTAGATAACTACTTTTAATTAGCTAGTTGGCTGAACCTCGCCCGCTACCACATAGGGTGAGAGCTTGCAACAGCGTCACTCGGAGAATTTGGATTAAGTGCATACGAGAATATGCGCCATTTAATATCTCAATGCAAATTCCCTTCATTACTAAAATATGAAATGTCGTTTTGACCATTTCATTGCAGTATTTATTATTTTTGCCAATGTACAAGTACTCCCTCACTTCTACACTTCTTTTGTGCTTAGGGTGTCAGAAAATATTCAGTTTCGATTCGAATAGAAAGATTCGTATAGGTTTTTCTGTTCCTGTGTTTCGATGGTACACATCTTCATTTTGGTTACCCATTATATTTCATGAATTCTACATGAACATGTTAAACAAATACTTCTACAAATGTTCAGCACAAAACTGTTCTTTTGACTACAGTAATTAACCCGATAACCTGATTGCTGTTTGGAACCTTTCATTAACAAAAAAAAAAAACAAAATTGAAGAGAAACAAACAGAAGCAATTTCATAAACAACTGAATTTGCTTAAGACACATTCTGCGTCAATGCTAAAGTTCGTCCGGAATATGTTTACTATCTTTCCATATCCAAATCATTTAAAAAAACAATGAAATATACACACGCAACAATATTAATCTTTCTTTGACGTCAATAGGTTGTTGATAACTGAGGGAATTATTGTACGAAAGCTGTGTCAATATCCTGATCTTGGCTGTCTTCAAGTAATCACAAAGCCCACTTCGTCACGGTGTATCGAAAAAACTTAATCATCTTCATACTATCATTTGTGGTTGCGAATGCGTTTTCTGCTGAGTTACGACGCCTGAACTTTGTAGACACTTGAAGGGCGGGGAAGGGAATTAGATTTCGAGTACAGATTCTCAATGCTCTTTCCAGACTATATTTTATAACAGTTGCACAGAACGTCACAGTGATGCCTTACAACGAAGTGGAGATACCTTGTCTTATGAAGTATCTTGATCGAATTTTTATTTGCAAGAAAGGAGAATAATTGCAATTCGCTTTGATTATTGAGGGGGTTGACAAGGGTAGGTTATATTGGTATATGTTTATAAGCCACTGACACTGCATGGAAGGTTGATGATAGTGACTACACAGCTGTATGCAAATAGTTGCTTGACTCTTGTTATAAATCTGTATTCTAATATTTAATTTTGTTTTAACGCAAATTTGAAAATTATTTCTTAAATGGTAATTTCAAATAAGCAAATCGTTAATCATTGACTAAATTCTGAACAATAATTTTTATTTTAGGACAAGATTCGCATTGTTAGTTGGGAAGTAGTACTCCTATCTACAATCCTCTCCTGTATGCAGTTGGTAATGACTGAACAATTCGGTTTATACTGAAGACTCTGCTTTTTCCCCATTGTGTAGGTTTTTCCCCAGGAGTGGTATTTGCATTTTAAACTAAATATTGTTCAATAATAAAAAAAATCTCTAAGAGTAATTCCGATTGCGTTGGACTAAAAGGCTTTTTCATAATCAGATTAATATATTTAAATTTGTTGCAGAGCACTATTAATGCCAACTGTTTCTCTTGAGGATATTGGCGTTACGACTGCAAAATTTGAGAATTTGTCAATCGTTTTTAATACACTTGTAATAAAATGCTTTCTAAGCTTATTTTAAAATATTAAAATATTATTTGTTGAAAGTTTTCCTGCACTGATCGATGTGGGGGATAATGCTCTGCACTAATGGCTTCGATTTGGTCATCTTTCTGCACTAAGTCGATAACCTGCTTTTCAGTATATATGAATTGTACTGCGGGAAAATATAATATTACCATGTCCTGAGTTTTACTTAAAGGGGAAGATTAACACAATTACCATATAAGAGATTTGGAATATGGTATATTTAAGAAATCATAAAATGGATTTTAAGTGGTCAAAATTGAAATGTACTATAACGAAAGTACCTTTTAAGAATTAAATTTTAGTAAGATTATTATTATATTCCGTATTTGGCAAGATGAGTTGAGATTTCTGAATTGATTTACTTTGGTTTAGTTTTAACCGCTTTGATTACTCTGGTTGATGGTATCTCACTGTGAATTGTGAAATCGAAGTTCTGCGTATTATGAAGAAATTGATTCGATATTGCATCTACCACTTGAATCTCTTTCCCTGGGTCGCTATTTCAGTTGGGAGTTTGTAAGCCTACCTACAGCTCTTTGCTGTAAGTTGTTGATAATAACTGAACATTTTTTTTCATCTGAAGACGCTGTTTTTCTCCACTGCTACAGAATTGAAGTGTTTTTCCAGAAATAAGCTGAAATCATCTCCGTAGCTTATACAGATTGGCTGAGAAGCTAATCAGGATCACAAACTAATAGTGTTATTTTTCATTTCGTCGAAACGTGTCAACTCCGAAACCACATTAGTACACTACGAAAGAGCTCAAATCTTCATAATTTCATATATAAAAATGAAGATAAAAGGGACTATAGTTACTTGTCATTCTAGAAAGAGCTTAAAATGTATAATACTAAGCTAAAAACAACTAATTATTTCGGCTCTTAACAAACCATTTGTAAGGTTCGAGCTTTTTAGAGAGGGATGACGAAGAAGTTGAAGACGACTCAAGTGAAACGGAGGTTGGAAGTCCAACTCCTACCTTATGTAGTTTATGTAGCATATGTAAGGATAATTCCGGAGCTCCTTTTCAGTATTAATGACATGTCTACTTTTGTGACAAAAAATAACTTTCATATATCAAACATTCAGTATACTCCGTAGAGTGTTTATACAAGTATTTCCCGACCTTTCAGACCTGAAAGGCAGTTTCGCATTCGTAATTTCAAGCGCCTCAAAACCTTAATTTATCACAGTATGTACTTTAATTAAATTTAATTGTCATTTGGCCCCATTTAATTAATTACATTTCTAATTGAAATAAAATTTCATATATTATTTATACACTTACAAATTTACTAAAATCGCTAAGATTAAAATAATTTATTTTCGTTAGCAAAACAGAATTCCACGCTAATGATGATTAAGTGCGTCTGCAGTGCTACGCAATACGCGAATACCCCGCGGACAAGCACCTTGGCGCCAACACACTGATAACAACCCGGGCGCAAGACGCTCACTTCCTGCCACCAAATTTATTTGCTTTATGCAGAAGATAAAATTCTTTCACACGCACACACACACAAATTTGTACCGTTAAATAATCATTTGTAAGTGCTGTGTGATGGAGATCGGCGGAAGTTGGGGTGGGGACCTGCATGTTGTGAGGCAACCACACACTGTGCATGTGCTCAGTTCTCGACGCATATGAATATGGTAAATTTTGAGTAAAACCACGTTAATTTTCACTTATGAAAAACACACTCGGAAGTTGACAGTGAAACAGGAAACCCGCAAGGAAAGTTATAAATCGTTCATTCCAACGAAACTTCACACATACACATGCACATATACACGCATACAAGACATTTAGTCGAGGTGAGTCTGGACCAAAACAGAGAACCAGTTTGCTCGAAAGCCCATTTTGACAGAGACCACGCCTACGTTCCATATATGCAACTTTTTGGACCTTTTTGACTATTTGACTATAACGTCGGTCCAATTGATGGAACAGTGGAATAGTAAAGTATATATTCGTGGATCCTACTAAGCAATATGCAAAAGTTGAGGGTATACTCGTATATTCACTGATAACGCCCACTGTTAACACATATTCGTAACTTATGATCTACATCTATCTACAAGAGATGCGAAGCAGCATGTAGACATTACAAGGTCAACTGCAAGAAATGGGGTTGATCATCATCATCAAAGTACCCGCCCACTCTCCATATAAGAAACTTTCGGGACTAAAACATAAATTAGCCCTACCTCTGCTTCTTTTGATGATATATGAAAAAATGTTAGTAATGTATATTGGGTCCATTATACTCCATGTGCAAAACATGGGCAGCATATTTCTATTCCCACGATCAGATAAGGGACACCGCTCCCTCCTTTATAATCAACTATGGGTACCCTACCAATATATGCTCCTAATCATGATATATGAAAAAGATACAAAATGAATAAAATGTTAAATTTGTTGATAAAGGGGTTTCCACCAAGAGGTGTTATTTTGAATCACCCGGTATTTCGGTAGCTGTCACTTTTGAAGCTTTTATTCTTTGACATTTGACAAGTAGAAACTACGCCATTACTAAAAATGGAACGATATGCGCTTCAACAGCGCATTGAAATTATTAAAATTCACTACAAAAATGGTCAAAATCTTGCAGTCACAGTTCGCAAAACTAAAGCATTTTTGGGTCGTCGTGAAGCACCTTGTCGGACCACAATACAGAAATTAGTGGAAAAATTGGTGCTGTTGGGACAAGTTAGTGATGTGAAGAATAAAACCCGTGCACGTCGCTCAAGAACAACTGAGAATATTGCTGCTGTAGCCCAAAGTGTTGAAGAAAGTCCAGGTTTGTCCATTCCTCGTCGTTCTTTGGAATTGGGCATTCCACAAATGTCATTACACCGTATTTTGCATAAAGACTTGGGTCTTAAGTCTTATAAAGTTCAGTTAACACAAGAACTCAAGCCGGGCGATCATCAACAACGTCGTGTCTTTGCTGATTGGGTCCTTGAAATGCATGAAAATGATCCGGAATTCCATCGAAAAATAATCTTGACTGATGAGGCCCTTTTCCAGCTCGGTGCCTACGTCAACAAGCAAAATTGTCGTATCTGGGGCTCGGAAAACCCAAGAGTTATTGTTCAGAAGCCTCTCCATCCTCAACGTGTGACTGTTTGTTGCGGTTTATGGTCCGGCGGAGTCATTGCACCTTACTTTTTCGAAAATGAGGTTGGATCAACAGTTACGGTGAATGGATTGCGCTATCGAGAGATGATTAATGATTTTTTATGGTCGGAGTTGGACGGTATTGATCTGTACAACGTTTACTTTCAACAACACGGCGCTACGTGCCACACAAGCAACGAAACCATTGATCTTTTACGGGAAGAGTTTCCGGACCGTGTTATTTCTCGAAGAGGTGATCACAATTGGCTACCGAGATCTTGTGATTTAACACCTTGCGACTTCTTCCTTTGGGGCCACGTGAAAGATAAGGTCTACGCCAACAGCCCAGCGTCGATTCAAGACCTCAAAGATAAAATTCGTGAGGCTATCGAGGACATAGGGCAGCCAATTTGCGATTTGGTTATGGAAAATTTTATGAAAAGGATATGGTCCTGTAAGCGTGGTCGTGGTGGCCATTTGGCTGATGTTGTTTTTCATTATTAACGGCATACCTTCCTATTTATTATGAAATAAACATCCGATCATTTATTTCAAAAATTGGTTTTTTCTTTGAATAGCAAAATAACACCTCTTATTGGAAAATCCTTTATATGAATAAATTGTACATCGCCATTTATAACTCACACGCGCATGTATAAAGGGTATTTCGAAGTCGGTCCGACCGGACTTCAGCTTACTTGATTTGTTTGATCTAAGAATTATGGTACCAGGTTATGGAAATTTACTAAACCTATGAAGAGATTTACAAGTATAAATATAATGAATGCCTTATGTTCAAAAAGTACCTGCCTTATGGTCAAAAATTTTAAGCGCAATCTGTCAGATAGTGTTTGCGTTATAGCTTTGTAATGAAGTCATTGTATGGTATATTCTGGGAATTTCGCTAAGTCGAATTTAGTTCAGCAGAGGTTGTCTGAAATTTTTTGTTTGTAACAAAATATCATCTGCGTTGAAGCGTTGAAAATGTTAATTGTAGCCTACGGGGACTCGACAATGTCGAAAACACAAGCATACCAGTGGTACAAAGAGTTTAAAGCGTACAGTACTGTAAATGATGATTTGACTCGATCCGATCGCCTATCCACCTCTGTGACTGACGAAAACATCGGAAAGATTAAGAAAATTCTACTCGAGGATGGTCCTGTGAGCATCAGGGAGATATCAGCCGATATTGGTGTCTGGCTTGGATCGGTGCAAAGCGTTATGCATGATGTTGTGGGAATGAGGCTGAGCCCACAGTGCTCAGTTTTTTGCAAAACCAGCATCGGATTGCTGTCGCTAAAGAAATGCTTTCTTGGGGCCAAAATGTTATCGAAGCTATCATTATCGTTGACGAGATATGGTTCTATGAATATGGCATCGAAACGAACCAACAATCTTCGGAATGGCGCTTCTCAGACGAGTCAAAACGCAAAAAAACACGGCAAAGTCAATCCAAAATTGGTTTTGTTGACTGTCGAATTCCTTTTGTCAGGCCAAACAGTAAATAATGAGTATTATAGGAGCGTACTAAAGCGTTTGAGGGAGAATGTGTGGCAAGAGGCCGGAATTGTGGAGAAAAAACTCGTGGTTGATTGGCCACGAAAATGCTCTCCGGCTCAGATATCTCATCTTCTACGCGACTATTTGACCAAAAACAACATTAATACCGTTCCGCAAGCTCCGTATTCACCTCACATGGCCCATGTGACTTTTCCTGTTTCCACGACTGAAGTCACCACATCGAGGGGAGGTAGCAGAAGGTGATGAAGGCGATTCGAAAATTGGCCTATGAAAAATGTTTTGAAGATTGGAAGAGCGTTGGAATTTGTGAATTGATTACCATGTCGATTACTTTGAAGGTAGATTGCAAATCCAAAAATAAAAAAAATATATATAAGAAGACCACAGATCATAAACTATGGAACTAAAAAGTTTTTCAAATATATTGAAATACACCATAAAACGTACCGTAATACCAATTGTTGGGTCGAGGTCTGTCCGATTCCATTTTCGTTGTCTGATTAGTGCGTTGAAGTGGATAATCCCCATGAAAGAGTATCACAGTAACTGCTATGACAGATATCACATTCTGTCAATATATTAATATATTCTAAAGATAATTACTGAGGGTTACAAAGCAACAACTCTTGTGAGTCTGTGAGAAAGCAGAATATTTCAATTTAAAGCTTTTATTTTGTCACTAACCCCTGGATATGGTATCATGTGCTTAATAGATGATGCCAGCTACAATTTTCAAAGCCAGTACCTCCTTATATGTAGTCTATAAAAAAGCCTGTTACAATTAATGGCTACTGTTCATCCTTGAAGGAGCCTTTGCCCTGCAGCAATTGAACTTAACTCACTATTCATATGTCACAGCTTACCATATTTGTGCAGGCAATTTGCGGTGCTTTCCTTATTATAATATTGAATAATTAATATTGCTGGAGTCTGCACACATGTGCGGTCTTTCTACACACTTTATATGCAAAGCCACCAAATTTGCGACTCTCAAAATATTCTTTCTGACAGAATTTAAATTTTATTTAAAATATTTTTGTTTGCATACTTTTATGCGCTACGCAAATAACCGCAAATTGCATGTGGATTACATTTCATTTGCAGGCACCGGGAACGGTACTGATGTTCGGGAATAGTGAGAGGCGAAGGCAGAGGTCTTCAAACACGAGACAAAGTGCCAGCATAGTACCGCATGCATGGCGTGACAGCTAAGGTGGCAGCAGCAATGGCATCATTAGAATTCCAGAATGACTTCGGCAAAAGCCAACAACAGGAAAGATGATTAATTCAAAGTTATTAGAAACATGACTGAAATTTATAATGCGACCGAGCGAACGACGACTACTCCAAAAGCTGCACAGGCTTTCGCTCTGGCACAGGCACACGCAGCAGTGCCATCGTATGAACACAGACACACAGGCACTCACTTGCACACTCCTGCACGCAATTGTTAGTTGCTGTAGGTGGGCATCTATGCTCCTACCAGCTGAAGTTGCTGCTTGAGTGATGATAATGATAATAATAAAGACAGTGCTGGCAGTCAGTGGTGGAAGGACGACCGAGTAAGTGACTGAGTGATACTCTCGTATTTGTCTGGTTGAGTTGTAAAGTGTCTGTTGCACATTTCGTTTACACCGTTTACACTGTTTACAGTGTTCACTACTCTCGCGTATTTGCACACAACTTCTTCAAACTTCTTCCCTCTCCCAACGTCTGACTATGTTTGTTTGTCTGCCTGGATGTTTATAGTAATTTACGTTAATGTTTTAATGTCTGCTTGTTGTGTTCTCTTCTGCTCCAAACTTTTGCCACACTCAATTTGAATACTTAGTTTCATGTTAAATAAATTGTTATTAAAACTTTTGAACGACAATGTTCAACCAAAAACGAAAACAAGTTCAAAGAACAACATGAATACGTGGATATATTGAATAAAAATGTATTCAGTGCAGAATGTAAGTGTTGAGGAAGAGTCTTACGATAGATACAATAGGGGCGATAGGTCTGTGAATTTACTTTTCCAATTATTTTCAGCAAATCTATCATCGAAGCGTACCCAAAATTATTGTTAAAATCCGTCTTTTATGTAGTGTGGTTAAACTTTCAGCCAGCAGGATTATTATCTGAAGCTAGCACATTGTTGGAAAGTTCAAAATAACCAACACTAAAGCTATAAGGCTCAGTAGATAATCTTCCGATTTCTTGATGATCCTACAAATGCTTTCGTACACCTCCAGCTGAACAATATTTACCAATGATATAAGCCTACACCAATATAAAGTAGAGATAACGCAAAGAATGAAGCGCAGCTGTACCAATGTGGAGGAATTTGCACCTCGGATATCTGGAAACTGATCCAGATATTGGAAAAACAATAATTTTTGGAGATGAAGCGCATTTTTGGTTCAAAGACTTCATAGAAAAATCAATTGCAAATTTTGGTAGACACCAAATAACAAGAAGTTTTTACTGTGGGGAAAGCCGCGGAGCTGGCTTACACTAAAACAGATACCAACTATAGGGTAAACATCTATGTAGATAGTTAGGCAACATTGAAGACGAGTCCTAAAGAGCAGAGAACCCATATGAAGACTAGCCGCGAATACACGTCTACATATCAGTTGGGTACATGGTCATAGAAGCATTGAAGGAAATAATAACAGATGAAATTGTCAAAAGCGCTATTCAGCTAGTATTTGAACAACAAAATGACATACAGAAACCTCTAAAAAATATACACAATAAAATTGATGAAGATATGAAGAGACAGGTAACGGCAAGGTGGAATACTTTAACCGCCTGGAGCACTGCGAAAGTCATGTGTAAGTCAAACGTAGGAAAGTGTACTCGATTTGTACTGGCACTGTCACGGAAAGACTGCAAGACTATCATGGGTATAGTGACAGGCCACAGTTTACTAGCGACACACACCTACAAGATGGGTATATGTAGGCAGCCGGACTCAAAGGAGACTTTGGAACACTTGTTATGTATATGTCCTGCATTATCAAGAACACGCTTAAACTGCTACGAAGCCCCAAAATTTTGGATACTGAAGTCGTCTGGGGAATGGAACTTCAAGCACTCTTGAAATTCTCTAAAACCGTGGACATCCTTCGGGATATCTACTACTCCTACTACGTAGAGGAGTAGCTCCATCTGGTACCGCTAAGGACCAATAGGTGTGGTTTAGGTCCAGCCAGATTAACCAATATATTTTATAATATTAATTTAAATTCAAATACGTTAATAAAATAATGTTGTTACGAAAACATATTATGGCTTAAAGTTGGATTATGGGATTGTGACAAGAAATACAAAACATTTTATCTTATTATTAAATTTGATTTAATTATTATCTAATTAAAGATATTGATTTTATATGAAATAGTGTCAAAATTCCATTCATTGTATTAGTTTTACTCACAATTCAATTAGTTTTACTTCAATTTTAAACATCTCAGCAGCTTTTAAGTCACAACTGATCGAGTAAAGAGCCAATTGATGTCTTTTATACATTTTCTTTGCATTCGAGAACATATCCAAACATATTCTATTACTACAAAAGTGAGGATTCATTGATGGTTTATCGTTTATGCATCACAATATGAGAGACAGAAAGATCATTACTATTAAGTTGTCGCTAATCGCATGTTGCATTAGCGGAACCAAGATAAAATGGTTACGAACTTATTAACAATTTTAGGATGGTTTACCAGAAGTACCATGCTGCTATTTCACAGGCCGTATATCGTAGTTTTGTTACATTCAAATTTGTATACATCACGAAGAACAAGTATTGAAGAATGGGGTTCATCATTATCTGATGGTGCGTACATAGTGAGTTTAGTGGTTTATTGATGAAACTTCATAGTCAGAAAATGTGATTATAGTTTAGGACGAGGGATATTCATATATTGATCTAATATGAACGAAGAAGTGTAAATAACAATAAAGAACCACCCTCTGTAGTCTAGTGGTAAGCATGTTAGACTCACACCTCGAGGGTCGCAGGGTCAAATCCTGCCACGGGCTTGGTCCCCAAAATGCTTCTTTCTATAAAAAAAATATCCTTTTCTCTTCGAGTCGAAAGCCTCTGCAGCTAGTACTCATTCCCTAGTACACACACCTTGCACTCATATTTAATTATGGTGTAAGATATAATTATAATAATAATAATAACAATAAAGAACGAACAAAAATATATTAAATAACTAATGATTCGAAATCCATGCAGATTAATCACGGGCACAAAGACTGTAACGATTCCGGATCTAAGAAATAATACATGGTAATAATAACATGTGTTTTGCAAGAATCTCTTTGCATATCAGAAGATGTCAAATTGCGACAATGAATGAGGTATGAAGTGTGATACGAAGCTAAAGAAATCAAGTTCCACCAACTTCTTTTTTTTGTAAAACACAGCGTCTAGATTTCAGTGTCTTCAGTGGAGTGAATTGTCCACGACTATTCTATGCTATTCTAACAATCAGTTTTGTTGTTGTTTTTAATTTTTAATATTTTGTTGCTGTAGTTGCTCCTTATAAATCACCAACACTTAGCCGTATCTAACGACATCCGTTCTCAATTCAATTCACACCCAAATATGCCATTCCTTTCTCCTTATTGTGTTTTTTGTTGACGTCATCAACGCTAACGGCAAAACACTTAAACGCCACTTGAACATCAACATTAAAAATTCGTGACAATATTTTGCACGGAATTCACATCAACTCGTTCAACAATAGCTCAGCATCAGCAAGAGCAACAACAACTCTGTTGCTTTAAGGATACGCTGAGATGGGCGACATGTTGCGCATGTTGTTGTTGTTGTTGAAACACAGAATGTAGTTGTCGCCATGGCGTGAGTGCTATTTTTATTGTTAAGTTTGCAACTATGTTGTTTTTGTTGTTGTAGTTTGCGCACGCGGCTGAGGGCCGGCGGTGTACGCTGTGAGGTGTGAGCTGTAATCTTAACACTTTCAACTGTGATTTTACGAGCGTAAATTATTGTAGTGTAAAGTATTGAAAAATAATGTCAGATGCATTGGTTTGTGAAGGAGCGAGAAGGATGCTCATCTCTGCGTGCGGCTCCAGGCAGACACACGCAAAGACTCTGGAGATTTAAACTGAGCTGTTGTCATTGTGGATGTTGTGTACATTTTGTAATCCTGGCACGCATTTGGTGATCTTTTTTAATTGAAGTGAACAAGGAGGAAAGCGTATGACCATGAAACAAAATTCCCATAATGGCACAAGCGCACTCAGCAGAATGTATTATTTTCCATCGCGTTAGTGACAAACTTGGTGACTGATTTTAATAATCATATGTTTAAAGAAATAATAATGTTTTTAATAAACATATTGTGCGACTCTGGTGTGTTGAAATCCCAGACTCAGGTTCCATTAGAATTAATGTAGATAAATCGTTCTATAGACTCACACGCTTCTTTTATGTGATAAATTGAAATTGTAAGCCTTGGGCCTTAGTGCACATCAGAAATTTCTCAGTAGGTTTAGAAATAATTTGGAAATTGTCGTTTGTTTCCATCCACATCAGGCATTTTTATTTCAACTAAAATTGCTGCAAAACAAATTTATTTAGTATAAAAGCTAGTGTAGAAGGTTTGTTTTCAGAGAAATTTAACAACTTTCCCACTGAGATAATGTATCAAACGACTCCAATAGAATTAAAAAGGGAGACAGTATTAATCGATGAGTTCATTGTATCTATATAACTATATACTATACATTATTCCATGTAGGAAGTTGTTGGTATATACATGTGAGAAGGCATGGCACTTGTTATATTACACTATGACTTACGCTATTGAAAAATTAGTACCAATTTTGTACAGTTAGATTAGGCAAATATGATGACATATATTGTATAAATCTCAACATAAGCATATACGTCAGTGGTGGGACCATGAAATGGTTCTATAGGTATTTGATAATAGACATATTTTAATAGGGGGGGGGTAATAGTTTTATACATAGCCCACATGTTGTGTCTTATCAAGTGCGTTATTACAACATTTTGTAATTACATGTAGTTACAATACATGAGGTGTCGTCTGTTGCATATATAAGAGGTAGGCGTAGTCTGTTTCCCATTGGAAATGATATAGCTAGCTGGGTGTCTTTTAAGATTCAAGATTCGCCACAGCCTAAAGGATGAGCGACTAAAACCAAACCGCCTCAGAAAGTAAATGTACATTACCTTTAACCCTCCGACGGTTGAGTCATCCGTTGCCCTTATACGAAGTACAAGGTCCACAGGGACCTATTTCTATTTGTATGGAATTTTATATGAAAACGCATTTTTTACATTTTTTTTTTTTTTTGTTTTGATTTATTCATTGTATTATTGTATCAACGCCCGGTTTGTTGGCGATGTAATCCAAAATAGCAAACGGCTTCTTCTTTTCAGTTTGCATGTCCACACCGCAAGTATAATGTTGTGTCGACAGCAAAATTACCGCTTTGTTCTTCTTGGGCACAAATGAACATAGTGCTATATCGCCTTCGTTGAAGACCAAACTATTGGTCGGATCGCTTTGAAATTTTTTAAACGATTCTAGATAAAATTTCCTTGGAATACATGTGGGGGTAATTTCAGTTTGGGAGTAATTTCAGTTTGAAAATGAAAAGGTCCACAGGGGCCTTCTCACCCGCCGGAGGGTTAAAAGGAACAAACAGATATACTTATTTTGTACGAATGAGCTGTCTTTATATTACCCAGAACGAAGTGTGACACATATGGACATGTATACACATAAATGTATATAATATATAAAAAATATAATAATAAGGGTAACGTCTATTATAATAGGAAAAAACTTCTGGAACTAAAATAGGTATAATAGGTATATATTTGAAAATTACAGGAGACGTACAGGAGTATGTGAAGCCATATGCAATTCTATAGTTGAACAGAGTTTCTCGCTTAATACGACTTTCCAGTGGTGATGTTATACATGTGAGCTACAATATTTCGGAGACAATACGATGAGGAATTAATATCACGCAGATTATTCATTGGGAATGTTCCCACGACAATCCTTCAACCATCTGTGCCCACTCTTTTCTCTCTTCTAATGATCTCATCTTCCCCTTATCCGTAAATTCATCCATCCTTTAGACAATATAGCCACGGTCAACTGTTGACAACACGTTTCTAAATATGTCCACTAATGCCTTGCGTGCGTAACATTGCACGCTAATACCTGTCCTTGGTGAGTCTATCAATATGCCCGTCCCGGGGTTGATAGAAGAGCAGAAATTGCAACGCCACGGGTATCAGTGCTTTATCGGAAGAAGGCTTTATAAGATCATCTTCAGTCGTGAATTCTCCAACACACGCACCATTGGATTTAAAATAGTCCCAAAGTGTAAGGTAGTTTTTTAATATATCTGTACACAATTGTCATCTAAGACAAGATGGCTCAAAAACAAATTCCATCGTTCTTTTTTAGCACATGTTTTCATCAGCAAAAAATCCTGTTAGCCGTATTATATTATTTGGACCCATTAACCGAGAAGAGATTAACAGTGATTGGAATGCGTCTGATTTTATTTCTTTCATCATTGGATGTATATATGTGAGTAACACCGATGTACCGATGATGATAGACAGAATCTAGTTAATGAGCAGCAGCAATTATTTTGTGGGCAGTGGTGAAGCTGTCGTTTGGTAAGAAGAGTGTATTCAATTGTGTCAGTCTTGGGCAGCCCACAATCAGTTCCACAATCAGTTCCACAATATATCTTCGATAAATTATTGCTACTTTTGCAACCTATCAAACAGTTTTCAATAGGAATATTGGACAGCAAACCTGTAAACACATGTTTACAGGGTTCTCGTTTGTCATTACAAACTTAGTAGGGCTGAATTCAGTTTTGCAGCAAAATTTACTGAATCTATTCAATATATGACTGCGCTCTTCCATACCAAAGCTGCATGGATTTAGCTGCATAAATAACTGAACTGCTTAAAAAATTCTTCAAATTATTTGGTGTCGAACGGTAATATCATTTTTTAAAACACAGTGGGAATGCATTGTTACAGAACTTAAAATAAGAGAGAGAGGCCGCCAGTTTTACTAGAAATCCCTAAGAGCTCGATGAAAAGTCAAAAATTTAATATTAACATTAATTATTCTGTTTAAAATTAAACAAATGTGGAATTGACTTATTTCGTTCCATAATATATTTTTTTCTCAAGTATTGCAAGTAGCCCACTAGCAACTATATCAGTCAAAAATTGTATCCAATCAATTAAAAACAACCAAAATCATGAGGAAATCTATGTCAACTTTACTACCCAAAACAAGGAATCGCAAACTTACTTCAGGGAAAAGGTAACAATCCGCACTCAATGCAGTGATTTATAATTAATCAAAAGTGTCAATAAACACAGTGGGTCCGACCCACCCCATCCCTACGAACAACAACTCAAACAAAGTAATGAAAGCAGAAAAAAGTCAAGAGTAAAAGTTTACAAATTAACAACGGTGCCGGGACGAGGGTAAAGAGGCATTGGTGCCTGGCAGATAACACCACCCGCAACACCTCGCCATAAACCTCCCGACACACCACCCTGAAACTGTGCGCTGGCAAAATACGTATGCGTACATACCCCTTCCAGCTGTTTTGTCAATTGTCACGCGATTAAACAAACGCTGCAGGACACAACACACACAATCACCGAGTCACCCAGCATCCTCCCGCGGTCCTTGTGCGGTTAAAGCCAGCGGAGAACGAAAACTTTGCCAACAATAAAAAAACGGCAGTAATTACCTAATTTAAATTCAAACCGCAACCATGACGCAAGTAAAAGTTAAAGTAAAACAAAAAAAAACATCAACATCCAAAAAATGAAAATAAAACCATTAACCAAGTGGGCGGATTAATAACAGCAAACAACGAAGGAGCAAAAGTGTTGAAAGGACAGCGCAAATGTCGTTAAATGTTGTTGAAGTGAGTGGGAAAGTTTGCAAATCAAAAACGCTTTAAAATGCTTAAAGGGAATGCCGAGCTGTGGTTAATGTCGGATGTTGTGGCTGTCGGTGCAGACATGATGCTCCCAATATTTGCACATAAAATTAGGCAACAGCAACAACACTGAAATGTATCCTTCAATTTCAGTTGGAATTGGAAAATTTGAACGGAATTAATTTGTGAGTACATTTTCTAATGTTTCCACTGTGGATACTTTGGTAAGACAGGATATTTTCGAATGTACATTTTGGTGGAGAAATTCCAATTCTCACAGCTATGTTCTTTAAAGTGTTTCAATCCTAAGTCGTTTTAGCTGTAAGGTTCTAATGATAATAGATAAGGAGATTTAATTAAGACTAGATTTGCAAGATGTTGGCAGGATCCAGTTTGTCTTCACACAATACGAAACTTCACACTTTTGCTAGAAATTTTAATTCATCCTCGACCATTTTAGTATATATATCCACACCTTGCCACTATTATGTCAGTTACTTCAGTTTGCTCCTGCAACTTTGTGTCAAGGCCACTGGACTTGCGCGGCAGGCTTCAGGAAGACATTTGCGCCAACTACAGGTGAAAATTAATTTATTACACTTTTTGTTTGCTTGTTCTATTTTAAACTGCATCTTGAAGTCAATCATTGGAGAGTGAATGTTATCTATACTCTGGTATGAGAGGCCTACTTTCAACTGGAAATTTCTCAAAGAGCTATTGTAGGACTAATTTTGGATAACTTTTGCCTTCACAAATGTTTAATCTAATACTCAAAACTATATAAGAATAATAGGAAAACACTTACAAATTATCTCATACATAAATTTCAACTTGAAAATGAACCTACTTTTATGACAAGGAAAACCTAATCGGAACACCCTTCCATTGTGAGCCTTAAAAATAGATAAATCAAAATATATTTATAATAATGGACAAGTATAAGTGGTGGAGTAGTATAATTATCGAAAGGATAAGATGAAGTTACTGTCTGTAATTACATATATCAGTTTTGAACAAAAATACTCTACTATATAAGTGCCCATATCGCTGGAATGCTTTGAGCCAAAAAGGAAAATATATTTCATAGATTCTCATATACAGAATACATAAAACAATAGCAACTTTGTTAATAAAATATACTGACATAAATCCAGTGGCTCCTAAATACGTGATGTATATTTTAGTATTGTTGTTACAAGATAGATTAAATGACATTTTAAGGCGTTATGTTTTGACTGGCTTCCAGTTCATCAAACGCATTTCTGTGTAGTTATTCTATACTAAACAAAAATGAAAAATAGTTTTGTTAGCCCTGAGATATACTGCTTACGGGATTGAAGGTCATCAGTATGTCACAAAGTGACTGCAAAATATTTTAAAGTTATATAATAACATATATCAAATTTAACAACATATTTATGAAATATATCAAATAAATACTAATTTAGAAAACTAAACAGATATCATAGTCATCATACTTTTTATTGAAATCGGAAAACAGAAAATTATAATTAAATAACTTTAAATGCTTACAACAATTCCAAACGTTTAAAGCAATAATGTAAAAATTTGTTTCTGAGTGATGAAAACAATGTTTTGAATGTTTCAATAATTGTATGTATGTTTCAATAATTGTAATTTTATGCACTCTTTCAGCTTTTATGTGGAAATTTACAATAAAATATTAATGATTTAATGGGTTTGAAGTTCGTTGAACTAACGCAAAATTTTCAATATACATTTTTTTTTAAATTAAAAAATAAACAATTAAAACATACTTAGTTTAAAATGAATGTAAATTTTTGGAATTCAATTGAAAATTGAATTATAAGAAATTTTAAACATCTGAGAAGAGTTTGATTGCGTATGAGTAATTTTTATTTTCATATCAAAAGGTTATAATATATTCGCCACCACTGTATTAGTGGGAACACTTGCTCTGAGTGTGCTCTACAGTGATTATAACACTCTTAATTTGAGCATAGAAGAGCGTGGCTAGTAAAGTCTCTTTAAACAGCAGTTTTCCTTTCTTTATTTTGTTGTGTTCGAATCTACTGAGTACTGGAGTGGTTTAAGCCAAGGGTGAACTTGGTGTTTCATATATTAGTAAATAATATTGTAATTGATATCAAAATTATTTAAACGAAATGTTTTTGAAATTCGTTGAGTTCCTGTTATGTAAATGAAACGATACTATAAATAAAATACTTGATTAAATATGGAATTGGTTTGTGTGCCACTATTACTATGCAGCCTAGCAGAATTTATAGTTGGCTTTATACTGAAGTATGTTGTCTTAACACTCTTTTGGTAAAAGATTTTAAAAATATTTTAAATAATTTTTATAGTATTATATTTTGAAGGTAATCTCAATTTTTGGCCATCAGTGAAATACTTGTTAATAATAGACTTTTGTCGTGAAAATTCTGAAAAATGAAAATTATTAAAATAGTCCAGTCATATGGAAAGAGGAAATGGGGAATTGTTATAAAATCACGAAGCAATAACATAAGTTTCCAATTTTCATCCAATATTTTATGCAAATTAATACATTTCACAGGATCGATCTGTAAGAAAATCTGAAAGATGCTAGAAAAAATTTAAAAATAGATACTAGTAAATATATACGTATATTCATTCTTTTTGCAATCCTTTGCTTTTATATATGATCATTTGTTATATATATGAATCAATAATAGGAAATTTAGTAAGAATACTCGAACATATTTCATAGCTGACTATGTGCCCACTCCAAATCAGTTAAGCTAAGCTTTCAATTTTATTTGTATAATTTTTTCTACTATAAAAATTATTCTATAAATACAAAATATTGACAAGTTTATATTAATGAACCAATTACTTCAGCTATATAAATATAATTAATATATTTATAGTATAGTATCTGATTAACCGTGCTACTTGTACTTTCTTAAGAAATTTTAAGATAATCGAAACATTACCATCTTTATGGCCAGATTGGAGAGGTAAGAATTGGCATTAATAATTATTCGTTGCTTCAGAGTTTACATTTCCTTATAATAAAAATTAATAGTTGTAAACAAGTGTTTAGGACCAGAACACAATTGACATAGAGAGAGTGGAAGTTCCCTTAAATGCACCACCACGAAAAAGAGTAGAAGCTATACTCTTAGGCAGAGTATGACACTATGAAATCATTTTTAGTGAAGTGAATTTTACTCCCAAGTACTCAAGTGCCGTTAAAAATGCATTACAATGTTTTCAACCAGCTCAGAAATGAGAGCCGGATTTGCTGAAAAAGGTGATATTTACAAGAGCGCCACAATAAAATCTCCATAATTGATATTATGTTTATATTACGAATATTTGTGTAATAAATAAATATTAAATTTAATTTTTTTAATTTTAGTTGCTTTCATAAAATATATTATTATTCTGAAATCCTTACTATTTAATTTGTTTTTTTTCTTTAATTCGAAATTACCAAATATTGTAGATGTTTTTAAAATAGTCTGTTTTGAAATCTACAATTTTCCTTTTAATAATTATATAAACAATGCATTCACCAAATATGATTTGTGTTTCTAATTTCATAAATGTTAATTCAAATACATTTTCTTTCATGGCTCTATATTTGAAAGTTTATAATTCTTTCTCACTAAACCAAATATTTTATAATAAATTGTTTATTACTCATTCGCACTTTGTTTGTTGGGCATACGCTCTTCCAATCCCATTCGAAATAACACTCAAATCCAGACTTGATGGCGTTTCTATGAGAATACTATGGTAGGGAGCATTGAGTGTGGCCACTTGTACTGCACAAACAGATGAAAGAGTCTCAAACACTGTGTGCACTTCCGCACTTCACTTTCTGCTCAACAGCAGAAAACACAAACAGCAACACAAGCCAGCGAATTTGCTGCAGATTCAAATAATAGCATTCGTTGCTGACAAGAATCATAGAGTAATGCATGAATGCAAGCGACAGTGTTGCAGTACTCTGATATAAATGTGGGTAATATAAAATATTTGACTCAGTCTCAGAGGGTCGCAGGTTCAAATCCTGCCCCGGGCTTGGTTTCAAAAATGATTCGTTTCTCTTCGAGTCGAAGGCCTTAGTAGCTAGTACTCATTCCCCAGCCCTTTGCAGTCATAATTAATCATAGTGTAAGGTATAATAATAATAATAATAAGAAAATATTAAAATTTTAAAATATTTGAATTTTTTTTCTTCGCAGTATTAAAACATTAAACAAGTTTGTTTCAAATATTGAAAAATATAACAAATACGATTAGAACATCAGCTAAATTCAATAATTAATTAGTCTACCGCATTTATAAAGATTTTAGTTATATTTAAGAAAAACTAAACTATAATATAATATTTATATTTAAGAAAAAATATTTTCTTAAATCTAATTAAAATATTTTATTTTAATTATATTTAAGTAAAAATATATCAGTAAATACATCAAATATGGATTTTCGAAACTTTTACTAAATTCCTTTATTTTAAAACCCACATAAGCGATGTAATTATTGTATTAACATACGACGGAGAATGGGGATAAAAAAGCAACATTAAATGAAGTTTTTATTATTATTATTATTTTTATATTTAACACCATAAACAATTATGTATACAAGGGTTAGGGGCTTTGAGTACTCGTAACTAACTATTAAGACAAAAATAAAAAGCGAATTTTACAGTAGCATGTCTCTCACTAGACTACGGAGATGGATCTGTTGTAGTTCTAATTACATTTTATATAAGTTTTTTAAGGTCACCTTTTCTTCCAAGAATCGTGTATAATTTAAACTGATTGTAATGGACGGACTGAATTAAAATTAAACATAATAAAAATGTTTCGGAATGCATTCTGGTTTTGTGTAATAACTAATTTATGTTAACAAACAAGCTTTAAAAAATGTTGTAATAAAAATTACACAACCTAAACTAATTTTACAAAATATAAGAAATTTCAGCATCTTTCTCAATTAGATGTTGTCCAATAGCAAGTTGAATGACGAAAAATCATTAGTTATACTATATTCAGTCCAAAGTGATATCAAGTAATATTGGGTGGTTTCGTAATGTCGCCCAATATTATATTCAATATTAACTAGTTGAGCATACATTTTTCTGTCAACAATATTAATTCAATTACCTTGTAGATATTCCTCTTATATTACTAAAAATATGCATTTACAATAGTTTTTTGACACTGTTGACACAATAAAAGAGAAATAAAGGAGAAAGTCAGATAAGATTACAATTTATTATTTGTGAAAATCAGAAAATTGCTTTTAAGAGCCACCATAATTTTAAAATGTGTTTGTCTTTTTCTTATAAAACATTATTTTCTGTTTGTATATTGCATTCACATATTTTACAAAATTTTGATTAATGTTTAAATGATAGTTAATTGCAATAATAGCATTTGCAAACAGATTCTTTTTTCAAATTCCTAATGGATTTCGGATTATAAATGAATTTTGAACTATTAAACAATATTAATTCAACTTTATGTGAGAAGTTTCAATATCGATTTCGTAATATTGCAATATTAGCGTAATATGGTTGTGGTCTGAACTTCAATTTAGAATTATGTCCGACCTGTCACTCTTTCTATTCTATGAGTACTTCTTATATAAATGTATAATTTTTTATTATGATTGGAAATTGTATTGTTCCAACCTGTATAGTGGTTTACTTTAATATGCAGTTATGTGAATTTTTGTAGACCTCCGCGATCGATTGGTAACAACACTAATGAAGTTACAAATTCACGCCCAGGACTTGTCCTCTTTCTACATCATTCTACTTTTTTATTTCGCATTGCACACAAGTTTGATTGTGGTGGAAATCACTATGTCAGTAATAGTAATAAAGTATTTGTTAAATATGAAAATTATCGCAAAACAATTATTTCAGGAATTCTATACGAGTATTTATATTAATAACGCATTGAAAGCTTTTGTTATGTCAATAATGATAATTTCCTTAATCCGACATATATCATATTAACTATTTTGAACAAACTCCTAAAAAGAATATTAAAAGGAACTATTTATCGTTTTTGGCCATTATGTAATTTCCAAGAAAGCCTCAAAGTCTTGCTTCATTACGTTCCAATATAATTTATAGTGTACATTTAGATGAGAGGTCATTTTTGAGGTGGATTTTTTAATGGTGGCTTGTTCCAAATATAATTTTTCGAAGGATACCCAGAAAAACAGGGAAATTCATCGATATATTTTTTCAGTTATTTTTACTTTACCTACACTCTACTACTCTATTTACTGTTTCCTGTCTTCAAACTGAAAACCGTGAAAGAAGCGGGGTCCTGAGGTACAAAAGGGGTAAAAAAAGTTACGAAAATAGCAGGGAGATATATCGCGTTTCGAAATTCAACTGGGAGCGAATTTACCCCAATTGCACACAAATGCAGCACTGACCTCCGTTTGCACTACGATGGCATAATGCACGCCACATGCCTTCAATCGCATGGCGACTCGTTCGTTGCTCTCGCATTTATGCCGCCGACTGCAAAGCGATTTCGTGCATTGCTCTTCGTTCGCAAGTGCGCTTCGTTCCTAACATCGTAAGTTCGTGTGCAGTTCGTTGCTTTGCAGTTTTGATTTTGTTTTTGTTTTATAGTTGTTTTGCGCGTTTTTTTTTTTGCCTTTGTTAGCACGAGAATGTGCTGCTTGCAGCTCGAGTGCAGCAACGAATGAAATTTAACTGCTCGTATTGTTGTTGTTGCTCGTTTGCTAGTAGCGTGCTCGTGTGACGATTTAGAGCGGCTTGCAGCAAATTTTACTCATAATTGCAACAGTTCGGCAGCTGCACTCGTGATATCGTACATAACGCCAAGCTGTGGTTGTTGTTGTAGTTGTCTTTGTTGTTGCTACTGCTTCTGATGCTAGTGTTGCTGCTGCTACCACTATTGTTGTTGCTACCTTTGCGATTCAACTATTTTCTGCACTATTTCTGCTATTGTGGTGCTGCTGCTGCCCTGCTGTTCTGCTCTGTTCTGCTCTGCTCTGCTGTACTGTGCTGTGCTGTTGTGCTTTTAGCATTTGACCATGTTAAGAACATTGCTACCAATTCAGTCTAATAGCGACAACGTGTTCGATCGGTCGCGCTACTACGCTAAATTTTCCCCGCTGATTTTTTGAAATTAATAGCAAACAAAAAAAAGCAAATTTTGTTTGCCGCTTTTAATCGCTTACACAATAACAACACACACAAGCATTCCAGTTAAACAAATACACATACGCCGCCAGCTAAGCCGAAATAGATTGTATGGTAATTGCAACTTTTTTTCCATAATTACCGTTATAACGTAACGGAACGTAAATACCAAGCAGCGGTATTGAAGCGCAATTGAAAAGCACACGCGCTTAAGCCCAGTTCTGTAGCACCAGGCTTCAACCAAGCGGTGTCCCAGCAGTGCAGTGCGGTGTCTCAGCGGCAGTTCGCTTCGGTGGCTTTATTGTTGGTTTCTTTCGCTGGTCTCAAAGTGTCGATCGCCTGCGCTAAGCGATTCGAATTTGCGCGTTTTCCTCGTCGTAAATCACAGATTAAAGCAAAAACACGGCAAATTGTTAAAAGTATCTGCACGGAAAACGAAAGTGTTAACGAAAAGTAATAAAGAAAAGTATGTTTTTTATTTCATAGCGCAAAAAAAAGAATTATATAAAAAATTAAATACTCGTTTGAAGTGAAGACAAAAATGCAAAAAGCAGGCCTCGCTTTGAATGAATTTTTTGCTATTGAGTAAGTGAGAAACAAGTAAGCACAGATTTGCAGGTCTAAGCCTAGCACACACATACACACAGAAACTGGCGGCATGTTCCCCCAGTTTCATACCAGTGACAGTGTCGTTTGAGTTTAATTTCTCCTTCCTTCACTGGAAAAACTGACACAGAAAGGTACAAAAATGGCAATGTTGTCACACAATGTAAACTGGACAGTAAGTCATTCTCAAATGTTTATGAATGCTTATTGCATTTCGCCGGCCCTCGTGAAGTGGACGCACAGAACATCAAGCAAATAACTGCAGTTGACCATTCAGCTGAGATTTCTTTTGTAACAAATATTAAAGTTCACTTCATGTTTAGACGTGTTTTGTTTTTTACTTAATTAAATTGAACTGTTTTTAATATTCTAAAACTTGTCCAATTTCGATCAAACATTGGCCCTATTTAAGTAGAGAAAACTTGCCTGTTAGAATAAAGAAAATATAAAAATTATTGCTCAAAAACCTCAGCACTTTGTGATCTTGATCATCATATTTTTTAACAAATTTCTTTCCTTGTTTCAATTACTCTATTCGGTGAATAAAAGCTGTAATTTTTAGTAGGTAGAATATTGAAATTTTAAATGTAAACAAACATTAAATTTAAAAATATTGACAATAATAATAAATTTCCCCTTTCCGAAATTCTTACAAAAAAATTCTTAGAATGAAAAATTTGTAGATTAACACAAATTGTTTAAAGTAATTGGAAATATTTTCCACACATTTTCTTCTTAACTCGTTTCATTAAAATTATTTTTAATTTTGCAATGAATATTAACCACAATCAAGAACTTATCGTATTGCAATTACAAAAAAAATTCATCAATCACATTTAGTTATTTATTTTCAAAATGCGGGAGGTCAAGGTTCAACTAGGACCCTCGAGCCAACAATGATGATGATGATTCTCAGACCGTTTATAAATAATTAAATAAAAATGAATAATGTAATGAAGCCATCTCTTCTGATTACGGGATATACTAAAATAAAAGCCTAATGCCGTTTTTTGCATATCCTAAATTTTTAACGGTATAAACTATTGTTTCGTGGTAGATTAATTAATATACTCGTAAGTGAAATAATTAATTTATAAATAATAAATATATATACATAATTATTCACTTCAGCCTTTCCATGACATGAAGTCTTCAAATACCGTATTCATTACTCAGCTGCCTTCAAAAAGAACAAATTCGGCAATTATATAAAAAAAATATTAGCTGAGTGTTTTTGACTAAGTTACCGCTCCTTCGTTAAAAGTTATATTAGCTGGGTTAAAGATTCAAATCACCCCTATCCCAGCCAATAAAGTGAATATTTCGTACCCTTACAGTTTATTTATAAAATACGTTTTATGCTTTTGTGCATGTGTTTGTTGAAATGGCTTGCTTCGAATCAGGCTCAACTTCAGTTACTTCAAGTTTTCAGAAGACTAATAAGTTCTAATATTTGTATTTTGTATTCAATTCTTGTTTGATCATTATTCCATATTATTTTCTATGACATCTTTATTTTTATTTTAATATTTTGTAAAAATTTATTTAGTTTTAATTTTTCATTTACAGTTGTAATTGTCAAAACATTATTAATTTGATTTTTTGTTTACATTAAGAAAAAATTATATATAAATGTTTTATTTTTTATTTTCTTGTATTTGTTTTGTTTTTCTTGTATTTGTTTTATTTACTATTATCACCAATATTACTCATAAATAATTTCACAATTTTTTGTATATTTGTATATACCTTAATTTATTTTAATTTGAGTTTTGTTGACCTTAATCTTTTACTTGAAAATTCAATTATATTCATATGTATCTTTTATATTTTTTTGAATACTTTGAATTTGTTACATAGTTTTTTTTTAAAATTATATTAATTTTTTTTAAATATACTCCTATATAAGATATTCTCAAAATTATGCAATTACTAGGGAAGTTTTGAGTCTGTTATAATTTTACTGAAAATTGTGTTCTGTTATCTTTCAGATTCATTGCAATTTAACATGAAATTTTAACTTTATTTTTAATAGATAATTATTTATTTTGATTTCAAATGGTTATTTTATTAAGTCTGACTAGATTGTTTTTCACGTAACATATACAATTATTGCTCACAACCATACTGAAGACCAAAGATAAAAGCTTGATTGGTATTTTCGAACATCATTATTTGGAGAATATAATTAATCAAAACTGGCTCCTTCTATAGAATCTAAACATAGGAACACCCAGTTGTGGTAGGAGCTGGAATTGTAGGGCGAAATTTCCAAAAGCAATTGCAATGGGAAAAACAGCTTCCATTTTTCAGGCGGAGGTCCACGCTTTACAGTTATGTGCTAGAGAATATCTACGCAGGGGTACACGCAACACCAAAATATGCATACTCTCAGATATCCAGGCAGCTCTGAAATGATTAATAAACTTCTCATTCCAATCAAAGCTGGTCTGGGAATGCTCTAAACTCCTCAATACTCTGGCAGCGAGCAACTCTGTTACGCTAATGTGGGTACCGGGACATGAGGGACATGAGGGCAACGAAATGGCAGACTCTTTGGCAAAAAGGGGTGCAGACACTGCCTTTATAGGTCCAGAACCATTCTGTGGGGTAAACAGTAGTTTCACAAATAACTTTTTGTGCGAACAGGAAAAACGAGATCTGCTAAACTACTGGAGAGCCCAAAAAGGCATGCAGTAGTCGAGACTACTCATTGATCCTGAACACATCAGGGTATCTACCCTTCTTTAAACCTCAGCAGATATGACATCACACTCTATACTGAACTTCTAACAGGACACTGTAGACTAAACTACCATCTGAAAAAAAGGCGTAGTAGAAGACGATTCCTGTCGACTCTGTCAAGAGGAGCAGGAAACAGCAGAAAATTTTCTATGCACTTGCCCAGCGGTGACAAGACGCAGACATAATTACCTAGGCAGTGGGTTCGTGTCTCCAAATCACCTAGTTAAAATTAAGCCCACAGCAGTTACGAGATTTATAAATAGTCTAGGACTGTTTTAGTTGGGTACGAGGCTGCACAATAGATCTCTTAGGTCGCGGTGTTCATTTAGCCTTTGAATAATAATAATAAAAATAGGAACACACAAATAGAGCTGTGCCTATTTACTTTCAGTACTCTTGACAATTTAATGCCGATTTTGTATTACAAAAGCAAATTAAATTAATTTAAATTTCTTCTTCTGCCAAAATTAAATTAATTTAAATTTCTTCTTCTGCCAAACTTTTGAAAGTTATGCAAATCAGTAATAAGCATCTGGGGTATAGCTCCAAGTCTTTCTAACTTCCACAATTCCTGTAAGGACTTTATTTGTATATTATCATAGTTACTTTGCACTACTCAATATCAAATAAATTATTGAAGAGGTCAAAATATTTGCATGGGCCAACACAGTTCGGGGATGTTTTCACCTCAGTGTTTGAGGAAATTTACTTCATTATTCAGCTTCGAATTTTCCAGTTTATTTTAATTCAATGTGAAAATTTCAACTTTAATATTCCATTTCTTTTTGAAATCTAAACAAAATGTAAATTACGGTTTTACATATTTAATTACTTATTTGTTTTTTAAAATATCTTTAAATTGAAATTTTGATTTAATTGCTACTTTATTTACACCGAATTTTCTTTCCTTAGAACTTTATTCCTAATTCCAATTCAAATTTAAGTTTTATGTGAAATTTCATTTTAATTTATATATATATATATATATATATATATATATATATATATATATATATATATATTATATATAAATTAAAATAAATATAATATAATAATAATATAAATATATATATATATATATATATATATATATATATATATATATATATATATATATTATGTTAATTATGTATTTCAAATTTTTTTAATACAATGTATTATTTTCACTTTCAATTTAAATTTTATTATTTATAGTTTTATTTTATTATTTTAATAATACTTTTGGTGATAATAATTTATTTTCATATTCCTTCAAATTTAATTTAAATGCATTTAATTTCTTTGAAATTCTTAAATTTATTGATAATAATCACAAATAAATGAAAATAAGTTTAAATAATTAATAATTTTAATTTATTTACGAATTATTAAAATTTTTAGTGTCTTTCTTGATTTACGTTTAATATTAATTTTGAGTTTCGTTTTTAAATTTTGTTTTAATTATTGTTTCTTTATTTTTTTAGTTGCTTGATTTTCATCCTGCAGAGAGACCATTGCTTGTATTTGTTACCCTGTCCTTTGACTATTGCTTCTGTGCTTTGGCACTTGTATGAGTCAGGCACTTCCGCATGCCATACTCCCGCCTATTGCCCGTCCCGGCCAAGACAGGTTGGGTTCCTGAGTGTATTGCCATAAATTCCATGGTATGAGCAAAGCTAAGAAATAAATAAACAAATAAAAACCGAATGTGCGAATCATAGAAAACAGCAAAGAGAGCAAATGGCACAAATGTTCGGGTGGGAACATTTTATGGCACCTTCTGCGATCTGAATTTATGGAGCTGCATATGTGTTACGATTACACCGGTGCCTTTCACAAATCCAGTCAGCGCGCTTTATTTACTTCTTTTATTTTAATATGATTCAATTTAAATTAATTTATTTCAACAAATGTCGAATTGTTTATATTTTATTATTGACAACAATAAAAGTTACTAAATGCAATTTTCTGTTCCAGTTGCATGCTTAGTTTCAAAGTGTAGAAAAATAACAAATAAACAAAAACTAAATTAAAGTTTTTCTGCGAGTTCTAAATAATATTTCAATAATAACTTTAGAAGCAACAAATAATAAATTTTCGTTTGCTCTGTATGCGCGCTAATTAAGCAAAACTAAAAGGAAAATAAAAACAATTTTTAAAGTTACAACTAAAATACTAAATAAACAGCAGCCAGAAACGGCAGCAACAGCAACAACTGCAGCAGTTTCGGCGTTCAACGATTTCTTGCAGTATTTTGCCTGCCTGCGAGTGTAAATTTTCAAAGTAAGTTCACAATTTGTTTAATATCAAACTTCTCCGGCAACCATTCGACCACGATTGCTGGAAATGTGTTCAGAAGCTTATTAAAAAGGTCTCTGGCAGTTGTGAGTAGCATTTTAAATAATAAAATTTAAAGAGAAAACACAGGCAGATTCCTTATGTTTTATTGCAATCAGTTTAGACGAAGAGGACCGCTGGACATTTGGCTCAAAAATATAGTTGTGCGAAAAGCATTGCGGTGATCAAAAATCAGCTTCAGATATTTATTTAGTTAATTATTATTTACATATTATATTTATTATACATTAATTACACAGTTTTAATATTAACTTTGTGTAATTGTAGCTTTTGTTAGTGATGTTATTAATTTCCAAACCAAACCAACAAATTAAATAATTAAATAAGTAATAGTTCCATAAACATTTCATCAAATTTCACTTAAAACAAATTTATTTATTTCACGCATTTCACGGTGTTAATGTTGTGAAATTTTATTTTATTCTTCTCTTCATTGTTAATTTCGAAACCATAACATTCAATTTGAATAATAAATAAGTGTCCTTTCTTTCACCAATATGTCATCAATTTCCAAGTCTTATAAGAAGTTTAGTTGCGTCGATTTTACATCATAAATAATGAGAATCAGAACTTTGCTGAACCCTGCAAAGCAAAATTTTGAGCGGGCTACCGAGTTACAAATTCGAAAATGAAGGTTAACTGTCTAAAGAAAAGTAAAAAAAAACTTGAACCTGGAAAAGTGTTGAACCATAAAAAATGTTTTACAATGTGGAGGTTTTAATAACCACAATTATCAATAAAGTTTGAATCGGTTGACTCTCCAAAATGTTTGCAGCACTGTGTTAAGGAGTAGAGTCGCACACAGATATGTGATGATATTATGTGGAATTGAATCATAATAGTCGTAAATAATCATCACAAAGAAACTAAAACTTGCAGCTTGAAACTTTATCTGGTGACAAATCTCCATGCTAAAGTTTGTTCTTTGTCACAATAACCACAATTATCAATAAAGTTTGAATCGGTTGACTCTCCAAAATGTTTGCAGCACTGTGTTAAGGAATAGAGTCGCACACAGATATGTGATGATATTATGTGGAATTGAATCATAATAGTCGTAAATAATCATCACAAAGAAACTAAAACTTGCAGCTTGGAACTTTATCTGGTGACAAATCTCCATGCTAAAGTTTGTTCTTTGTCACAATGGCTTCATTTGACTGCTTCAGAATTATTATGTCAGAAAAAATTGTCTAATTCAACAAAATTGACTCGGACTATTCCACCAATTTCATTAAAAATACACCATTTACTATCACTAAATTCTACTGCCATCTTTTCAACAAAACAGTCTGCACAGGCATTTTCCACGTAGATTTAAAATTATCTGAAGTAATCCATTATTTACGAAAGGAAATCAAACAACTATAAATAATTATAGGTTTACTTCTCTTCTTCTCTAATGGCTAATATTTATTTTTTGAAAAAGCTATGAATTTTTGAGAAAGAAAACAGTTTTTAGCTGATTGCCAATTCAGAGTTGGTCAGAATAGTATTGTAAGGAGCTATATTAAATATTGACACATATATGAAATATAATATGATTGTGTTAAACGATTGAGACAATTTTTGTTGGCACCCTTGGGTGAAGCCAATTACAGCATGTTATTGAATAAACTCCTTAAATATAGTTTCAAAGAAGTCCCTTGAGCATTTCTAAAAGAAAGCTGTGAAGTAAAATCAATTGAAAGTTAAATTTTGGTTTGAAATGTTTCTTAGCTTTCACATGAATTCTGTTTTGAAAAAGGATTTCCGTATAATTTTGTTGATGACATGGCTTGGTCGTTAGTTTGTGATTATTTTTTGAAGATTGCTGGTAACCTAACTCATGATTTGAAGGCATTAAATCTCTGGTTTAAAAATAATAAATTAGCTATAAACGAGAAAGGCATGTCTTTTAAAGTAAACAAGGAGGAAATTCATTTCAGTCTCAGAGCGAGAAATGCAAATAAATTTTTAACTGACGAAGTTTGTAAGTTCTCACTCGACTCAGAAACTTCCTATAGGACTTAGTCACGCTTGAAAAGTCCTTTTACTATTGAACGATTGTTGACCATTTTTATAATATAATATAGTCTAACGCGCTTAAGAAGCTAGTCTCAAAAAAACGTTACTTTTATAAACTCATTGACTAATATAATCTACATTGATCTAAGGTTATCTTCGAATGTCTGCTTCGTATTTGCGGAATGAGGCTCAACAATATGGTTGTGGTAATTACTAAGTCCTGTGATAATTGTCTGTGAGGAAGTTTCTAGTAAAGTGGATTTACGTTTTGCATTTTAGTTGATAATGGTGATTTGGCGCGGAATAGAGGTTGGCCTCCCATATGACTTTTCCATCACACCATTTTTTTTTATACTATTCTCACAAAGTAGAGTCAATCAAAATATATTGTTGCTCGGATTCCCGGACTTGGAAGGTATTTCCAATTTCAAAAGGTAGAACTTAATTTGAAAGTCCAACTCATATTCACAAAATAATCTCAATTGTAGGTACATTTGTTAAATAGAAGATGATAAATATTGACTAGTCAGTTCGAATTAGATCATAGTTCACAATATACATCACGAATTGTTGCTTTAAAGGTAGATTTAGTTATATATACAAGTTCCATATTAATATGAATATTATCAAATATATACGAAGTTATTTAAGTTGTTCTGAAATCAAGCTAATGTCACAATTGCAGTCCTTTTATAATACTACTGCAACTTACTAAAACAAAACTAGCTTTATTATTATTTATATTATTATATATTATATATAATCAAACAATTTTATACAAAATAAGTATTTTTGATTATATGATCCTATGTCGGCAAATACTATTATTACTAGAATCTTTAAGATCGTAGTGAAAAAATTCACTGTACTGAGTTTAAGAATAGGAAGGTAAGTAAGGCGGCCGCCCGAAGGGCGCACTTAGGCCATCATTGACCCCTTGTGTGTGATACCGCATGACCCATCAGGTCCCATCCCTTTCAAAAGTCCAGCCATTTGGAGCTTTTAATGGAGCTGTTGATGGACCTAATCTTTTTATTTGAGATATTTCCCAAAGAGTGCAGATTGTAGTCGCCTAGGAAAGTGCGCCTCCTTCTGGACAAAGCTGGACACGTGCATAACAAGTGTACAGTGGACTCTTCCTTCTCCTCGTCCATGCAACTCCTGCAGAAGTCGTTAGAGGCAATCCCCAGCCTACACCCGTGAGTGCCCAGAGTCCAGTGAGGACACTAATCACGGAACCAATACTTCGTTTATTTAGAGCCACTAGGGTTTAAGAATTAAGCAACAACAATAATTAAATAATAATAATACCAGTTCCATAGTTTGCAGTAACCGATCTAAACGTATATGTTGTTACATAGGAGCTGTATATAGTATACTCGTATTACTAATTGGTCGATGATTCGATTGAGTCAGTTAATTCAAACACTTTTGTTTGATAACTTAGTTTAATTTTAAAGAAATATTCCCCAAGATTGTTTACAACAGAGTTTATCGGCATTTTTACAAGTTTAAATTAACATCTATAGTAATGTTATCAACTCCAAATCCACACCACCTTTGCAAGCAAGTATTCTTTTTTCAATTCCGCACGAGATCATAGCAACACATTCCACAACTTAGTCCATTTCGGCATAAAGCATATCATCCTTAATTAGTTCTTATTTAAAAACAACTCTTTATGACTTTTGTTTACGTCCATTTACGTATGACTTTTTGTTCTATTATAATAATTAATGACTCTCTCTTCTCAATAAATACTTCTATTTAATCACTAATCATCTTTCAATGTCCCAGCTATGCTTATTTATTTATCCAGTTAACCTTATTTATTTATGTATGACGAAAATATTTTATAGCTAAAATATTTGTTGAACTATGCTGATAAATGTACTGGTAGAGTTGTTATGTAAGGATAACGAGGACTACATTGGATACATATAATCAAACAATAACCACGGGAGATGAACGTGGGCGTGACTCTAAACATATTACTTTCCTATTTAGCATTAATTTGTAAACTCCAATTAGGCACCATTGTACAGTGTATTTTATTATTATAAATTGTATATAGATATAAAAGTAAGTGTATATATATATAAAAGTAAGTGTATATAGATATAAAAGTAAGTGTATATAGGATAGTAGGGGTGGCAGTAGAGATACCCTCTAAATTGTTTGTTTGAGGCAGTACCGTGGCACTGTGAATTTCAAATAGAATTCAACCACAAATATTTAGTATAGCTTTTTAAATCTTTTTTGAACTATAGGATAAAAGGAATATTGCGACATATAATGATGCAAACTTCATATTTTTCGGTAAAAGAGTTGAAAGCTAATTTAAAACACAAAATCTTCACAAGTACGCTTAAATCTTAAATCGTTATTTAGTTTTAATGATGCTACTCAAATAGAAGTATCTGATTCTACCACATGCTATCTATTTATTTATATACACAAATTCCAAGGAATTCATTAAAAATCTGAAATCTAGAACTCATAAGGAGCTAGAATCAAACGCTAGTAGCACTTATAGGAAAAACAAGAAAACAAACTCGAATGAAGTGAGGTCTCTGACTGACAAAAAAAAAAAAAAAATATTTATATCGTTGCCTCTTCATCGAGATTTACTGACAAGATAAACTTCCTTATGGATAATAACTAATAATCTAATATCACAGTAAAAGTAAATTTAACGAACATTTAAACAAAAGTTTTCTTTCGCTTAATATAAATTCAGGTGTTGAGCAACAAATTGTTACAAGTTGTTACTTATTGTTATTATGTAGATCGTGTAGACTAGGCTATTTAGTTTCCCGTCGGCAATTGTTATAGAATTGTAAATTCATAAGGGAAATAATACGTTTTTTATAGACTAGAAGCTTATATGTTTTTATACTTTTATACAAATTTTCCCAGCACATCTCCAGCTCCGAGGTGAATATAGCAAATTAAATGCATTTAACAGGTTTTATACAATGGAACGTTTTTAATATCACTGGAATTGCAACTACGACAACCATTGTATTGAGTTTCATTCCGCAAATACGAAGCAGACATTCGAAGACTACCTTAGATCAATGTAGATTATATTAGTCAATGTCTTTATAAAAGTAACATTTTTCGAGACTAGCTTCTTGAGCTCGTTGTCTTTTTTTATTATAAACTTTTTTTATTTATTGAATTGTAAGGCTAAGAATATTTTCTATTATCTTAAAACTAAAATCTAGAGCAATATTAAAATCGGTTTGGATATTAGCATTTCTTACGTATTAGGGACCAACAGACGATATCTTCCAAGCTGAGGGGAAATAGCCAATTCGAAATATTGCGGTAAACAGTTGTGGTAATATTCTAAACTATGTGTGTCAGGTAACTCAGCTATCATTTTGCCAGTAATTATTAGGCAGCCTGGAGATTTTTTCCGTTCCAATATTGAAAAAAAAAAATGTTTGGTTGATATGATTCTGCACATTTTATTTAAGTTCCTTTGTCTTTTGCTAGTGAAATTGTGTTTAACCAATATTGGGTGACCAGAAGTGGAATTATGAAATTGCTCGTCGAAGGATATGGTTGAAATACTTTTTTCAAGCGATAAGCAAACGCAAAAGCTCTATCTCTGTCACTACTGAACCAACACAATTACCCAATCTAAGTGGTGGCTCCGGTTATTTTGGATTTTGTATGTTTTGTTTTACCTCCCATAAGGAATAGTTAAACTTACTTATGTAGGAGATAGTTTACTCGTGTAGGGTTTTTGAATGTTTTTCCAGGTCTTCATGAAAGTCTTTTTTGAGGCGCCTATTGGATAACGAGTAGTTCTGTTTGGTCATAGACTATCTGTGTTTTGCCATTCTCGTCTTCTGCAACTTTTCGTGCAAGGCATATTCAATTACTAAATCTCGGTGATATTTTATTATATTCTATTGGGGTGATATTCCCTTCAAGAAACTCAATTCCTATAGTAGAGGCTTGCAGTAGTCTTTTCCGTAACCTTGAGAAGCGTAGGGTTTTATTCGTTCTCTTTTTATTATCCCAGTACCAACTTCGGCCTTCCCATCAGGATGATGCGCCATATGAACTTATAACCAGGAACGAAAAATTGAAATTAGTTCCTAAGATGGGTTTCCGAAACAACCATTACATCAATTTTGTTGGCGGATAAAAAATGTGCTATTTCTAGGGCTCGATATAAGACTAAAATGAAGCCTGAGGTAGGTGAACACTATTGACAGAATTGATAGGAGATTAGGATATCCTGCTGTCCCCTTCATAGATATTTCAATTGTAGGTTATTTTTCAAGTTAGGTTTGTGAATATGAATAATATTTAGAGGATGTCTGGATGCGTTGAAATCAAACCGTATTCCGCAGTCATTGGATAATGAAGGTTCATTGGAGAGATCCGAAAAAAATTATATTTCAAGGGCTGAAAGGTAGATTCAAAAATGAGCTGAGGTGATTTCCGGAGGAGACTGAAATAAAGGAAACTAAAGTCTGTATAAAAATGAAAAACTAATTTTTATCTTAGATTTTGAATTGGAAGGAGAAATAATAAGTCACAATGTTTGGACCAATGGTCTCTTTCTTGAACGTTGTCATAGTGCTGGCTTATATGAATAAGTAGACCGTCTCAATATGTCCAGATCGTCTAAATATGTCCAGTCCCAATATAACCATATTCTGTAATATCACATTAGAGCTTTTTGTACATATGTAGCGACATCCGATGTACGGGTATATTTTACAACTGATTTTTGATAATTTACAACAGTTTACTATGAATCTCATATGAAGCAGAGTAAGGAAAAGTTGTTGCCAGATTCTATATTTCTCTTCTTAGCCTGAACTGATAAGCTGTGAACTACTTCAAAATATCATATAGTATATTGTACTAAGTAATCAGTAGCCATTTGTCAGTGTGACAGAATATCAATCAAGATATTTATAACTATTTTGAAACTACATGTTTGAAGCATACCACACCTTCTTCTGCACAACTTGCAACAAAAAAGTCATTCCATAAATCTGGATCTAACGGAAATGTAAAAGAAATTCTGTCACCTATACTTTCACCAATTTTCAGTTTCTTGTTTTGAATAGCTTAAATTGGTTTTAGTTATAAGGTAAACCAATACAGAGCATTGACTCATCTCACTCCACGTCATGTCAACAACAGAGCATCCATATAAGTGCTAAGTTTTTACATTACAAAGCATAGAAAATATGTGGTACGTTCTCCTAATACCAGCGGCAACTGGTCACTTGGTTCCCTGATGTGATCCGCATAAGCTTTGTATGTGCCCATACAGTAGAGAGAAAGAAGTTTTGTACAACTTCTAGCACTGTAACCGGAAACAAAAAATAAATAATTTAAAATGTTGCTCTAAATTGTAAGTATTAGACCGACAGAGCCATTCTTCCCTATTCCTTCTATGTATTGATGCTTATCTTAACTTGGGTTCATCTTGCATGAAATTCAAGACGGACCCCCCTATCGTAAAAACTAGGAACTCCTGGTCTAGAATTACCAAATACGAAGCTAAAGCTCTGGATAAATACTTTGATATAACATTTAAATATGCCAGTGCCAGTAGCACTATTTCGGAGCATCACAATACCGCCTGTGACGAAACAAATATACCAACAAGAAAAGTATCTACACAAAAAATAATGGACGCAATTAAAAATTAAATTGAGACCAAAAAGTCTCCAGAAGATATCCTGATAACTGGAGAAACCCTCAAAGAGCTACCCGACAGTGCAATATGCAATGTAAGGCACATCTTTAATGCAATACTGAAAAAAAAATATTTCCCTAAGTTATGGAAAGTATCCAACATATTGGCCATCCCAAAGCCAGACAAAACGCTGCAAAATGGACCTCATTCAGACCGATCAGCCTTCTACGCACTATATCGAAACTGTTGGAAAAGTTACTCCTTAACCGTCTGGACACAATCTTAATGAACTTCAAAGTTATACCTTAACACCAATTCGGATCTCGTCGACAACAAGTACATAGAGTTACCAAAAAAATCTTGTCAGACCTGGATGATAGAATTTTCTGTATAGCCGTCATCGTGGATATTGCAAAGGTGATTGTACAGGACTGTTTGCGAAGTGGCTTATAATGTTCACTTGACGCTGGAAAGCTACCTCACCGACCGACTTTTCTATGTTCAATTTTAGAATGCTTGCCCACAATTACTCAAAGTAACTGCTGGCATCACCCAAGGCAGCGAACTAGAACTAAGATTATATCTCATATTTAATTTGATATTCCCAAGAAAAACAAGAACGCCGCTATGATTCCAACATTTGCGGACGATAATGTCATCATTAACTCACATACTAGTATGTAAAAGCAGCAATCACATCACAGAAATTTTACATAAATTCCTGGATTGGTTCCGCTAATGAGGTATCCATAAATGGGGACAAAACAGTACAAGTAATATACCTTGGAATGCATATAGAGACCATACTGCCATGGATGGAACATATTCTCAAAAAACCTGAGCTAATGAAAATGAACTTTGGACAATTATATTGGCTGCTAGGGAACAACTCGAAACTAACAACCCGCAATAAACCACTAAATTAGTTTTAAAACAATCTGGACTTAAGGACTACAAATTTGAGGCACCGCCAGCAAAACCAATGTCGAAATTATTCAAACGTTTCAATCTACAAAATTCTGCAGAGCATTATAAATGCTCCTTGGTATGTACCTAACGACGTAATACATCGTGATTTAAAGTCCTCTGGTTCACGAGGAGATAATAATAAAGATAAAAATTATCTTCTCTTTCATCCTAATAATGCATTAAACCATATAGTGAAAAAGAAAAACTCCACTAGACAGGTCAGGCCATCAGACATGTGAAAGCAACAGAGACATTGATATGGCAATAGCCTTAGAAGCAGTAAAATCCCCTATATATGTATATATTCTAAACATTACCCTATTACTGGGAAACTGTGAAATGAAAAGAAAAAAAATGGATATCTGGCTCTATAGGTGGCGTGGCAGTTTATATATCTCACTGATCAATAACTTTCATACTCCAAATGTGCGTTAATATGGGAAATTTTATTAGCATATCTTGAATAGAGCTTGAGCTATGCGTATTTTAATAATGGACGTGGCACTAAAATTAAACCACTCAATTATCTTACTCTCTTATAAAAGCACTATATCCATTGTCTAAAATTTTTTGAATAAACCTTACATAGGACCACAATTATAAATATGTGCGTGCCAATAAAAATATACATTTCACACAGACTATCATCAAGCGGTACACAATTTTATTATTATATCGGCACCAGGGTTGAGAACATTTTAAATGAGATGTAGGCGAGTCCTTCCTGATACTATGATTCTCCGTTTTAACTTCCATCCAAAAATCTAGTTCATGTTTAAAATCTTGGAAACTTTCTTGTAATCCGTCCACATTTTTTAACGAGTTTAGTATGAGTGAAAATTACATTACGGTTAAATTGGAGCATTAATATAATATTAAATGGCTACTGCCATTAGGTAACCACATTTGCTGATATGGGATGTAAGCATGGGAAGTACGATTTGGTTTGCATAGCAATTTACTTATGTCTTGAAGCTCAGGTAATAGTTGTGTGAAGTTGTTTTAAAATATCTAATTTTATATTAAGAACTCAAATTTATAAGCTTATTATTTACAATAGTACTACTTGGGAATGCATGCAGGTACATATTCGCAGCTATAACCATTAATTCCAGAATACGATAAAGCAGAGTCCTCTGAATATTATTTCACATGTTGTTCATCAGCATTCTGCATGGGCATATACGCAACTTGGGAGCTTATTAAATAAATTAATATGCTTATAAATAATCATAAGTTAAAAGCACTCTGGTGCTTTCAGACGTTCCTGTTTCCTGGACTTTTGGGATCATCACGGCTTTACAAAACTAATATGCGGCCAGTATATGAAGTCCTCTTAAGTAAAATTAAAGCAGCGTACTTAATTTTAGGCAGCTGTCACACTGCAAGATTTTTTCAAACCTTGCACTGAATGAAAACATTCGAATCTTTTGATGCTGACTAAAATATATTAATTTAGGTTTGAATTGAATTTCTCGTTCTTAACTGAATACTTAAATAAAAACAAAACAATCCCAGCAAAAATAAATAAAAATTGTCTAAGGACAATCCACAATCTTAGTACAATTACATCTGTTAGTTCGAAATGTTACTATTTGAAAAACGGGAATTCAGAAAGTCACTATAAAGTATTTTATACGAAATAGTAGCGATGCACAAAGCTCCGCAAGAGTTTGAAAGCAATTTTAATCTTCCAATACCAGCCGAAGTAGCATCTTTCGCCTTTACCTTCACTATGCTGATGAACTTCAAGTAGCTTCAATAGTAATCGAGTCGAATATAGAATTATTTAAGGTCCTTGGCGATAAATATATTCTTGGAAGAGATTTCAATGCAAAACAAACCTATTGATGTTCACGATTTATAACGTACAAAGGTCAAGAACCGCTGAAGCCTCTTCATATGACTGGATAAGACACCCCACTTGATTGCTGACCACAAAAAAATTCATTGAGTTATTCATATAAAATTTTAGATAATAGATAGATAGATAGATAAATAGGTAGAAGTGGGGTAGTCCGGTAAGCCGCCGAAGGACTCAGGCATTGCCCATTGTACTGCAAACCTAGGAAAATATTTAGGGGAAAGGAGGGATAGCGGATTTTGGAAAGGAAGTTGCACCTTTTCAGACTTCTTTGACTCTTTTATGAACCTCAGAAGTCTCTCCAGGTGTATATATGTACATTATCCATTCCGAAAACATCTGGCCCTAATATGCGCCTCCTCATTCTGGCAAAGGCAGGACAAGCGCAGAGAAAATGCTCTGCGCCGCCCTGTCTTTCCTCCAGGCAGGAGACACAGTTCGGATTCTCGATGATGCCTATGGTCACCATATGAAGGCCCCATGGAGTATGCTCCGTGATTAACCCAACCTATGATCGAAGATCTTTCCTTCGAAATCTTAGATAGAAATTTGCAACTCTCCTGTTTGGGCTTTCTAGGGAGCCATAATTGTGCTGCAGGCAACTAAACTTCACCATCAGTCCTTGTGAATATTATTCACAAGGCGCCTGATCCAATCTATATCCCTGCTAAACTTATACCTAAATACTATAGCGATAAATGACTTTGGTCTCATTGGAGTACCCGCAGATGAACAGTTTCCCAATTCATCAGCTAATTCGTTCGCCTGAACAGCACAGTGTCCCGGAAGCCAAATAAGTTCACGTAAATTCCATCTTGCGATGGAGTTATGAGGGCGGATTGATATTGAAGCTACCTAGTGCTAGATGGCAGCACAAACACAAAAACTTTTATTTTAGAAATTGCGATCTGTCAAACGTCAGCTGTTAAAATTTCACCCAAATTCATCGATTAGTTTATTTGTTGTATTCGTTTGAAGTAAGCAACTTTTGTGTTTCTTGAAAAATGGAAAAAAGCGAATTTCGTGCAGTGATTAAACACTATTATTTGAAAGGGAAAACGGTGAAAGAGACAAAAGAAAAGCTCGATAAACATTACGGTGAGTCTGCTCCGTCAGATTACATGGTAAAATATTGGATTGCTGAATTTAAACTCGGCCGAACAAGCACTGCAACAATACCATCAACAGGAAGGCCAAAAGAGGTGGTTACTGAAGAAAATATCAAGAACATCCTCGATATCGTTATGAATGATCGCCGAGTCAAGTTGCGTGAGATTGTTAAAATGGTAAACATATCATATGAACGTGTGTTCAATATTTTGCATGAACATTTGCATATGAAAAAGCTATCGGCAAGATAGGTGCCGCGTTTGCTCAGTGTCGAACAAAAACGAGTTCGACAGACCACTTCACAGCGGTGTTTGGACATGATAAAGCGTAATCCTGATGATTTTTGGCGTCGATTAATAACTGTTGATGAATTGTGGGTCCACCACTACACTCCTGAAACCAAAAATCAATCGAAACAATGGGTGGAAGCTGGTGGAAGTGATCCGAAGAAGGCGAAGGCAGTGAAATCGGCTGGCAAGGTTATGGCCCCTGTATTTTGGGATGCACACGGAATATTGCTCATCGATTATCTTGAAAAAGGATCCACAATCACAGGAAAGTATTATCGTGCATTATTGGATCAATTGATTGATGCAATCAAGGAAAAACGACCACATTTAAAGAAGAAAAAAATGCTCTTTCTTCAAGACAACGCACCGGTTCACACAGCATTAGATACGATGCTAAAATTACGTGAAATACACTTCGAATTGGTTAATCATCCACCTTATAGTCCAGATTTAGCTCCTAGTGACTTTTTCCTGTTTCCAAACTTGAAAAAATGGCTCGCAGGAAAAAGATTCATCTCAAACGAAGAAGTTATTACCGAAACTAACGCGTATTTTGAGGGGTTCCCGAAATCGTATTATTCAGATGGTATAAAAAAGTTGGAATATCGTCTTACTAAGTGTGTCGAAGTAAAAGGATCCTATGTTGGGAAATAAATGGTTTTTGAAAAAAAAAATGTTGTTTTCCTACCTAGGTAGCTTCAATATCAATCCGCCCGCGTAAGTCTTGACTTACATTCTTGAACAATTTTTGAAGTGGTTAACGCGTTTTCTAGGGCCTTCAGTGCAGCCTGGCTGTCATTAAAGGTTCTAATGTCCTTACCTATTCCTTCTCAATTACCAATTCCGCTCCTTCAGTACAGTAAACAATTCCGACTGGAATATGAATGAATTTTCATTCAGATGCCAGCCAGCAACAGATCATTTTCAGTTTTGAATTTTAGATAGAGCTGAATTTTAAATGGGTTGAGACCATTATCCATTTGATATAACAATTAGCATCACCATAAACAAAAAAGGACAAACACATGATTTATTAAACAAGCGCATGGGTTGGCATTATTTAAAATGTATCATTAATAATAATGCAATATTACAAAACACCTCCAGTCAAACTACAGAGCTGGAAGATGTTTCACCAATTGTATATAGAATGCAATGTTGGCGAAGTACTCCTTCTGTAAAGACAACTCTTGGTGGTGTAACTGTCCAAGCCTATGATACAAGCTTCAAAACTAAGTTAAACAAAGGTTGGCCAGAATCCAACTAAAATAGAAACCAACCAAAATAGCTCAGCTATTCGCAGAACATTTAAAGAATACATTTGCAACAACCTCCAATTCAAAACTATTCGGACTTTTAAAAATCTTGTCAATACATGCTTCAAATTGAAATGTCTACCAATGTCCTAGAAAGGTTACACTGTTGCTCTAATTTAATAGAAATTACAGCTGGTGTCCACTATATACAAGTGATGTACCCAATACAGAAAACTGTCCCATTGCCACGTTTGCAGGTGACACAGCTCTACTTTATTCTGGGAACACCACATTGGAATCTACCTAACTTTCACAAACAGCAGTCAGCGACGTGAATACTTGAACTACAAAATGTGTCTGTGCAAAGTCCCTACCCGACATACAACAAATTTTTTATTTATACCCAAGTCCTCAGCCCGATATGGACCTCTCGTATGATTTTCAACTGTGAGGATGCAAAGGCAAAGTAATGATGATATATGATAATAGCGAACCCAAAATAAATTATTGAGATGTATTGTGAATGTTCCCTGGTGTAGATCGATGCGACGGTACTGATCTATACTGTGACCCACACTGTAGCGAGTCATTACAAACGTTCTATAACTCACGAAGACAAACTAAATCAGCAAATTACCGAATAAATATTAAAACTCGTTAACTCCGCTGATACTGTACACAGACTGAAACGCACGGCACCTTCCGACCTTGCTATGTAATTCAACCTATATGGACCCTTTCTAACCAAAATGCAAATATCATTAACAAAGTACCAAGTAACGCTGTTGAAGGTTGAATAACATATAATTACAAACAGTTTCCACAGCTTTATTGTAGTATGAATTGGAAATATATGTTTATTTAAGGATAAGTGGCAAACTATTGATATATCTTCGGTTTACTGTAATTTGTGGATCTTCCATTCCGTATAGCATAGAATGTACTTCAATGATAGGTACAATGAAATCTGCTAAATGTTCAAGATCTATGTCGATGAATCGATAACTCCACAGTTTAGAAGAACCAAATATTCAAATATAACAATGGACGGCTGTAAGCCCTCTCTATAGCAATACGGATATGTCAGAAATATTTGTAGCTCTTTATTTGAGTCAATCGAATTAAGTCGCCTTAAAATTGCAAAACTGACTCGGTCAAATCCAAACACTTGTATAAATGGACAAAAATTTGAAATTTTATGAAATCCTAATTATTAAAAAAGAAAATAAGAAAAACTTGTGGAAAACTATGAAAAAAACAGCGCCAACGATCACGAGATATCGCAACGAACGCCACGTAATGAGGCATTTCACTTTCGATGCTTGCTTCGCTGACTTGCCTTGATGCATTGAGACGCTGCCACACTCTGTCCGTCTGTCCACCCGGCCGACCACTTCTGCGTTTACTTTCTGGAATCTGTGCCAATGCACTCACATCGCGAATATCTTTGCCTTTTTGTCCGCTGTTTATCTGCTTCTTGAGTGATTTTTGAGGAACTTCGCAAAATGTGTTGCACAATGATAATACGACCGTACGTGCTGCTCTTGGTGTAAAGGGGGCGTGCCATTTGATATGTTTTCTTGTTTATGGATATGTGTGCATTTGAGTATGTTCGTTTGTGTGTGTGTGTGTGTGTGTGTGTGTGTACGAGCATGTGTGGGGAACTCTTACAACGTCAAAACGAAATTATGCGCTCGAGTGAAGCGAGCGTTTGCATTCCTCTTGTGGCACTTATTAAGCTTGCTTCTTACACTGACATACATACATACGTAGGTACTCGTATATGGAAGTATTTGCCATTGTTGTTGTTGTTTCAACTGTTATTTGAACAAAAATCACACCAAACGACAATGTTGACAAACGACACTTTCCAAACTAAGCTGTCGTCAGGTATGCAAGTACACGGCGTTCGAAAAGATTGCGAAAATTTATATTACTTTTACCAACAAGGGAATGGGAGGGTGAACTGGCTAAAACAAAACAAAATTAAATTAAACACTGTTTAACTTATAATTAGTGTGAACAAATCAGAGCTATCGCATAGTTATGAAATCCATATTATGGCACATCCATATTCCCCTTCAGTATTTCTTACGAAATAACAACCTTCTAATTTTTAAATTCAATCACAATTTTTTAGTTACCTTATATCGTCCAAATGCTGCCAAGGGATTGCTTGCAGTTCTGGATTACTTTAATACACTTTCCTAGCAATAAATACTTCGTTCTTTATTGTGCCATCAGTAAACGTTAAATCAACCTAGATCCAAATTCATTATTGATAAGGCAGGCTGGCAAAAATATTATTCACAGTTAGTTGCACTTACAAAAAAAAAACCTACCTCTGGTAATATCAATGCGGAAGCATCGGCTATAAAATCCATAATTCGAGCGGCTGCCCAAGCTACAGTCCCCCAAACTAACACAAATAAATTCCCTACCAAACTTCCCTATTGGAGTAATCTAGTAGCAGTTTTAAGAAAAAGAAAGCAATCTTTATGGGCCAGTTTAAAGTGAAATAGATCTATTGAAAATTTGGTCAAAAGATCTCTAAGAAATAAGTATCGAAACTCTTACTGCCAACATAACACCTTCTTCAAGTCCAAACAAAATCTGGTCCGCCATAAAAGCTATTGCAGGGTTACACCAATACAACAAGATCCATTTTGTTCATTCATCTTAGGGCCGTCTTTATGCCCCACAGGACACTGCTAAACAATTCGCAAATACCTGGTCTAATTGCTCCCGTAGCTCCTCCAACTTTCATTCCAACATTAACACCATTAAAAGTCATATTATTGCCGAACATTACCACAACCCCTCCCCAAGCTCGAAAGTCTTTCTTATTGAATCATCAATTTCAATAGAAGATTTGAGCCCACAATCTCGTCAATGACTGGAAGAACTCCAGGTAACGATAAAATATAATATCCACTCCTAAAAATTCTATTATCCATTTATCCTTAAAAGTAGAATCTTAAATTTTTATAACTGCATTCTCGATAAAGCTATTTACCGTCAAAGCTGGAAAATAGCGGCAAGTATGCCTATCCCAAAAACCAATAAGAACAATTCCTTCAAATATATATTCTATATATATTCAATTAAAATAACAGACCAATATCTTTGATCGCCTGTATGTCTGAAATTTCAGAAAAAATTTTGCCAAACAAAATAATTTCATAGCCCTAATGTGGATTTGAAAAACGCTTAGGTCCTTCGAGCACTTCGCTTCCTCTTTTCCTCCTCTTTTGTACTTCGAGCACTTCGCTTCAACAACTTTATCATCAAAAAACCACATATCGGTCTTAAGTTTATACTTTGAGAAAGCTTTCGACCGATTTGGAGCCCATATTGTTCTACGAGAACTAAAACGATGACAAAGAGGCACTAAAATTTACAATATTGTAAAATCCTTTCTGCTTAATCGCAAATTCTTCGTAAGCGTTAACAATCATAAATCGAGTATACATCGTCTCTACAATGGCAATCCACAAGGATCACCACTTGCAGGCACTGTATGCACAATTGCTAGCACAATAATTTCCTCATATCCTCCCATCGACTCATTTTTTCCAATTTAAAAGAACTCAGCCATGTAAAAATCATTTTCTCTAAAATCCTCACTGACATTTCAAAATGGGGCACCAATATATCAACTAGCAAATGTTCCACATTTCATATTTGCAGGAAGTACAAATGTTCCTTTCCTTACCTATCCCTATCTAATGTTCCAATCCCGCATACTAACACGTTAAGGATGCTTGGTCTAATTTTTGATAAAAGGCTAACTTTTAAGGAACATTGTAAATATGTTAGACTAAGCTTATTATCTAGACTAAATATTATAAAATATCTTTCATCTAAATATTGTTTGATACACATGTCGACCCTTGTAAATATAACTAAAGCTCAAATATTATCCAAAATTGACTTTGGACGATCCATATATGCGCACTGTGCTAAAACACATTTAAACGCCTTACAAGCACCATACCACACAGCGGCCAGAAGGAGCATCCGCGCCTTTCCTACATCACCCACCAAAGATGTCTTAGCAGAAGCAGGCAACCGGACATTACTCAAGGAATAATTAACAACACAATGATGCTAATTCCAAAGTTAATCCATTGCAATAACCAGCTACTGTTCAAAGTAGTAAATTCATAGTTCACGCCTTCAGCAAGATAATATTAATAATAAACCCACGACACTCTCGCGCTGCTTATTGCTAGCCAAGCAACTTAACGTCATCTCTACTCCAACATTCATTCACCCCGGAAAATATCCACAGTGGCTGATTTCTAGGTCCTCTTTCATCAAAAACTTAGTAAATCATCCAAAGATTCCACCATCGTAAACGTATACATTCAACTTTACAAGGAAGAAGGGGAGCTTATTTTTACCGATGGATCGAAATCAGACACCAGTGTTACGTTTGCAGTGACAAACGACCTGGGTGACACAATAGTTGTCGGTGCTTTACCTAGGTACTCCTCAGTTTGCACAGCCGAAGCAGGTGCCATGCGGTACTTTTTGCCTCCAAAACAGATATCAAATACCTCATATGAAGTGACAGCGAATCTACAATCGAGGTCTTTGAAATGGAGAAAACGATTAAAATCATGTGGGTACCTGGACATGTTGGGATCCGAGGAACTGAAAATGCAGATAAAAGAGCAAAGCTGGCCGGAAAAGAACCATTGCAAATATTTTGCTATTTTATAGGAAAAGACATGCGCAAACTTACTTTTAACTTTTCTAATGCTCAGTTCAGCAGGGAATGGATTGAATACCAACACCACTACAAACCTCGTAAATGGTACAAAACCAATTTATCCTCACGATTAATCATGCCGTATGTTAAAAGCCTAGATACGCGCCACAGCTATTTTCTAAGCGGCACTCCTCAACCAACTTGCTTCTTCTGCAACTCTCCTGTGTTATCAACCACACATATTTTTGACGAGTGTCCTGGACTGAACCAAAGTAGACCAAGTATTTGAGAATAAGAAACAATCAAAACTGCTTTAAGTACTTCAATATGGATAATGTTAGTGATATAAATAAAGTTTTAAAAGTATCTAATATTAAAGATATCAATGTGCAACATGCCAATGTATAAATCTAGTAGTGTAATACTCATTTTACAATCACAAATTAACAAAAGCCGAAGGCCCTGGTAGAATGCTCTTTATGCTTTAGTGTAATAATTATTTATAAGTATTCCTGTCAAATAATTTTTTTTTAAATAAAAATTATCGTCGTGTCTTGTTGAACATACTGCACATCATTCCTTACAATCGTCGTTATCATGTTCCTACTTTCCTCCCACCTATAGTATTTCGTTTTAACATAATTCAATTTTATGGAATAACCTTTCGATCCCACCGCCAACACAAAGCGAACCGTTTTGAAAGTATCGTCAAATCGGATTATTGGAGGTGTACGCGGGGAATATATAAAAATATAAAAGGAGTTTTTTGAATTGAGTTAAATTGAACCAAATTAAGTTACTTTTCAGTCCAAACTCCTATAATCGTTATCTTAGCTGATATGGAAGTGGCAACTTGTTGCTTGTTAATTCAAGTTATGACATTTTAATAAAATATTTGTAAGGAGACGACTCATTTATATTGAACTGATATTGCAGCTAATTATATTGTTTTTGAAAAAAGAATAACTTGAAATAATTTGGAACCAATGCGGAAAAACAATTCTCTTAATATAGACGAGTTGCTATGTTTGGATATCTTTCAAATGAGAAAGTGTCTTTGTCCGTTAAGTAAGATTAGTTTTCAAATAGTACCCCAACAAATTTGAAGAATAAAACGCTATTTTCATGATAATTTTGCTTCAAAATCTTTTCCAAGTAAGTGTAAGAACGATGGACGCATGAGCAAGGAATGTAGGGCGAGAATTTATGCACCCATATTGACAATTTTCCAAAAATTGAGTGGCCGGAATATTTTAAATAAATTTAGGTATTCGTAACAAGCCGTTCTGTCCAATTATGTGGAATTATCTTAGTAAAACTGAATGAAAAGACATCCGAAACAATACAATTTTTGAATGCATATTTTCGACCCAACCTATTCTATTGAGACTCATGGAACTCTATAAGAATTACATTTTCAATGGAACTGCAGACAATGCCTAGTCAATCGCATTCATAATGAGAATCGGGAAAGCTCATATTCCACAAATATACACAAATGGAATACATGATTCAGCTTGTGGGATGACTTCTCTCATGAACCACGACACGAGGCCTCTTTAAACAGTGGACATTTCAAGTGTGCACGGGCTGCTCAAAATTATTTAAGGAAGGATTGTTTATGAATAAATTGCTTGCTCATTGAACCTACTCCCTATATCTGCTGAAAGTGCAATTGAATGTGCAGATTCTGCCAGGAATCAGAAAATAACTACTAATATCAATTGGCAGGCAGCAATGGGAGTATAGGGGCAATATAAATTGGAAGAGCACACATTTATTACACACAAAACAGCTGAAAATTTCAGCATAGTTCATGATTCGCAAGGCGTAAAATTTTTTAATCGAAATATGCCAATTGGATCATCCAGAGGGGTAAGTATACTAGATTCACCCCATTGTACTTGCTCCTATTGATGAAATCTGCCACATTCAAGGACAACGTTTAATAGAATATTTCATGATTACATGAGAACTTGGTAGATTGCTACCGAACCTTCCGTTCTAGTACCAAACAAAAGCTTTCCAAATACTTAAAAGGATTTTCTGTTTCAAACTCCTTTCCATAACTCGCATTGAAAGATTCCAGGTCATTTTGGAAAACAGGACATTTTAGAGAGCTTTTGTTCATAAAACCCCGATGAGTTGTATATTTTATCTTAATATTCCGATTAAAGCCCCAATGATCTCATGAACATGACAGGATTACCAGGACTAACTCCTATTTTCCAAGAGCACATCCCCCTAGAAAAACATAAATGCAGTTTTTATTTCTAGTCAACGAAACATTTAATGTAAATTTATGCAGAATTTCGATAAGAGTCCAAAATAATTGAGGAGAAAAGGAAAAGCTCATATGTAAATTTCAAAATCGCGAGTAGAAGATAATCCAGGATCCATATGCCAGTGTCGTCAATTGCAATTGTTATATTTTCGTCATTTACTTTTATGCACGGAAATGTCCTCGCACGCCCACCCAAAAGACCTGGGCCAGGAAATATAACAGCAATGCTGATATTAAGAAATTGCTTGGCAATATAGAACCAGCTCCGCCTGGTTTTGGTGTAGTTGTGACGGCTCCAGCTGCTGCGGGATCATCCTGCATTTTGTAGATATAGTTAAAATTGTTGAAAGGCTCGATAGAAGTAAAAAATAATATATGTATATAATGTTCCTGTCGACTCAGACGCTAACTCGCAATAAATGAAAATATTTCAATTTAGTTCTCTTAAAGAAAAAAATTCAAACCCATCGCTTGCTTTGATTTTCTCTCAACGAACAAGCAAGGTTTTTAATAAGGTTTCAAATCAAAATAATTCAAAGTAGCAGAAAGTGATTCCCCAAATATAATTGAGGGAACCGAATCGCGAGAGAAGGAATTACTATTAAGTCGCTAAACACATTTTTGCAATGCAACGAATTGTGAGTCTCGTTTGAAATGAGAGTAGCATACTTTAGAAATGAATTTTCGATACCAACGTCTATCGATTCATTTATAAATTAGAGAGGAAAGTCTTACAAACTGGCATACAAGTACAGGGAGTATTGCTGGATGGCATTGCAATTTTCGAACAGGAGAGTGAAAGAGCTTCCAGGGTAAGTATGTGAGCAATGTTTGCAATCGTATTCAAATGGTTCAGCAACCATGAGCAGGTATTCCACATTGATATTTATGGCCGCGTAGTTAGTGCTTCAGACTAGTTGGAACGCCAATCTTTTAACTTTCGGGTAAGGGTGAAAGAAAAAGTTATCCTGATTTAAGGACACACGATTTTTGCCAGTTTCTCTTTATATTGCAAGCAGCTATTCAGACATCGTATTGAATAATTACAATCTCCATTCATCTATCTATCTATCTAACATCACTCTGGCCTCTAGTTATCGAGTGACGACATTAATCTTAAGTATTTAATCACATATTTTTGTTTGATGAAAGTGTTTCATTTATGCCTCGTTCGTTTGAATCGTTCTCAATCTCCAAGCTGCAAACGAATGTTATTGCATGTGTCCACGGAGAGAATTTGCAGAAATGTTCTGCTATTATTTCAAATTTTCTCTTGAAGCTCTAAAGATAATACTGGTTCATGTGGCCTCTGACCAAATACTATATTCATCAATCGCGTCATGGTATCCAATTGAAAAAAACAAACACATTATGTTTGGACAAAAATTAGTGGCGATAAAGGCAAATTTGTTACCAAGGTTCCCATTTCTATCATCGACCTGTCTTTAAAATCAGCCTAAAAATAAATAGAATTGGGAGAAAACTCTGATGGAGAGTACATCGAAGACTAAAGTGGCTTTTCTAATATGCACTCTTCTTGGGTTGACGATGAATATTGGAATTATCTTTGGTTGTATACAATTTTGGGTTTCTGTTGCCGAAGCGAAATGTTTCAAGTAATACCAAAGAAGAATAAGAACAGACAGTCAATTCACGCGTAATTTATTTGCTGTTTCATCGATTTTTTTGGATAGTGTAAGTGAATTTATTGTGTTTGTTGTACACCTATTCCATATCCCTGTAGTGAAAACTCAGTGTTCAAAATACACCAGTAAATTTAATAGGAAAAAAGCAAATGTTTAATTTACTAGTTCAAAACTTATCTATAAGCTAACCAGTTCCTGCCTTCTGCTTCAGATCATTGTGCTCCTCCTATCAAAAGCGCAAATGGCTCCTGGGCAAAAACTGATAAGGAGAAAGCAATTACATTTGCCAAACAGCTTACTCGGGTCTTTAGACCGTTTCCATCAATTTCACAACAAGAGGAAAATGAGGTATTTAATCTTCTCAATAGTCCAGAACAATTAGAGTTACCTATCACGCCCTTTACAAAACAGGAAATACATAACGCTGTGCAGACGACACTGAATGTAAAAAAGGCACCGGGCTACGACCTGATAACAGGTAAAATATTAAAGGAACTACCAAATAAAGGAATAAAATACCTTACCTATCTCTTCAATGCAATAATTAGATGTAGATATTTTCTGCGTCAATGGAAATTGGCCGAAATTATTGTCATCCCTAAACCCGGGAAGCCCTTGGAAGAAGTCACTTCTTATAGACCAATTAGCCATTTTCCAATTGTTTCCAAAATGTTTGAAAAGCTCCTGTTAAACACACTTAAACCAATCTGCTCAAAAAGGAGATAATACCCAATCATCAATTTAGATTTAGGGAACACCATGCCACAACAGAACAAGTGCACCGAGTGTACAGCATAATAAGAAACGATCTTGAGGAAAACCGTTATTGTACAACTACTTTCCTAGATATAATACAGGCGTTCGATAAAGTATGGCACCCTGGCTTATTATTTAAACTCAGACGTTTTATGATATCTTAAGATCATATCTGGAAGAGCGGTATTTCAGAGTAAAGGCCAATGAAGAAGGCACTGAACTGGGTGTACCACAAGGCAGTGTTCTAGGTCTTGTGCTCTACACTATCTACATGGCTGACCTTCCACTGACGGAGAATACAAAAATCGCAACTTACGCGGATGATACTGTCATAATGGCTGCAAGCAGCAACAACATAATCGCTACAAATTATCTTCAAGAAAGCTTGGATAAGCTCCAAATCTGCCTAAATAAATGGAAGATTAAGGTGAATGCAACTAAGTCTGTGCAAGTAACCTTCAGCTTAAAGCAGAAGACTTGTCCATCAGTGATACTAAATGATTGTCAACTGCCCCAATCCGAAGACGTCAAATATTTAGGGCTACATTTTGATCGACTTCTGATATGGCAGAAGCATATTCCTACGAAGAGAAAACAACTTGGAATCAAGCTTACTTCCTTATATTGGCTCTTGGGGTATAAATACCAGGTATCGCTTGATAATAAACTGCTCGTTTATAACACAATCCTAAAGCCCATATGGACATATAGTATACAGCTATGGGGTTCAGCGGCAAAAAGTTATTTAAAAATCATCGAGAGATTCCAATCAAAAGTATTACGCATGATAGTAAAGGCTCCATGGTTCGTCAGGAATGATATAATACGTCACGACCTAAACATCCCTACTGTCGATGAGGAAATATTAAGACACAGCATTAAATACCTGGAACGACTAAGTGAGCATCCTAATATACTAGCTTCAAATCTTCTGGAGAGGACATGCACAACACGGCGACTGAAGCGAGCAACACCATTCAATTTATAATCATAATTTTCTTACGCAATAGTTCTGAACTAACCTTATGGGAGATTAGCACTGGCTCCTCTTCCTCATGTTGATTTAAATAACTATTGAAAAAATTACTTTGTGTATTTATTTATGTAGTTGTTTAATATTGTTATTTAATTTGATTATTGCCCCAAGAGAATGCAAATAAAACTGCAGTTTAAAAAAAAAAAAAAACTCATTGTGATAATTGATCCAAAAATATATATAATATTTAATTTGGAGTTGAAAACTCAAATATTAGAAACTATTCTTTATATAAAATCTGATCCAATTGCCTTCCATTTTCACTTTTGTTCATTGTAAATGCACCATAGTAATTATAAGTTTTACACCACACCAAGAATGTGGGCAAGATGGTGTAGCTCCATTTGAGATTCAACAGTCAGAGAATCTGATGAGCGAATGATGGCTTGAAATCTATAAAACTGTCTTGAGTTAACATATATTCCTGTATCATGGAAAAATGCGAGCCTTTATATGTAAGGCGGGAAATGCACGCGCAGAACTCCAGGAGACTTAAGAGCCATTAGTCTGCTCTCGTTCTGTCTGAAAATTTTGGAAAGATTGATAGACAATCACTTGAGGCTCAACATGTCAAGGTTCTTTCGTTTCCAATATTGAATATTCCCTGCATAACAAGGAGTTTTCCTTTGTTGATTTTCTGGATATTGGGGGAGCTTTTATCAAAATCATACCAAAAGCGGTTATCTTCCATTTTTTTATATTTTTTAATACTTATTACCGAATTGTAGAGATATGGTTTTCTAATAATTTCAAAATCAGAAGCGACTCACTCACTTTGCTTCGATAAACACTGCCCAGAGATATGTTTTTAATACCGCATCTTAGTCGATCCCACAGTAGATCCAATGCCATACCGAAATATGATTTCTCGTATTGAGTGCAACATTTTCGAAAGCCTACATGGGATCAGATAAACTTACCATAGCTGAACACATTAAACAAAGTATGGAGAAATATTTGGTTAAAAAAAGATTATAGACAAATATTTTGAATTTACTAATATGCGGCAATCATTCAGCTTTTCCATTTCGTTGCAGAATTGACGTTACAGAATTGACATTGAAAAAGAAAGGACCTAATATACTATGATATTCCATAACCGACTGTGAAGAAAACACCATCAGAGGGACGCAATAAACCCAGGAGTTTTTACAACCAAAGATAATTCCAATATTCATCGTCAACCCAAGAAGAGTGCATATTAGAATAGCCACTTTAGTCTTCGATGTACTCTCCATCAGAGTTTTCTCCCAATTCTATTTATTTTTAGGCTGATTTTAAAGACAGGTCGATGATAGAAATGGGAACCTTGGTACCAAATTGGCATTTATCGCCACTAATTTTTGTCCAGAAATGATGAGTTTTGTTTTTTTCAATTGGATACCATGACGCGATTGATGAATATAGTATTTGGTCAGAGGCCACATGAACCAGTATTATCTTTAGAGCTTCAAGAAAAAATTGGAAGTGATAGTAGAACATTTCTGAAAATTTGTCTCCTCCTCTCCGTGGATAAAAACACATGCAATAACCTTCGTTTGCAGCTTGGAGATTAAGAACGATTCAAAGGAACGAGGCATAAATGAAACTCTTTCATTAAACAAAAATATGTGATTAAATACTTAAGATTAATGTCGTCACTCGATAACTAGATGTCAGAGTGATGTTAGATAGATAGATAGATGAATGGAGATTGTAATTATTCAATACGATGTCTGAATAGCTGCTTGCAATATAAAGAGAAACTGGCAAAAATCGTGTGTCCTTAAATCAGGATAACTTTTTCTTTCACCCTTACCCGAAAGTTAAAAGATTGGCGTTCCAACTAGTCTGAAGCACTGACTACGCTGCCATAAATATCAATGTGGAATACCTGCTCATGGTTGCTGAACCATTTGAATACGATTGCAAACACTGCTCACATACTTAACCTGGAAGCTCTTACACTCTCCTGTTCGAAAATTGCAATGCCATCCAGCAATACTCCCTGTACTTGTATGCCAGTTTGTAAGACTTTCCTCTCTAATTTATAAATGAATCGATAGACGTTGGTATCGAAAATTCATTTCTAAAGTATGCTACTCTCATTTCAAACGAGACTCACAATTCGTTGCATTGCAAAAATGAGTTTAGCGACTTAATAGTAATTCCTTCTCTCGCGATTCGGTTCCCTCAATTATATTTGTGGAATCACTTTCTGCTACTTTGAATTATTTTGATTTGAAACCTTATTAAAAACCTTGCTTGTTCGTTGAGAGAAAATCAAAGCAAGCGATGGGTTTGAATTTTTTTCTTTAAGAGAACTAAATTGAAATATTTTCATTTATTGCGAGTTAGCGTCTGAGTCGACAGGAACATTATATACATATATTATTTTTTACTTCTATCGAGCCTTTCAACAATTTTAACTATATCTACAAAATGCAGGATGATCCCGCAGCAGCTGGAGACGCCACAACTACACCAAAACCAGGCGGCGCTGGTTCTATATTGCCAAGCAATTTCTTAATATCAGCATTGCTGTTATATTTCCTGGCCCAGGTCCTTTGGGTTGGTGTGCGAGGACATTTCCGTGCATAAAAGGAAATGACGAAAATATAACAATTGCAATTGACGACACTGGCATATGGATCCTGGACTATCTTCTACTCGCGATTTTGAAATTTACATATGAGCTTTTCCTTTTCTCCTCAATTATTTTGGACTTTTATCGAAATTCTGCATAAATTTACATTAAATGTTTCGTTGACTAGAAATAAAAACTGCATTTATGTTTTTCTAGGGGGATGTGCTCCTGGAAAATAGGAGTTAGTCCTGGTAATCCTGTCATGTTATTCATGAGATCATTGGGACTTTAATCGGAATATTAAGATAAAATCTACAACTCATCGGGGTTTTAATGAACAAAAGCTCTCTAAAATGTCCTGTTTTCCAAAATGACCTGGAATCTTTCAATGCGAGTTATGGAAAGGAGTTTGAAACAGAAAATCCTTTTAAGTATTTGGAAAGCTTTTGTTTGGTACTAGAACGGAAGGTTCGGTAGCAATCTACCAAGTTCTCATGTAATCATGAAATATTCTATTAAACGTTGTCCTTGAATGTGGCAGATTTCATCAATAGGAGCAAGTACAATGGGGTGAATTTAGTATACTTACCCCTCTGGATGATCCAATTGGCATAAATCGATTAAAAAATTTTACGCCTTGCGAATCATGAACTGTGCTGAAATTTTCAGCTGTTTTGTGTGTAATAAATGTGTGCTCTTCCAATTTATATTGCCCCTATACTCCCATTGCTGCATGCCAATGGATATTTGTAATTTTCTGATTCCTGGCAGAATCTGCACATTCAATTGCACTTTCAGCAGATATAAGGAGTAGGTTCAATGAGCAAGCAATTTATTCATAAACAATCCTTCCTTAAATAATTTTGAGCAGCCCGTGCACACTTGAAATGTCCACTGTTTAAAGAGGCCTCGTGTCGTGGTTCATGAGAGAAGTCATCCCACAAGCTGAATCATGTATTCCATTTGTTTATATTTGTGGAATATGAGCTTTCCCGATTCTCATTATGAATGCGATTGACTAGGCATTGTCTGCAGTTCCATTGAAAATTTAATTCTTATGGAGTTCCATGAGTCTCAATAGAATAGGTTGGGTCGAAAATATGCATTCAAAAATTGTATTGTTTTGGAAGTCTTTACATTCAGTTTTACTAAGATAGTTCCACATAATTGGACAGAACGGCTTGTTACGAATACCTAAATTGATTTAAAATATTCCGGCCACCCAATTTTTGGAAAATTGTCAATATAGTTGCATAAATTCTCGCCCTACATTCCTTGCTCATGCGTCCATCGTTCTTACACTTACTTGGAAAAGATTTTGAAGCAAAATTATCATTCAAATAGCGTTTTATTCTTAAAATTTGTTGAAGTACTATTTGAAAACTAATCTTACTTAACGGACAAAGACACTTTCTCATTTGAAAGATATCCGCATTGGTTCCAAATTATTTCAAGTTATTCTTTTTTCAAAAACAATATAATTAGCTGCAATATCAGTTCAATATAAATGAGTCGTCTCCTTACAAATATTTTATTAAAATGTCATAACTTGAATTAACAAGCAACAAGTTGCCACTTCCATATCAGCTAAGATAACGATTATAGGAGTTTGGACTGAAAAGTAACTTAATTTGATTCAATTTAACTCAATTCAAAAACTCCTTTTATATTTTTATATATTCCCCGCGTACACTTCCAATAATCCGATTTGACGAAAAGCCGTATTCCTGGTAGTATGACAATGTTTATGCTGAGAGATTTGGAGCACATGGTGGCAAAGTATTTGACGGAAGGATACCGACCTCCCTCCTAATCTAGTGTTCTTCGGATTGTCCCTATTTGATTTCGTTTTGCTACTTATCTTTGATCGGCTCACTTTTATTCCTGATCCTGACTTGATATTCTCGACACTAAATGTTAATATTGGTCGAAAAATGAATACTACCTCTATCTCGTACCGTGATTATAAGTCCATTGACTTGACTTCTTTGTTTAGGGAGCTTTCCCAACTAAGATGGGATGGCTGCTGGTTTTCTAGCGGCGTTGATTAGAAGTTGAATGGTTTCGGGAGTAGAATCTGTGATGTTTTCAACACATATGTCCCGATTCGCACTATTCAAGTAAAAACTAAAACGTGTCCTTGGTTTGACGCGCTAGTGAAGCAGCATCTTAAGAAAAGAAACAGGTTGCATGTTAGATGGAGAAAATTTCCAACCGATCAGAATTAGGATTCTTACAGGCTGGCTCGTAATGAGGCTGTAGCAAAGAAAAATTATTTCTCCTCTAAGCTTGACGCTTCTCTTCCATCTAAGCAATTATGGAAGAATTTAAAACGGTTTGGGGTTCATGGCAAGGATTGTACTGATTGTGTAGTGGAACCGAATGAATTAAATAATCGTTTCCTGTTTGGGTTTCCCCCCGAGAATTCTAGTGAGTGTGAGCTGTCTGTTGTTGATGGACTTGTCTGTCAAAATTCATTTGAGTCTCATGCAGTTGGTGAGTGTGATGTACACAGAGGGATTATGGGGATAAAATCTGACGCTGTAGGTCCTGATGGAGTCTTTATTCGGTTTATAAAATTAATTATTCCGTTTGTCTTGAGTCCATCAACTCTCATTATAAATCACTGCTTTACCACTTCGCCTTCCCTAGTCTATGGAAATTAGCGACTGTTGTGCCGGTTGCAAAAAAGGCATCTTCCGCTGCACCTAGCTATTTTCGGCCCATTAGTTTGCTATCATGTATTTCTAAGGTATGTGAGTCGCTTATGGCTGATCAGATATCTCAACACCTGAATGAGTTTAAGCTGCTGTCACCACTGCAGTCTGGTTTTGGTAAGGGTCATAGCTGCTCGACTGCTACGCTCAAAGTTGTTGATGATATTCGGATATCATTTGATGATGACCAAGTAACTCTGCTCTGTTTATTGGACGTTTCCAAGGCTTTCGATAGTGTCAACCATAGACTATTATGTTTTAAGTTAAAGACTTATTTTGGTTTTTCTGGCAATGCTTGTTGCTTATGACGAGCTATTTGAGTGATAGGTCTCAGCGAGTGAAGATTGGTGATATCTTCTCTGAGGCCAGATTTTTCTGGGGTTCCACAGGGTTCAATTCTTGGACCACTGCTTTTCAGTATCTTCATCAATGACATTTTTTCACTTGATTGTAATGGAGTGATGCATGCTTATGCCGCTGACATTTAGTTGTATCTGTCACGCAGGGTAGACCTTATGTGTGTCTGGTTTGTAGACTTAATGAGGACCTTGATATTCTTAGTAGTTGGGCTCGTAGCAATGATCTGTGTCTAAATCCGGCGAAATCTTTTGTTCTGCCTATTAACAAAGACAATATACTTTTTACTGAGATCCCTCCGATGTTTATTGCTGGTTGCCGCCTTACACTTTTTAACAAGACTGTTGTGCTTGGGTGCATTTGAACTCGTCATTGACTTGCTCGGATCATATCAGAATGTATATGACTCTGCACTGTTTGAGGATGTCTGCTCGATTTACTCCCGTTGAAACCAGGCGCAGGTTGGTTGTGCAATTGCTTGTGCCTATTATTACCTACTCTGAGGTGGTGTATAGTGGTTTGGACTCTCGGTCTTTACATAAGCTGCGTGTCATTCAATAATGCTACTCGTTATGTGTATGGCTTGCGCAAATTTGACCATATCTCATCTTGGAGTAAAATGGTTCTGGGTTGCGATATTGAGAGCTATTAAAAGGCATGAAATTGTATATTTATGCATAAATTAATATACTCTAAGGCTCCGCTATACCTTTATGACCAGTTGCGCTTCAGCCTGTCCAATTGTTGCAATAATCTCGTTATGCCGAGGTTTACGTTCCGAAACGAATGTTTTTCGTTGGCCCACTAGACTATGGAACTCTTTACCTAATGATTTAAAAAATATTGTGAGTCACAACAGCTTCAAGCATCTTATTTATCTTTATTTTCGTAGTAACACTTGACGCTTTATTTCTTCTCTTTTCCTTCCTAGTTCTACTACCCTCTTTCTTTTTTATTTTTTTTATCTTTTGCTTTTATTTTATCATATATTTTTCTTGTTTTTGTTATATTTGTTTGTTGTTTTCTACTGATTGCTAATAGTATTAATTTTAGCTTTAACTTTTTCTTTCACCCTTACCCGAAAATTAGAGGATTGGCATCCCGACTAGTCTGAAGCACTGACTACGCTGCCATAAATATCAGTGTGGAATACCTGCTCATGGTTGCTGAACCATTTGAATACGATTGCAAACATTGCTCACATACTTAATCTGGAAACTGTTTCACTCTCCTGTTCCAAAACTGGCAATACCATCCTGTAGTACTCCCTGTACTTGCCCGCCGGCTTGTAAGACTTTCCTCTCTAATTTATTAAAGAATCGATAGACGTTGGTATCGAAAATTCATTTCTAAAGTATGCTACTTCCATTTCAAACGAGACTCACAATTCGTTGCATTGCGACTTAATAGTAATTCCTTCTCTCGCGATTCGGTTCCCTCAATTATATTTGGGGAATCACTTTCTGCTACTTTGAATTATTTGGATTTGAAACCTTATTAAAAACCTTGCTTGTTCGTTGAGAGAAAATCAAAGCAAGCGATGGGTTTGAATTTTTTTCTTTAAGAGAACTAAATTGAAATATTTTCATTTATTGCGAGTTAGCGTCTGAGTCGACAGGAACATTATATACATATATTATTTTTTACTTCTATCGAGCCTTTCAACAATTTTAACTATATCTACAAAATGCAGGATGATCCCGCAGCAGCTGGAGACGCCACAACTACACCAAAACCAGGCGGCGCTGGTTCTATATTGCCAAGCAATTTCTTAATATCAGCATTGCTGTTATATTTCCTGGCCCAGGTCCTTTGGGTTGGTGTGCGAGGACATTTCCGTGCATAAAAGCAAGGGACGACATTGGCATATCTACGACTCGCGTTTTTTATGTGAATATTTGTATAGAAATTTGCCTTTTTCTAAATTAATTTGGAATATTGTCGAAATTTTGCATAAATTTTCATTAAATATTTCGTTGACTTTGAACTAAAAATTTCATTTATATTTTATTTTTGGTAAAAATTTGTGCAAAAATGGTGTCCTGCTAGGAGTACACCGAACTTTCGGAAATTTTAGCGTTATTGCGCAGTAGGTAAACCAGGAAGATATTCCTGGTAGTCCTGCTGATCCTGCTGTGCATGGTTGAGTTTTATATGTTCAATTGTGGATTGCAGGTGTATCAGTGGCTTTACCATTGACTCTCTCCCTACATATAAGGGACGTTCCCGGGGCCCTGTTGTGGAAATCTATATATATATATATATATATATATACATATATATATATATATATATATATATATATATATATATATATATATATATATATATATATATATATATATATATATATATATATATATATATATATATATATATATATATATATATATATATATATATATATATATATATATATATATATATATATATATATATATATATATATATATATATATATATATATATATATATATATATATATATATATATATATATATATATATATATATATATATATATATATATATATATATATATATATATATATATATATATATATCGTTTGCTAGAGGAAATTTTAACGGTCCTGAAAAATGTACCGAATTAATTGGGAAGTTATTCTGTTTCATCTGGATTCTAAATCTAAATTTTTATACATGGAATCCATATGGGTTAGTTTGAATGGCTTTTAGGATGATAATAAATTAAAGGTCTGGGCCCAGTGGCGCATGCGATGTAGTTATATTCTATACTAAATCAAATCTCGTGGATCTGATGTGGTAGGAGACATAAGGTTGGATTCGATTTGTATGCCTTATACAATGAAGGCAAATTTTGTCCTTTATAAATTGCACTTTTGATTAAGAAGTTTCGATTGGAAACATTACGTATATTGCAGTATTGAATTCCAAATCAATTTCAGGATTCCTTTATAAACGAGTATCAGGAACTTGTTTTCAATGGATAGGGCTGACTTACCCTGGAGCATCCAGTATAAATAACGAGTGTTAACCGACTTGTGCAATTGTTCATCTTAAATGCAGGGTAACTGTCGCGTCTTAAGCATAAAAGTCCCACGTACAGACTTCTATTCATTCGGTTTAATACGACAGTCCATCCATTTCTTGATGTAATCGATTCTCGCGATTTTTTAGTAGCAGCAAATGTTTTTTGTCTGAGGACAGAATCGCCGTGTCATCTGCGAAAGTGCCTACAACGACGTTGCTCGGTGCGGGCTGGTCTGACATAAATAAAAGAAACAAAATTAGTCCCAAGGACAGTTCCTTGAGGAACCCGGCATTGATTTTTTGTAAAGTGGAGACTTCGTCGGCATGTTTGATGTAAAAACGCCTCAGAGACTTTATTGTAGAGATTTTGTCACCATCTTTTGTGTGAAACTGGCTGTTAGTCCCCAGATAAGACTTAATTAAAAGATATATATTCCACTGGTAGCGTATTTAATAACTTATGCAGCAACCCCTGATGCCATACTCTATCTGAGGCTTGAGATATGTCATATGAAGCTGCTGTAAAAAATTCTTTATTTTCGTAGTTTTTGTGAATATTCTCAACTAGCCTGTGGATATGTTCAATCGTGCCAAGGATCTTCCGAAATCCAAATTGATGTTTCGGAATGATGGGTATTAGCTTCTGGATTATAAGTATTTCCAGCACTTTTTAAAGCAATGGCAGTAAGCTGATAGGACTGTAAGATATCGGGTCGATACCACTTTTGACAAGCTGGAAAATAGCATCTTAGTATTTTTATTCATTGAGTATATTTCATAAAAATGTAATACATGAATGATTAATTTGGGATAGTCATACCTTGGAGCCGTTCTTTCATTCAACTTCACTAGAACACATCTAATTTTAAGGTGTTTTTCATAGGCAAGGTTAGGTTAGGTTAACCAGGTAGCTTGCGAGTTAGGCAAAGTTGCCCATTGGCCCCGATACCTGTTTTTAGGTGGGGAAACCACTTCTGAGAAGTATCAGGTAGTTCCAGCTCGGTTAATTTGTGCAGTACTTCAAAGAAGGCTGAGCCTACATACCTGTCTCGCCTCCTGTAAAGACCCTGGCAATCACAGAGCAGATGTTTCACCGATTCCTCCTCATCTCCACAACTCCTACAATAATATCTGAAAGGATCACCGTACTTAGCTGTCATTCGGTTTGTATTGCAGTACTCTTATCAGAACTCCCACTTTAGTCGTGAGTTCTCCTCTACTGAGCCTAAAAAGGATGTCACTCCTATTTGGGCTCAGTTTTTGCCACATGTATCGAGATATTCGACAGACCGCGGTACCACCGTTGGTTAATCTTTTTACAGAGGTTTCAATCTTGTTTGTGAACTGCGCGAGAGGTGGAAGGCTGTCCTAAACCGGCCTATCTTCCAGCAGTTCCGATTCGAGTCTGGCACATTCGTCAGCTTTTTCGTTGCCAGGGATACCCCAATATCCAGGGACCCAGCATAGCTCTATCTTCTGATGCTTGAGCGCAAATAGTGATTTCCTGCAGTGTTCTACACACTTGGATTTTACAATATTAGCGTTTAGCGCTTTGATCGCTGCTGTTCTTCCCGTTCTCTCCTTGTTGGAATGTTAATGATGTGGGTTGTGCTAAAATCGATCTTAACTGTTCCATAATCCGTATCTTTATGACAGAGACTAGTACTCTCCAAACTTTCACAGAAACTAGCCTTTCGTCTTAGCGTTTCAAGTTTCCTTCTTAAAAGTATTAAAACTTTGACGATTAGCGTCCCAGTCAGTACCTTCTCTTGTCGTTTTTGCAAGACTAAAAGGACTTCTAGTTTTCCTTCTTAGCTCCATAAGACTCGGTGTCCACCACGGTTTCTGGTTGTTTTTCCGATAGCGTCTTAGGGGCATGACACTTCGAAAGCTTCATTAAGCTTGGTTGTCAGTTCACTAACTTGCTCTTCTATGTCTGAAGAATTGTGTGGTCCCTCCGAGGTTGCAGTAACGAGTTCTCCCATCAGAATTTCCAATTTTTTCCAGTTAGTTAAAGCCGGGTTCCTGTAGAAAATTTTATCACCATCTTTGAAGTTAAGGTTGAAGATTATCCTCTAATAATCTGAAGAAGAACATTTGGTGGATACCTGCGATTCTCTTACTTCAATGCAATCTGTATTTGTCACTAAAGTTATATCACTGACCTATTCCCTAACCGTGTTAAAGAAAGTAGGGAATAACCTTACTTACAATAAGGTTAGTTGATGAATATTCAAAAAGAGACTCACCTCTTATGTTGATGTCGCTGCTGCCCCAGATAGTGTGATGCGCGTTCGCATCGCATTCGACCACCATGTTTAGCCCCTTGCGGTTCACCCATTGTGTGAGCTTTTGGAAGGCTTGGCTTGGTGGATCGCTTTCATCGTGCTCAAACATCGCTACCATTAGATCCTCCGTACTTAGATAAAAGAAAATATTTTAAGTTAGTCTTCACCAACTGCAAAATATACAGTATCTGAGCTTACCGTCTATTTTGGGAAAGATGAGCTTATATGGACATGACGCCAGTCCCCGAATTCCTCTTCTCGCGAGCCAGGGTTCCTGTATTAGTGCCACATCAACTGCAGCAAGACGTCGGTTGCTGTTTTGAAATGATGCAAATTAATTTGCACAGTACTCAGCACTTCCCTCTGTACCGCTGCTGCCATCCTAAGTATGATAATTTTTACATGATCCACATCTAGGCGAATGACTCGGCCTAGGGGCCTCAGTGGCAGCTCGGATTCAGAATTTATTTTAATCCAGAGATCCTTGCCGTTCCCTTTTTCCCTAATCCTCCCTCTTACAACTTCCCAATCATCCGGTTGAGAGAATGTGGTTTAATCTTCCATAACTGGCGGAGGAATCCACACCCTCCCGATAGTTCGCCTAAGAACCTCGCTGATTGGGACGACATCCAGATTGGCACCAGGTCAAAGAGCTCCCTGTCCCCGGATGCAATTTGTAAGGAAGCTTAAAGCTTCCTTGTTACCACAACCGATGACATTGCTGCCCTTTCGCCACTTAGCTTCATCAAAAATGCCAATAGAATCACTATTTTCATGTTTCATTTCCCCAAGAATTGCCCTCATTATCCTTTCTTCCAATAGTAGACAGTTTGCGTAGGTGAGTTTTCCGTCCAGATCCCCACGGTCAATAACTGCTACTTGAAACTCAGGGGTCGAACTGGTTGAGGCTCTCAACCGCTTGCTTTCGGGCACCTGTGTTTCCCCATAGCGCTACATCTTGCTGCTAAGCGCCGCAGCAGTCACTTCTCTACTGATTGCAGCCCTCAAAGTTGAGGGTGGTACAGAGAGCGGTGGGATGACTTCTACTTTGTTCTGCTTTTCGAAGCTACCGCAACCTTTCTGTCAGACTTTGTCTCTGTCATTTTTGTGGTTGTTGCCGGTTTTCCTCCATATTGGAACTAGTGGAAGCTTTGTTGTCATTTGCAGACTGTGCTTCTAATTTAGTTCCTCCTTTAATCATCTCAATGATGGCCGTAGTAGCCGCGACACCTTCAGGATAGCGCGATCCATTTAACCAAGCATTGAAAATATGATATGGTTTTTGCATTTTATACCTAACTGCCAGATTTTTGTACTGCTGTCCTACAGGGTTCAGACACAGACCAGGGAGCCCCTTAATATGAGTCACACGCTTCGGGATTTTTTGACCTGACAAAAACGGCCATGTACGGGACCTGTACCTGTCTTAGTCTGCCACCTACATGGTGGCCACTCCAACATGGATAACCCAGCCAGAAAACTTACGTATTCAGTTGACTCAGCTCAGCCTTCCATAGATGTACAGACGCCCAACCTCCACGTCAATGTTCAGGTACAAGGAGGCATAGGCAATATAATCTCCAATTTATTTTAAGGACATTATTTTTACATAAGCGATTTCGATGATTATTTATTGATAGTAAAAAAAAAATAAATTATTATTATTATTGATAATTACAAATCCTTTCAAATACAAAGAATGGTCTGCTTGTACCTTCTCTGATTTTGAATCAATCAATCTTCAATTCTCGTAACGATTTCAAATTAGCAAGCAGCATCATAAGGAAACTAATCGATCATCGAAATGTCAGATTCAAGTGGAAAAAGTCAGCCGATCTGTGAATAAATATGCTAGTGGGTGGGAGAAAATTGGACTTCACTCCAGTGAAATCCATTGGGTTACCACTGCCTCAGGGATCGTATACTGCATAGGTGCTGTAACCAATATGAAAAATTAAAAAATTTTACAATTTTTGTCAAAGATATTTTCGAATCCTCTAGGAATGGTGTTCCATTTTACCTTAGTAAGTTTTACTGAATAAGCAAAGGATCTAATGTGTCAACGTTGGCATACCAGTCCTTGGCCCAAAGTAATCTTTATCACATTAAATATAGTTAGAGGGAATGCTGTATTTATAAGAAGACCGAAATTACTATTCATAAAACTTAAGTTCTAGAATTAAATATTAAAGCTATAGAATATTTGTATAATTATGACAATAATGAACTAACATCATAACACATAATCATCGCAAAGATTATATAAATATTTATTATTATTATTATTATTATCTCTTTCGCCAAAATTAATAATGAGCGCAAGGTGTTGGGGGAATGAGTACTACTCTTCTGTACATGTCCAGCTTTTGCTAGAAATAGGGAGCGTTTGCTAGGATCCCACTTCTTAACAAGTATAGATGGTCTATGTCAGTCAGGTGTTAACAACCTTCTTCGCTTTGTAAAAGGCTCAGGGTGGTTCAATCTGGAGGGGGAAGCGTAGCCATGCCTCGCATCCGCGACTCACAACGGACCAAACTGGTGGTCTAAGTGGAATCACTGGATATTGGTGATGCGGCTGTCCTACCTACCTACTCCAGTTGAGGGTTAACTTTACTAATCAGAAACGAAGTACTTCTCAGACTGATAACGTTTTAAGGAGTCCAAAAAATTGACTTAAGTTACTCACCTTAGACTCGTAGTCTCAGTCCCGTCTGCTACATAACATACTGCAACTGACTTTGTTGTCTAGTTGAGACCATTCAGTGTAGTTGTGCACATGTTCACTTGCACACCTTATTTTCGAACCATTCCGCTCTCCTAGGAATATGGATAGCAAACTCGTAGTTGCAATTGGGTGATAAAGCAATCTTGAATTTAAATGCAAGCATGGCCTAGGGCCGACCTGGTCCAGCACGATGTCGCAACGAGTCTGGCTGCTGAACACTTGGCTTGATATTAAATTGTTAATCCGCATACCGCATTTGAAACATATTTGCTTAGTTCATGGAAGAATATTGCCCATTAGACCGACAGTAATAGTATCCTACCTTATACTATGAGAGAAAGAGAGAACATAATAATAATAAAATTAAATAACATTAGCGGAACTGACAGAGTGAGAGCAGTACAAGTGAATATTCTCGATGTTATCTGATTGCGGAGTTTTTAAATTCAACGTAACATTTATTTCTGGTAACTCATGAATATAAAAAATTCCCATTTTTGGTCACAATTTGAATGGTCGACCTCTGTGGTGTAGAGGTCAGGAATGGGGTCGTGGGTTCGGATCCCGCCCAGGGCTTGGTCTCGGAAAGATTATTTCTAAATATTTCTTCTTTTCGAGTTGAATGTCTTTGTTGTTAGAACTCATTCTTCTGAACTCTCGTTTCGTTATGTTATCAGATAGACAAAATAAATAAATAAATAAATGTTCATATATATTTTGTTATATATTTACCTATCTCTCTTCTTTGCAGGTACGTAAAAATTACTATATATCGCTTTATGCTTACGCTGACTAGAGAATATATAATATATAGCTACACTAAAAGGGTAAGTCCGATCATATACGGAGTTATATTCAAAAAACCGATTGCAGAGGATTTGCGGCTTATTCAGTCCATAAAATTATGCTCGTCACTGACATGACTGGATCCGTAATATGCACAGTTGTAGTAATGGGGAGGAAATGCACTAATGCAATAACTTTTCGCATTTTTGCCTTGTCAATTATTATTTCCTCCATTAATTTCATTTATTTTAGAAGCTTTCTTACAAAACCTTTCGGCTGATTATTTAGTTCTAAGACGAGTAGTTTAATTAAAAAACTTCACCAAATTGAACATTTTACAAGATTCCACCTTTTATCATTCCTGCTCGCTCCACATAATCTGGACTATTGTTCTACATGGTCATTCACCATAGATCCTATCAGAATGTTCTCGACTAAGCGGGAAGTTTGTCTATTAGTGCAGAAAAGATAGCATCGTCGTTAATGCCTCTTAGTATGAGATCAATAGACATCCTGACGATCTATTTATGGCAGATAGCATAAGGGAAAAAGCGAGGTAGTAACTGCTACAAATATTGAATATTCTCCATATATTTTCAATTTAATATTTTACTCATGACTTCATAATGAATTTTTTCTCGCTAGAACGGAGGAGGAGATTTTCAAAAGTAGCTGGCCACTAGTAGTATAGTGTAGTCCACCCACTAAAACAACCTATTGCATCATCACTCTTCGTGCCATCACAGTAAATTATTACTTCACGGGGGGTTTGGATACTCAGCAGACCCCTTCTGTGAATTCATTGAATTCCGTGCTGCATTATGTTTCCGGCGTCCTTGGTTCTTTGCACAATCCCTGTAATACGTTTGTGGTACTTCCCAATTCACGTCAAGGCTAATTCAAGTGAAATGAATACCGAAACAATGTGATTGATAAGACTAATTTTCCAATTCAGAGTTTCACGGGAAATAAACTCCAGAACATGTCCGACTAAAGGCTTTTTAGGACAGCAACGGCAGTAGCCATATGGAGGAACCAAATCTAATTCCCACAGAAAATAGAGAAACCGCTATATTCACTTTGAATATACGAAATGGCAGACTCTTTGACAAAAAGGGGCGCAGACACTTCCTTCATAGGTCCAGAATCCTTCTGTGGGATAAACAGTAGCTTCACAAATAACTTGCGAACAAGAAAAACGAGGTCTGCTAAACTACTGGAGAGCCCAAAAAGGCATGCGGCAGTCGAGACTATTCATTGATCCTGAACACATCAGTGTATCTACCCTTCTTTAAACCTCAGCAGATATGACATCACACTCTATACTGAACTTCTAACAGGACACTGTAGACTAAACTACCATCTGAAAAAAAAGGCGTAGTAGAAGACGATTCCTGTCGACTCTGTCAAGAGGAGCAGGAAACAGCAGAAAATTTTCTATGCACTTGCCCAGCGGTGACAAGACGCAGACATAATTACCTAGGCAGTGGGTTCGTGTCTCCAAATCACCTAGTTAAAATTAAGCCCACAGCAGTTACGAGAGTTATAAATAGTCTAGGACTGTTTTAGTTGGGTACGAGGCTGCACAATAGATCTTTTAGGTCGCGGTGTTATTTTACCCTGTTAATAATAATAATAATGTTCACTTTGATTATAAGGGTAGAAAATTATTCGCATTGATGTCCGGAATGACTTAAACTATAGATATGTAGGTAAATACCACACCCATCAGCGACTATAAGAAATACAAGCATCTCTCCACCGAACTTGTTGATTTAGTCTTTGTATTATTGCCCATTTTTATTACTTTTCAACTACTGCAACACCTTTCTTATGAAATTTTAGTGCAACGCCCCTGAATCACAGTATTCGCATAACCTCGCATACAAAGAAAATACGATCAGCCTCAGCAATTCTTTTTTCCGCACTATTTTCGGTAAAGGTCAGATAGTTTAATATGGTTTTATTTTTTGCAGTTCTGGAGGTCTTCGAAATGGAAATTGAGTATAATATGCGAACATTGTCGCTTTTGATTTGATCCGCAATTATATAATTTTTCATAGGTCTAAATTTGAGGATACTTTAAGATAAAGTGTAAAATAATGATGAGTAAAGAAGTCAGAATTCGGGTTACTTATGACTTCGAAATACACTTTAGCTTTCCTTGCGCGTGCGAGTTAAACAATGTGAATGTTCTCTTCATAAATCATCACTAGGAGCATATTTATGATAATTTTCGGTAGGGTACCTTCAGCTGATTATAATGGAGGGAACCGTTGCTTTTATCTGAACGACCCCATACCTGGTGCATGGCTTTGTAGGGTTAATATACGTACAAATATAAAATTTCGGCCAAAAATATTGTATATGTCGTTATTTATAAAAATATGTCTATAGAGGGCGTGGTTCTAAAAATAACCTGGCAATTTTTTGATGGAGATTAATGTTAGTGTCCGCAACTTTCTTATGAAACTTCGTTCTAAATCTTTAATACCAAAATAATAATGACATGTGCTCAATTGTAGGGGTGGCATTAGTATTATGATTGTAGACGTGGCATTAGTATTATGATTGTAAGCGTGGCATTAGTAAAACTATAATGGGCCCCGTATACATTTCTGGCCACAGGTAGTATAATTTTAATTTAGACCCGAAAGTTCCTTATATCAAAAGGAGGCGTGTCCTTTCTCTGATCAGCCTCATTTCTTGCAGTTTGCTTTATAATGCCCACATGTTCCTTATTGGAAACTTTCGTCCATAAATCTATAATTGAACAAAATCACAAGAAAGTGATTTTGATCATAATAGTATATTTGAGTCCATACCTACCACGCCTCCTTGTTGTAGTTGAAGTCCCTCTTAAAAGCACAAAATTAGTATACCCTCTTTACCCTCTTTAAATGTAAACAGTATAAATATGTATATCTTTAGAATACTTGTAACAACTCAAATTGCTGGGGTTAGCCCAACAGGTTCCAGGAGCCGGTTACATACAAATTTTAAAACTTGGATAATTTATTTAAATTATATCTTTATTTTTAAACTATTACAAAACTGTTTTTTTTATTATAATAATCAAAAAGTCTTAACGTTAATTAATTGAAAATGTAACTTGGATACGGTGTACATCCTAGTTTGTTTACGTTGGGTTTTGTTCGCGTTTTGTTTATGTGAGTCTTGGTCTCAGCAGAATCGGTGAAAACCTCAAACTACTGTTCTGCCCTGCGTATGTATAAGTCTCAGAGGAATCCGTGAAAATTTTAGACTATTGTTTTGTCCGTCGTATGTATAAGTCTCAGTAGAATCGGTGAAAGCCTAAGACTCGGTTCTTCATATGTATAAGTCTCAGTAAAATCGGTGAAAGCCTTAGACTACTGTTCGGTTCTTCATATGTATAAATCTCTGCAGAATAGAAACCTTAGAATACTGTTCTGTCCTTCGTATGTATAAGTGTCTGCAGAATAGGTGAAATCCTTAGAATACAGTTCAGTCCGTCGTATGCATAAGTCTCAGTAGAATCGGTGAAAACCTTAGACTACTGTTCTGTCCTTTGTATGTGTAAGTCACAGCAGAATAATCGTATTTGAGATGACGTTCTCAGTCAATCAATTAATGTTAAGTTCTCGAGTCCGAGAAGCGACTTGTATCGGTGCGGCTGCGTACTGGATAGGGAAAGGAGCCAGTTCTTCGTCGTGATGTCGAAGAGAATTCTACGTAGATGTTCCTTCGTTGATTGCTGGTGTCACAAGAGAATAAGTTCTTATCCTGCTGCCGCTTATATAGACGGGTTATTTCGCGGAATCCATTACGTCCAGCTGCCAACTGCGCCCGTTGCTATGCTGGTATTTGTTCTCGCGGTTCCTCGCATTGTAGTGTGTATCAATTTACCCTTGGGCCACCTTCAACTTTTGCTGCTGTTTGTTGTCATCAGTTGACGATTAATTGTATTCAAATTGAAGAATTGTATTTTAATTATATATCTTAAATTATTCTTTGTGCTCTACGATCGTTCTGTTGTCGTCTCTTGGGTGGATTGCATTCATCTTTTCATTTTGTTAGTGTTATATTTACGAGCTAATGCCCTCGATAAATTCTTCCGAGGCTTGTTGTTGTAGTCCTAGGCAAACGATCAACTTGACTGTGTTAACGATGTTGTTGTAATCCGTCGCTTGCATAATTTGCTTATAAACTTTATCGGCCAGTGATGCTAACGACGCCATTATCAGGGAAATTATGGTTTGATGGATTTTATTGTGTGAGCAAAATTGGCTCATAATCAACCTTCGTTCTGTAATTTTTGGAATAAATAATTTTCGTCCTCGAATGTGTATGTTATCATTCATACTAAACTTTAGGCCTACTATAGAAGCAACCACAGAAAGGAAGCACAACAAACAGTAGAAGGCTGTGACTAGTGCCATTGTAGAAATAATCCTGCAGACCTCGAATTTTTTCTACTGTTTCATAGCAAGACTGAACTTTTGCAAGATAGCGACCAGCAAATATGATGAAAACTTTTCACACATACCTATAAGAATCATACTTATGAGTATGACATGTGGATGGCAAACATATACATCAAATATCTACATATATCTGATTTTGTCACATCTACGGATTTTCTCATTATTCCATTATTGCGACGGTTATGCCTAAATATAAACTCTATTTCGATTGGTTCTGAGCAGCTTACGAAGAGTAGAGTATGGGTAGAGAATTTTCTATGAGGTCTTTTGTCAAAAAAATGCGGCCGTCCTGAAGGACTCTGTAAACTATTTTTCATTTCTTTATAGTCATTCGAAGCTAGCGCACATTAATTCATGCAGCCAACCCGCATTCTTCCAAACCCATTCACTCACACATAAAGATGGCACAGTGGGCAGCGACGCAATTTACAAATGCAGCTTGTCAACTTTGACAAATGTCAATGTCAGTCATTTCAATTTAAGAAGCAGGGTATTGCGTATGACGTTTAAAATTGTGCTTTTGTTTGTGGAATTATTTATTTTAATATTTTTCTCAAAATGCAAGTATGAGAGAGTGGAGCAAAAAATGTCCTTGCAAAAAATTCAATTCAAATTCAGCAATTCACAGTCTTGAGTGATATCAACGCTAAATTTATACATCAACCTCTTACCTATACTTTTCAAAGCCGGATTGCTGTACACCTATTTTTCTATACTTTAAATATGATGACGATTGAGAGCTACTTTAAATATGATGACGACTGAGAGCTAAGAACTGGAAGCAGCCTCCATTGCTCTGTTCTAAACACTTTCTGTGCTGTGAATTTTATATACCGAAACTATGTACAAGGTGTGGGGAAATGATTATTTATTGTATTCATTTTTTATTATATTATTTTTTATTGAATTAAATGGAAGATAACAGTTTAACCAAAGATGCAGCTCACTATTTTAATATATAGGAAATTCATGCAGATCCAAAAGGTGGAGTAATCGGGAGGATATAAATAGTACATTTTTTTAGAAACCTTTAATCTTGCAGAAGATCTCTTCAAAGATTTGTTTGGGGGAGGTTGTATATTTTGCATATCTTGAACACCACAAGAAGTGCCTTTGTTTAAAAGTTTTTGAAATCTGAAGGTCTTGTGGAATCAGAACCATCCCATTTAAAAGCTCCAGAAATCGATCCCATTTCCGCTTGTAAAAAGCCCTAACTTCACACAGAGAAATATTTTTAGATTGAGGGGTTCTAACAAATCCCGATTGAGGTGTGAGTGAAATTGTTTTTTTTTATGCTCCTGTAGAAGAAATTTAACTTCGTTCAAATTGTCCATAGTAGTGTATTGTTGTTAATGGAGCAGAACAGGCATTTAAACCGAAGGATATATGATACGACGGTGATATATGCACATTAGGGCGGAGTGAACTTGTATGGGGTAATTTTTTTTTCAGCATTTTAGAATGGAATAGTTACCAAAAGATGACCTGATAGTACATATAAACTTGTACAAAAATAGGAGTTTCTAGCATAACGTTCTGAGGTGCCTCAACGGGGTCAAAGTTGAGGGTAAATGGGTAAAACTCTACAAAAAGTCACACAACTGCCACGGAGTCGCCCGTAGAGGAGTACAATGTAAGACTGACCCCCATTAATTTTCCTCAATAAACATTTTCCTAGGACATACCTACCCCCTATCTCCACTCCATATGGGGGCTCCCATACAAATTTGAAGATTTTACGAAATTGTTAAAAATGGGCCGCCACAGTTTCCAGGTTGCAACTAGGGGTATAAAATGAATGACTCACTTCCATTATTTTTTCACCACAAATCTTTTTTCAGCACATACCTGCCCCTTATCTCCACTCCATATGGGGGCTCCCATACAAAATTTATATCACAGTCTGAAAAATTATAAGATTAATATAATTAACGGAGTGAAAATTTCACGAAAAATTTAGAAAAATAATGAGAAATATAAAGAACCGCCAAACTTCAAAAAACTACAAATTGAAGATTGATGAATTTAAAAATAATTCTCTTAAGCTTTTTGATATATGCAAGTGCAAGTGTGAAAACATTAGTGCTTGTATTTGTAATAAAAGCTTTCGAGTCTCGAAAAAAGAATGGGAGTTTCTGATTGTCCAAAGAAGGGAAAGAAAAATGCTAATTGGTTCCATTGATATATTGACAACAAAGAAGCAGCAAGCAAAAGCCAAAAGAAAGTCAAGACATGATGCTTATTTGCAGCGACAATCTATCAACAACCTACAGCTAGCATCTCCTTGTAATATCGATGAGACAAATGATGAAATAGAAGACCCAACTGCACTTCAAAATATAGCTTCATTATCAAAGTCTACAATGAAACCCGCATCATATCAAATGCGAACAAAATTACCATCACTAGCTGTCGCATGTGATCGAACAGGAGTTTCTGATAGGTCGGCTGCAATTATAGCATGTGCTGTGCTACAGGATGTTGGATTAATACTCCCCGAAAATACAAAGCTTGTTGTTGATCGGTCAAAAGTTCGACGTGAACGAATAAAAAGTCGTCAACGACTGCAGGAAGCACAAAATTCAACATCTCTAGTCGCTTTATACTTTGATGGAAGAAAATACAGAACTTTGACAGTTTCAAAAAAGGGAAAGAAAAATTACCAAAGCACCCAAGTGGAAGAGCATTATTCTCTTATTTCGGAACCAAATAGCACCTATTATGGACATGTAACGTGCGATTCAGGAACTGCCATCAGCATTAAAAATAGCATAGTAACTTACCTTACCAAGAAGTCAATTGATTTAACGCATATATTAGCTGTTGGATGTGACGGCACTGTTGTGAACACTGGTAGCAATGGAGGAGTTATACGGCTATTGGAAGAGGAATTTGAAAAACCCTTGCCGTGGTTTATATGCCAAATACACGCCAATGAGCTCCCGTTACGCCATTTGCTCCAACATTTGGATGGTCAAACGAAGAGTCCACGTGGGTTTTCAGGACCAATCGGCAAGCAATTACAAAATTGCGAAAATTTGCCAATAATTAATTTCGACCCTATTGAAACAACGCTGCCACAATGTACAAACATAAATGAGTTGAGCACAGATCAAAAGTATCTTTTGGAAATTATGACTGCGATCTCTTCGTGTTCGATTTCCACTAACTTAGTGAACAAGAGTCCTGGTCAATTAAATCACTCTAGATGGCTCACAACAGCAAATATAATTTTACGACTTTATGTGTCAACGCAAGAAATGACAGAAGGTTTGCAAATACTGACAAATTTTATAATGAAAGTATACGGCAGAATGTGGTTTGAAATAAAATCAAATACGTCATGTACCAAAGGATCATATCATCTTTGGTTGCAAATCAAATTGATTCGTGGTCTTAACGAAGATTTGAGAAAAATTGTAAGTCCTGTTATCCAAAGAAATGAATTTCTTGGCCATGTGGAAAATATTTTATTGTGTATGCTTGCTGATGAAAGGAAGAAAATTGCTCAAAAATTTTAGAAGCTAGAACAGAAGTACGAGCTGGCATTCGAAGGTTTATTTTACCTAAAATAAATTTTGAGGCTGAATACTACATTGATCTTGTTAGCTGGGAAAGTGTAGAAGTGACTGAACCTCCTTTAACTAAAAATTTGTTGGAGGATAAATTCAAAGAAGTAGTTGAATCCGGTTCTGGTCTTAGTGAAACAATACTTAAATTGCCCTGTCACACGCAAGCAGTTGAACGTTGCGTTAAGTTGGTAACTGAAGCATCGTAGTCGGTATATGGAGAGGAGGCCAGAGATGGATTTATAAGAGCAAGGATTCAATCCAGAAAAAATATGCCAACATTTGAAACAAAATCTGACTTTTCCTTGTATAATTTTTCTTGAATTTGAACTGAATTCATTTTGATATTTTTTTATTAATTTTAATAAGAATTAATTTATGCTATTTTTTTTTAAATCCTTTTAATAATTAATTTAATGGAATAAAAATTTATTTAAAACAAACTTCATCTATGTTATTTTAGCTGAAGACAAACGCTGCGTTTTCCACCAATACCATCAACTTTGACCCCGTTGAGGCACCTCAAAAACTCAATACAGTTGATTCATTTTTTGCATGGTGATTTATGAAGCCAGTGGTAATATTTTGCCAGGTATTCCATTTCGATATTTAGAAAATCATATTTTCACTCCGCCCTAATGCACATGAAGGGAACTAAATGGCATCCTTTAGATAACAATCATTTGAAGAACTTAAATAATTGATTTGTGATATTTGCCATTTTTTTAATTGTTTAAATTTTAACAAACCTTTTCTCCCTCGGGAATCCATTTATCCTGAGAATATTCTAGGTGGTGTCGTGGAGTTACTAATTGCTGATATCAGGGAACCTTCTTTGCCAGAGTTAATAGTAATTACACATCAAGGATGTTGACAATTAAAGCAAACAAGTCTTTCTGGTTCATTCGACTTGTATTTGTCTATATACTCGTAGATCAGAATAAACCTCATTTAAGTAGATATTTTTCTCTTGTCTTTGCATAAAATATATTGGGATGAGTGCTGAAGTCTGCGACTTGAGTAGAATAAATCCAAACTTCGGACATAAATGCAATCAGATAAATTTCTCCCAAACAGAAAGAGATACACAATTATGCACTAAACACTGAACGATCAAAGAAAAAGCAAGGTTATAATGAAATATGAGGGATTCAGTAGGGGTGTGGGAAGCTCTTTGAATGTCCTCGGATCTTTCTTATCCTTTAGTCTCGTAAATAGGTTTGCTCTTATGTGAATAAAATGAAACCAAGGCTTTATTTTAGCTCATCAATAACAGGTGACCCAAAGTTTTCCGCTGTAACTGTTGTAAACGCGGTTCGTAGGCACGGTCCGTAGGTATGAGTATATAACCTTAAACGCCTCCAAATCCTTTACATCTTAATCAGTGGGCTCAGAATTTGCAATATTTACAAATTTACTATAAAGGCAACACACCGCATCTCAAACTCACGGCTACATATGTGGACAAATAGTTACCATGTCCGCATCCTACGCTAATGACCGATGTGCATATTCGATGGACACATTCGGTCATGAATTGGTTTTTCTTCCCCACTCGCGTTTGCATAAATGTGCAACATTGCAGCACCGCACACAGTCGATCAGTTGCAATGCAGACCGCTGCAGCGCCACATCCGTTGCATCCACATCCTGGTAAATCCTTGGCGGCACAATTGGACTTTTTGTAATTTTTCTTTTCAACTTTTTTTGCTTTTGTTTTGTTTTTAAATGTATTTTTTTTTTAATTTCTTTTTCATTTTGCCTTTAGTCGCATAATCATCACCGTTCAACACTTTACCCTCTCGCATTTGTGTTTTCATTTCGTTGATTCTCCTCGATTTTTTCGCATTGTCTTTCAACAAGTGCAAAACAGTTGGTGGGGCGGAGGAGCTGCTTTAATTTCGTTGTTTTTGTTGTATTTGCTTTCCGGCGCTATATTGGCTTGGAATGCAACTTTGCGCATTTTCTTCTTTTTGGTTCGCTTTTTAATTTGCTTGTATTTTACCCCACCGCGCCCCCTGCTCATTCATTTTTATGATTGGTTTTCAACCGTATGAAAAGCAGAAGTTGCAGTTTGTGTGCAATGCATCCGTCCGATGGGGTTGCACTGGGGTTGGCCTGGGTGGGAATACCAGAGGCATGTGTGCCTGTTACACGTGTGCTCAATTGCGGATTATCAAAATAACAATTCGGCCACTCGAGTGTAAACAATTCATTTACGTCATTTATTTGAGGATTTTTGGGGATTTGGGTTATTGCGCCGCTGCGCACTGTGGAATGCCTTTGATGGTAATGGTAAAATAGAGGCAAGTGCCTCGTTTTTGGTACTCGTAGAATGGAACTGTTATTTTAAGATTAAACTTTAAGTATAAAAACCGAAAGAGTTTTTTTATAATGATGAGGCATTTAACTGGTGTATTTTTCTAAAAGAAATTGGTTCTAATATCACAACCTTCACGAGTTCATGACAAACTTTGGTGCCTACAACAAACGGCGGTATCCATTCTTCCTTGAAATATATTTACAATTAAACAAAAGTTAATAATACAAGTAAAACTAGTTATGTTAAAACTGTTACTAAAGAAATTTGCAGTTCTTCTGGGGCTCATTCGTTCTGATGCCTTAATCAAGTGGTCTGGATTGAGCAGCCACATTGTGTGCAATATTTGCTGATTTTAAAAACCGGATCAGAAATAAGTCCAATTCGAAATCTCATATTCATATACTCGTACATAAACAAACTCATTATGGACACGCCTACACCATTTAGTTTGTAAATTTAAGCGAACTTTTTCGAATGCCGAGAATATCTCTGCAAAACTTTTGTTATGTAGTATGAGGGGTACTATTTATATTTCGGGAATAGAAAATAATAACAAACATTTTAAAATGGAAATGACTTTATTGTTCTTCGAAATATTCCCCTTGATGATCAATACACTTTCGCATTCGTCCAAACCATTTGTCAAAGCAATTTTTCCATTCTTCTTGAGACACCTCCAAAACATGGTTTTTGAACGCTTCAACTGCTTCTTCGGCGCTCGTAAATCGTTGACCACGCAGTTTACCTTTGATATTCGGGAACAAGAAGAAGTCATTGGGTGCCAAATCAGGACTGTACGGAGGATGAGTCATCAATTCGATGTTTTGACTGCTCAAAAATTCACCTGTTCGACGAGATGTGTGAGAGCTTGCATTGTCATGATGGAGAATGATTCGTGTTTGGCGGTTGGTTTTACGAATTTCTCCGAAGACTTCCGGCAAACAAATGGTCGTGTACCACTCAGAAATGACCGTCCTACGTTGCTCAAGCGGAACAGTGGCCACATGACCCATTCGACCGAAGAAACAGGCGACCATTTGCTTCGCTGTGCTTCTTCCACGAACAACTTTTGTTGGATTTAGCTCGTCTTGGAATACCCACACGGTCAATTGTTGTTTTATTTCCGGCTCATACGCATATATCCATGATTCGTCACCTGTCACGATTTTATACACGTCTTTTGAAGCACCACGGTCGAACTTTTTAATCATTTCCTTACACCAATTGACACGAGCCTTTTTTTGAGCGATTGTCAAATTAGTTGGGATCCATCGCGAACAAATCTTTTTTACAGCCAAATGTTCATGCAATATTGAATGTATGGAAGTGAAAGTAATGCCCAAGGTGTCCTCTATCTCACGATATGTCACATGACGCTCTTCCATTATCAGTTCACGCACTGCATCGATGTTTTGTGGCAGAACAACCGATTTTGGACGACCTTCAGAGAGTTCGTCGGCGACCAAACTACGACCACGATTGAATTCACTATACCAGCGACATACTATAGTTTTTGATGGTGTTTTATCGCCATACAAAGAACTAAGTTCATCGAAGCATTCTTGCTGAGATAATCCACGTCGAAAGTTGTGAAAAATAATCCAACGAAAACCTTCTCTTGAAAATTCCATTTTTTGGCCAAATTGATTTTCTTAACTCGCTGCAAACGAAGCAAATAGCACTTGTACATCAACACGTTGTGCGTACGTTTATGCTAAAAAATGTCAAAATTTATTATGGTGTTGCCAGATTTTAGCTATTGACATTAGTATTGCCAGTTACCGAAATATAAATAGTACCCCTCGTAGATATATAAATGAGTAGGATTTGTTCTTCCCCTATTCATATCAATTATGTTGCAATGAATGCAAATTATTTGTTTCGAGATTATTATACATCTAAAGGTTCTGGATTTCATTCCGTAGAAGCAGGAGTTTTCCAGAAAGCTTTAATAAATTTGGCCATGATTATCTTGGTCTGCAAAAAAACGTTTTTTTGGTCTATTTTTTGATTTTAATTTAATTGTTAAATCGGCGATATATCAAAATATCTAGAACAGACCATTTTTGTATTTCTTACAATTTGTTTGTGATCTTCACAGTAATGAGATCATTGCTGTATTTTTTTAAATATTTCCGAAAATCAACTTATCCTGTTCTTTCAATTTCGCCCTAGTATATCAAATATTAGTTCACTATTTTCCTGTAGATTCATCGAAAAGTGAATTGTTGGAGTAGAATAAAATACTTCGGTCCATTCTTTAATATAATGCATAAATTTCGGAAGCTCATTCAGAAAGTGGTTTGCAGACTGGTTTCTTAAGATTTTTATTTGATGTTAGAGTAGCTCATCTGGCTCTATGGAGAATTATTATATAGTAAGGATATTTTGTGGGTACCACTTTCTTCTTATCTATGTTTCTGTTTCCACCGATAAGAGTCAGGATCTCAAATGGTTCTGGTTTGCATTGCATATTTGAATGACTTTATCATAATCCTCTTTGGATTTGCCAATTAAATTCCAAGACTTCCTGGTCTAGTGGATTCTTATCTGCAATTATTTTCTGGAAAAGTTGTCCTTCTCTATAGAAAGTATTTCCATTCTGTGTATTATGCCCGCGATTCGTTTCGCTGCACAGTTTTCCTACATATTCAACATGAAGTTCGAGTAAATACGAACAACGAAAGGTGGAAGAAAGCGGTATGCACATAATACAACAAGAGAGAACAAACCCCAAAGCTGCAGAATTCCGTTCGTTGACTCTCCGATTCACCGCACTGTTCATTGTCCTTTATCAGCGCAGCTTTTTCCTATATGTCTTTTTTACACAATTCTAACCAACTATTTTATTACTTCCACTCTTCTGATTTTTCTATTTCCCAGCTGCGCTTTTTTCGAATTATCATTGAATGCTGCAAATGCGTCTTTATTACTTGCGCCTGATGGGGTACCGAGCGCTCTTTTTTGTGCTGCGCAAATATTTACCAGCATTCAGCGCCACTTCATTGGCAAGTGCGATTGCTTTGCCTATATACGAGATATATACTCGTGCATACCTACTGCGAACATTTCCTGAGCTCTTTTTGTTTTCCACGATAAATGATTTGCGATTTGCCTGGATTGACTGCACATCATCCAATGCGTTGCATAGACACTGCCGCTATTTGCATCTATTCGAGCTAATGGTACTCATAATAATATTTTAGGATGAGGACCTCGTACGTTATTTTTTTCTTTTTATTATTCTCGTTTTGTGAAGAACGCTTCAGTTGAGAATACGCTTAAATGCGCTAATATGGCAATTCTTTTCTGCGGTAGATGGTTTTTTGATTACGAATTTCCTATTCTTCCATAGCTGAGCAAGAATTGAACAATTCTATCGCTTTTAAATTTTTAACATTCTTCTTTTATAACGAATTCCGAGTCGGGCTGAAAGAGTGGAACACTTTAGCAGGCCAAAGCAGAGCTGGGATTGTGAATAATATCAATGAAGCTATAGAAACCAGTAATTGAAGAGAAATTCAAAGAACCCAAACTAAAATGCAGAAGTACACTTTAAGAGCAGAAGCACGTTGTTGCAGAAAGTGATTCATTCGATGGATTTCAAAAGACTTTAATGTGAGTGCGCGGATGTTGAGCGTTATTAAATTTCCTCGTGCCTGGAGTAGTTCAGAAATCGAAAAGAATATGTGTTGGCGATTTTTGGACCGTAATCGGTTGCCTTGGCTTGCATAAGGGCGGTTTCGAAATCAACATTCGATTGTAATTACTTTTGTTTTTCAGGGGCATTCCCTTCAGTTATATTAAATTATTCCAGTCACATTTCTCAGCCTGCGAATTTCCACAAAATTAGTTGTCTTCGTTCAGCAGCAAATCCTAACACACCTTCATGAAGGAAGAATTGTTAATTAAGACTAATTTTCCTTCCTGCCTCTCACAACATTGAGCAATAAAAATATGAAAAACCGGATGAAAACTAGTTCTTTACTTTTCTTGCTCAGCATGATATTCTGTCATAAATAATTAATAACAAAACAATTATTTAGCAATCCCTAAACCCGGGAAGCCCTTGGAGGAAGTCACTTCTTATAGACCAATTAGCCTTTTGCCAATTGTTTCCAAAATGTTTGAAAAGCTCCTGTTAAACAAACTTAAACCTAAACATCCGTACTGTCGATGAGGAAATATCAAGATACAGCATTAAATACCTGAAACGACTAAGTAAGCATCCTAATATACTAGCTTCAAATCTTCTGGAGAGGACAGGCACAACACGGCGACTGAGGCGAGCAACACCACTCAATTTATAATAATAATTTTCGAACGCAATAGTTCTGAACTAACCTTATGGGAGATTAGCACTGGCTCCTCTTCCTCATGTTGATTTAAATAACTATTGAAAAAATTACGTTGTGTATTTATTTATGTAGTTGTTGAATATTGTTATTTGATTATTTCCCCAAGGGGTAGAATGCAAATAAAACTGGAGTTTAAACAAAAAGCAATGTCAGAAAAAATTAGAGGAATAGTCTGAAATTGTCGTTGAATAAATATATGTCCATTGTATTGTGGTGCAGGCAACTATTGTACTCAAATTTAAAGATTTGTTCTCTCCTTTTTGGAGATTCTTTTCTGAAATAAAATTATATCAGATCTACAGTGTGCACCACCAGAAAATACAAAATCGAAATTTAATTAAGTATTATATACTTAAGTCCAGAACAGATCTTTAATGATCAGAAGTGCCCGTACTGTTCCTTAAAGGAAGTCGGTGCTAATGATCAGTTAAGTATGATCCTATTTGCCTAACTGCAGTAAATTATATCAAATAAGCAAAAGATGGCTGTAGAATATTACGTATGTATTTAAATGAATGATATTCCGTACAAAATTCTCATTTATTCCCATACTCCCATGCTTTATTAAAAATACATCCATGATCTTACTGGGCATTAGAATAAATAATTACATGATGGTAATGCGGAAGTATCTCAGTCGCTTAGAAACCCATTTTCATAAAACAAGTTATGGCTGAAATAGAAATCCATTACTCATCTAAGATTTTTTAGTCTCTCTTCCACAACTGAAGCAAATAAGTTTGATTATATACTTTACAGCATATCATTTCTAGTCATATCATCAGCAAATATCATCCATTTAAATCGCTCACATGAAGGTTAGGTTAGGTTTTCCTGGCAGTCAGTCTACAGACCATGTCGGATAAGATCGCCCTCCATCATTTATTTTATAAAATTTTATTTTATATAATATTAATTATTTGTAAACTTGTATTCCGGGCCACCCTAATACTGTTTTTCTATAATTGTCACAGCAGCACCAACATACATACATACATAATATGGTTCCGTTTGACCATTATGTAGTCATTGTCGTTAGATGTTTACATCTTCGATGCAAAGAAGAATAACAACAACAGCGCGATTTGAAGTTATTTACTTCCAATGTTCTATTCAGCCGCTGCATTGTTGTTGTTATTCCCTTTGCTTTCGCTGCTTAGAATAACTGTCTGATTTTTGTCGAATGTTTAGTGGTCCGACGACTTACAGTTTCAGTTCAGTTGTTGTTGAGTTGAGAAACATATCACAGAAAAAGAAGTGATTGTTAAAAGAGCCATAAGTTTAGAATTGTTTATAATAGACAGAAGAAAATTGTGAACAGAAAAGAGCCACAGAATCACATAATAAAGAAAGGACCAAACTGAGTTAAATTAAAATTAAATAAAGTGTGTTTAATTTTAAATAACAATCGAAAAGTGTTTGTGTGCAACAGACCACCTCACTAGGACACTATGGGTTCCTTGCGATTCCACCACGTAGCACTTTTACTCGTCAAACCATTTTGAAGCCCTAATAAAGCGCACCGTTTGTTTGACCCTAGCGCCGGACACTTCCGAAAGAGAGCTTAAAACGTATTTGCCTGAAGAGCCCGCTCTGCTTCTAGATAGAGCCGGGCACATATAGAAGATATGTTCCACAGTCTCCTCCTACTCTTCATCCCCAAACCTTTGCAGTATTCATGAGAGAATACTTCCAGCCTCAGAGCGTACCTGCCGAACAGCCAATAACAAGCCACGACCTAGAAAGATCTTCTCTCGACAACCCAACTAAGTCTTTAGAGTTCCGGCCACATTAGCCTAGTCGTTCAGAGTTATATAAGTAAAAACAATTCCTATGAAATTGTCAAGACGGCATTTCATAGGAAATTAAGGAACTTTTAGATGAGAAAATTTGCTATGAAATTGTAAATATGGCATTTCTTAGGAAATTAAGAAATAATTTAAGCTATAAAAGGGCAGCCTTTTGAGACTGCTGGATGAATTCGGTATTAGAAGTCGATGAAGGCGGAAGTATTGGTAAATAAATTAAATATTAATAAATAAATTAATTCTTTACTTTAATAAGCAAAACTGGCGATGAGGATGGGATATTATCCTCATCCATCTAAGTTTAAAATGTAAAAACCAAACTGGCAACGAGGATGGGATCCCGGCTATTTTTATTGAATACATCAATAAAATTAGTGATAAGTCAACAACAGTTTTTTAAAAATACCGAAGACAACATATTAATAACAATAACAGAAATTGAATATCACGACATTTACCAGTAGAACCGATGGATATCAGCAACATAGAGTTAACATATATTGAAAAAGGAGATCATGCAAATTTTCGGCCTGCAGCCTCAAAAGAAACTTACCACATATAATAGTTAAATCCAATTAAGGAATATTAAAATTTATAGTAGACACCGGTGCGACACATTCAATCATAAATCCTAACATCTGCAATCCCAAATGGAAAGTACCTACTGATCCTTTTTATGTAAAAACACTCCAACATTTTATTAAAATAACAGAAAAGTCTCTATGCCCCTTTTTGAAGAATTAGACGACCCCCATGAAAGAGTAGAAATGTTCATTTGTAAATTTTCCGACCGATACGACGGTATCATTTGCAATAATGTATTAAAACAATTAAAGGCAATAATAACCTTTGAAAAAAATATAAATCAAATTCTCAAAAAACAAGTTTGTATTCATTTTTTTCAGAGGAAACCCAAGATAATAATTTTTCGAAGAAAGGTATCTATGAGGTAGATATTCCAGTTCAGGAAATGGACGGTTTTAGTCTACGAGTATACCCCAGGCAAAACATCTGCAGATAAAATGTTCGAAATAAAAAAAGGTATATACAAAGTCTCCAATTATAAAACAAACGCCATTGTAGCAGTACTTGATGATAATTACCCCTAAAGAAGTCAAATTCAATTGTAAAACAACCGTAGCAGTTTCAAACGATAATTTTTATATATACGAATTACAAAAACAAAAAACGCTTTTAAATCAAATCAGACTAGAACTAAACCACGAAGAAGAAGATAAGATAATTTCGATCATTAAAAAATTTTCTATGATATTCTATAACGAAACGTCTGATTTTAGTTTCACTAACGCAATAAAACATAATATCCGACCTAAGGAGCATGCGAAAATAGCAGTCAATACATATAGGTATGCTTATGTACACAAGGAGGAGGTACAACGACAAATTTCAGAAATGATCAGAAGAAAAATTATAAGACCAAGCCAATCACCATATTCAGCACCAGTATGGGTTGTAGCTAAAAAGATAGACGCTAGCGGAAAACGTAAATGGCAATTGGTGATAGACTACCGCAAATTAAATGAGGTAACAACTGACGACAAATACCCTATTCCAAATATGGATGCAATTTTGGAAAAATGGGAAGATGGCATTATTTCACTACTATAGATTTAGCGAAAGGTTTCCACCAAATAGAGATTGCGGAAGAAGATATTCAAAAAACGGCAGTCAGTGTAGGCGGGCATTACAAATTTCTTCGAATGCCTTTTGGGCTCAAAACAGCCCCCGCCACATTTCAACGCCTAATGAATGGTATACTGGGAGATTACCCCAGTCTAAATTGACTATATTATTATTTTCTCTACTTCGTTGCAAGAGCATCTGGAGTCAGTTACGAAAATGTTTCAAAAACTTAAAGAAACCAACCTCATAATCCAATTGGAAAAATCGGAGTTTTTGAGACTCGAAACCGAATTTATCGGGCATATTGTTAATAATGAAGGCATAAAACCTAATCCACAAGAGATAATCAGTGTACAAACTAAGAACCGAAAAATACCACCTAAAATTAAAAACAAGAATTACGCAAATCATTTACACCTGTGATATATGTAAGAAGAAAAAATATGACAGACGACTAGTAAAACACAAATTCAAGATAACAGACACACCTGAATCCCCAAAAGAAATAGTTTATATAGATATATTCTAAGGTTCAAATAAATCAGTGTTTCTAACTTTAATAGATAAATGATCGAAAATGCTCAAGCAATTAAGATTTCGAACCGATCTTGGATCGAGTTTGAAAGAGCCCTTACTCAATATATTAGTACAGCAGGTCATTTGCACGAATAATTAGAGACAATGAACTAGGATTCAAAGCGTTTCCCTAACTGCAATTCCTTAAAAATGAGAATATTGAAATACACAATACATCAAGTAGGAATCATACATCTAATTCAGACATTGAACGATAACACAACATAATAAACGAACAACATAAAACATGATCCTAACAAAGATATAGAAAGCGTAGAAGAGAAAATTTATAGAATCATTACATTACAAGGCTGAAAGCTTAGCTAGAAGGCTTCGGCTTCTCCTTTCAACGTCCCTGAACCCTTCTGTGGACTATCATCCAATACCATTGGAGGTCTGCTAAAGAAGTGTACATATGCAAAAAGAAGTCAAACCTGGAAAACTCTTCCGGGATTAAGACAGTCCAAAGCTCTTCTGGGTGATTTTAATCCGAAAAGAGCTAAGGAGTTAATAAATATGCCTCGGAGTAAATTAAGAATCATCACAGGCATTTTAAGCGGACATTTCAGACTCAACTACCATATGAACAAGTTGGGTATATCTTCAGATGCCATCTGTCGATCCTGCGGACCATTGGCACACAAAAGACTCAGGTGTTTTGGAGAATATATCTTAGATATGAGCAAGATCCCTCAACTTGATTCCTCCAAAATATATGAATGCCTGTCGAAAATTAACCTGACAGAAGATTTATAGATGAGACTGTCCTCATCTTTCAAATAAATAGGGGCATCACAATAGATCTTTCAGGTCGCAGTGTACAACACACTTAAATAAATCTATCTATCTACTTACTATAATAACACGATATATACAGCCACTGGACGAAAACCAATAGATTTTGTTAATGGAATAATTAGTCAAAAAGACTATCCCCCTATTAAAGATATAATAGTAAAGATTAAAGAAAAAATCATTAATAGGTTAAACCAAAATCGAGAAGACGTAGACCTAAACACTGGACCGGTATTTATAAAAAAGTCCCAGTTCTTTTGAGACAACTCCAAAGCCGACTTTATTGTCAAGCTTGGATCCGTCGGTGTAGAGGTAGAGTACTGACGAAGTGACCACTGGTAAACAAATCTCGCTATTTTATGCTATTTGAACAAAGTATGAAGTCACTTCTAACTAAAGGAATGAGGAAATATTCATAGGGCAGATAACTAACAACCTGGTTGCAATCCAAGGAAGACTTTACTTTGCATGATAATTAATATAAGCAAATATATTCGTGGACCACTTGACTCTAATATTTTAAAATCCTGACAGCAGTGGACTTGCAACTCTGCAGACTCAGATATATTATGTCGAAAACAATTGAAAATATACAGTTTCTCCTCCACTCCAGTGATACTTTTAAAATCGTACCTCAAAGACAAAGCGTTCGCAATTTACCAATCAAGCAGAAATACTGATATGGTATACTAACTTCTTCTGATAGGTGCCGCAAGATTGAATGGAATAATGACTGTTCTAGTATCGTTCAACTGCAACACCAATTGTAAACTGAATGGGTACTTAAAACTGGATTCCGAATTGCCTAAATATAAGTGTTGGATGGTCCACAAAAACAACATCGAAACCACCGGTTTACCTGGAATTATAATGCCTAAGTTGGAGATTGCTTATGTGAACGTGTCCACAAAACTTATGCGGCCCATAGATGATACATCATGATCATACTCATATATAATAGTATGTGTGAAAAAGAGAGAAAATATGCATGTATGTGTCACACAGACATGATCTCGCTGTGATCACTGACTGATCGTCGAAAATCTAAATAATTTTGATTTTGAGGGGAAATTTTATTACGGTGTTGATCATGATGTATGGATGATCGCCGTTTCTGGGCAATTTACATGCAAATTTTGCTCATTTGAGTTTGACTGCCAATGTGTGAAGATGTGTGCGGATAAATATAATGAAAATGTGTTTCTGCTGGAGTCCCTTGAATGCTATTGTACTATTTTTTTTGTGCCTTTCTTTCGTCCAAAATCGGATTTTTCTTTTTTTTACAATTTTTCCTTGCACAGTACAAGCGCTTTCGCATACAAAACTACGTCATCCACCAGAGACATGACAACCTCACTCAACGACGACTATGAAAAAATGATGATCTTCAATTTTAATCACTCGTCTGTGGCAGAGCTTCATTCAACACGTACAAGAATGAGTATGATCATGATGTATGGGCTGCATTAGAAATTAAATTTGCTGGGATACCATCATGGAGTAATCAACTTGCAATCCCAGTTAGTGATGTTTCATTTATGGTATGTTTCATCCATTGTGGGTGACACAATATTTTACTATGTACAAGAATAGAATCATACTAGCCAAGGCTCACTTTTGTGAAGGTGTGTTTTTACGCAGCAAGTAAATGGAATCTATGAATATTCCGATATGTATGTTGTTCGGGCAACTTTATATTATTCTTAACATTTTAAGATGAAGAAGTATAATAAATAAAATAATCCTGATCTTAAAGGGCAGTGCTTTTAAAGAGTCATTGGATCTGATTATAGATAACTGAATTAGCAAGTAGATTTGCTTTGATCTGCAATTTTAGTCCACTGAACTGAATTTATCTAACAATAAAATGATAAAACAAACGAGTACTGTTTACTAGAAGAAGAAGAAATAATGTATGATCCATTGGCAACCTGTCCTGCATTTCCTCGAAAAATGGTATCGTCTGGGTCTAACCCTAACTTATAATACACTTTTGTATTTCATATGAAAAATACTAACAGAACCATTACGTTGAATCTCTCTTCAGAAGCAAGACACTTAGGTATCAATCTGGACTCCAAGTTGAATTGGAGAAGGTATATTGAGGAGGGAAGAAATAAGGGTTTGGCTGCATACTATACCTGTAAAAGGATCATTGGGAAAAAATGGGGTTTGTCACCGTACATTGTGTATGGGATGTACACCACAATCATTAGACCAATTTTAACATACGAGTCCATCGTCTGGTGGAAGGCGTTGGAAAGGAAATGTAATCAAAACCGAAAAAGTACAAAGACTTGCTAGTCTGAGAATCAGCAGCGCGCCTCAAGAAGGTTGAAACATATTATTTCGCCTCTTACCACTAGGAGTGTTCATTAAGGGTTGTGCCGCCAAGTGTGCTCTCAGACTGAGGGAGTGCAACACGTGGAAATCTGCCAACTATGCACACTGTACAATTTTGAGCGAAATAAGACGGAAGGGTCAAAGGTTAGTTACGGCCGATTTAGAAACGGCTACAGACTATATGACTTCTACTATAGACTTTACAGCTAGAATTCCAACTCTCTATCTAACCAGGGAAGACTGGGAGTCAGGCTCTGTGACGGGTAATTCCGATATTACCATCTACACTGACGGCTCAAAGATGGAGGGTGGAACGGGGGCGGTTGTCTTCTCGGAAGGCTTGCAGGCAAGACAGTCCTATCGGCTGCCTGAGTCATGCAGCGTTTTTCAGGCCAAAGTCTATGCAATTGAGAAAGCAGCCAGACTGATACCAAGTAGTACAATTCGAACCTCGAATATCACTATCTTTGTGGATAGTCAGGCGGCGCTTAAGGCAATATAATCCAAAAAAGTTAAATCGAAGTTGGTAATGAAATGTCGTACCTCACTACTGAACATTGGACCCCACAAGGTCTCGCTTTGCTGGGTTCCCGGACATAGCGATATAGAAGGGAATGAATTAGCGGACGATATGGCCAGAAGGGGCTCTGAAATGGACATTAAAGAAGCAGATACCTCAGTACAAATCCCGATATGTGAACTGTTTTGGAATATAAATGAATTCACTATTGCAGTGACTAATAACTTATGGACTAATCGTGACGACCGTGAAGTTTCAAGGGACTTATGGCCTAGGTTAGAACGAAGGTTCTCTTAGGGCTCAACAAATCTGCAGTAAAGATACTTACGCGGGTCATTACGGGGAATAATGCTATCGCACCAATGCTTCAACATTGGCGTATGCCGTCGAGCGGGTTATGCTGGAGTTGCCATAATGAAGAGGAGATAGACGCGATTCATCACTTTTTATGTCAATGTCCAAGACTACAGTTGAAACGACTTCAATGTTAGGGGTCGCGCTTCTTCACAAATTTGACAGAGATAACGAAGGTGGATTTATTGGATCTTCTCACTTTCATCTGGAAAACCAAATGGTTTAATAGGGATGGAACTTCCAATGTTTATGGAAATCAAGGGTAAGGACGTGTATGCATCCTCCTGGCATTTTTGAAGGCAGTCACAATGGACATAGATAGAAGAATATATTTTTTAAAATGAAAGAAAAAATTATATTTCCCCTCTTATTTGGAACATTCCAGCAGAAAGAAACTGAGATCTTTTCCAAAATGAGCGAATCGAAACAACAATCATAAAAATGTGTTTCAGCTGATGTTTCAGCCCGAAGGAAACTGTAGAAGCGTCCGTTCCGATGTTTGGGCTGCGTATTTGATTCTGCTAATGAAGTTTTTTCTTGAATACATAACATTTACGACAGAATATTCTTCGCGACTTTTACATCCATGAATCAGAAACATTGACATCCTAAAGCATGTTTTTATGTGGCTTTATTTTGAATCTTGAATCCTTTGAAATCGTACAACATTTATAAAAGTATGGGTGCGAAGGCATTTTACTCACCTAAGGACGTGATAGCAGTTGTCTGTTGATCGTCCCGAAAGCAATGAAGGGGTTGGAATAGGGGACGTAAGCACACATAAATTCCATCATAGATATTTGTGTGGAGCTTTCAATGTCGAGTTTGGTGCTGACAAAAACTGACCTCTGACTCGTACAAAGACGTTAAAAGGTTCCAGATGCTCTTAAAGGATATAAATAACGGGTATTATTATTATTAAGAGCAGGGAAAAACCTATATTGAATGAGTTGCACTGAGACACTTGATGTTTTGCCGGATCAAGAACTCCTAGAAACTAGCCGTCGGTTTAGCCTGCATAGAGTTTTGCACCTCTTGAAACACACATTTCTAGAATAGAATAAAATAAAACACAATTACCACAAAAAACATCACATACAAAAATATGTTGAATATTTTATTGTATTTCTAAATATAAATATAAATAAAAATCTAAAAAATATTACATTGCAACAATTGCAGCCCCTTCGCAGAACAGCGATGCGAAATTGCACGGCAACTGTGTTTGTGCAGCATGTGTAACAAGTGCTGCGGCAGTAGGCGATGCTTCAGAACACATAAAAAAGCTTCTTTAACAGCACTCTTTAAAATGTTTGTGAACATTTTGCATGTCAAGCAAGTCAATGTCACACAGCACAATCCGAGAAATTCAATTACAACCCACACCAGGCGCAAACAAATAAAAAGAAGTGGATTTAAATGCGCACACACATACGCACACATGTGGTGTAATAACAAAAAACATCCTGCCATGCTCTTACACACCAATACACTCGCCCACCCGAGCGTTTCAGGATGTGCTGCTTTTTGACTTACAAGACAATGACAATGACTACGTTGACTTTTGTGACTTCTACGCTGTCTACATACAAAAAGTTAAGTGCTGCACATTACAGGACATAATAAGGATAACGACAAAGGCGTACAGCGTGGTTGGTTGCTTGCTTGCTTGGTGGCGGACTTGCTGGGTTAGTTGGTTGGATGATGCCGCCTGCTGTGTGAGGCTGTGCCGTGCGGCGGACGGCAACACATGCTCTTGTGCTGCTACAGCAATAGCGGCTCCAGCTGCCAAAGTTAAATGGATCTCGTAATTGTTGTGTCGTCGTCGCTGTCGCCGTTGCCGTCGCCATCGTCATCGCCATCGTCCCTGTCTTTGTTCTCATCTTTGGGAGTGCCGCAATGATGCGATTTTTACAATTGTACCTTACAGCGGCGTACAACAGTGTGACCATGATGTGGCTTCTATTCCACTATGCATGAAGTGAAGGTGAGGGCGCTGATGCTGCTGATAATGTGATGAGGATGGTGCTGTTGCTTATATACCATGCAGTGCTGTGGTGTATAATTGTAAGAAAGTATTAAAAATCGTGGTTTAATTACGCTGTATTTTTATATTGCATACAAATTGTATGCCCTGCAACGAAGGGAAGGTCAGCGTTTAGCATGTGTGTGCCTTTACGCTTGAATGGATTCCTGGTAAGTCGGGGGCGCATCTGCTAACAATTTAAAATCATATCAAATAACCAACGTTTTTCTTTCCATGATGCAATATCTCAGTCTTTAAGAGTCTCCTTACCTGGAACCTCACACTGAAACCAAAATTTGGCCTTAAAAACTGTTCTGGCGCGGAAGTATTTCGGCCTAACAGTAGTAGAAAGATCTTTCCGGTTGGATAGCCTGACCATTGGATCTTCCATACAACCTTTGCTATCACCTTAAAGTACATACTATTGCCGAATAGTCTCTATTTGCACTCGTATATATCTTCCAATCTGTAACATCTGTTAAAAACACCTCAGTCTATATATTGAATAGTTCTACAATACATTGTCACCCATCAGGTACGGAGTGCACTGGCTATGAATGAGATTTATGGAATTTTTGGAAAATTTAAAACAACATTTTCTACAATTCCTCTCAGCAATTATCCATCGGCAAATCTATAATAGCGATAGTTGGAACCCTAACTTTGTTTTACATAAATCACACCCATCCATCTCTTTTTAGAGACTGATAACTAAATCACCCAACAACTTATCTCGCCAAATATAACAACTTTAACTAATTCGTTTACATTTAAGGAAATCTCCACTTATGGAGTAATTAAACCACAGGAGAGTGAATATGCATTGTTATGTCTAAACAGGTCCTGGTTATTCAGTATGCCATTAAGTTCAATATGGAACTAATACCAGACAGCGGTGTATCTTCCCATGTTTCACTGGTGGTTCTTTTTATTATGTATACGAGGGGTACTATTTCTATTTCGGGAATAGCAAATAATAACAAACATTTTGAAATGAAAATGACTTTATTGTTCTTCGAAATATTCCCCTTGATGATCAATACACTTTCGCATTCGTTCAAACCATTTGTCAAAGCAATTTTTCCATTCTTCTTGAGACACCTCCAAAACATGGTTTTTGAACGCTTCAACTGCTTCTTCGGCGCTCGTAAATCGTTGACCACGCAGTTTACCTTTGATATTCGGGAACAAGAAGAAGTCATTGGGTGCCAAATCAGGACTGTACGGAAGATGAGTCATCAATTCGATGTTGACTGCTCAAAAATTCACCTGTTTGACGAGATGTGTGAGAGCTCGCATTGTCATGATGAAGAATGATTCGTCTTTGGCAGTTGGTTTTACGAATTGCTCCGAACACCTCCGGCAAACAAATGGTCGTGTACCACTCAGAAATGACCGTCCTACGTTGCTCAAGCTGAACAGTGGCCACTTGACCCATTCGGCGAAGAAACAGGCGACCATTTGCTTCGCTGTGCTTCTTTGTTGTTCTGTTTCCGGCTCATACGCATATATCCATGATTCGTCACCTGTCACGTTTTATACACGTCTTTTGAAGCACCACGGTCGAACTTTTTAATCATTTCCTTACACCAATTGACACGAGCCTTTTTTTGAGCGATTGTCAAATTAGGTGGGATCCATCGCGAACAAATCTTTTTTACAGCCAAATGTTCATGCAATATTGAATGTATGGAAGTGAAAGTAATGCCCAAGGTGTCCTCTATCTCACGATATGTCACATGACGATCTTCCATTATCAGTTCACGCACTGCATCGGTGTTTTGTGGCACAACAACAGATTTTGGACGACCTTCACGGAGTACGTCGGCGACCGAACTACGACCACGATTGAATTCACTATACCAGCGATATACTGTGGTTTTTGATGGTGCTTTATCGCCATACAAAGAACTGAGTTCATCGAAGCATTCTTGCTGAGATAATCCACGTCGAAAGTTGTGAAAAATAATCCAACGAAAACCTTCTCTTGAAATTTCCATTTTTTGGCCAAATTCATTTTCTTAAGTCACTGTAAACAAAACAAATACCACTTGTACATCAACACGTTGTGAGTACGTTTAAGCTAAAAAATGGCAAACCTTATTATGGTGTTGCCAGATTTTAGCTCTTTTCATTAGTGTAGCTCTTCGTATTAATTATTTACAATATCAAATATATAAAGAGTCTTTCAGAACGAGATAAATTGAACACATTTTTTCAAGTATCATAATTTTTATATATTAGAATCATTATAAATTTTGTTTGAAAGGGTTTGTGGACTGAGTGCAATCAAAATTTCTAGAGTTTAAAATAAATACAATAAAACTAAAATAGATAAATACAAAATACTGCTTAAAAGCTCCAATTTCCCTCATTATGATGGGGGCTTCCATTTTGGGCACAGTAAGAACAAATCGGAAGAGGATAGTACAACAACTTTTGTGGAAGTTCTAAAGTTTGATTTTTGCACTCACAAGAATTCAATTCACACGACAAATTGCAACAGGAAGTTCTTTCGGCGAGAATATGATTGATAATTGATTGTAGAAAAATAGGAATCGCGACATTTTCGTTAAGTTCCTTGTATAACATTTGCCCTAGAAAGCCACACTATCGTCACATCAACACATCAAATATTGAGGGCATATCAACTGAGGCAGGACAAATGCAGCACTCCTTTGAAGTACACATCAAACTTGTCCTACATTTAATAATATGAACCAAGCCTTAGAAAGTAGATATTTGAATGTTTGAAATAGTAGGAACATATAGTTAATAAAATAGGTTTACGAACGCATCTGTTCACTCTATTAAATAATGTAATTAAATTAATTTGCCAACAATTCACTTTAAAAATAGTTGCAAGATTTAATTCCACCATTTTTACTTTTTTACTTTCATCCAATCCATGATAACCCAAAATTCCTTTTTTGGCACATCTTCAACTTAGCCATTTTCGCATTCATACCGGGTCCATAGATCGTTTGAATGAATACAGTTCCAGAACAAGGTCTCGTAATTCAAGTATATTTCTTTGCAAGTCCAAATCAGCATAATTTAATCACTGTACCACTACAGAGGGTCTTTGCTTAAGTAAAGCACTAAAGAAACCATTAAAACTGTTCTTACGCAAATATCCCTTAGAGCAGTCTGCAGCACATCCTGGTTGTGCTCTGATTTGCTGTCGACCAACTTTAAATGAAGTTGAAGCAGAAAAATCAAATATTTGAATTTAACAAAGCAACAAGGCCCCGCCAACTGCGACTGACTATTTGCGAATATTTCTGCTTGGTAGCATATCCTGGCGCATTACAATTGCAACACGAACACGAAGTGTTACACAAGGACACACTTGGCCATGTGAGGCGAGCGAATGAAATGCATGAAATGCGACAACGGCCGCCACAGCGTAACAGGAGGCGCGCGTGCGACATTCACTTAATACGCTTAATTGACTTTCATGTATGCACGAGTGAATTTTCCAGCATGGCTACGCGATGCGATACGGCAGGACATGGCTGGGGATTTTATGTGCCACACAGTGGCTGTGTGTGTGTGTGTGTGTGTGTGTGTGTGCGTGGAGCAATGATTGCGGCTTTACCGCTGCGCTGTAGTGGGTATGAGTGACATTAGAACTGGTGCCGTTGCTGCTCGGCATCGGCAATTGACGTTTTAATCTCCACTGGTAATGGCGGCACCGATTCACCCACATACTCGGACTCGTAACCGTAGAGCACTTTCTTTAAACAGAACGGGAAATTAAAGCGATGCTAATCTCTGCAAAAAAAAAAACCTACATCAATTCAATTCAACGTACATCATCATCAATATCAACAACGCCGCACACTAATATCCCTCAGCATCCTTTCCGTCAATATTAGCTGTGCAAAGCACACATAATCCGAAAAAATACCCACTCCAATTGCTGTGAGTTGCTGTGAGCTGGTGTATTTGTATGTGAATATGCTTCTGAGTGTGTGCGTGTGTTTGTGTGTGTGGAGCGAGTGTCAATTACTAATCAAAAATATACCAAAAGAGATTTCAAACGTTTCATTTTGCATTCATGGCCATGCAAATGCCAATTCATGCTTATGCACTCGGTGAGGATCAACTCTGATATGCTCAATGCAAGGACGATACAATGGCATTCAAAATAACACGTCAAATAAAAGGTGTGCATTGATATCGAAAGCGTTTATTGGGTATCAATGGTGTTTAAAAGTCCCGTGATACAATTTTTCAATCAGCATTTCGTTCTGTCTCGAACTACATCTGAATCGCTTGTATCAGTCCTACGATTTCCTTTATGTTATTAATTGAGTTGCGGCTCATAAATTATAGTCTCACCTATAAGGGTTTGGGCGAAGGGCTATGGATCAAATAGGGGGTCTCAATGATGTCTTATGTCAATTCCCTTATCCAGGTTGGAACACCAAACATATTTAATAGACTAAGTTCTATATCCACATACGAGTATGCGTATATGTCGGAGATGAATTTGCCTGGTAGGAGATTCCTATTCTACACCAATCACTTAGAGCCTAATTGTCGTAAGCTTGTTAGCTTATTAAACAAACTATATTAAATCTCAGGGTCCAGGCCGAATTTGCTCAGACGATATCGGAACATACCTAGATATAATTTCAATAGCCATAAAAAAGTACTAAAAAAAGTGCTGGGAAAATTCCATTCAGCATATTTCGTTTCAATAATCTTGGCTGACACAAGACCAGCATCGACAATAGGGAGGGGCGATTAGTATGGAAGGAAAAAAATCTTAATGGGCGCTTCTGATTCTTGGGATTGTGCTGAGCAAAAAAGTCCACTGACCATACGTCTACGGTGAAAGTCGAGCTTCCAGATTTTGACTTGCAGTTTTTCTCAGACTTTTTTTTTTGAAAAATTTGCAAATTTTCTTGGGCTCATATTTCGTAAAGTATTTGAAATTTTGACTTATTCTATTTTTTGTATTTCATTCTATTTTATTCTATTTATTTTATTTCTTTTTTTTATTCTTCTATTGTTTTGATGTGAAATCGTTTAAATCAATAATTGCTTTCTTCTTGATTCATACCTTGTCTCTACCAATACTTTGTACTTTAAATGAATATCTCATAATTTTCAAAATAAATATTGAGCAAAACAAAAAAAAACCTATTTTTGGATAAAAAAAAGTGGAAAAAAATAAGAAATAGAACATTTTTATGATTTTGCGCTATGAACAACTGAAAATGGTAATTTATCAATATTTTCACGAAAAATTTGCACTTTCACAAGGCCAAAATTGCCTGAAGGAGCGTTCCAATGCTTTTGCGATGTACTAGAGAGTTCTTAACTATTGTCTTGGCTACAATTTTTGTACTGGATCGAAAATCTCAATGGTTTGGCTGTTATAGGCCAAAATATCCAAAAAAAACCTGACAAAAAGTGGTGAATTTTCTACATTTTTGACTTTTCGACCATGAAAACGAAGTTTTTTCTAAGTAATATGTTCAGAGAAAGTGTAGCCCGAGACAATAGCTACAACTTTATAATAAGTCAAAATTTCAAATACTTTACGAAATATGAGCCCAAGAAAATTTGCAAATTTTCCAAAAAAATAAAGTCTGAGAAAAAAATGCAAGTCAAAATCTGGAAGCTCGATTTTCACCGTAGACTTATGGTCTAGTGGACTTTTTTGCTTAGTACAATCCCAAGAATTAGAAACGCGAAGCGCCCATCAAGATGTTCAAATCGCCCCACCCTAATCGACAAGGATATCATGGATTGGTGCCTGTGGCCAAGAAATTATGGTATACCCTTCGATCGCCACAGACAAACTTTATTAGATCTTTTGTCTACCGTAGGCGAACGCAAACATGATTTGCATGTTGACAGCTTTAGATTTTTATTCTAAAATATAAACGATTCATATATTACCATAAATAAATGATAATAAAGACAAACTAAATATATAGATATGTCCCTGCGTGACTAACCTTGAGTACTATTATAATTGCTCTCTAATTATTATGATTCATGGCTCTTCGCATGTGGTCCAAAATAATCTGTTTGCTTTGAAATAGACACTCGGCAAGAAGAGCATTCTAGTCGATTGGCTCAGTTTGAATTGATACTTCTCCTTGCAGCATACTCCTTATTTGCAGATACTTTCATTGCTTGTTTGGCCGATTATTAATTGAGCAAACTTACACAAAGGCATCTAATTTAAATAATTATTTTTCTCCTTGGAGATATCATGCGGATTCATAGGACATGGACACACACATAGCCACACACATACACGCACAGAAACGCAAATGGACTGGGTTTTGTGTACACACGAGTATGGAGCACATTTATCACGTTCGTGTCTTCACTTCATATCAAGCAAACCAAACCAAACTAGGCCAACCCCTATCCGGACAGCCAGCCAGTCAGCCAGCCACCCAACTAACACATCCGCTCTGAATTGTGTCGTCAGCTATTCAACCGAAAGATTGCGGTCCTGGCTGAGCCTTAATACACATTAAGCCTCTGCAATTACATCCATCATTTCCTGCTTTCATCTTCCATTAGTCTGTGATTTCGTTTCATTTACTTCCTTTTTTTTTTGCTCCATCTTGACTTGGCGCAGCTGACACTGCTGCAGCACAGCTGCTTCAATTAAGCTCTGCAACCAAAAATCCCACTTCAATCGGCACACATAAAAAGACAAGAACAGACTCAAAAAAGCAACAAAAAAGTATGTGAAAAAAGAAGCCGTACGAATGTAGCAAATTCGTGTTTGCCACAAAGCGTTGCAACTTGAAATTTACTTAAGTTTCAGTTTATCTTCTTAATTAGTGGCGGCGCAGTGAGTGCGAAGGCACGCTCCAAAGAATGGCAGCGTGTGTTTGCTTTGCGGATTATGATTATGTTACAATTATGCGTTTGTCTTTCTTATTTGGTCGGATCGCATTGGATTGAATTGGTCTGTCAAGCTGCCGGTTTAACTTCGTACGAAATTTGCATAAAAAACACACAAGTTCTCGCCAAGAGGAGATACTGTGGTGGTTGTCGGAGGAGCTGTTCGCACTGACAACCACGACATTCGCACAGAGACACACACACCCACCACACGTACGCTGCCATCGGAAATGTCGGAAATAGTGCCTCAGATCACACCAGCTGCAAACAGTTTGCCTCGATTTGTGAGGTTTTCAGGATAGTGTAATACTAATAGTTCTCATTTTATTGTATTTCACTTCTGAATTGGGGTTGATCCTACCTTGAGAGGGAAGTGCTAAATGCATCAATTCAATATAACACAGGAATGAATGATCCTACACTTTACAACGGATTCATAGGGTCGGTTTAAATATCATCAGCAATTGTTCTAACGAACAATGTGTACTAGAAAAAAATAAGTGGTTGAAGCTGAATCGAAATGTTCAGCATCGAAGATTAAATTCTACCACAGGATTGCCAAATAGATAGATATATTTAAGGGTGTTATACACTGCGACCTGAAATTTATTTGAAAGATGAGGATAGTCTCATCTATAAATCTTCTGTCAGGTTAATTTCCGACAGGAATTCATATATTTTGGAGGAATCAAGATGAGGGATCTTGCTCATATCTAAGATATATTCTCTAAAACACCTGTGTCTTTTGTGTGCCAATGGTCCGCAATCCACTTTCTCCACAGAATCGACAGATGGCATCTGAAGATATACCCAACTTGTTCAAATGGTAGTTGAGTCTACAATGTCCGCTTAAAATGCCTGTGATGATTCTTAATTTACTCCCAGGCATATTTATTAAGTCCTTAGATCTTTTAGGATTAAAATCTCCCAGAAGAGCTTTGAGGATTGCCAATAATCACCTAATTTATAGCAACTTGAGAGAGAATTATGATGTCCCTTGTAGAAGATAATTTTCTGATTATTTTACATTGTCTGAAAACGTTCAAGCAGTAGAACCTCGGACATATGACCGACAGACCTCATCGTAATCTACAATTTCAGTTAATATGAAATCAGCTACAAGTTGCTCTGGGGAAGTTGTGTTAAGATGTAATTTTAAACAAAAAACTTCTCCTCACAGGATAGTTTATCAAAAATATTCAATTTCCTGTTTTCTAAACGGGCAAATATCACCTGACGTAGTGAGCTTTGGCTATAAAATCTCTGGAGTTTACTTATGTAATTTTCAGATATATGACCTGATATTTAAGTCACATATAATTTACATATATATACTCGTATATATATGACCTGAATGTGAAGACTAATTTTATATAAGCATATCTAATCGTACATACTATATATTAATATTCTGTGTAAAATTATGAAGAATATTGTATTGAGTATTGATTATCATTAATCTATTAACAAATCTACGTTGGTCGTAAAAGTCTCGTATGTTTTAACAGCAATGAGTGATGTGAAATCTGTGGAACCAAAATAAATATTTACGTATATCCTGAAGATAAGACTAAAGGATGAGCTGTGACCCCTTAATATGGGCACAATAGATCTTAAGGTCGCAATGTATATATCTCCATTAAAACAATAACAATATCAGCAAAGTTTGTTTGGAATAAGGACTAGAAATATGCCGTAGAAAATTGGAAGTACCGTTCTTGCACTATAAAAGGTATCATTTAAGAGAATCGTAAAATTGTAGGGATTAGTGGGAAGTTTCATTGAGAACTCATGCGAATATAGATTCTGAAGAGGCGACCCAATAAGTGGCATGTTCATTCCCCAGAAGGATTAAGAATTATGCAAATGGTTTTCGGCTTATACCATCTTTGATGGATTATGGTTGCTATTTTCAATAATCTTATATAATCACAGGACACTCACTAAAGTGAATGGTATATCAACATGATTTTTTGTAAAATTGTTGGTGATTAATTTAGAAGCTATTCCATTCCGTTACATTCTGAATATTGGCATCTGAGTTCTAATGGTCTGAGTGCCTCAATAAATGAGTCCTTGTCTGTAGGTCCATATTTTTATCTCTCAGCCCTTCTTTCTGTGGATACAAATTGTTGGATACAATTAAAGTAAGCAACTTTTCAGGATAAGGAATTGTAGTCTCACTCAGGGCTAATCACTGCTCCAATCCGTCACGATGTGCGACATGGCTTCATTTCTTTCGTAGCGCATTTGTTTTGTTTGTGCTCTGTCAGAACGTGTGTCGGACATTACGCAAAGGCATGTTAATGCATTTTCCGTTTTTTCCCTTGTTCACATTTACTCACTGTTGCACACGCTGGAACAAACGATGCAACATGACACCCGCCGCTGCAGCCACTCCGCTTCATGGCTAGCAAGCGCCACGAGGCGGAGTGTTAATTGTCATATGTAAATTTTTGCGCATACCAAATGTAGCCAAACAAGACTCCAAAGATGCAAATTCAAGAGCGACCGGGGAGCTATGCTGTCTGCACAGGGTGGAAGTGTCAAAATAAGCTTCAAATTACAAACGTCTATGTACGTAGGTACGAGCGGCGCTGCTTTGAGAGTGATGGAGGCGGGTGGTCGGGCGGTCCGGTGGGCGTTGCATGCAGCGCATTATAAGTGATGCGTAATTTGCATTTGACAGAGCGACACAGGCAAAAGTGCAAGTGAGCGAGGTAACCCAGACATACGAGTAGTCGTAATTGTTAGGGCGCACAGTTTGGCTGGCACTAGAGTGAGCTGAGCAGTAGGGGGAGGTGGAAGGTGGGGTGCCAGCGGACGCAGACAAACTGATGGATGTGTGATTTTGACATTTGATTAGGTTGCCATGTCGAAATGTTAATTTTCTTATCCGTGCAGGCATTTGGGGTGAAAGGAAAGGTCAGGGGGTGATGTTGAAATATGTGCTCAGTGAGTTACAAGCGATTTGAAACACCCACAGAGACCGAGAAAAATTTTTCAAAAATAAACGGTCTCTGTTCAAAATTTATAGCAATAGTTTTACAAGAAACACCGAGAGACTAAATTTAAAGTACGAAATAGAAGCTTGAAAAGGGTCGGAATGATATAGGATAGTAGGTATATATAATGATATTAATATTAGAATAGTCAATAGATCGATCTTTGTACAGAGAAGGAACTCATTAAAAGAATTAAAAATGTGTGAGTAGAATGATGAGATAGAGAATCTGGTGAACATTGAGACGTTGCCTTGCTACATTCCAACACTCCTATCAAAAAACTTGGAAGAAAGATTATAAAAGATTAACAAAAACACGTCATCTCTAATGTTGTATCAAACACATTGCTCAGCTTTTCTCACTCCAAGAATATAAAAAAAGCTGAAATATTTCCATAGATGTTCCCACCATTTTATTAATGGATTTATGGAGATGACGGATTGATTGGGTTGAGATGAAAGTTTAGCAAAAGCAAATTAAGTATTCCATGTACCGTAAAGATTGCATGCGGCATAGAGTAATGATCTCCCGACAATCATCCTGGAGATTATATCATTTGTCAGTCATAGCCACTTAACCCAGACAATGATATATTGTAGTATTAGAAACTTTTATATTTTGCAAGACCCACTTGATTATCTGGAGAACATACGTTTGGGACCCTCAAACGATCTTCATAAAAAACTTCTCACTATATATCAAGTACTACAAGGCATGCCGTTCATGTTACGAGTATAAACTATGAAAATTTATATGTCATTGAAAGATCCTTGAAAGGAATCGCATACTCGAAATTGCTTTACAGCTTCTAAAAATTTCATATATTTCTATTAGAGTTTATTATACAGGGTGGCCCAAATGAGACCTAGTGATGTTTAACACGTGTAACTCTTGTAATAACGGGTTTTTTTAAATGATTTATTTTAATATGTTAAATACATTTTATGGAAATTTAACGTGACTATGTGTGAAATATGACATCAGACAAATGACCACCATTTTGCTCGATACAGGCATTGGCTCTTTTTAGTGCATTTTGCATTACACGGCGTAATGTTTCTGGTTGCAGGCGCCGTATTTCGTCTCGAATATTCTGCTTGAGCTGTGCAAGTGTCTGTGGTTTGTTAACATACACTTTATCTTTTAAATATCCCCATAAAAAAAAAATCGGGCGCAGTTAAGTCTGGTGAACGAGGAGGCCAAGGGAAATCTGAATTTCTTGAAATTATGCGTTCACCAAAAATTTCACGCAGCATGTCAATAGTTTGCCTAGCAGTATGCGCAGTGGCTCCATCTTGTTGAAACCACAAATTAGGATGTTGCTCCACCATTGGCCGCAAAAAGTTGTCGATCATTGTTCTGTAAGAAGCCGCGGAGACCGTTTCTGGCGTTTCATCCTCATTCTCAAAGAAATATGGGCCGATGATTTTTGTGCCATAACACCGCACCAAACAGTGCATCTGATTGGGTGTGACTGATGCTGACGTATTGCCCTTGGATTTTCGGAGCCCCACAACGGCGAAGTAAACTTGTAATCATGGAAGATGTGGGCGCTGATCTTACGTTAAAAAAACGGCGATAATTTCGCTGGGTCAGAACAATTGATCGTTGAGAAGAATAATAAAATTCGATAATTTTAATGCGTTGTTGTGGACTGTACGTATTCTTTTTAAATTTCCAAGAGTTCAGTTATAATCTGCAAAAAGAAAAAATAAATTATGTTAAAAAATAAAAAAGTTATTTGTGTTTCACATCAGCTGGTCTTATTTGGGCCACCCTGTATAAACTCTAATTATTATTTGGCTTTTACACAAAAAGGTACTAAATTTCCATTTTATAGATTAATAAAAGAAAAATCTTATAAAACCTTTAAAGTTTCAATGAAGTTTGTTTAAAGGCCATGTCCACCACACACATATATAATCACAGATGATTGTATGTTATTGGTGGGAGCCTTTCTGGTAAGGCTTTGTGGTTTCACGGCGACTCAGCTGAGAAGCTCCTCATGTCCTGTGAACGCCGGTTAGAAGAAAATAAAAGTGGATTATTGCTAAGTTCCGACTCTACTGTGCCCTCCAGGGAATTTAAAGTTTTCTGGCGCAAATGCTTGGTATTTGACAACACTAGTTAAGAGCAAATTTAGAGTTTTAAATGATTGAATATTTTATATAAGCTGTATTTACATATTGTAGGCGATTTCAATCTATATAAAAATCTTAAATATGCTTGAGTAATCTTATCATAAAGCAGTGCCGGGTCCTGCATGACCTAAGGAGAGGTTAAGCTCTATAATTTTTGTGTTTGAATGCATTGGATTCTTCTCCATTACAACTTCAGTAGATTAGATTAGGTGTATATAAGGGTGTTATACACTGCGACCTGAAAGATCTATTGTGATGCCCCTATTTATTTGAAAGATGAGGATAGTCTCATCTATAAATCTTCTGTCAGATTAATTTTCGACAGGAATTCATATATTTTGGAGGAATCAAGATGAGGGATCTTGCTCATATCTAAGATATATTCTCCAAAACACATGTGTCTTTTGTGTGCCAATGGTCATACAACTTCAGTAAATGGACCAATTTTTTTCGAACGATTTTGTATATTTTTTGCAATTGTTCGTGGATTAGGATTCAACTTTTCACTGATTTATTCAACTTTTCAAGTTATCCAGCTGAAGGATTTTTCAAGAATGTCAACTATTTTCAATGAGACTCTTAACTTTTGGAAAATATGCCCCAGATTTATACCGTAGAATGGAATTGCTACAAATTGAGAATCCATATTAGAAGGACCAGAGCTATCTGTATGATCTAAATCACCTTATGAAAGATCTGCCTCCAAGAGATATACTACAGTTTTTCACATTTAAATCAGTTTATATCATTATAAATTTAATTAAAACAATTATTGACAATGTTATTATGCCATTTTCCTGTTATGACACACTCATGGAAAAAATAAAATATAAAATAATTCGTCTATTATATATACGAGTATATACTATACACTTAAACTATGTACTTGCTTTATATTCTGTTCTTACCCCAAATATTCGTCTACTTATATCTATGAAGTCATCTTCAACAACTACATAACGATTTCTGGTGTCTCTTGACTGGGTTCCGAACTTTATACAAATATAAAGCTTGAAGCAGTTTAATTATCGAACTTTCATAATGTTGCTTTAATGCCTTTATAAAGCACATAGTCCTGCCTCTACTATTACATACTCTTGGTTAACTTATACATATAATGTTAATTTTAAAAAATTAGTACACAACTTTGTAACTTATTTGTAGAGGAACAATACAGTCGCAAATGCAAACTCAGTTGGAACAGTTGCTACACTGCTGGTTGGTAAGAGACTACTCCGACCAACAATTTCATCAATTAAGCGACATCATGTGAAACACAAGCGTCCAAATTATACGGGTTTGAAGTAAATCTGTTCGAAGCACCCCTTTGCATTTGTTGTTTATCACATTGTATCAAAATGCATTATCCTGCCCACATCCCTTGGTAATGGTTGTGGTGTGACAGCAATTCAGCACTCTTTGAATTAATTAAATGCTGCATGCACTTTTTGGATTTTTTATTTGTGCTTCTATTAAGACAAAATGTCCTTTTGAAGTGCACACTCCACACTTCACGTATCCGACCACATGCTTCAAGTGGATTACATGAGCAAGTCCCTGGGCCTGTTGAGGCAGACCCGACTTTCAGGTCGCATCGTACCACCGGACACTGTGAATTTACTGCTATCAATTTGCTATTATGACATATTGCGAAGCAACAGTCGCGCCACCAAACGCTCCACTCAGCGCCCGGGCACACTGAGGGCGCTGCCAAATCGATACAAAAGTCTAAAACTCATTTATCATGTATGGCTGACCTAATACGCCCTCTGAGGTATTTTCGCGCTGAACAAGAAAAAAAAACAAGAATATTGAAATGCTGTGTAATGCTCTCAAACACTTTTTTGCCGGGGGGGGTTGAGTGGGCCGGGGTGTGGGTGTTAAAACGAAAAATAACGGCTAAAAACTAAAAAACCACTCAAACACGTACCCAGCGTTGCCACAGCGTCGAGTTGCATGAAACTCGGAGCTGCTTCCAGTTTGCTGCTTCATAAATCAAAAATTTCTGTCTGCTTGTCCTAAGGCAGCACCAGCGGCAGCCATTGTCAGTGATGGAAAGGGGGGAAGAGGGGCAAGCGAAGAGGAGAGCAGCAGGGAGATTGGATAAAAATTCACATTTGAGCAATTTGTATTTGCGGAAGTGTGAAATTGCGTTTAAATGGAGAAAAGTTGCAAAAATTGAAATCGCAGAGTTTCATAGAAAATTTTATTGAAACAATTTTTTTTTGTGTAAAATTAGTTTTTAAATATTTTCTGTATATTTCTGTTTCCTAAGAACAATGAATAATTTTTCAATGCAATTAATTGTTTAAATTAGCCAAAAATTCTACAAAATAATAATTTCACCAATTAGCGGTCACACAAAAAGGATTTACTAGAATTTGGCCACAATTATTGACTGAGTTTCGAAAGTATGAAATGGTGTCAAATACAGTGGTCCGGTAAATTAGCTGGAGTGTTGCTATGCATTGGTTTACAGATGTGTACAATGGCTTTGTGTTCGTCGTTGGATAGTTCTGCTTGTACTTGGAATGGATGCTTTGCATTATCGAAACAAGTCCAAACCAGAATCGAGTGAAAGCGTTGGCTTCTGTGTGTGTGACATGTCGATGGAATTAGATGCGACATTTTACGATGTGTAATGGAGTTTCTAAAAGAAGGAGGAGTTGGTACAAGCTTCACTATTTATGTCCAGAACTATTGTGTCAGAAGTAGCTGGATAATTTTTATATATGATGTGCTTCAATAGCCGCAGGAATCATTCCGATTCTGCAGTAAAAATTGGTTCATTTTTAGGTGAAGTGAACTTTTTAAACAGGATACCATTTCTTGACCGTTACAGATTATCTCAGTTGTGCACAGAATTTCCCAATAACATTTATAGTTACTTCTGATTTCGCTGTTTCCTTAAGTAATTAAACGAATTAAAGTTTCCTCCTTTCCACTTGTGGAAGTGAGAGATTTGTGGAGTCAGGTGGCAATGATCATGGTGGGAATCACATTTTATATAAATTTGTGGATATATACGAGTAGTTGTTTTTTGCTACCTTTTCTGTTGAAAATATCTCAAACTGCACTTTCTTCAATAACAAAATTTATTATTAGAAAGGAAGAGACAGACCACAGCGAACGTCTAACAATAGGGCGGTGACTACTTTTTTCCAATTTTTTTGTGTGCGACCACAAATCAACCGTTCTCAATTTTAAGTTAATTTATAGCCTTGCGTATATTACCTAACGAGTTCAACTTGGGGTTTAGCTTCAAGCTACTTAAGCTCACTTACAAAATTAAACAATCTGTTGTGAATGAGTTGTAGGTATATAGTACCAAAGTTAATATACGCATAGGCAACTCAACTGCTGTCAAGCTGTAACTTCTTGTTCTTACTGTGTCAAGCAATCATTTTTCTTTTTAATAAACCTGCTAAAATGAACGGTCTTGTTTTGGTTCATTGCGCTTATTCTGACATGAATCTTAAAGACCTGCGAAGTAATTTTACCGTCAATATTTTATATTTGACATAAAATGAAGAATTTTAAGTTGTTTTACATTGATTATAGCATTGGGATATGTACATTGGGACTTTCTTCACATAGATGTGCCCATTTTTCCACGGCTATGCTTGCTTCACTTTAATATCTAGATATATTCCAACTGATCACAAATCTGCGGCACTTCTGACATGTTTAAGTTGTTGTAGTTGTATGCATTAATTAGCAAAATGATAGGCACTTTTGAAGAGTACTTCCAATACAGATAAACCTTGTGGAACAATCCTACCATTATGTAAACAAACAGGGTTGACCAGCATATCTACGAAATACAAAGAATCATCATCATTGCTTATCAATTTGCACAATACTGCTTCATAAGCTTCATACGAGGAATGATCACCATTCCTTATCAATTTAGACAACACTCCTTCATAAATTTTCAATTCTCTGATACACTTGTTTACTCGAATACGAAGTGTTTTGTTAGGGAAAAAACATATTTACAAATTTTTGATATTCGGACCAAGCTTCCACTTTCCTAATTAGCCTTTAAGGGAATTTGTGTATACAGAATCAAAAGAAATTTTAACATCTCTAATGAAAGTAGCGGTAGTACTATTTCCAGATAAAAGTGTACTGCAGATGTTCTCAGATGTTCCTCTCTTATATAAGTTTCCTCTTCCTTACATACCAAAAAAGCTTCCTAAAATAATGTTCGCATATATAAAGGAACTTTTTGCGAGACGAAATCATAGATAAGAAGATTTTAGCCAAGATCATCACCAAACGGAAGAAATGCTATGGCATTACGGAAGAAACGCCGGTACTAACCCTATATGGCATAGTAGATCGGACAGTTGTGATGACATGGATCATAAATGACCAATGTAGTATGACACAAAAAGTCTTTTAGGTCGCAATGTCAGCCATGGGGCAAACTATTAAAGCTAAATTATTATTATTATTATACCAAGGTCAATCTGGGGGAAGCAATGCAGGCTGAATAGTAACTGCATCAAAAATAGACTATTTCCTACAAATATTAGCACATTTTTCAACATTGGGTCAGCCAGTTATGGAGACCAGTGATTATGCCACTAAAAACTTATGGACAGAACTATATCACGGTTGTTCAGTTTTCCATTAATCTACCATGAGAGGTTCTTAGATAACTTGCAGCTGGCCAATAATAGGAACCTTTTTAGAAATTAAATCTAAATACTCGTAAAAGTCTCTTGAATAAACATACAAAAATTTGACGATTATATTGGGCACCATTTTGATTACATAAAATAGAACTTATGGAATGACTGTAGCAGTGGCACCACTTCACTGTTTGCTTCCAACATATGTGCATTCAATACTGAGAGAAAAATCTCAGAACAAACCCGAAATAACTGTAAACACGATCTGTGAACGAATAAGTATCTGAATCCAACTATCTAAGCCAATATTTTACTGTCAATATTGCTCAACTCTCTCATAAGATTTCACTGGGATGATGTTAGGTCGGTAATTCAAACCGTTTACGATATTTGTACTTCAACTGGTACTTTTAGTAGTATGACCCACAACTACAGCAAATTCTCTATGTCAAAAGAAACATCTCGTGAAAATTTGGAAACAACCGAGATGTATTCACTGGTACATTAGCTATCATGTGGTTTGATTTGACTTTCGATGTAAACGAAAAAGAGAACCAAATAATTCAATCTTCCTTCAATTAAAAATAAACTACATTTTCTATATTTGGACCCGAGTCACAAGTGAAGCAAATGAATGCCGTCAACTTTGATCTGAAAAATCTTTAAAACATGTCATTGTATGCCAAATTATTGAAGGATCAGAATTGCATACGTTTTTTATACGGAGTAGAACAAAAAAGGATGAGAGCAGAACATAAAAAGGATGAGAGTTTCTTGTATTGGAACTATCCTGAGTTTAAAGAGGCATTATTGAACATAAAAAAGCTGCATCCTTCACAATATTAATTGTTAATTTTTTTTGTCATTGCTCTTCGTGAACAGTTGTTGAAAAGCAAGTACCATGGTAGCTTCGTGGTGGTATCTAACTATTCTATCTATATCATTCTGACTCTGATTAAAAAAGATCGAGCAGATTTCAGAGCACGATTCTTCACCATGGATGCTACCTGAATTCACCACTAAATACCAGAAACTCAAAACAGTGACAAAAGCGGTCTACCAGTTCGAAACAACACAATGGAGAGTCCAATGATGAGAACTGAAGGAGTCGCTCTTTTGGGATGCGTAATTAATTTTTATTATTGAATGACAATGGAAGAAGGAACAAAATGCGTCAATTCTGGACCAGCTGAAAGATGAAATTGGTGAAGGTCAAGTGTTTTAGGCAGTTCCGTGGTTTAAATTGTAGACCAGTTGAAGTTCGAAACTATGAAACACCAACCGTATTCACCATTGGCTCCATTGAACTTCCACAAGTTACAAAACTGGCCAATATGATTATCTCCAATTGTATATACCTTATTATTATTATTATATCTTTTTAGCCACCCTCTATGGTCTAGTGGTAAGCATGCTAGACTCACACCCCGAGGGTCGCAGGTTCAAATCCTGCCACGGGCTTGGTCTCCAAAATGCTTCTTTCTATAAAAAACCCTTTTCTCTTCGAGTCGAAAGCCTCTGTAGCTAGTACTCATTCCCCCAACACCTTGCACTCATAATTAATTATGGTGTAAGATATAATAATAACAATAATAATAATAATAATAATAATAATAATAATAATATATCTTACACCATAATTAATTATGAGTGCAATGTGTTGGGGGAACGAGTAATAGCTACTAATAAGGCTTTCGTCTCGAAGAGAAAAGGTTTTTATACGAAGAAGCATTTGAAGACCAAGCCCGTGGCAGGATTTGAACCTGCGACCCTGGGGGTGTGAGTCTAGCATGCTTACCACTAGCCTACAGAGAGTGGCTATATACCTTATTACATGGATATATTATTCAATAATAAAATTAGTTATTAAAACTTTTAATTTTTATATATGTGAAATACTTAAATATTTTAATTTTAAAACTGTTCTACAGACTGTTTAATATACTTGTACTTGGAGTCAGCGACTACCGTCGAATCGAAGGAGGCTACGCTAACCATTAGCAAAACGTGATAGGAAACTGCTAAATCGTCTAAGCAACATATGGGCGTCCCAAAAGCAAAACCGGCCAACTCCACTTTTCTGAAATTTCCATGTTTTAGCTTTATGGAGTTCAGAAAAGCATAATCTCGTATTATTTCAAATCCCCTTTCAATACATTAAGAAGAAGCTTATTAAAATGCAAGTTTGTTTTTGCTTCCAAAAAGAAAACAATTTTTTCTTGGAAGCAAAACCGTCCAACTCTAGTTGAAGCTATACTATATACTGCATTAAGGTACCTTTATCCACAAATACTCTTTAATTGTGATATTAAAGAGTGCATTTATGATAGGTCATAATTAAAGAAACTCTAATGAAGCTTGTTTACTTAAGGTTGTCAGCCCATAGCAAATAAAAAGGCAAACTCATTAGACCAGAGTATTTCAGTTTTTTCTTGTTGTTTGTTTCTATAAAATTTAAAGGTTATGCAAAACAAAAACAAAAAGTGTGTTGTTGTAGAGCAGAATTACAACAAAGTATTCTGCGATGAACTATACGGTTTGGTTAATGCAGTAGGAAAAATAACGGTATTTTTCTGTTTTGTTTTAGCATTTTCGTTACTTTTTCAAATCGATGAGTTGTAAATGTTTTTACAAAGTCGACAGTTTAGTGTGAATCAGTAAGCGGATCTGTAATGACGTTTTTGTTTTTCTAAAACTCATATTATAGAAATTTAAGGATAGATCGCCATCCAAAGGAAAATGAATCGGATAAGGAGGACATAATTTATAATGAATGAAGAAAAAATTTAATTTAAGTATAAAAATATCATATCTATTTAAAAAGTATCTTACCTCATTAAAAATTTTAAAAAGTATGTCAAATGGTGGAATACAATTTATTAAAAGTTGAATACAAACACACTTTTTCTTTCGAGTCTTGTTCATTATTTTATTAGTGTTTGTAAAAAAAAAATAAAAAAATTTGGAGGCAAAACTGTCCAACTCCAGTTTTTACCCGTAAACTAACGTTTCCTTAGTCATTACCCGAAGCACATCATACATTATACCAAACAAATACCCATGATTGGAAGGTACTATTCCACACTTAAGATCTGTCATGTCCGTTTAAAAATTCAACTTACGTTGAATTTTAAAAACTAAGTCAAACTACTTTGTCGATTTTCTCGAAAAGGGTTTTGATGGAGTTGGCCGGTTTTGCTTCTAGGCCGTCCATATTCGTGTATGTTGATATGAGAGCCACTTGAGCCGCGTTTGCCTGCCTCCAACCCCGTCTGACGAATTCCACTCCTATTGAGTAATTCCAATAAAAGTGTGCAAATAAGTTCATAAAAAGAGCAGCACAAATGTGGATGGGCTAAAAAAGTGCCACTGAAGCCAAACAAATTTGAAAATTGCTACCTAATTTGCGGTATTATCACCGAAAAAAATGCGTTTGGGTATTTTTTCCATATAAATATTCGTATATCACACATAAAAAAACCACGCATAAAAATGTTGTAAAAATTGTGTTCACACTGAAAATATATTTATTATAACACCGTAGCCATAATCCACACGCACCCAAACCCACACCCAACCACCTACGAATACACCCAACCACCTACAAATACACCCAACCACCTAAAAACACACTCATGCACTCATGGTGGTATAAAAATTGTAAACACCATGCCACCGTATGGCATTGCCCAAAACAAAAACAAAAACAACAACAAAATAGGAAAAAACGCTTCTAACTGTTGCTACAATTTTATGAGCGAAAGGAAAAAATCGCATAAATTTTATGAGCGTGTTTGTGGGATGCGTTGCGAATTGAGTGCAATACACGCCCAATCTCGTACAGAGTTGCCCAACAGCCACCCACCCAATACCCACTCACACACACCCGAAAAATTCAACTAAATTATTCATTGAGTGTGCAATTGAGCTAGCAATGTTGCACAGTCAGGATATGCCAGGATACAGTCAGGATACATTGGCAGGAAGTATTACCGAAAAATCCATTCCTCGCCTCCTGCGCACACACACACAGCCATACACTTAACACACACCCTCTCACACAAGCTTGCATAGTCGCCCTCATAAACGCTTGATATGCTATAAAAATGTTTGTATCAGTGAATTTTCGCACCATGCGATCCACCCAAACAGCCAGCCAGCCAGGCAGGCAGTCGGCATAGCAGCCATCCCCTCCCTCTGACTGAAATGCACACATAAGCCGCCGCTAACGGCAACACTGGGACCTCCAGTGCCAAGTGAGCGGGTGCATGCAAGGATGCTACCACGCAGTGCAAATGAACAAAACGACGGGCAAAAAGAATAACTGAAAATTTGCGGAATATTTTTGGTTTAAATAAAATACACATAAAATATATATAAACATATATAGAAGCTTGTGTGTGGGTGTGTGAGTTGGTGGATTTTTATTGCACTGGCTTAATGAAATGGAAAATTCAATAAGGCTTTTTTGTGCTTTCGAGCACTGCTGCTGCACCCATTCTTGCATTATGGTGGTATTTAATTGTGCAGCCCTGGAGACCGTGTAAAAAGCCGGAAAGGGAGACAGGAAGTGCAGCTTCCAAAAAATAAACTAAATAACTAACAAAAAAACACATTTAAAGCGCTGCGGGGGAAATCATTACCACTAATTTCGGTTGTGCGCTAAGTTAGGCTGGGGTCACAACTATATCAGAACAATTGATGTCCATCGTTTTTCCTCACATGTCAAAAGGCAAATTGAATGACTCTGCTGTAGCATGGTGTAAACATTAGAATTAAGAAATAAAATAATGAAGTGAAAAACCATAAAGAGAGGTAGTTTTATCACTATATTAATTAAATGTTAGATCAAATTATTAACAAAGTACCATTTCACCAGATATAGTCAGCAAAACTTCAGAGAACCATTTCCAAAAAATTTCATATTAAATTTATTTCACTGAAGGGGAGTAATTCTACCTCCCAGTGTTGAGTCCTAATCCAATTGCATGATCCATGATACCGTTGCGATATGGTCAAACTTTATGGATGAGGACCTCGATATAAATTCTTAGGTTGACCAGGCGCAGACTCAGTGAGTGATTTCGTTTGTTGTAATCCGTCCGTCGAAAAGAGATAAACCGACTTTGTACATTCAACGAAAGAAACAAATATCTGCGAATAAAAACACTTAAAGGGCTAACCAAAATAGACGAGACGTAACGAGTAAGTTCAAGCATATGTGAATCAATGTTAATAGCCAAAATGGCCGTACGTATTTGATCGAAACTGAACGGAACATTTAGACGTGACGTTCCGTTCCATAGGAACCGAACTGTAAAATTAAAATTACGGAATTTTGCTACAAATCGCCGCTGTGAAGGATGAGTTCGGAATTTATGTAAAAAGCCTTCCATCGATGCGTTTGATAGCGTCTCATTTTGGGTTAAATGTCAAAATCGACGTAACGAGTGCAGACGTTCGTCCAATCGCTATCGTTACGTCTCGTCTATTTTGGTTATACCTTAAGACATTGGAAACCACCTCCGAAATTGTTTAGTGATAATGACCAACCAAATAATATCATCCTTACCTGAATGCAACTAACTTCTATTTGCCAAGCGCCACTTGAATTCTCCCTTCTTTACCATTTATCTATTTTTAAGATTGTCAATCTCCTTACACCACTTTGAACCATTGAGCCAATGAAGAATATATCCTTTTAAAAGTTTTTTAAAAAGTCCGCCAATCAAGAGTTAATTCTGGCGAAAGATTGGATCATGATAGTATACAACCACAAGTTGTTGGATAAGAATATCATGTGGACATAGTCCTAGGTCATCATTAATGATAATTTCATGGGTTTTATTCCAAATCGCTCCTGATATCCGGCAAAAGTGTCTGTCAGAATAAAGTTCCTTTTCATCCAATTTACATATTCCTTAAGTCACACCCGCTTTTCCCACTTTAATTAAAGGACCTTTCATTTGATCGCAGTCATTTCCAGGTTAAATTTATTTACGTATTCATTAAATTCTTTAAGATTCGCAAGAAGTCCTTGGAGTATGTCACTTAAGTTTGTTCCGTTATCTTAACACAATTTTCTTATTAGGCATCTTTAAAGTGTCAGTATATCTGTTCATTTGGTAAGGGTTGAGCGATTTCAATATCAATTTTCCAGATGTTTGTCACACCACTTCGTGTTCTGAAGGTTACCCTGCATCTGCATCTGTGTTTCCTTGTGGCTTCCATTTGTGTATAAAACAATAAACTAAAGTAATAATTGAATGCCAATAAAGGAGAATATTTTATAGAACTTGGAATATTTTTCATTTCGTAGTATATCCATTTTTGACCCAATATGCTGCTATGGTCTTCGGTGGTACCACATGCATTCTTGTTGTCCTCCTGGAGTACTTCAGTTTTTGCCTCCAGATCTAGTTTACAAATTTTGCAGACCATCACCGTAGTTGCTTGCGTAGATTGTGATTAAGTATTACAGCAATTGGAGTTTTTACTGATATTGCAGCATCCTTTGCTTTCTTTTTTCACACCAACCCAATAAACTCAAATGTGTCTGAAAATTTAAACGCATTTTAGATCATTTTTATCCGATTATGTCTGCAATAGTGCCGTTTTGTTGCCATGTCCTCGCGAGCCTAAAGAATGAAGATGGTAATATACTAGTGTACATTTACAACCATCCGGAGTTGCTGACAAATTTGGATAGGTTTAAAAGTTCTAAGCTAGAGCAAGAAAAGGACTTCCAAGATATTTGAGTCTCAAGCGAGCGAGGGCTGGGCAATCGCAAAGAAAGTGTACGACTGTTTCTTTCTCTTGTGAGTCTTTACAGCTCCTGCCCATGGGCATTGAACGGAATGCCCCTTTTTTCAGCGTGCCCCTTTTTTCAGCGTCCAATGACCTGTGCAGACAGCTTTGAGGTTGCTAATTTTATGTCTTGATTTGTTGAGAAGGTGCTTTTGTGTTTTTCCACCTCTTGCGAGCCTTGCGGAAGAAGTGATTATAAATATTTCCCTTCATAACAGTTAGGGGGACGCCCACGTCCATAAAGGAAAATACTTGATCGGTTTCCGATGAGCCTTTTCGTGCTAGCTCATCAGCCCTCTCGTTGCCCTCAATGTTCCTGTGTGCCGGAACCCAGAAAAGGCATATTATATTATTTCCTGACAATGATTTAAATTCCTCCTTGCAGAGGCCGACCAACTTAGAGCTGGTGAAAGGTGACGCTAGCGCCTTTATTACCGCCTGGCTGTCGGAGTAAATGGATATGTTTTTGGTCAGCTTGAGCCCCTGGAACGCCCTGTACGCCTGCCACATGGCAAAGACCTCTGCTTGAAAGACACTTGATGTCGCTGGCAATTTGAAGGAGAGCAGAAAATTGAGAGGCTCTGAAAAAATTCCCGCACCCGCCCCAGATTCCATCTTGGAACCATTTCGCTTCTTCCAGTCATTCCTACTTGGTAGAACTGTGTTAACACAGCCCGCAAAATCCAGATTGCGAACGAAGAAGTCGGTTCTCGAGGATACTATGTCTGGTGGCCGTTGACTCAAAATGCTACCATGACCATACAGGGCGTCCCTCCAGTTACTGGATTCCCTGAGTCTTAGCGCACTTTGTGCGGAAATACAATAAGTATGAAGATATATATAGGGAGGAGGTTTAAAATCTCGTCTAAAACAACCCCCGGACAAGTGAGGCAGGCTCCTGTAATTGCAATGGACTCGGTGCGCTGGATTCTTTATAGTTTCCTGAGAGTGTAGCCCTTCCTGAGAGCTTCCCACCAAACCACGGAGCCGTATGTCCAGTTCGACCATATTGTACATCCAGAGCACAATTCTTGGTCTAAGACACCAGTTTTTGCCAAACATCGACTTTCAAGCATAGAAAGCCACACAGGCTTTCCGTACTCGTAGCTAGTACTCTTTCCATATTAAGAAATAATAATAATAATAATATTATGATGTTTCCCCTATCCCTTTCATCTGCTTTAATGGCCATTTCTAAACTCTCCAGAAGCAAGGCCTCCGAAGCATAACTTAAAATTGATTATTTATGACTCGGTATCCTCTGTTTATGACCTGCTGTGTTTGAATTTTCCCCAACAATAACAATCACTTATTTTATTTCATTACATATTGTCATTACGTCTGGCACCGTTCCTGAAGATTTCACCGACAGATTCTGTGATTCCACATTATTTTGGTTTTTACTTCCATCCGTAAGAGATTTGTCTGCAACTCTTCCAAATATAGCAATTCACAATTTTACTCCGCCAACGGATCAATCGAACCAATTGTTTCTTGGGATATTGGGATAATAACACAGTTCATGATTAAACTCTTATATAACTTGCTTAAGGAAGATCTCCTGAACTAATTGAAAGTATTCCTTTTATAGAGATCATGCTGCTTTGTAAGGGTGAATCCAGAAGTTATGGAATTACTGTTGAAAATTCAGTAAAATATTGTTACAGAAATGCTTTGAGTCTTCTGCTGATGAATTAAATGTGCAATATCAGCATCAAATAATTGTTTGCTTTTTTAGCTTTCAATAAATTTGTTTACAAGTATTATTGAAATTACTTCAATAACAGCGAACTTCCATGTCAAAACTATTTATAATAGCCAACGCACAGTTTTGTGAACCACAATCAATGCTCCGACTGTCCAATTGAATCATTTTTCACTTTTCTTGCTCAAGATGAGTCATTTTGGCATTGAAAGTGAACTTCATCATCGCATGCGGAGTGCAACGCTGTGAGTGAATTATTGCGAAAGTTTAACGAAATCGTGACATAATCGTGTGCTTCCGAGTGCTGTTATTAAATTTTCAGGCACGTTCATTTTTCAGGCAGCCCAGGTGCAATTTACAATAAAAATCAGAAAAACTGTGACAGTGCTCTGGAAAGGAGCTGAAATGTGCGCGGCTTCACTGTGAAGTGAGTGAGAGTGTGAGTGGAGTTGCAACTTCCCGAGAGCATGGGTTATAAATTAACTTAAAAGGCAATATGTGTAGCAAAAGCACACAGTTCATGGCGTGGATTTGTGTGTAAGGGCGTGTGTGTGAGTGTTTGAGTATAAGTCATGTGTTACATTTTGTAAATAAATCAAAATTGAGCGACATTTGGCTAAGAATTGTTGACATTTGGAATTGAGTGGTAACATTTGGTATGTGACAATTTTTAGACATTGTCTATTAATTCCACAAATGATAGAGTTGAAAGTTCAATGCAATATCATTGAAAACACATTTTATCGGAAGGGTCTCGAGAGAGTAAAAAATTTGTTTTTAAAAGAGTTCAAAGATGTTTAGAGACTGAATTGTAAAACTCGACCTTAAAAAGTTAAACATAATGCCCGCAGGTATTTGATGAAGGTAATTATAACATTGACACTGATGATTCTTATAAAAAAAACCATGAATTATTATAATAAAGGGTTTTCCAACAAGAGCTGTTATTTTGAATCACACGGTATTTCGGTAGCTGACACTTTTGAAGCTTTTATTCTTTGACATTTGACAAGTAGGAACTACGCCATTACTAAAAATGGAATGATACATGCATTGAAATTATTAAAATTAACTACAAAAATTGTGAAAATCTTGCAGTCACAGTTCGCAAAACTAATGCATTTTTGGGTCGTCGTGAAGCACCTTGTCGGACCGCAATACAGATATTGATGGAAAAATTCGAGCTGTTGGGACAAGTTAGTGCTGTGAAGAATAAAACCCGTGCACGTCGCTCAAGAACAACTGAGAATATTGCTGCTGTAGCCCAAAGTGTTGAAGAAAACCCAGGTTTGTCCATTCCTCGTCGTTCTTTGGAATTGGGCATTCCACAAACGTCATTACACCGTATTTTGCATAAAGACTTGGGTCTTAAGGCTTATAAAGTTCAGTTAACACAAGAACTCAAGCCGGCCGATCATCAACAACGCCGTGTGTTTGCTGATTGCGTCCTTGAAATGCATGAAAATGATCCGGAATTCCATCGAAAAATCATCTTGACTGATGAGGCCCATTTCCACCTCGGTGGCTACGTCAACAAGCAAAATTGTCGCATCTGGGGCTCGGAAAACCCAAGAGTTATTGTTGAGAAGCCTCTCCATCCGCAACGTGTGACTGTTTGGTGCGGTTTATGGTCCGGCGGGGTTATTGGACCTTACTTTTTCGAAAATGAGGTTGGATCAACAGTTACGGTGAATGGATTGCGCTATCGAGAGATGATTAATGATTTTTTATGGTCGGAGTTGGACGGTATTGATCTGTACAACGTTTACTTTCAACAACACGGCGCTACGTGCCACACAAGCAACGAAACCATTGCTCTTTTACGGGAAAAGTTTCCGGACCGTGTTATCTCTCGAAGAGGTGATCACAATTGGCCACCGAGATCTTGTGATTTAACACATTGCGACTTCTTCCTTTGGGGCTACGTGAAAGATAAGGTCTACGCCAACAGCCCAGCGTCGATTCAAGACCTCAAAGATAGAATTCGTGAGGCTATCGAGGACATAGGGCAGCCACTTTCCGATTTGGTTATGGAAAATTTCATGAAAAGGATATGGTCCTGTAAGCGTGGTTGTGTTGGCCATTTGGCTGATGTTGTTCTTCATTATTAATGGCATACCTTCTTCTTTATTATGAAATAAACATCCGATAATTTATCTCAAAAAGTGGCATTTTTTTTTTTTAATACCAAAATAACACCTCTTATTGGAAAGCCCTTTAGTAACTCTAATTATAATGATAATGATAATGATAATCATAATCATAATAATAACGATAAGGATAACGATAATGATAATATAATAGTGTGTTGATGAAAGGATCTCTGTAATGAGAAGTACTCGAACGATATAACTCACGATAATAATAGTGGCAATGTTGTTACTCGAAATGTGAAGAATGATTTTCATTGAAAGTTATTGGAGTTTACCACAATGGCATTTCGGCCTTGTAACTATGCTCTCTGTCTTATCATATAGACAAAGTGCAATTAGTTATAAAAATAATATTAATATTATTAACATTAAAATAGTTATTTCCGATAAAACAGAGTCCATATATAGTCATTTGAACAACGGTCCATATGTAGTCATTTAAATAGTATCTTTTGCTTACAGAACTGATGCGACTGCTTAGAGAGCTTGAAAGTCGAAACAAAATTTGGCGAAGAAACATTGCTTGATCGTACAGGAAGTGGAATGACTTGGCATAAGCCTAATAGAGATGTTAGTAGTACCAATGATATCAGAATTTGTAATAAAGTTCCGAACAGTGGTAAAATTGATTACATTACGAATAATCTCGTAATTACAAGCGGGTCAACAAGTCACTGAAAAAGGAACACTCTACTCGGCAAAAAAAACCCTTTAATTTTTTAATATAGTCTTCTTTTAGCTCTTTACACTTCATCCACCGTTTCTCCAATTATTTGATACCCTCCAAATAATACGATTTCTTCTTAAAATAGACGTTTGTTTCATTGATGACATCTTCATTCGGCACAAATCTCTTACCGCCAAACTATTTCTCATATTTGAAAATAGGAAATAGTCGCAGGAGGCTGAATCTGCAAACTATGCTAGATGAGGAAGCAATTCGTATCCGAATTCATGCAATTTTGCCATTGGTGCTGCGAACTTGCTCGCCGGTGCATTGTCCTGGTGGAAGAGAACTTTTTCCTCGCCAAATGCGATCGTTTTTACTTCAAATCGAGTCGCCGAATCGATTCAGCAGCTCTGGATAAGAAACGCCGATGATCGTGTATCACTTTTCAAGTTAATCAATATGAATGACGTCGCGCGCATGCCAATAAACTGTCCCCATAACCTTGTTGGCAGACCCACCTTGGTCTTCTTCGGCTTCGATTCACCAGGAGAAGTCCACTGACTCGACTGTTCCTTGGGCTCTGCTTTATTGTGATGAATCCATGTTTCATCCACGGTTACGAAACGACGCAAAAACTTATTCAGAATGGGATTGAACTAACGCAAACACTCCTTTGAAGTTGTCAAACAATTGCGTTTCTTGTCAATTGCGAGCAAGCCCGACACCCATCTTCCGGATAGCTTTTTCATATCCAAAAAAATTGAAATCACTGATCCATGTGATAAGCCTGTAGTCCCTTCAAGTTCGCTCATCTTCACTCGCCGATCGTCCAATATCATACCATGGATTTTATCGAGCATTTCTGGTGTGGTGACCTCAATTGGGGCGACCAGAACTTTCGTCGTCACTTGCACTGGTACGACCGCACCGAAATTGAGTAAACCAGTGGTGGATGTTTCCAATCGATGGTGAAGGGTCCACATAATACTATTCAAGCTTTTGTTTGGTTTTCGTGTTGGTCTTTTCGAGAAAAAAATTTTGTTTAATAAGCACACGAAATTCACTTTTTCCACTTTTACGTAAATGATCGTAGGCGTCTGTTTCAAATGGCTGTCACAACAAAACTATTTGACAGATCAGTCAGAAATTTAGGGTGCGTTCTTTTGAAAGACAACCAAAATGCAAGATTTGAGGTGCCAATGCGCTGTAATTTTCAGGCAGTTATTGACCAAACATCACCCTCGTTGTAAAGTGAGTGAAGTTACTACTAATAAATCGCTGTAACTGGGATAAATGTTATTGCTAATGGAAGTACAAATAAGAATACAAATCGTATTTATGATTGGAATGATAAATTATCAATAAGTATAGTAATGGACATCAGTATCAATGATACTGAATGAGAAAACTTTAAATATTCGAAGCCATATATATATTTATTTGGGAGCTACCAGTCTCCCTCTTAGTTTGATTTAATAATAAGTAAATCATTTAAAAATAAGTAAACATTAATTGAAAGGATGCTTAAATTACTGCCAAATCGCCTTCTTCTTTTAATTGAGTAGCTTGGCTGACAAAGTGAAGTGAGCCGTACTACATCAAAATTCACTTGAACAACTTCACTTATAGGAGAACGAAACGAATTTCCCCGAAAATTATTTCACACAAAATTCGATTTGAACCTTTTCAGCAGCAGAAGCCACAGCACCAGCACGACCCAAAAATTTTGCGAGACTAAGGAAGCACATACGCAAGGGCATCCGAATCATAATTTTATGTTGGCCCGCTATGATTGCAGCACTGATGACGCTCATCATTTCCACCATGATGACGCTGACGATGGCGATGATGACGATGACTCCTTGACTATGTTTGCCGCCATCAATTCAACACTTTAGCTCTGCTCTGTTGGGCAGGAGGCGGCAGCCAGGACTCCGGCTGGCAGAGCGACGTGTACGCAGGGCTTGTGGTGTTGGCCAAACAAATCAGTCGTGCTTGAAGATTAATGGTAGCATTATTGTGTCGTCTGCGACAGACTAACGAGCAAGAGCGTTTGGTCAGCAGCACAGACACCGACAGCAGCAACGGCAGCGTCGTCAGCGGCAGCCCTGGGCGCTCAGTTTTAAAACTGGAAAATGTTTGAAGCAATTTTTCTTGCTGTAAATAATTTTTCATGTTTCAGTGCAGTGCATGGCCAACATTTATTAATAGGGGGGAAAAGCAATTGATCAGCGTGCGTTGACTGGCACTGGATTATTGGAGGCGGACAAATTTTGCATGCGTTATACAGAATTTTATGTTTCTTATAAACATTTATTTATTATTATTTTTATTATATATATTTTTTAATATGATCTCGTCAATTTAACACAATTTCCAATTGTTATTTTTATATGTTTGTATAATTATAATAATAATATTTAAACAACCACATTAAATTGTTGCTGTGTCTTAGAATCAAGAAGAATATGCTCATTCAATATTTTCAGTGACTTAATGGGCTCTTAAACGAAATCCCGGATGTCTTGGAATCTCAACATTTCAGTTAATTCTCACTTGGATTTGGCACTCATGATCCAACGTTCCTTTTGTTTAAAACGACTTTTAAACTGGGATTTTAAATTTTACTTGGTGTTGCCTTCCTTGGATGCTTTGTTTATAAACAGAGTTCCACTTATACTTATTTACCACATCATGCAAAACTCTATATATCCGGATGTTATACTTGTATGTACGGATATATGCAAATTTAGTGATAGAAAAATAAATTAAAATAACTTTTTACTGTATATGAACTCCCCAAATGCATAGCAGGCCTAGTGTCCTATCGAAATCTTATTGGTACACCAGTCAGCTCTCGTTTTCCTTTCAAACAAGAGGGACAGTTTTGGGTTTACGTTGTATCGAAACCATCAAATGGAATAATTTTCAAAACCCTGGACAATTTGCTTACAGCTAAACTAAATGCACAAAGGAAGCTTTGCAATATTGTGTGAACCATTTTATTATTAATATATATATTATATATATATACGATATATTTCGCAACAAAGAAATATCTCTGTGTTTTCCTCAATATTGCAGGAGCTTTAAACATCAGATGTTCCGATTCAATTGCCTGGACATCTGACCGTGACTGTGTAGTAGCAAAGGAATATTATCACCCTTATTTCAGTTGTTATGCTCAGATTGGTGTGTGTGTCGCCATAGCTGTTGTCTTCATTCATAGATGATATACCTAAAATATTCAGAAAAATACGTGGCTATTCCCTTTACAAAACTAGGAACTTTACGACTATGTCGGCGAGATTTGCGGATAATCATGTGGGCATATAGGATTGAATCACAATCTTAGAATGTCAAACTAAATTGGATAACACAAGAGAATCATATCTTATTATAACATCAAATGCCTTTAAGACCTGCCACCACAGCTTGTGGAGCTTGTGCTCCCTGTATTGGAGCCACAATGGGGTAAAACAATTGAAATAACTAATATAATGAAACTAGAAACATTTCGGGCATTCGCGTATTTTCGTTGAGCTCCTCAGAACACATCCTACGAATGCACTAGAAGCCATTACTTACTACATCCAACTGGTAATCTGAACTGTGTGCTAGTGAGCAGAGTGATGGAATTATCTTGGAAAGTGGTACCAAATGGAGCTAGTATAAAAATATTCGGAATCTAAGTAGCATAACTTAGACAGAGGTTGCTGCGAATTTTATTTGGAAAGAATGAAGCAAACTTATGAAACTGAATGGTGTCTTAACAAGACGAAGTGTCCTGATGGAACATGTGAACTTAACTAGTGGATATTCTAAGCACTATTCAACTACTGGAAGCAGCGTGACTACAAACAATTTTCAATTACGATTGAAAAAAATGAGACCAGGAATGGAAAATGGGAAGACAATTACTCCCCAAAGCTTCCGACTATTAGGCTGAGACTTTTTACTCTTGTAACCTCTGTTTTGAGTAGATCATTCCTGAACACTCCACTCACCCTGTTGATGAATCAAGTGGCAAGGAGAATCAGGTGGCAAGGAGGATCATTTTATAGCGATCCACGACTTCCCTGAGAGTAGTTGCAGAACGCTTGTTAACTTTGTGGCCTTTTCACTACAAGTTAGGTTTCCAGGTGTTGTTTTGAGATGAGATTTTCTTGAGTGGTTTTGTCTCATAGAATAAGTAGCGATCTAACTAACTCCTTCAGCATTAGCTCTGTAGGTTATCTATCAACTTGTTAACGGTATGCTGATAGCATGATTAGGACTTATTAACAACCACTCCGTCACTACATTACCTGGAAATTTCAGGACCAATTATTATACCATCCTTATCAATTACCATTACTGCGTTCTCATCAATATATCTTACCGTTCTGTAGTTATTGGAATTAGGACAAACTTTTCATTTATTTACCAGTTCCAATCATAATAGCGGCAAAAAACTCCTCTTCCTATTTATGATTGCCATGGCGCTACCTTAGGCTGTGGAGTTCGTCCATAGATAAACATGGATTAATTATATTTAGTTACCGTGCAACTTGTACTATATTATATTTATTAACCTTCGTAGATGGATAGTTTGCGTTATAACCGTCACTTCCATCTCCATAAGGGCACATATATTCTCATATATTGTAACTCTTAACATTTTTACTACCTCCGATAAGCCGAAACTTTTGTTGGAAGCCCCAATTTATATGTGGAGAACTTCTGTTTGTCGTTTGATATTTTTTATTTGGGCACTGTTTCGTTATGAAGTGAAGTTCTGAAATGAAATAAAAACCACAAAGCCATTTTTTAGTGGACATTTGTTAGGGTGTTGGTTATTTGATTGTCAATTCTTACAGTAAAAATTTTAAAAATAATAAAGATTGCCGGAAACTTTCGTATGAAATAGAGACCCAATTTCTATGGAATAATATTTTTTTATTTGTTGTTTTTTTTTATATATTTCCATTGGACTTTTTTCATGTCAACCATAAATAATTGTCTTGGCTCCGGGCTCACTTCAGACCTTCGCTTCCCCATAAATTTATCGATTAAACAATTTCAAATATAAAATGCGAAAAAGACAGTTTGGAAATATGAAAAGGACAAATACAGCCATCTCTAGTTCGATAGAACAAAGGAAACGCTTTTGCATTTCCTGCCGTCGTGCCGGCATGCGGAACATTTGTAAGACTTCTATGAGCAGCTTTAAGACTCACTCTGGCATGCGGCAAAAGTTTACAAAGCAAAGCAATCTGACAGCGAAGTCTCACAAGTGCATTTATGCCTTATGCAGGGCACAGTGGCCTGAAAAACAGCGCGGCCCGGGCGCCTAAGTGCCCGCACTGCTGCCAGCTGCAAACCATAAAATTTGACACAATACGAGCTGAAAGCAGGCAGTGAGTGAGGCTCGGGTGAGGTGCGTGCTCTGTTGTCATAAGTCAGGCCCTGCCTACTGCCAGCTGCCTGCCAAAATGACGACTGCAAACCGGATGCAGTGGCACAAAATGTCATCGAAGGCGTGTGGCAACTTAAATCAAAGGCACACCGTCAGCGCCCACTGGCAATATAGGTGCACTGCCTGTCAAACTTGGCCAAAAGTTTCAGATAGCAGTTGGATATTTTCTTTTTTAACCTTTTATTTCGGCTTAAGCAGGCGGCAGCAATGGCGGGCGGAGTGCAATAATAGTAATGCCCATAATTCGCATTGTCGAGCGTATTTCCGTTGGAAAGTATTTGCATGGATATTTTTGCCAAAGGGCGTCAGGGTTTCAGTTGAAGTAGAAGTCACCAGGTGAAATGAGTTTGCAGTTGTGTACAAATTCTGCACGGGAATTCCTTGGAAATGGTGCCAAGGAATTTAATTAAATGACGTTTGTGTCTAGAAACATCAGTTGCGGCGCATTCGTTGCGGCTAAAATGACTTTCAACAAAAAATCGCTAAACTTTTATTGCTTGAAAAAATGTAATTCGTTAGTAGTGGCATATTTGAATTCCCCAGCGGGAGCATGAACTATAAAAATTTATTGCAAACAAAAATTAAAGGACATGAATTGTGGAACTGAAAATTTTCCGTTTGGTTTATCTTTATGACAAAATTTATGACGAGTATATACGAGTACTTCACAATGATTAGTCGATAACGCTGTAAAGGCTCAAGAATCAAATAATAAATTAGTTCGATGCGATTAGCTTGGCATTAAAGTATTGTAAAAGGTTTTCCGTATTCGTAGGCGTATGAGTGACAAATATCAAGGGGTTGGTGCGAAGCGCCTTCTTGTGGTGGTTTATCAAAATAGAAAAAAGGTAATGTTAAATAGGAGAATTCCTTGAGTGTCCAAGGTCCCGTTATATGTCGGTCCACAAGCTGGGTAGCTCCGGTGCGTGTAATTGACACAACTGCAACTGATTTGTTGGGCTTTATAAACCCTCGCTTGATTTCAATGACAACCTACTCACTATAACGCTGAACTAACCAAATTCAGTTGAAAAATTTCCCGATGTTGTTTTTATATTTACTAGATTCCCAATTGCAGAGTTTTAGCATAATATCCTTCAAATCGGAGGCTGCTACCAAGCTTTGCAATGTACTTCTCAACATGTGTCTCGAGTATTGCTATGATTGCAACATAAGTTCATGAATATGTTACAGGACTTCCACGATATCACATTCCTCCAAAATATGTTTTTGTCTGATCTGTTTTGGATTTACTTAATCCAAGAATTGGCGCTGTCCTTGCGCTGACTATCACCATCCCAAGTATGGGAACTTTTTTGTCAGTGCTTGAACGGCGCCACACCGTGGTATCACAATGGGCCATTATGTGTGCTCAAGTGTGCTTTTGGCAAACTGGGCGGCCACTCCTACCTAACCTAACCTAGTCCAAGAATTTTTCCGATTATTATTTATTAAAACGGTGTCCAGTTGTCAGAAATAACTATTGCAGTCCCAAGTAAGATGATCCTTTACAAATGAGTTCTTAATGAGTTCGAGCTGCGTATGACAGTGTATGATCATTAAATTAATAGTCCTTATTGCTGTGCAATATGAAATACTGAATTTATTGCAGGCCAGCAATTTGTGATTGCTTCTAAAAAGCCTTCCTCAACTTATTCTATAACCACTCTATATTTTTATATAAGCTGCTTATGCCAATGTTTATATAATTTGTTCAGATTAATATTCTTTCTTGATTTCATTTCAGTGCTGTTTGGAAAAAAATCCCCCTAAACTAGAAGTTTTCTATGCTCAGAGACGGAGTTTAGTTCTACATTTCCTCTCTATCCATACCAAGAACACTTCTAAGAAAAGAAGTGTGTTTGTTAGTCGTTCTCAATTCAGTTGATGCTTATGTCATTTGAGGAATCAGGAAGGCGCACACCAACTCTTTAGAACAACTTTATTTAATTAGGGTATATTAATTCTCATTGTTTCTATTTACCATCCTAAATGTTGCGAGCCGAATATAATATATTTAATATACTTGTATCAGGTGAAACAGGTTCTAAGCGGCTTTCTGAAAATGTAGAATCTGTGGTACTTCAACAACACATATAATACTATCAGGTAAAACTTCTACTAAGGAATAGAGAAAGATAAGGGAAGAGAGATAGGAGGGAAATGATGAGGTACTTATACAGAGTTAGCTTTGTTCGTAAAGAAAGGGCTTTACTCTTTAGCTGCCTCTTAAGCCCAACGTAGCACCTGTTGGCCAGAGTCCGTTTAATTTCCAAACTGATGTTGTCGATGGTGTTGATACTGGTCCAAAGATAGACAAAATCCTTTACAACTTCAAAGGTAATGTCCAAGACAATGGTGTAATGTCCAAGACAAGGTAATGTCCAAGACAATGGGGCTGCCTATATGCTGCCAGAATGTATTTCGACTGACCCTCGTTCACTTTTAGACCCACTCGATTTGCTTCTCTTTCCAGGCCGGTATACGCAGCACTCAAGAGTTATGGCCAAATAGTCAATATCATCAGTATACGCCGAAAGCATAACACTCTTATTAAAAATAGTGCCAGTGTGATTCAATTCCACTGCGCGGATAATTTTTTCCAGCATTAGGTTGAAGAAGTCGCACGACAGGAAGTCACCCTGTCTGAAGCCTCGCTTTTTTCGGAGAGCTCTTTTTTAATGTTCACAAAGCTGCAGGTTGCGTTTAGCGACATCCTGCACAGCCTGATTAGCTTTGCCAAATTCAGACATAGAGGCATATAGTTGGCTCCTTATCGTACTATCAAAAGGGGCTCTGAAATCGACAAAAAGATGGTGCTTGTCAATTTGTTTCTCAAGTGTCTTCTACAAGACTTGACATATTGCGAAGATTTGGTTGATGGTAACTTTACCAGGCCTGAAACCGCACTAATAGGGTCCAATCACCTCGTTAACGATTGGTTTCAGTCTTTCGCAGAGTACGTCAGATATGATTTTGTATGCGATGTTAAGAAAACTAATTCCGCGGTAGTTACTGCACATCGCAGGATCACCACCTCTTGTGGGTTGGCCATATCACACTCAGGTTCCAGTTGCTGGGCATGGTTTCATCCGACTAGTTAGTTTTTTTATACAGTTGTACTTAATTTAAATTTACATAGCGAGGTCTTCCACACGTTTTAATTCAAGATTTCTGAGACTACTACATAGTACGTGACGTGTCAGATACTTACTATGTATGCAAGTCAATGCAATTTGTGCTATATTGGATTGAAGGGTTGAAAGACATCTCAATCTTGATTTTGTATAACTCACAAAATAAATGATACATTATCACCATAATACTATTCCGATATATTTCTGAAGACACAACTTAATTTCGCTTTTGTCGAAAGTGTCATAATTAGGTTGTGTTTTGCCTCAAATTGGCTCCAAGTGTCATTCTGCACCAAACATTGAGGATCGTTTTGTTTTGGAATGTCTCTACCCAAACCAGTCTGCAAACCTTTTGTCTGAAAAACTATTAACTTCAATTACCAATACACCCGATATTCGGATTCCTTATTAACTCACAACGCTTAGTTCAATTCTGATTGGAAATATCTGATCTGAAAAGTTTCTCAGATAAAAATCGCAGTTGAAAGCTACTTACATTTATTTTCTATATTTTCCACATACAAATTCGTCATTCTGGAATCGTCTGTACATTGCTATCTTTGCTTAAAATTAAGGAGAACAGAAGACGCAAATAATAGAAGCCTTACCTCTCCTTTAAACTATCATGAGTAGGTGTGGTGTAGCAATTTTTGGTATGCCATTCGAGAGTATTCTGCTGAGATTATTTGTGAATCTTATCGATCTTCGGTAGAATTTTTTAAGAATTGAGATAAATGACAACAAGCGTAAAGCCACGATATCTTGTTCTTCTGTACAACCCCAGCAGATACCATATACATGATTCCATCTCTGATTTGTTTTCTAATATTTTCTATCGTTGTTACTTCTCCACCACTAGAAGTGCAAATAATTATACTTGCATTGCCATTTGATTATATCATATATCCCAATAGTACTCATCTTATTACTTTCACTCTGTCCACTTTTATTTCTGATGCTGATCTCGTACTTTACTGAGCATGTTTTTCTCACCATAATCGCATTGACCTGGTGTGCTCACAAATACCCCGAATGACTCTTTTTTTCTAGCTCTGTAGATCAGATTTTTATTTATGTAAACAGGATATTTCTGTATATCTTCAAATAGTCAAAATAAAATAATAAATAAAGTGGATACTAGCAATTAAAACTCCGTATACTGTGTCGTAATGTGAGGAGCAAATTTTAGGCGTAAATTTGCCCCTACATATTTAGTTTTGCCATAACGCCCCAAACGTGTATATTTAAAATAGGGGCCAAGTGCTTAAACAACCAACCCTAAAATATACACGTAAATAGTCCTAAGACTTTGGCACCTCCCACTTTCATTGCTAAAACCACACACACAACCGCCATCATATTTAGTGCAGCAGCCATCATGCAAGTGAGTCTAAGACTCCTCCCACCATAGTAATGCTACCAACAACAAGTGTTATACTCTGCATTGGGAGGACAGAAGACACAGCCACAATTAAGTCAGACAGTGGAACCCTGTGATAAGCGACGAAAAACATGCAACGAAGTCAACAACGCAAGATAACACAGGAGAAAATCACACAAACAATTGTGCAACCGGCTGACCACAGCTAAAATAATATAAAATTACAACAACAGTGCCTAAAGCAATGCTAGAATTTTACAAGAGATCGCGACAGAAGTTGCCGACTGCGTTAGTTCGGAAAATAACCCACTAACAACACCCAAAAACGAAGGCCAAACACAAAGTGGAACACGACAGACCGATCGCTAAGCACACCAACAGACCGGACAAAGCATAAAGAGGAGAAGCAAAAAATTAAATATCCAATATTTAATATTTTAAATATTTTATGCCAGCGATATAAAATATCAACAAAGTGCTGAAGGTGGCCGAAGGAGAAATAGCAACAACAACAAACAACACAAGGAACAACAACAAGGTAAATCATCACAACAACAACACAATATTGAAGGTGGCCCAAGGGCAAAAAGCTTACAAGAACAACAGCGAGAAAGCAACAACAATGTGCTGAAGGTGGCCCAAGGTCACATTCAAACGAGAAGAACAATGCGGGAAACCGTAGCAACACGCCACAACAAACTACAGTTCCCGCACAACAACAACGATTGGATGATCTACGCTAAACCTGGAGCATAAAAGCAGGAGCAACTGGCAACCCAGCCTCTTTCTTTCATTCGGCATCAGGCAGACAGGACGCTCTTTCTTTCATTCGGCATCAGGCAGACAGGACGGTCTTTCTTTATTTCGGCATCAGGCAGACCAGACGCATCGTACTAAACAAAGTTATACACATTGACAAACGCAACAGAAGCTAGGGGAATCTAGAGGAGATTATGGTTTTTAATCGATTCTCTGCTAGAAACCCACATTGACAAACGCAACAGAAGCTAGGGGAATCTAGAGGAGATTATGGTTTTTAATCGATTCTCTGCTAGAAACCCACATTGACAAACGCAACAGAAGCTAGGGGAATCTAGAGGAGATTATGGTTTTTAATCGATTCTCTGCTAGAAACCCACATTGACAAACGCAACAGAAGCTAGGGGAATCTAGAGGAGATTATGGTTTTTAATCGATTCTCTGCTAGAAACCCACATTGACAAACGCAACAGAAGCTAGGGGAATCTAGAGGAGATTATGGTTTTTAATCGATTCTCTGCTAGAAACCCACATTGACAAACGCAACAGAAGCTAGGGGAATCTAGAGGAGATTATGGTTTTTAATCGATTCTCTGCTAGAAACCCACATTGACAGTCGCAACAGAAGCTAGGGGAATCTAGAGGAGATTATGGTTTTTAATCGATTCTCTGCTAGAAACCCACATTGACAAACGCAACAGAAGCTAGGGGAATCTAGAGGAGATTATGGTTTTTAATCGATTCTCTGCTAGAAACCCACATTGACAAACGCAACAGAAGCTAGGGGAATCTAGAGGAGATTATGGTTTTTAATCGATTCTCTGCTAGAAACCCACATTGACAGTCGCAACAGAAGCTAGGGGAATCTAGAGGAGATTATGGTTTTTAATCGATTCTCTGCTAGAAACCCACATTGACAAACGCAACAGAAGCTAGGGGAATCTAGAGGAGATTATGGTTTTTAATCGATTCTCTGCTAGAAACCCACATTGACAGTCGCAACAGAAGCTAGGGGAATCTAGAGGAGATTATGGTTTTTAATCGATTCTCTGCTAGAAACCCACATTGACAAACGCAACAGAAGCTAGGGGAATCTAGAGGAGATTATGGTTTTTAATCGATTCTCTGCTAGAAACCCACATTGACAAACGCAACAGAAGCTAGGGGAATCTAGAGGAGATTATGGTTTTTAATCGATTCTCTGCTAGAAACCCACATTGACAAACGCAACAGAAGCTAGGGGGACATATAGTTCAACTGTGTCCGTATTTAAGATTAGTAAAATAATTGTATCAAGTAGTTAAGCCTTTTTTTAAAATTAATAAATAAATAAAATAATTAAATCAACGTAAACAAGCTTTGAATACTTTAGAGATTTTCTGTAAACGACTCCTGGCAATCCGGCGAGCTTACCCCGGCGAAAACGAGTCGTTACAGTGGCGCCCGAGCAGGGACTCTCAGAATAAAGAGAGTAAATACAACAAAGCTATATTATCCAACCCACGTCCCATCACCAGAGTCTGACACAGGATGGGAAAGACGAGTTGGGTGTACACCGTGCGAAAAGACCAACTGGTAGTCTGTTGTGTCGAGTTTGGCCTAGAGGCCACGGGCACAGTGGAAGAGCTACGAAAGAGGCTTGCGGAGTTCATCACCGACACAGAGATGACTCTAGACCAGGAGGTTCGGCTGGCAGAGCTACAGGCCCGACTCACGAGGAGTTTGTCGCCAGGACCCAGTCCACACTTGAGAGCTAGCCCCAGCGCAGAGCGACCTATAAGCCCCGGAGCATCGACAGCCACGAAGAAAGACACGCTATGGGCAGCCGGAAATGTTCCAGCTGTATATGATACCGCGTTCCAGACAGTAGTCCCCGAAGTCTCGCGAAGCGGGATAGCCATCTACTCGGCAGTCATCGACCACGTTAGGAAATGGTCCTTGAAATATGATGGAGGGCATGACCCGATAGCTTTCATAGAGCGAGTGGAAGAATTATCGGAAGTCTATGGACTAAACAAGCACATGCTGCCTCGAACTATGCCAGAACTCCTAAAGGAGCGTGCTCTGCTCTGGTATAGAAACAATAACCGAGCATGGGTTGATTGGGTTTTATTCAAAAAGGACTTCTTGAAGTTTTTCCTACCCACCAGGTACTTCGAAAAGCTGGAGGATGAAATTCGCCAACGACGGCAAAACCCACGTGAACACTTCAAACAGTACGTGGTAGAACTTCAAAACCTGATGCGTCACGCAGGATACACGGAGGCCCAGAAGTTAGAGCGAATCTTTCGCAACAGCCTAGAGGAATACCAGTGGTATGTCCGTCGAAAGGATTTCGATACGCTGGAAGAATTGGTGGAAATGGCGGAAGACCTCGAGGGCATACGTGGTGACAACGAGGCTTCACGAGCAGCACCACCACGACCACCACCAACACGCCACGAGATACAACCACGGGTCGAGCGCATGTCCCCATGCGAAACCAGAAACCGACAAGTAGCACCAGCCAACTGTACCAACAAGGTGGTACCTATAAATCCACGAACAGCATGCAGAAGATGTGGTCAGTCTGATCACATAGCGCGACACTGCCGCAATGCCCAAGTACTTTTCTGTTGGGAGTGCGGTAGGAGAGGAACTAGAACAGTTGAATGCTGTAGGACGGTAGGGGGAAACGAGCGGGGCTGCCGCCAGCAACGAGGCATGGAGCAGCCCACGGACAACAAGCCTCAAACGCAGTAAGTGCACTACGCTACGATGGACAGCGTATCTGTGCCGCCGTCACCATTGGCACAGAAAACATCACGGCCACACTAGACACAGGCGCCACAAGGAGTTTCATCAGCGAGCGACTCATTTCCCATTTAGGTGCTACCACCGGTAGAGTAAACTCTACATACACTAGAGCACGGATGGCGGATGGTCGAACAAGGGATATTACTCAAGCGTTTGTGACGTGTGTCAAGCTTGGTGGAAAGGTATGTCAGCTGGAGCTACTTAGCATGCCCGACTCCACCGACGACTTACTGCTCGGCCTGGACTTCATGACACAGCAAGGCCTATCCATGACATGTGGAGGCCAGGAAATCCAGCTAGGCCCCAAGACGGATGGTGTGCAATCACAAGTTATCGCATCGTGCACAACCATACGACATGAAGCCGCTACGGACGAATCAAAGATAAAACTGTTTCTGGCCACAGAGTTGGCTAAATTCACAGACGGGCCAAACGTGACCAATATCACAAGCCACAAAATAGTGATGCGCGATGACCGACCCATCAAACAACGATACTACCCGAGAAATCCAGCGCAGCAAGAAATCATTGGCGCGGAAGTGGACGAATTAATAGCTAAAGGCTGTATCGAACCCTCGCATAGCCCCCACAGCGCACCGATTGTGCTAGTAAGGAAACGGGATGGGAAATGGCGTCTGTGCATCGATTATCGGCAACTCAACGCCAGGTCCATACCCGACGCATACCCACTGCCGCGAATCCAACACATCTTAGACCGACTGCGTGAGGCTAAATACATCAGTAGTCTCGATCTGAAGAACGGGTATTGGCAGATACCAATGGAGGAGCACAGCAAGCAGTATACCGCATTCACGGTACCCGGCAGAGGCCTCTTCCAGTGGCGTGTTATGCCTTTCGGGCTACACTCCGCACCAGCAACCTTTCAAAGAGCACTGGACCAAGTTATTGGCCACGACATGGAGCCACACGCGTTTGCCTACCTTGATGACATTATTGTCACAGGGAGAGACCTAGAAGAACACATGAGAAACCTGCAAGAGGTGTTCCGACGGTTGAGGGAGGCAAATTTGAAACTAAATCTGGAGAAGTGTGCATTCTTTCGGAAGGAGCTAAAATATCTGGGACACGTGGTCAGCGACAAAGGAATACATACTGACCCAGATAAAATCGCTGCCATACGGGAGCTGCAACCACCAGAGAACATACGACAGCTACGTCGCTGCTTGGGCATCGCATCTTGGTACCGCCGTTTTGTACCCGACTTTGCAAAAGCAGTACACCCTTTAACGATGCTGCTTAAGAAAGGAAAACATTTCCGATGGGGTACCGAACAACAGGAGGCTTTTGAATTACTGAAACAACGATTGACGGAAGCTCCGATCCTCGCCTGCCCAGACTTTAGCCAGAAGTTCACGCTCCAGACCGACGCCAGTGACTACGGGTTGGGAGCAGTGCTTACGCAGGAGATCGAGGGGGCGGAGCGAGTAATAGCGTACGCTAGTAGACACCTGAATGGAGCTGAGCTAAACTACTCCCCAACTGAGAAGGAGTGTCTAGCCATAATATGGGGCATCCGGAAAATGCGGCCATATCTGGAGGGCTACCACTTTACCGTGATCACCGACCACCTATCGCTGAAGTGGCTAAATTCCATCGAGAGCCCTTCAGGACGCATAGCACGGTGGGCGCTAGAACTTCAGCAGCATTCATTCGAGGTACAATACCGCAAAGGAAAGCTAAATGTACTGGCAGACGCACTATCAAGACAACCGGTCGAGGCTGCATGCACTGTCACTGTGCAGGACCAAGCAGAGCAAAATTGCAAGTGGTGGCTCAAGCGAAAAGGAGAAATACTTGCCAACCCGGCTAAATTCTCCGACTACACACTGGAAAACGGGCAGCTGTATCGCCATATACCAAATCGCACGGGTGATGAGGACTGTACACCATGGAAGCTGTGCGTACCTAGGCCTCTGAGGGTACGAATTTTGCAAGAGAACCACGACGCGCCAACCGCAGGACACCTAGGCATCCGGAAAACGATAGCCCGAGTTGCAAATAGGTACTACTGGCCGGGACTGTTCCGGGACACCAGCCGTTACGTTCGTCAGTGCACACTATGCCAGAAGTACAAGCCCAGCCAACAACAACCTGCTGGAGAAATGTTGACGCAAATACCCCTGGAGCCATGGGCCATATTGTGCGCGGATTTTGTTGGACCTCTACCCCGCTCGAAGCATGGAAACACAATGGTACTAATTTTCCATGATAAGTTCTCAAAATGGACAGAGATGGCGCCTCTTCGGAAGGCCACCACCGAGACTCTACAACGGGCCTTTCGGGAGCGCATCTTAGCCCGTTTCGGAGTTCCTAAGGTCTTAGTGACGGACAACGGATCACAGTTTACAAGCAAGTCCTTTCAGCGCTTTGTAGAAGACTACGGTATCAAGCACCAGTTTACCGCACCGTACACACCACAGGAAAATGCTGCCGAACGCGCCAACCGCACAGTCAAGACCATGATCGCCCAATACGCCGGTAAACAGCAACAAAAGTGGGATGACCTACTGCCGGAGTTAACCCTGGCGATCAATACCAGCGTATCCGAGACAACTGGCTATAGCCCCGCGTTCCTAATACAAGGACGGGAGCCACGACGCCCAGGAGCGTTGTACGATGAAACCACCCCAGGAACAGGACAAAGGAAACAAACACCCAACGAAAGAGCCGAACTACTAAAGGAAGCATACACATTAGTGACAAGGAATCTGGAGCGAGCGGCTCAAGATCAACGGCGTCATTATAACCTACGACGAAGGCCCTGGAAACCAAAAGTTGGACAATTGGTGTTAGCAAAACAGCACCATTTGTCCAAAGCCATCGACCACTTCGCCGCCAAGTTGGCCCCACGCTACGATGGGCCATACCGGATAGACACCTTCACCTCCCCAGTCATTGTCAAGATGAAACGTGAAGGAACCAAGGAGACAAAGACAGCGCATATTAGCGAGCTTAAATCATTCTGCGCGCCTGGTGGCATCACAGCATACGCTAACTAACAAACGCATCTGACGAGAACAGAGTACACAACGGAGAACGGAAAACACATGGTCAAGGACAGAAGGAACACAAAGAACTCAGGAACCGTTAAAAACAAGAGAAAACATATATAAGGTCAACTGCACTGGGAAAAGTTCTTTCCAACTTAAACACTCAGAGTAAGTACATACCGAGAAGGAAATATTTTCAAAACTCTAAACATGGAATCACCACGTGAGACAGTCTCGTGCGCACGCATCTACATTGAGATCAGCTCCGACGAGGACCTAGAGAAGATACCGGAGGGAACTAAAAGAGTCCGATTCCAGCGGGGACCCTATAGGATCACCCTCTGGCAGGGTAAGGCGACCGTTCTCCATCGTCCGCAAAGTAGGGAGGACATGTGAGGAGCAAATTTTAGGCGTAAATTTGCCCCTACATATTTAGTTTTGCCATAACGCCCCAAACGTGTATATTTAAAATAGGGGCCAAGTGCTTAAACAACCAACCCTAAAATATACACGTAAATAGTCCTAAGACTTTGGCACCTCCCACTTTCATTGCTAAAACCACACACACAACCGCCATCATATTTAGTGCAGCAGCCATCATGCAAGTGAGTCTAAGACTCCTCCCACCATAGTAATGCTACCAACAACAAGTGTTATACTCTGCATTGGGAGGACAGAAGACACAGCCACAATTAAGTCAGACAGTGGAACCCTGTGATAAGAAATCACACAAACAATTGTGCAACCGGCTGACCACAGCTAAAATAATATAAAATTACAACAACAGTGCCTAAAGCAATGCTAGAATTTTACAAGAGATCGCGACAGAAGTTGCCGACTGCGTTAGTTCGGAAAATAACCCACTAACAACACCCAAAAACGAAGGCCAAACACAAAGTGGAACACGACAGACCGATCGCTAAGCACACCAACAGACCGGACAAAGCATAAAGAGGAGAAGCAAAAAATTAAATATCCAATATTTAATATTTTAAATATTTTATGCCAGCGATATAAAATATCAACAAAGTGCTGAAGGTGGCCGAAGGAGAAATAGCAACAACAACAAACAACACAAGGAACAACAACAAGGTAAATCATCACAACAACAACACAATATTGAAGGTGGCCCAAGGGCAAAAAGCTTACAAGAACAACAGCGAGAAAGCAACAACAATGTGCTGAAGGTGGCCCAAGGTCACATTCAAACGAGAAGAACAATGCGGGAAACCGTAGCAACACGCCACAACAAACTACAGTTCCCGCACAACAACAACGATTGGATGATCTACGCTAAACCTGGAGCATAAAAGCAGGAGCAACTGGCAACCCAGCCTCTTTCTTTCATTCGGCATCAGGCAGACAGGACGCTCTTTCTTTCATTCGGCATCAGGCAGACAGGACGGTCTTTCTTTATTTCGGCATCAGGCAGACCAGACGCATCGTACTAAACAAAGTTATACACATTGACAAACGCAACAGAAGCTAGGGGAATCTAGAGGAGATTATGGTTTTTAATCGATTCTCTGCTAGAAACCCACATTGACAAACGCAACAGAAGCTAGGGGAATCTAGAGGAGATTATGGTTTTTAATCGATTCTCTGCTAGAAACCCACATTGACAAACGCAACAGAAGCTAGGGGAATCTAGAGGAGATTATGGTTTTTAATCGATTCTCTGCTAGAAACCCACATTGACAGTCGCAACAGAAGCTAGGGGAATCTAGAGGAGATTATGGTTTTTAATCGATTCTCTGCTAGAAACCCACATTGACAAACGCAACAGAAGCTAGGGGAATCTAGAGGAGATTATGGTTTTTAATCGATTCTCTGCTAGAAACCCACATTGACAAACGCAACAGAAGCTAGGGGAATCTAGAGGAGATTATGGTTTTTAATCGATTCTCTGCTAGAAACCCACATTGACAGTCGCAACAGAAGCTAGGGGAATCTAGAGGAGATTATGGTTTTTAATCGATTCTCTGCTAGAAACCCACATTGACAAACGCAACAGAAGCTAGGGGAATCTAGAGGAGATTATGGTTTTTAATCGATTCTCTGCTAGAAACCCACATTGACAGTCGCAACAGAAGCTAGGGGAATCTAGAGGAGATTATGGTTTTTAATCGATTCTCTGCTAGAAACCCACATTGACAAACGCAACAGAAGCTAGGGGAATCTAGAGGAGATTATGGTTTTTAATCGATTCTCTGCTAGAAACCCACATTGACAAACGCAACAGAAGCTAGGGGAATCTAGAGGAGATTATGGTTTTTAATCGATTCTCTGCTAGAAACCCACATTGACAAACGCAACAGAAGCTAGGGGGACATATAGTTCAACTGTGTCCGTATTTAAGATTAGTAAAATAATTGTATCAAGTAGTTAAGCCTTTTTTTAAAATTAATAAATAAATAAAATAATTAAATCAACGTAAACAAGCTTTGAATACTTTAGAGATTTTCTGTAAACGACTCCTGGCAATCCGGCGAGCTTACCCCGGCGAAAACGAGTCGTTACAGTAATTATGGGGAATTGATTAATGTGAGTTACTCAGAGGAATCATGGAGATGAAATCGAAGACGGTAGGACCTAACAATTCATCCAATAAGTGTATTAAATGTATAATGCCCTTTGTCCTGAATCCATTAACACATATTATAATTCTTTGCCCCTATATCTTAATATCTTAATTTTCTACTCTTTTTTTTAGTGCAAGGAGTTCAAGGTGTGCATTTTGCCCAACTTCTGGTGATTGGATGCGCCTTAGCCAACTATCAAGCTTCTATTTAGTAATTGATTAGATCATTAATAGGGAACGAATGTTATCACACTGAGAAATTAGTGAGTTGTAATTAGCTTTATCTCTAGAAATTTTGATGAATAATTTTTTGCAATTTTCTCTGAACAGCTAATAAGGTCCTATAAAACAGTATTAAAGTCCAGGTTAACTGCAACTCCCTAAGATTTTATGGGCCTCAAATCTATTCCATGGTCATCAAATATATTAGAAGGTCAATGAATTTAGTTTACATTCACTGCTGGCATATTGTTTTCGTACCCGGATAATTGCTCGACTGCTATGTGGAAGGGTCCAGAATAAATATGAAAGTTTCTTGATCTTGGACGCTTACTCCTCTTTAACTGCAATGTTTCTTCAGGGCGTTTTTCGGTTGAATTGAATCATATTTTTAATTTCAACATAAATTACTTACAACACTTCAATGTAGTAAATGTGAGCTCAGAGTAGAAGCTGATTTATTCCAGTGTTCTACTGGGCTCCATTCTTAGCCCAAGTTACATCCTTCTTGGAGATGAGATCTTGGTGACAATCCAAGCTGTACAAGTCATAGGAACCATGATTATATTAGCAAATGAAGTGATCTGAGATTAATTCAGAATTCTCCTATTTTCATATAAAACACCACACTAAACATGTCACATTGTACACTCACATGGGTTATGTCTTCTGGCAGCTTCTCTCTATACAGCCACTTAAATTAGAACCTACGTTGCCTGAGGCTTCCAATTGGTGATAGTCCTAGCGATGTAAGTCACTGACTATGAATTTAGCTATGTTTATACATAATACGAGTATTTTGAAATATTAAACTTGACTCCTGTTCAATTAATTCATTTAGAGGAAATTTTAGTAAAGATAAAAGTTATATATATATATATATATATATATATATATATATATATATATATATATATATATATATATATATATATATATATATATATATATATATATATATATATATATATATATATATATATATATATATATATATATATATATATATATATATATATATATATATATATATATATATATATATATATATATATATATATATATATATATATATATATATATATATATATATATATATATATATATATATATATATATATATATATATATATATATATATATATATATATATATATATATATATATATATATATATATATATATATATATATATATATATATATATATATATATATATATATATATATATATATATATATATATATATATATATATATATATATATATATATATATATATACGAGTATATATATATAGAAATCATTACGGTTATTATGGCCGTAATAGAGGTAGGTACTGTATCATTATTAGAAACTTCAACAGGTGTGTAAGCTATTCCGCATTCAATGATATCCTCTTTCGTGTGTGATAATTCCTCACCGTGATTTTCATTGACATTTCCTACTGGGATGGTACCTATTCGTATGTGGATGATTCTCTGTGTGGCTGTGCCCTTGCACTGCAACTCAGAGCAGCATGAATATGTGCAAAATTAATCCGTTGACATGTGTGCGACTACACTAAAGACACGCCGACCCACACACACTCAAGCATTTATAAATATCAGCAGGTGCATAGAAGTGTCACACCTCCTGCCCGCCCCACACCCCGCACATTACACATTTCAAATTTCACAACAGAGAACGCAATTTTCTTGGCGAAAAGTTATCGTTGCCGGCGCAAAAGCGAGAAGCATTTCCATTGCACCAACTCCGAACCAGTAACTGCGGGTGTGGAGGCGTGACGCAGGCAAATAATGTTATCATGTCAAGACGTATGTATAAGTATGTGTATGTGTGTGTGTGTGTAGAATGTGTTGCACTGCGCCGTATTCTGGTGTAGATTTGAACATAATTAAACTGCGCCGTGTACGGCTGAGCACCATTTCTGCTGCTGCTGCCACCACTTCCGGTGGGCTGCTTGCTCGTTTGCACGAATTTGTTGGCATTATTTCGAGAGTTCTAAATTCCAGGATAACGAGCGTACTTGATGGCATACAAATTGCGTTGCAATTTCGTTTGTTAAACGCATGCCAAGCAAATGTGCGCGCTTTGCTCTCCTTGCTAGCACTGTCGGTGTCGCTGTTCGTGTCGGAGGCTCTGAGTGGAGGCGGTATAATGTATGTACATGTGTGTGTGACGGGTGAAGCATTTAATGCGATAAATACTTATGGAGAGTTCGCTTCCTACCTACTCCCGTCTTAGATTGGTGATAATAAAATAACGGAAAAAGCTCCAATAACAAGCGGAAGTTTAAATTTTCTGCTGCACATGCCTGACAAGATTTATTGGAAAAATCGTACACAATAAGAATTGGTGTGCAGGTGGGGAGCCCTCTGACTTTTAAGTTTTTCTTCTATCGCCGAAGATTCCAATTTGGTGCCATTTAAATTCTGAACATGTTCACTTGGAAATTTAAACTTCGTTTTACTTATTTCTAATATAAGTACTTGATCGCTTCTCTAATCGAGAGACAAATACTAATATAAGTAATTGGTCGCTTCTCTATTCGAGAGACAAATCCCAACCGGAACTACAGTAGCTAATGGGCTTCTTTCTGGAGTGAAGGGTGTACATTGGCGGTTCCACTATAGACTTCTAAATGAAACTCCATTCCAGTCTAGACGTGAACTGTCCCGTCTGCAGTCCAGTCATGCCGCGGCTTTCTTGCCCCTCTGAGGAGCATTGTTTGCGGTTTTATTGACCGCTCTCTTTATCTTCAACTTATCAGTGTTCCGAGCAACACTCAAATAAAAAAATCTGGACAACCTGCTTGCGATTGTACCATGTCCGGCCATTTTTTTCCGTGTAAACTTACCTGAGATGTCACTATTGTCAGTTCTTATTGCAAATAGTATCGCACAGCAAGCTCCCCAAAAGATTTGCGGAAATCTATTACTGTATGTGTATATATTACTGGATGAAATCCAACAACCTTATAACCGCTCGGTTATCAAAACAATATACAAAAATCACCATTATATAAGAATGCTGTTTCCATTACTGCTGCTTTCATAGCCTTACCCTCTACCTGTAAGCTCTGTTTTGATCTAATCTTATATAAATTAATGGTTTATGTCGTGTGAGTGTCCATTTATATCACAGTCAATTTCCATATTCAGTTAGAAAGTAAATAAAAATGTAGATTTCAAGATTGTTCACAGTCCTTCCATCCATAATATTATATTAAGGTTGTGGAAATGAAAAGTTGGGTTAAAATTATCGGTAATTGGCTAGATTGTTCATAAACTGCAGTTTCATATAACAGATGATTTTTTTTATAGTGTGAGTGCAAGGGAACTATATGAAGAAGTATCCACAGGGGCCTAGGTTAGATTAGAAGAGGTTGACAAAAGCCATTACAACTTCAAAGTTGTACTCGCCAATAACAAGCTAATGTCCAAGACAATGGGGCTCCCTATATGCTGCCAACATGTATTTCGTCTTACCCTCGTTCAAATACGATGTCATTTTCTCCACCAACCCAGCGCCCCAGAGGAATAGAGCACTAACGAATGTTTGGATTCAGTTTTCTACTTCTTCCCTTTAGAAGACATCTTCTGGTCTCTGTTATGAATGTTTCAAAAATTGATCTCCTGTTTCAGAGCTACGTCTGGATTATTTAGTCTGAGAGGGGAAGTTCATATTTCCGAAATAAAAATGTCCTCAATTTTCAGTCTACAACTGACACAAGGTTTCCCCAACAAAGTTCGCAGCGAGTCCACTAACTTTGTTGAGGAAACTTTGCTGCAGATAAAATAAAAAAAAATATTTCATGCGCATTAGCTTAAGAAGCCTCTACTTAAAATTATATTTTCTGCATAATTCCAAAGAAGGGGCATAGAGCTTTGTCATGAGATGTGTCTCTGAGCACACACCTTAAGAGGGAGGAATCGGAAGCACCGGATAGACGACATGTTATTTACTCTAAACTAAAAAAGGATATCTGGAACATTGAAAGATGATTAGTGATTAAACCTGTCCCCAACTTTATCGATTGCATGTCGGTCTATCCCGATTTGAAAAGGGAATTTGACATCACTATTCCAAGCAGAAATGACTGGATTTCAAAAGACCTAATCGTCGGTGAAACAGTCGAAATCTACGCCGACGTTTCCAAGCTTCGAGGAAGAGTCGGCAGCGGTATCTATTGCTACAAGCTGGACTTAAACATCTCCCTACGTCTCCCATGCTGAGGTCATGCCCGTGATATCGGCGCAGTTGACGTATCTATCTTCTCAGACAGCCAGGCCGCCATTAAATCTCTTTTTGGCTCCACGGCCACATCAAGACTAGTTCATGAATGTCGAACATCCTTAAATGAGCTCGGAAGTTACTCTCGAGTGCACCTAGTCTGGGTTCCCGGACATAGCGAAATCCCGGGAAACTGCGGTGCGGACGAGCTTGCCAAGGCAGGCACGCTAAAGCACGACATTCACCCCTCCGTAAACATCGGCATTCCACTGGCAACAGCCAAGCTCGAAATCAAACGGAAATATCTGGCTGACGCCTACAAATTCTGGGTTGACGAAAAATCCTGCCACACGACTAGACTAACTTGGGGAAGAATGGACAAAAACATAACCAATCAACTTCTTCGACTGGATCGAGTATTACTGTCGATAACTGGTTTGGTATAGTGGGACAGCACGTAGAAAGACTGAGCCTACCCTCAAATGACTTTTGCCGAGGCTGTGGTTCCGAGGAGAAGGACGCGACGGTTTTCCACCTCTTATTCCATCCTTGAGCAGAAGAAGAATTCGCACCTTTGGTGCCCCATTTCTTACAAGCCTGACAGAGCTGTCATCCATTAATATTAGGGACATAGCCAGGTTCATCACAGTATCAGGATGGTTTCCTGCAATATGACGGGGGAGTCGTGCCTTTCCTGGCGCTGTCTCGTATTACAGAAATATTTTTATAGTATTTTTATTATTATTATTATTATTATTATTATATCTTATACCACAATTAATTATGAGTGCAAGGTGTTGGGGGAATGAGTACTAGCTACAGAGGCTTTCTACTCGAAGAGAAAAGGATTTTATAGAAAGAAGTATTTTGAAGACCAAGCCCGTGGCAGGATTTGAACCTGCGAACCCTCGGGGTGTGAGTCTAGCATGCTTACCACTAGACCACAGAGGGCGGCTTGTTTATAATAATATTAAAATATTAATTCATTTATATTAATAATTATAAATACTTCCTACTTAGAACTTGATCATCGATCAATATCTTCTTTATGACGATAGTGAATTTTACCTTCTTGCCTGTCTCCCACTGAGTAGGTTCAGGAATTCTGCTTCTTTATAATCGTTCTGCCTTCTTATTCAGTGTGGAACTTGCCACGAAATCAACATTTATATTTCAGATATTGCTGATTTAATTATATCCGCCTTAATCAGAGACACTTTTCATTGGATTCAGTTTCTTTAGTACGGTTCTTGTGCTCAAATTTTCAGTTATCTTGAATCCTCAGCTAAATATTCTTTTACTTCAGTTGAGTGAGTTTCTATGATGATGTTTAATATTACTTCAAAATGATAGATTAATTGATTTTATTAAAATTTTTTTAGACTTACGTTTTTAAATGATAGAATTATTTTCAAATCGTATTTTTTTACTCTCTTTGCAGGTAAGTGCTGCAAATTTTTGGCATCAGATAAGTAAGTTCAATAAAAGTATTTGCACAGGATTGGTTGGGTAAAGTAGAAATCATCTTAAGGAATTTTTAATGAATATAAAGAGAGCCTCTCCATATGGGAAGGAATTAATTTCCCTCTCTTCGTTCAGAGTTTTCTTAAGAATATACGAAAAAATTTCTTTTTGTCCTGATTTATCCATTCAAATCCACATAAAAAGCTAAACCACACCAGTAAAGAAGGCGTAGTACTGCGAGGTACTCTAAAGCTGAATAAACAGAACAATCTACTCTTATAGAAATAGAGTATTTTAGTTAAGCATTGGCGATGTTAAGCAAATATGTGAAGAGGACAATAATTGAATCAAATATTTCCCTAATATCAATACAGTTTTCCAATCTTTGGCGCAGCTTCTGTTTTCCATTCAAGCAGTGATCATCCAGGAGGTTTCCAAAACAGCCGTTTAAGGTGCTGTTGATTTACTTATTGGAGTGATATCGGTTCTCACCCATATTCCGATGCATATATAGGTGGCTTTGTCCTCGTTTCAAATCTCAACAGTACCAGTTTTTGAGCTACCCAAGCACTCCTTTAACCAATTTGGTTCTTAGCTTGCGATTGTACCATGTGCGGCCATTTTTTTCCGTGTAGACTTACCTAAGATATCACTATTTTTAGTTCTTATTTCAAATAGTATCACTCAGTCACCGGACTATTCTTAAATAAATATATCTCATTAAGATATGGAAAAAATCTACTACAGATGGATATATGAATGGATGATTAAAACTAACGTGACTCAGAAACTGACGCGTGTCAGAGTGTATGTATATATATATATATATATATATATATATATATATATATATATATATATATATATATATATATATATATATATATATATATATATATATATATATATATATATATATATATATATATATATATATATATATATATATATATATATATATATATATATATATATATATATATATATATATATATATATATATATATATATATATATATATATATATATATATATATATATATATATATATATATATATATATATATATATATATATATATATATATATATATATATATATATATATATATATATATATATATATATATATATATATACGACATACTTGCCACGCCACCTTTTGGGTGTTGCACACAAAACTGAAACAACTCAAAAGCAGAAGCTTCATTGTATAGTTCTCTTATTTTTGGATCATAGGGAACTGAGAATAGCCGTTTAAACTAAAATAACATTTTCAAAAGCACATAGAACCATTTTACTATATAGCCGATGTGTTCACCATTTTCGTATTCTTATATAAAGTTTGTTGCCCAAATATTATCATCGCAGCGAAAGGAACTCCACAGCTGTTTGGTAAATCCCTTCATTATGCTTACCTACAAATAACTGTCTGCTAATCTAAACACGGCTATTTAGGTACCGTTTACTTTTCCGTTAGTTTTTCTAGTATGTTGCGGTAGATAGATAGATAGATAGATATATATAAGGGTGTTATACACTGCGACCTGAAAGTTCTATTGTGATGCCCCTATTTATTTGAAAGATGAGGATAGTCTCATATATAAATCTTCTGTCAGGTTCATTTCAGAGAGGAATTGATATATTTTGGAGGAATCAGGATGAGGGATCTTGCTCATATCTAAGATATATTCTTCAAAACACCTGAGTCTTTTGTGTGCCAATGGTCCGCAGTCTGTGATCAGGTGCAGTGAGGTTTCGTCACTTTCTCCACATAATCGACAGATGGCATCTGAAAATATACCCAACTTGTTCAAATGGTAGTTGAGTATGTTGCGTTTATAAAATGCTTGGAGGTCCAAATTTTCAGGTAATTGATATTTGAAAGTCATATTAGAGAGGAACGATAAATACTCTTCTCTTTTATATACTTCGATTAAGGATTGATACCAATTTCCTAAATACAAATTTATTATTGAACATTATTCAATTGTGATGGTTCAGGTTTGTCTTCAACTTAGGTAATCGATATTAACTATGTCTCTCTTGAATTGTTCCATATCAAACTACTTCTATTAATTTGCAAAGTAATATACTGATAATGGAATCTGGTCTATGTTTCACCACAAAAATTTCATTCAGTTCAGTCACTGAAATCTTAGCTTCCTTTTCATAGAACGCTCCTTTGTTCTGTAAGCCTTATATTAAAATCCTCACCAATAAGCTGGAGAATTCTAGTGGAAAGATCAACTATTCAAATAGATAATTTCTAGATTGGCTCATGTGCCTTACACATACGATGATGCCTTATATAGCAACGTATCAAACTTTTGCACACAATTTAGACTTACTTTCATGCTTGTCCTGTTCTTGAGTTCCGCTATAAATTGCAGTTAGAACAGCTCGAAAGGAGTCACATAATTTATTGAAACACAGTTTATTTTAAAATGTATGCTCCCGCATCTATGCTTAACGTACGCACGTCCTTGTCTACTGAAATCCTTAAAGAAAATCAAAAAGTTAAAAGATTTTACAACTTAAGTGGAAAAATATTTTGCCGGAAAGTTTTCACTTCTGCACCGCAGCCATTAACACGGATTGATTGCCCCAAAGGACAAAAGTGAGACAGACTGTTCAGAACAGTCACAATCAAGAAAGCAAACTTGAAAGTTTAGCAAATAAAAGGAAAATGTGTAGAAGAAAGTGAGTGGGTGTGTATGCGTGGAAGTGTGGCTGTGTGTGTGTGTGTTTCTGTGTGTGTGTGTGCGTACGAGTGCGTATGAAAGAGATTTTCAGTTAAAGCGTGTGTCGCAGAAATTAAATTAAAAAAACATTAAAGCAATAATGCGCTCTCAAGGCGTGTCCCAAGGCAACCAACACTAAAATAGGGAAATGAATTCAAGCAAAGCAGATAAATAGACGAATAAATAATTTTATAAACTCTCATGCACCTCCTCTTTTGAGTTACACTATTGTGGTTTTTGCAGATTATTTGTGGCTTGGTTAAGTGCGCATAACTTCACATTTGGCAAAGTGAGTTCGTATACTAAAAAATCCTAAGAACGACAAATTAAAGAAAGAATTCTAAAATTATGTGCAAACATCAACACACGGATAACGGATAAACAAGTGTACATATGTATTAGTATTGCACCTACACCAACTCTCGGTGCCATTCACGACCATTTTAATGGCTTGGCATAAATTTTCATAAAGCAACCTCGAAAGCTGAGCTCCTTAATGCAGGCAACAGTAGTTAATTTTAATTAGAACGGCTGCGGTGTTAGTTGAAAAGAATTTAAGCAGAAGTAAATTCTACACACTCCAGCCGGAAGAATGAGCTGATTATTCCGAAAGAACACCAAAAACAACTGAAAAATATAAATAAAAAAATTAACAAAAATGGAGAGAAATTTTTTGTTTCATGGCATATTCATTATTTTTCTGTAGGATACAATTTTTGGAACGAACTTTGTGGCATCGTTAACCAATGCATCCATCTACATTTCAGTATAAGCGAATTGTTGTGGCTTTTATACTAGCATTCAAGAAAATACCAAGAACAAAGATGTAATTGGAGTATATGTAGGCGCAATACAATCTGTAGGCCACACAAATATTGACTTATCATTCTCAATAAGCTCTGAAGAGAGTTTAATTTAAAAACTCCATAAACTTAGAGGGTGAAATGGCACAACAATTACAGAATATGATATAAATTCTATGAACATAATCCCTGTATTTTCAACGTCTTACGTCCGCAAATTATCGCCTACAGATCCTTTAATCTCGGAATTTCGCACAAGCTTGTGCACTGACTCTATCCACGGATTCCTTTATGATACTTACAGTTTGATGCCAGGACTTCTCTCATACAAGATTGATACGAAGTCTCATATTTCTGTGGTTTCTGCAGTGTCTCTATCCAGGCACACCTCCAGCGGAATAGTTACAGTTTGATCCCAGGACTTCTCTCATACAAGATTGATATGAATACTCGTGTTTCTCTGGTTTTTGCATGTACACCCTCATGGAGATAGTTCCAGTTTATGCCAGGACTTCTCTCATACAAGACTGATATGAATACTCTTATTTCTCTGTTTTGTGTGGTGACTATCCATGCACACCCCCATGGAGATAGTGACAGTTTGAGGCCAGGACATCTCTCATAAAAGATTGATATGAATACTCGTATTTCTTTGGTTTCTGTAATATCTCTATCCATGCACACCCCCATTGAGATAGTTACAGTTTGATGTCAGGACTTTTCTCATACAAGATTGATATGAATACTCGTGTTTCTCAGGTTTTTGCATGTACACCCCCATGGAGATAGTTCCAGTTTATGCCAGGACTTCTCTCATACAAGACTGATATGAATACTCTTATTTCTCTATTTTGTGCGGTGACTATCCATGCACACCCCCATGGAGATAGTGACAGTTTGAGGCCAGGACGTCTCTCATAAAATATTAATATGAATACTCGTATTTCTCTGGTTTCTGTAGTGTCTCTATCCAGGCACACCTCCAGCGAGATAGTAACAGTGATACCAGAACTTCTCTCATAAAAGATTGATATGAATACTCGTATTTCTCTGGTTTCTATAGTGTCTCTATCCATGCACACCCCAATGGAGATAGTGACAGTTTGATGCCAGGAGTTCTCTCATACAAGATAGATATGAAAACTATTATTTCTCGTGCTTCTGCTGTGACTCAATCCTACCTCCAGCGAGATAGCTACACTTTGATACCAGAACTTCTCCCATACAATTATGATGAATATTCTTATTTCTCTGGTTTCTGCAGTGTCTCTATCCATGCACACCCCCATGGAGATAGTTACAGTTTGATCCCAAAACTTCTCTCATACAAGAATGATATGAAAACTATTATTTCTCGTGTTTCTGCTGTGACTCTATCCAGGCTAATTCTAACTCTCATCTCCTAGGATTGTCTTGAAAGCCACAATTTTTGTGTTAAATTTTGTTGTACGAACCTTATATCTCTGGAAACCATTATTAATATATAGGAATTTATATAAATTTGGTATATCTTCACATCACTACGCCATGGTTTCATTTTGCTTACCTGTAATGCTAGGTTGGGGTTTGGACTTTGTCTTAGAGGGTCTCTTACTGGTAGAATTGTTTTCCCAGTACTCCAATTAATCCAATGCTTTCCGAACCGGTAAATTATTATTTTAACAATTATAATGGGTCTGTTGAGGAGTTACTGAAAACTGTTTCTAATATAGTATTAAAGACTGAAACCAAATTTTAGAGTACACATTGGCAATTCTTTGATGTTTTTGACTAAAGTAACCAAGTTTCTTCAAGAAAAGATACATATGTGAAAGTTGACATAAACAGAAGTGTGATTATTCTATTACTTTAGGTACGATAAACATATAAGACTGCAGAGATCCCAACATTCTTGGTAGTTTCTGTCAATAAATATTTTCGATATCTTGATGGAATCGCTCATTTTATTGCACCCAAATTTTAAGTGGTGGACTTAAGTGGGAATATTTGTAAGTAATTAAATGGAAAATACGACGAGATGGATTTTTTTGGGAGTCAAGTGGGTTGCTTATGACCGATTCCCACACTTTGCCATCCACTTATGATAATTTTGAGGATTCGCTCTTTAGTTTCGATATATAATGCATTGTTGACCCTATAATGTGGGGTTTAATATTCCAGCGTATGTGGAGGATCTAATAATTTCCATAAGCAAAGAGCCCTCGGCTTAATAAATACACATAGGCGGTGTCTTCACAAAGAAGTGAATATAAACCAGTTAACACTTTGAGTATCAGTTACAAAAGAATATTGAAAAGACCGATGCTTGGCAGAGACATATAGAATTTTGGATTGAAGAGAACTATCTTGGACCCTGGATATTGGATTTGCATATAAACAAAAACGTAAACAAGAACTTATACTTGAACAACCAAAGGCAATTTGTTGAAATATGGATCTAAACTCAAGAATGATCATTCACCATTATTTTTTGGTCGGCAATCACCTGATATAGTGAAAATATATGAGCTCTAACGAAGGTGGAATTCCTCATATTCGAATCAGGAATTCTTCATCTTCGAATCGGAATACCGAATTCATAATGCGGTAAACAATGTCCATGTATTTTACCAGGCAATCACGCGACTCTCAAGACCCAGAAACCAATAATAAATATTTCAAGATTCTTATACAAATGAAGACAAAATAGAACTTAGTGATTAGAATTCTTCTACGAATGAAGACAAAATAAAACTTAGTAATTAGGATGGATTTCAAACTTTGATGGCTAAGAAGACAACAAAATAACTAAACCGAGAAATAGCGAAGTATTCAAGCTTACTAGTGGTATCCATGTGCTCAGGCTAACGGAAGGTCTGTAGTGTGTAGGACGGTAGACGGTTAGAAAAATCGATTAACACCCACTGATGTCATAGCTTATTTTATAATAGACATCCTATCATTCATGAAGACATCGGAATATTGTTTCTTCAAAATTTTTTGGCTTTTTTATGTCACCGTTCCTTCCTCACCTATAACAGTATCTGAAAAAGTATCAAATATCGTATAGGCTTCTATAAAGTTTTATTTAATAATTCAATAAACATCCTTTTTTGTTATATTCTCAAATAGTAAGATATGCTTGCTTATTGTTAGTCTAAGCTTCGAAGATACAATAGATAAATATATGGACAAAAAAAATAATAATATACGAGTATATTCTCAAATTAGGAGAGTATCCAAAAACCAACCTATATAAATATATTGAACGGACATTATGTAATAATAGCACAGAATTGATAGACCGGTTACAGTCGCCAAGGAGCAGATGTTCATTTGAGTATTTGGAGTATTTGTTGTCTCCCATGCGCCATTGTACAAAGGTTTTGTCTGTTGGAGGGAGTAAGTTTCAGGATAATTTAGTATCCTTCCATCTGTGTTGAAGGTGGTGTAAATTTGTTTATATTTCTTCCAAGTGCAATAATTCAGGGTACCATAGAGACATTTTATATATCGCAGTAAATCGTTAGTTTCTGACGTAATGTGGAGCCATAATTGATTATGCAGCACCTCTATCCGCCACTTCGTTACCTAGAATCCTAAATGTCCTGGAATCGACAAAATGTTTATTTAGTGCACGAGTTAATGTTAATGTTATCATTATTGAAGTTTCGGAGTCGATTTGCTGTCTGTACATATGAGGAGGTTTCCTTTATTCGCAAGAGTGATATCGATGGCACATTCAATAGCAAAAGCTTCGGAAGTAAATACAAAGTTAAATGGGTCCTCCTCCATAATCCTGACATAATTAAAATCCCGTTGTGTTTGACCACAGCCAATGATGTGCCGTCCGTCTCTATAGAGTAGGCTCAATTTTTTGTTTGTATATTCAGTTGGGGTTTCTCTAAAGAGGTGTTTATAAGCTTTCGGATCAGTTTCTATATTGGCAGATTGGAGTAAATTCGATGCAAATGAAATATAAGTGTTTGATTGATTCCAAAAAGTTTCTAAACATAAAGAAAATTGGAGCTATGCGTAATTTCAAAAACCACAACATTTTGAAGATTAGATTTAGATTTATTTAAGCGTTTTGTACACCGCGACCTGAAAGACCTATTGAGAAAAATTGAATACGAATAATTCAAATATTTCCAACAAAACATTATAAAGGGGGAAAATTTGCAAATTGCAGAAATTGAAGGCTTGTCCAACAAATTGTATGAATTCTAAATATATTAACAAGAATCAACCGCGCTGCAAATCGCTAAAACAATTAATGAGAAGAAAGCCTTTCTACACAGAATGTGAAACACTGTAAAGAAAAACCCGAAATAGTTTTATTGAAGGAGTGATTCCCAATCAAGTGATTTTAAAAGTTATTTCTTCCATAGATAAAAATCCCTTGCGAAAAATGTACAAAATTGAAGAAGTCTTCAAAAATCATGTAAAAGTATTCGGCCCGAAAGTATCTGCTAAAATATTCTAACCAAAACCACTTCAAAAGTTCAACGAAGTATAGATTTAAAAATTGTGCAAAAGAGCAACAACTGCTTTAAAAGGATATGATAAAATGGTAGCAAAATCAAAATAAAGTGAGTGTGAACCAGGTCTTAACTTCTTACGAAAAAAAGTTAAGTGAGGTCTTTGTTTTAAAGTTCAACGGAATGAAAAAATCTCGAAAGGCTGTCTACGATCTTTGTCAGTTGTTCTGCAATCACCTATTTCGAGATTTTAAATAATAATGCCTCCACAGTGCCAATGAATCGCTGTGCGTTCGTGCCAGAGCGCCTGTGTAGGTATGTGTGCTTCAATCAAATAGAAACTCCCCATGCTTGGTCGTTTGATATGCCAACGAGGTAAAATTGTGCAACCGCGCCGCTCCTTGCCGTCCACGCCGTCCACTCCGCCATACGCCACTCATTCAGCCAACCGACCAATTCCTCTAATACCCATGAGAGAGATTCAATTGAATTTGTTTGTTTTACTGTGTACGTTTCATTTCACCGAACAAGGAACAAGCACGATTGTTCATGCACAAACACGAACGTGTGTGCATACTATAATTTGAACTTATTCGAACTTCCGGTCAAATGTTGCTCAGGATGGGGCAGGGAGCATGGTTCATGGAACAGGCGGCGGAAGCTTGCATGAGGGGTGTAAGGCGCGGCGTCGTAAGTGGCAGTGGTGGAAGTTGTCAGCGGAGCACACTGCTTCAACGTTTATTTTCTTAACGAAAACTTTCCTTGAATTATGTGCCCTGGGGAGCGCTTAGGATTTCAATGTGAAAATTTAGTGCAGGTAAAATGTACTGAGATATGAATGTGTGTGGGTGTGTCTGAGTGGATAAAGTGGTATAAACAACGGGATATACACCGGCACGGTGGCAAGCCAGCATTTGCAAAACTTTGCAGAAGAGTAGATTGTTTTATTAAAAATGTGTGCTCCATTACCAATTGGAGTTTTGTTAAATCAAAGGAGTTAGAGAAAGGGGGAGATAGTAAGGAATAGAATGGGGAAGAGAGGAAAAATAGAGAAATGGAGTGAAGTAAGGATAAAGAGAGGGAAGAATACAGATCATCTTGTGTAGAAACATGATATCTGCACATAACACCACAAATCCCGAATATAATTATTAAATATTCATTTAAAAGGACAATATATTTATGATCAATTGCCTGCCATTAACATTATAATAGACATCAAAGGATGAGAGAAATTTCACAACAAAAAAGATTTTGAGAAGCTTTCTAGTCCTACATCCAACCAAGTATCATATGATGCAAAACGCATTGTTCGAAAACGTATTAGAAATTGTGCAGGAAGCATTGCGGGTGGATCATGAGAAACATTTCCGATCTAGAAAACAAAGAACTCAACGAAAAACCAAAAAAAATAGTTATGAAACAAACAGTTGGATGAAGTAATAATATGACAGTGACTGGGTACATATGCTACCACACTAACCCAACTTAACTCTGTTCGAAAGTATCCAAGAAAATTATTTGAGGTGTGAGGAAATAGAACAGTATATTTTGGAAGGTAATTTCAAAAACAATAGGAAGAGAATTTATAATTAGTTAATATAAAGTAAAAGAGAAATTACCTCTCCATATTCCGGCATTCATACATAGGAAACATCGGATTATGAATATCGGATCCGTGAATTCAAGAACTTTGTGTTATTCAAAATCCTCTCAATGGTTTACCAGCTGTGTGCTTCCACATCTTACAATTACAGTATTATCTGCGACTCCAGTTTGCAGGGTTGAAATACAGATCATACTATCATAAAAAGCGGTCAGACTGAAGTCAGGTAGCGGCTACACATAAATATCCTTCCTTGCTTTTCGATAGTTTGTGGAGTATTTTACGTTTATTTGGGTGGTTCCAAAGCAGGTATTTTATTAGGGATTCAATGTTTGATCCAAAATGAGCTCGCTGAACTCATGCTCTCATTAATTTCCCAAAGGTTATAAGCATTAGTCTCAGATATTACAAGTACTCCTTGGGCATTCCGACTTTGAAAATCTGAAGTTGTTCTCGTACAGATTCAGCGAGATAGAAATTTGGAGCGAAAATGTATTAAGAAATACCTAAATGCGTTTAAGGCGCATCTAAGTGAGAACTGTTTAACAGGTGTCTTTAAAGCAAGGTGCAAAACTACGGAGTAAATGCCATTGTTAGTGCCATTGTTAGTTGATTGTTCGGTATATTTATTGCACTCATTGCTGCATTGACTGAGTATCAAATTAACCAAATTTTGGTCGACTGCTGTTCTTCCAGAGTTTCAACACAGATAGATGCAGCAGTTGAAAGATTTTATTATAGTGTTATGTCTGAATAGATAAGCATAGTTTGGTCTCGCACCCCTAAAAGGAGATTTATGTTGGTACTTACGTTGATGGGAATCAAAGGTACTTGGAAAGTGAAGGTTAGAGGTCGAAAGTCAATCAACACCTGCTACCTTCATTATATCATATAGTAAAGTCTTCCTACTTTTGAGAAGGATGTATGAATAATGAGTATATACATACGTCAAAATCGTTTTTAAGATGTCTCAAGTGCACACGTGTTTCACATAAGCTTCCTTTCGGTGAAGTCGATGATTCGATCATTAATTAAGCTGATTTACTCCAGAGATCACAGTCGACCTCGTTCAATATTGGTAATTTATACCAACTTCCGAATTAAGCTGCTGGCCGTTCTTACAAATTGTTTCCTTTATTGTGTACTGATACTCTTCATGGAACTGAATCGTGAGCCAGATTACTACGACAGCATAGCTTTATACATGCTGCGCCTGAATTCAATCCTTAAACAACAGATTTGTTGGCATCCTTTCTCATCAAACTTGGCACTTCCTTAGCCCACATGCAGAACGAAGTAGAGATTTGTTCTACGATTTGTGGTAAACTCACTTTAGAAGGTTCTCCTGCCGTCCTGCCCGCACCTGTGCTATCGAAATGTAAACAGAAACAAATTTTGCCATTAGAAATTGCACGAAACCTAAAAAATCACGCACACTTCTTCACAATGCAGTTGAGTTCTTTTTTGCTCTGCGCCATACAAGAAAGATCACGAAATGCTAAAAACTTAAGCAGGCAAGTAAATTTTCTGCTACACCGTCACATCCGCTGCCGCCTCAGCAAATATGCACAGCGAGGGAGCAAGAAAGCCAGCAGACTCCGGCGAACTGTGCAAAAGCACAGTGGTGTGTGCGGTGGCTGCCACTTGTACTTGTGTGTCTCTCATGAGTGTAGGGAAACCATGTATAAAATATTTACTAGACATGCAGCAACATTTAATGCTCTGCTTCTGCTGTGTTCCGTTGTGTTGTCGGGGCGAAGTTTCGAGACGCCAACATGTTTCTACAACTTGCCGCCGCGCCACGCGAGTTTTGGGTGAGCAGGCAGCATGGAAGGTGAGGGTACGGCGTTGTCTGCATAACTTCAGGAGCCATCTCAAGTACAACTTGCCGCATTAAAGTCAACTTAGAAATGTTACGAATTTCAAGTGGAGCTGTAAAAAGTTTAAAGGGGCCACTAGTGGGGGTAAATATGGATGCTTTTCCGCCCTAATCGATACCTTAATTGACAGTTATCATTATATACTTTGCTCCCCGATTTGAGGGTATCATTTGACTTATTTTAATTAAGCCTGACTCTTAGCTTTTCAAAATAGTTTCCAAGGAGACCTCTCCAAAATATTTAAAAGTTGTTCCATATAATGAAATACTCACCAAAATAAGATTAGTGTAGTTAATGGGGCGGTTCTCAATCCCCTTTTCACTAGAGCTGCAAGATAAGCGTCGGTTTACAAGGATAAAAAGTTGCATAGAAGCCTTCCATTGCCCCTCTCAGGCGGTACTCAATATTTCCCTTTCATTTCTATTGATGATATAATGATATTATATCATCAATAAATATTATATCATCAATATACATTCTAATGATTTGAAGGTAGGCTACACTCATTATAGATGAGGAGCATATCATTCGTACAATTATCTGAGGTTTACGATTATGCCTTTTTAAAGAAACATTTCTTCTTGAGTTGCGAAAGTTTGTGAGACACTTTGATGATTACCTTAATATGATTACCTTAATATGATTCGTACTTCTGATATTAGTATATTTATTAGTATTATCCTTTTTATGAACTGTTTATCTAAAATAAACGTTAATAAGAATTCGATTCACTTAGAATATTTCATATACAATGCTTTATCCATATCATTCTTGCTGATGCTATACGTCATTAGTGATGTCCTCCTTTCCCTCTATCCGGCGTTGATAGTGTGAACAACAACTTCGAGTCCAATGATAATGCGATATTTTCTGATTATACATGAGTCTACGAGTATATAGTCCGGACTACTGGACTTAATTGCATAACGTTCTCGAATATGATGCAAGTATTGTCAAAATGGACAGCATGGATACAAATGAATATGGGACAGCAGTTCAGTTCATTTGTAGCTTGAAGAAAAAACTGGTAACAATGGCTTACGACTAAAAGTTAAACTTCTTATATTCCTTTAGTGAATTAAACTTTGTTAACTACTACTTGAATACTTGCAATAAAGATGTTCCATTTCGGCCCATGGCTCACCTTTTTTTGGGTTGATAGAGGAATTTCGTTGCTGACTGAAACCAAATAATTTCAGAGACTCTTTCCTTCCATTTCATGCTATTTACATGTAAAGCGTTTCTACCTAATTCTTAACTGTCCACAACAAAAAAAGTTTTCAAACCACATACGCATATTCAGAGTATTCAATCTGCTGATATTGGCAATATCCCGCATGCCTTTTCCGACACCTATCTATGATATTTTGCTACGGCTTGTCTCTCACAAGACGGCAATATACAAAATCCAAAGTATAAATTGGGTCGGAAAGCGACCTTTGAAGTACACAATTGCAAAGAAAAATAATACTGACGTAAAAGTATTTGCAGGTCACTGAAACAGTAAAGACCCTAGAAGTTATTCGAGACCATAGATAGATAGATAGAGATATTTAAGGGTGTTATACATTGAGACCTAAAAGATCTATTGTGATGCCCCTATTTATTTCAAAGATGAGGATAGTCTCATCTATAAATCTTCTGTCAGGTTAATTTCCGACAGGAATTCATATATTTTGGAGGAGTCAAGTTGAGTTGCTCATATCTAAGATATATTCTCCAAAACACTTGTGTCTTTTGTGTGCCAATGGTCCGCAGTCTGTGATCAGGTGCAGTGAGGTTTCGCCACTTTCTACACAGAATCGACAGATAGCATCTGAAAATATACCCAACTTATTCGTATGGTAGTTGAGTTTACAGTGTCCGCTTAAAATGCCTGTAATGATTCTTAATTTACTCCGAGGCATATTTATTAACTCCTTAGCTCTTTTAGGATTAAAATCTCTCAGAAGAGCTTTGGACTGTCTTAATCCCGGAAGAGTTTTCCAGGTTTGAGTTCGTTTTGCATCTGTACACTTCTTCAGCATACCTCCAATGGTATTGAATGATAGTTCACAGAAGGGTTCAGGGCCGTTGAAGTGAGAGGCAGCAGCCTTCCTTGCTAAGATATTCGATACCATAAGTTGCCAACTACACTCTCTTTACTCTCTTAAACAAAATAGAGGTCGTTCATGTTGTTCTGGAGAAAAAGTTTTATTTCATTGCGTGCGTATTTAAATGTTTTTTCATTCAAGTAAATTTGTGTTCTACATTGTTAATATATTACTTATTTTGAGTAGAGTCGGTCCTCGAGATCGATATATTTCCATACTATTCCTATGCATGCTTCTGGAATGCTCTGTTGCTTAGTTTTGTTAATGAAGTCATCCTTCACTGAAGCTGTCCATCAGTGATCTATTCAATCCACTTCAAAGTTGCACATGACATTATATTTTTCTGGTACCATTAAAACAGAACTAATAAGGAGATCGACCTTCTTATCCAATATCGAATAACTCCTTAAGTATGAAACTATTTTAATATAATACTTTTAATATATTGTTTTCCATAGAAAAACAACTGGCGTATTCTGCGATCCGGGTGTGACCATTCAACCTTCCAACCTTTCAACCCCTTCCATTTCCATTCGTTCAAAACTTTCTGGGAATTACCCAAAGCTCAACTGCTTTTGAAAGCAGTCCTCATAGAAAAACATATTGTAACTTATCATTTATTTTTCTAAACTTTCTGCCCGCTTCATTTCAGTTCATTGCCAATTCGGAGAATTTTTTCTATTGTTTCTTCATTTGAATTTTATTTGCCTCTGGTGACCCACTTGCCACTACTTCCACTTTCAATACGCTTTCTTCTACTTATAATCCTTGAAATTATGACTTCATTACTGTGCCCGGCGCTCACACAAAAAGGGAAATGCAAGAAAGCCTTTTTGCCGCTCTTTTACTTTTCAATGCAGTGTGCTTAATTGCAGTTCAACTTTTTCGTGTTGTTGGGTTTTTTTTCTTTGCTTTGTATGTTATGGTACCACTTACAAAATTTTTGCACCTCCTTTGTGCTTAAATTGCGCGCGTTTTCCCTCTCCCTCTCTTTTTTGTATATCGTGTGCTTCCTTTTAGAACTTGCCATTTACACTGCTGCTTTGTGTGCACAGAACTGTTTTAATACGTTGCTCCTTTCGAATTTTCCGTTTACACTTGTGAGGCTTGCTGCCACCACTTATACATATGCATATACATACCCATATGCATAATATAAAGTTTTCTCTGCCACAGATCCCGGCTGCATATGTCCTTTCATTCTTACTCACGAGCACTCCTGCCTGGTGTACCTGCAACGAAAACAAATTAGTTCGCTTCTGCCAGGCTGCCCATGCATATGTGCCTGACATTTTTGTGCCTCACTGTGCTTTTTGTATTACGAGTACCACCAAAAATCAAATAAGATGACTCTGTAAGTATGTGTGACTGTGTGTGTGTGTGTGTGTGTGTGCCCATACTCACACACCCACTGACACTCAAACACACACACGGCACAATAGCCAAGCATAATAAAAAGGATGTTAGTTTTTCCTAAAACTTTTAACGATCTTACTTCCGCTTGCAGCGTCATTGTGTGCCACAATATTTGTTCGTTTGTGTGTGAGTGTGTGTGTGTGTGCGTTTATGCATATGTGTGTTTCGTGAAACTATTTATAGGCAGCTGGCAGTGGGTTGAGCAGCTGTAAAAGGTTGCCCACACATTCATGACAAATTGGGCCGTACAAAGGCATAAATTGCAAAAAGGATATATGCCTTGTTATGCATAAGGATATTTGTGTGTATGAGCCCGATTGTGAGTGTTTTGGTATTTTGCAGCTGTTAGGAGTCTGTTCAACAATTTTTGCATAGTAAAGTGCAACATAATGTGGCAAATGAAAAGGAAATTGTGGCACAAGTTTTTTTCCCCTATTTTGAACTGTGTACAAAGGAAAACATTCGAAAACGCTTCATAAGCACATGGGATAACAAGAACAAAATACACGAAAATTGCTTTACGAGTATAGCCACCCCCCATAAAAGTAAAAAACCCACATTCTTTCAAAATTTCGTACAACTTCAATTGTTTTTTTAGTGTTTCGTATGTTTACTACGCTCCGTTTTACTTTGATATGCGTTCGTTATCCTCCGATATCCTTGAACAAAACTTAAGCAATCAGTTTCAATTTCCTTTTGCATTACATGCAGTCGATTTAACACATTTATCCCCACACGTTACGCTATCTCGGCAATTTGAGTGGCTGCAACGAAATACAACGCACTTCGAGCCACTCATCAATAAGAAATTAGAAACTGAAGGCATGACCAGCAGCAGCAAGCACGACGGAAGACGGAACAGTCTGCTGTGTGGCCAGAGTTGAGTAATTTAAAGGGTAGTGAAGAGGATTACGTCAGGAGGAAATGTTTATAAGTTTGAAATTTTAAGCCAACTATTCCAACGAATCTTTTTATTTGAATTTATTTAAATTATGATACGAGATTCAAGAGATCAGACTTAAAGCATTAACATGATAAAAGCTTATAGAATTGAAAAGATTGTCGGTGAAATAGGGCTGAAAGTGTATTCTAATGATAGCGAGATCCCTTGCGAACATAAACGAAAGTACCAAAACACTCCCATGAAAATAAAGTGTGTATCAGTTATAAGCTGACTACAGTGGCGACATATCACTTTATAAACTACATAAGTAGAAACTTTACGTTCATAAAGAGAATTCCTCATTGAAGGTGGGCGTGGCAGTTGACATAGCACAAAAGTATTTATTATTAACTTTTATACTCAGATTATACGCCTTTAAAAAACGTTTTGTTGATAAGCCTTGTATAGAACTCTAGTGTTCTCAAGTACCCCGTGGTCTATTAATGAGTGCTGCCATCGCGAAGTCAAGCATCTTTATAGATATGTTTTTCTTCTAGTGACGGGCCTTTGTTGCTAATACTTATTCATTTGATCTAGCGGAAGACGTTTTCTATACTCAATTTGGTGTATAATGGAATCTGGTACTGTCCTATGGTCCAAGCTATGATTCACCTCAATGAAGGTCGTTGTGGACAACGATTGTAGTTTCTTGAAAAAATTCCAAACATTCTACAAATGTCTTTGAACACGATACCGCTAGCTCCCATATGGCAACCACAATCAATATTTGGCCTCCAACGCCGTGTGGTTTCGCACCTCTTTATTGCTTCCTTTGTAGCTACGTGAAGTCTCAGGATTATGCTTATAAACTGGTAAAAATTGTGGTTTTGAAAGGCTTGAATTACTATTCTGATTCGATTATATTATAAATCAGTCAGTGGTGTATCTTTGTGCAGTTGCCATATGGTCTTTAGGGAGAAGTATATTGGAGTTCAATTAGTAGTAGTTTACGTTCATAATTTCCGTTATTTATAATGATCGCTGCATTCTTCAAACTGATCTGGCGAAATCCAGGTTTTAAATATAGTATTGTTAAGAATTTTTCTCTGCTAATATATCTGTAGAAGAGAATATAAGAAGAGAATACTGGTTACTGAGGCATTTGACTTCAAGAGAAAACGATTTTTTAGAAAGATGTATGTTTGAGACCAAGCCCGGGCTGCATTTGAACCTGCGACCCTTTCCATCTACTTATTGCTATGACATTATGATATTTTCATTTCATATCACATCGATTGCTTCCTACCTTGGAGTATTTACTTCTTGATCTATTACCCAGAAACGGAATTAGTTCGGTCTAAAAGCATGACGAATGAGTATTTTAGATGTCTTTCAGCATGTCGGACAAGACTCTTGAGTGGCTTCTACGTCCATAAAACGCTTTCCTCTTTCATCGGCAAATACAGTTTTACGAAAACCAAATCAGGTGACAGTTTGAATGCGATTTTTAGTCACAAAATCGGTCACAAATGTGGATTGATGATATGCCGCATTATCATGGAACACACTCCAACTTCTTTCTGAACGATATTCTGTCCGATTATGACGAATACCAATTGCTTCAAATTGCCAAGATAGAGTTGTGCACTAAGGGTTTGGCCTGATGCAACGAACTCTTTTTGTATAAAGTCCTCGCAATTCGTAAAAGCAAATCAACTGTGTCTTCACTTGTGACTGCTCGAAAAGAGGTGTGGCTTTTCTGCCGCATTCTACTCTGCACTTTGACGCTAGGTTTCCGCATCATATGCCAAACACCACGTTTCATTATCAGTCACAACGTGGTAAAGGAAGTTTTTGTCCTTTTTGGCATCTTTCGTCCTTCGAATGTTGAATTCTGAGCGGTTTTTGGTCGTCAGTCAATTTGTGAGGAACAAACCGTGCAAACAATTTTCGGTAGCCCAAATTTTGGGACAAAATGCAATAAATTCATGTTTCCGAGATGCTCAATTCCAATTTCAAGAATTTCAATGAAGATTTTGGCTGATCTTTGATAAATTCACGCACCGTTTTGATGGAATCTGCAGTGATAACGGATTTCGGTGGACCAATATGTTGCTCATCACTTAAGTACTCACGACCGTTTTGAAACCGCGTGTGCTCACTCATTTGCTTTGCCACACAATATACACTCATCACCTTAAAATTGGTTCATCTATTGAAAGGTTTCGGTACAAATTTCACCAAATTGAAAACAGGACTTAATATTAGCTCTTTTTTCGATGATCATTTTTGTACCAATGACACAAACAGACTGTCACTTCAGATGCAATCACTCCGCTTCTATTAGTTCAAAGGTCACGAAATTCACTTTCAATTTCACACTAATTCAGTGAGGGATGTAAGTGCCACAATAGAAGGTCTCACTAGAAATACCCATTTCCTCTCCTGTTTACTTTGGCATGCACCTTGTACATCCCGAATGGTAGTCGTCGAAATTTTGTACGAGTCTACAACAATCTATTCAGCTGACTGTTCTTATCACTCCGAAGAACTGCGTCTGAATCAAATACCTATTTTCGTCCTTTATCCTCCAAGAGTGACAATGAGATTATTGCAACTCAAAGCTTCTTCCACACATCAACCATGAAATTTCTTTTGCATTTTTTTAATTCAATAATTGCAAGTTCCTTCATTTTGAAATTTGTCTATAGATCCATATTCTAGGCCATTGTTCCGAAGATTCTTGGGAACAGATTCTCGATTGTCGGGACACTTTGTTTCTTACTACATGTAAAAAATCCACTTTGAATTATATTGTAAACTCCTGAAAATGTGTTCAGAAAGAAAGAAAAACCAAATATTTTTTCATTTCTGCCAAATTTTTCATCGAGTAGAACAAATTTTTTTTTTCGGAAAATTAAGAAGTGTTTTTAATAAATTTTTTATATAATCGAAATTTTGGTAAAATACAGCATAATGTCTTTTAGTGTATCTACCAGTTACCACAAACAAACCACATTAACAAAATTGTATTCCAATCAGGAACCCGAGCGTATCACATGCAATCCGTATTTAAATTTTTTGCGGGACTTTCGACGTAACAAGGGCTTCACTGGCAAAGAAGCTGTACGTCGTGGTTCCAAAGTCTGGAATGAAATGAAGCCACAGAAAAAACTTCGCTACATCATTGAAGCGAAAGCCAGACGCGATGCTATCGCAAAAAGGAATTTAGACGTTCAATGCAAATATTCTCTCCCGATTCACTCTAGGTCCAAGAATGCTGTAGACAAAGCTGACAATTCAATTAGAAAGGAAAATCGCCGAAGCAATGCGAACATCTATCCAGACGGGAACAATTATGACAATTCAAGCAATTGTCCGAAGCCTGTGAAGAAAGCCTCCAATAAAATGAAGCAGAAGTACGAGAAGATATTGATGCGTCCTAACATCAAACGCAAGACCGATGCAAAGATTGATTTTCAGTGCAAACGAAGGAAGACACCTTCTGCCCCTACTCTAAGTACCTTTCATAATGAATCTGCTTGTGACGACAATGGGAATAACCCTGTGTATGCACGCAGCGTTCCCGCGGTCGGGAACAAATTGAAGCCGGGGAAAGGCTTCTCGATCTCGAGGAAGCAACTATACGTCTCTCAGGTTAGAATTCGACGAAGAGCTTACCAGCAAATACTACGTTTAGAGGAGAAGCTACATAATAATCGACTCGCGAATTCTCAAACCAATGCTTCCCTTGATACTGGTGGCGCTGGTGGGGTCAATGAGAATAAAATGGCTATGAGATTAAGACGAAAACGAAGTTATATCGAGACTGGTTCCAAAGAGAACACTGATGCCAAGGCATATTCACCGTCCTCTAAAGGACATATAAATAAAGATAAAACGGAACTGGTGGAGATATTTAATAGTCGTGATAAGAATCGCAGCAATACGCGGACCAATAAGATGAATATTTGCGACGCATCCAACAATGAGAGCTGCTATGGTAATAAACGGTCCAAAGCTGAGATATCAAATAGCTCTGAGAATGCTTCCCAAATCAATAATGATCCCAAAGTTTGCAAAAATGTGGCAGCCTCGAAGAAAGAGGCTTCCTCTCGGGAGATGTTGAATAAGAACAAATTTGGGAAAATCTTGCCACGCCCTAAATCTCAGAGCAAATCCAATGTAACTAAAGCTAGACGGCAATTAGAGCAAACATGTAAAGATTATGTGAACAAGCGCCAAACTAACGATCAAGGGGATTTTAAGTACGAAGATGACTCTTTCCTTAACAGTAATTTGCTGAAAAATATGCAGAAAGGTGTGTGGAATTATTATGTCGCCAATACTACCGACAATTCGGCAAATTCTATCCTATACGCAATGCCTAATGGGGATACCGTTTGGATCGTTAAATGTTAGGATTTAAAATATTTTATTAATTTGAAGGAATACTCGGGAACATATTAAATTGAAATCATTTCATAAATGGAATTAAAAATATATTGAATTCAATAAGCACAACAAAAAATTCACATTAGTAAATATTCTTCACTTGAGATGTAAATATTCTAGAATCTACCAGGGTCACACAGCTCCAGAGTTCATGAACCCACTGTGGTTAAGTGAGTAGTTCTGAGGAACAGTTTCTCACACACCCACCAGATACGCAACTTTTCACAGTCAATACTGTAAAATAGCCTGTATAGTGGTTATACCTTTCAGAGTACTTATAAGTAGTCATTTACTGGCATCTCTTCGTTAGTGTCTGATATAAAGTGTTGACCTCCGTGAATCTGGTGACATTTCTTCACACCTCAGATAAAACAATTTGTTGATTTATTTTAATATGTTAAATACATTTTATGGAATTTTAACGTGACTATGTGTGAAATATGACATCAGACAAATGACCACCATTTTGCTCGATACAGGCATTGGCCCTTTTTAGCGCATTTTGCATTACACGGCGTAATGTTTCTGGTTGCAGGCGCCGTATTTCGTCTCAAATATTCTGCTTGAGCTGTGCAAGTGTCTGTGGTTCGTTAACATACACTTTGTCTTTTAAATATCCCCATAAAAAAAAAATCGGGCGCAGTTAAGTCTGGTGAACGAGGAGGCCAAGGGAATTTCTTGAAATTATGCGTTCACCAAAAGTTTCACGCAGCATGCCAATAGTTTGCCTAGCAGTATGCGCAGTGGCTCCATCTTGTTGAAACCACAAATTAGGATGTTGCTCCACCATTGACCGCAAAAAGTTGTCGATCATTGTTCTGTAAGAAGCCGCGGAGACCGTTTCTGGCGTTTCATCCTCATTCTCAAAGAAATATGGGCCGATGATTTTTGTGGCCATAACACCGCACCAAACAGTGCATCTGATTGGGTGTGACTGATGCTGATGTATTGCCCTTGGATTTTCGTTTTGATTCCCTGATACAATGCAAATATCTTAAGGCAATTGACAAACTTTCATTACGCCGAGTCTACTCGTAGAATTGAGTCTACTGTGCACATCAACCATCAACTAAGAGATACTTTGGAAACAATGAGCCACTCAGACAATGTCCCGTATGAACTGTTTATAATGGCAGAATTATATTCTCCAAATGGTTTGAGCATCTGCCTTCATTTTATTCTAATTGTTCCTGAACTCTACCATCCGTATGACGGTGGTATTTGGGGGACGCTTTAAAGCAGAGTTCGCCAAAGTGGTCTATGCCAGGGGATTTTGCGTTAATTAAAAGAAAATTACTTTTATGAGGGTCGATGGAGATTTCAAAAAATTATATAGTGGTTGATGATAAAAAAAGTTTGGGGCGCCCATGCTTTAGATTATCCTGATGCCTCCGGAACTGACTCAAGTTTTATTTAATCACACAGGGTTTTCGTCGTTTATAATTTTCAATCTCACTTTTCAATCGATAGCCTGCCAATGTTGCAAATACCTTAAGAACAAATTTCATGCATGAGTTTGAGTTACTTCCTTGATAAAATCCTTATCAAGTAGTTCCTTGTGACGGCCTCGAAATTCAACTTGAAATCATATTTAATATAACAAGCGTTTCGAAAGAGATCACTTTGAAAGATGCCGTCTGTCGTTCCGACGTGGAAGAATAGATGAATATATTAAGAAATTTCACAAACAACTTTCCAGAAGACAACCTAAATTATCCACATTGAAACTGAAGATGAGTTTCAATATCTGAGTTAATCCACTGGTGTTGGGCGAAATGACGAACGCGAATACGATCACCAAGATTGAGATGCATACAAATTTGTTTTAAGCTGCTTGTTTTGTACAGACTGATTTGTTGCCACTGATGCATTTGATATAAGCGGATACGAAAGTTGAAGACCTGGGTACTGATTTGGAAACTCTTCGGCACTGTGAGTCTGTGTGATGTGACTGATGGAGTCAATTGAATAATTTGAAATTATGGCAAACTGGACTGTTGGATCAATTGAATAATTTGAAATTATGGCAAACTGCACGAAGTAGCCTCCCCTGTTTTCTGGTTTTTTTGATTGTGACAATCCAAACTACCCATCTTCATTTGTTTATCAAGCGTCCACTCTTTCTAGTATCCAGTGTTCAGGTGTGAGATTATTCCCGTACACAATGTCGCAGTTTGTTTCCCGTTCTATTCTGAATGGTGTGAACGCGACCAAATACAACGTTTACGAGCCCACATCTACATAACTACCAAATTGTGTCACTATTCCATCAATTGGACCGAAGTTATAGCCATTTTTAAAACGGCGGAAAATTTCCTTGTATGGGAGGTAGGCGTGGTATTTATCCAAATCGGCTCAAATAGCCACCAGGTTCTGCATCCTTCTTCTTTGCGGAACCAGTTCAGCGAGTATGGCCAAAGTAAATCAGTGGAATTCAAGTGTCATACCCTCACGTGCATCATGTAAACCCGTTTACACTGGTCCTACTCATGGTTCCGCATTAACTTATGATACACTCGTCAGTCGGTTTCAATGCACCATCTCCTTAACATATGCCAGTGTGAGTCTATATCAATTCTATTATTACTGAGCACTACGTTTCTCTATTCTGATTGTTGCTGTTGTTGCTTTTGTTGTTGTTGTTTCAGTCGTACGCTAACGAATAAATTTATGAGTTAATTGTATTTTCCCTTGTAGTGTAATTTATACGCGAATATGAGCAGACAGAAGACAGACACCCACTCTCGCATCCCGGCACAAATTAAGCTCAAGCGCACACAATTCCTTTGATGCTGCTTCACTTGTGATAAAGTCACATTTCACAGCCATGTGATGTGAAAGTGGGCGCGCCAACTCACACACTCCCACAACCATAGAAGCACAGAGCAGACCCTCGTGACATACTCCACAGATAGTGTCAGTGATGTGGGATACTGCTGAGCTGGCAGAGAAGAAAACATATAAGGATGCTTAATCATATCAGCAGCATTATAAGACACAATCCTTTTAGCAGCGCTTTGATAATAATTCATGTGTGTGCCTGTGAATGTGAATGAGCATGTGCCACTGTGCGTGTGTCATAAGTAAATTGTTGACTGTTTATATCGCTACCCAGTAGGAAATAATACAAAATAACAGCAGACCTGACAGCGTCAGCACAAAATGAATTGCCGCAATAATTGTTCCTCTTTTACTGAATTAGATAATATAAAAGCGAGAACGTTTATGTTTCAGTATATACTCGTATCTCCAGAATAAGCAAATGTTACCCGGGATGTAGAAAAGCCCGACATAACTCTTTTCTGGGTATAGCAAATCCTCTCCTTCTTGTAGTCACTAATCAGGAGTGTCACAACTGAATCCCTGGCCATTTGATTGTTCTATTCTGCTTAAACCACGGGGAATCAATATCAGAGAAACAACAGAGAAAAGAAACTTAAACGTCAAACGGCAAAGCAGCGACGTTGTACATGTATCCATTCAAAATCGTGGTGAATCCACTCAAAATCGTGGTGAATCCACTCAAAATCGTGGTGAATCCACTCAGAATCGTGGTGAATCCACTCAAAATCGTGGTGTGTCCGCTACGGACGCTGGCAGCAAAAAAGACTCTCCTTTCTCTTTGTTCTCTCTCATAAATGTACCCATAATGGCATTTCCTACCGGGCCTCTTTTATATCTGTTGTTCACTTGCTGCTCATCTTGTTCGGGTTCCAGTTGATGTTGTTTGTAGTTGTAGTTGTAGTTGTTAATCTGATTTGGTGCCATTGTATCTGTCACGTGTTTGTCAACTCATTATAATCACAATTGTATTTGTGTATTATGTTTGCAGTTGTATTTGTGTTGGCATTAGTGCTTGTGAAGTTTATTATCCGCTTTGATGTGTGCTTGAATGATTAAGTGCCCTTTTTAATTTTTATTATACTAATCCACTTTGTAGGGGCGATAATTTTGTTATTCTCCTCCCAATTAAAGGTGGGAAAACATGATTATTTTCCTAGATGACATTGTGGCCAGTGACAAGCTATATTTTAGAGAGACATGTGGGTGTAGAACAGTAATTAAATTAAATGAATTAAATGAACTCTAATGACATGTTTCCACAAAGCTTTTTTGACATAATACGCGTTCCAGTATTCGAAATAATTTTAAAAATTCCTAAATGAACTTTCCTCCTTCTGAAAGTAACTGTCCTAAAGGCACACTTTCAAACACCTCTTCCTGAATATAGCTTCTGTAGTAATTCGATGTATAGCAGACGTTTCATTTGTCTTACTTACTTACTTACTTAGCTGGCACTACAACCTACGGTCGGTCTTGGCCGCTACCAAAATGTTGCCCCATTCGCCTCTGCTCTGCGCGAGTTATCTTTACTATAGTTGGGTTTGACAAAAAAAATATACTATGCACCTTAATCTTGAGTTGTTTAAATGAAACAAACGTTTTAGCTCTAAGTCACAAATTGAACTAACTGTTTATTTTGGAAATAATTAAGAAAGAAGCCTGTTGTACATGATTATGCTTATGTGTTAATTTGGTTATTGCTTGGATTGTTGTTCGGTCGCCTTTCCGGGAATTCGGCTATCTGTTGTGAAATAGGTTGATATTGATTACGGCTGCATTTCCGTTCGGAGGTGTCAATATACGACTGCCCTTGATGGTTTTGCGGGAGCTTGTAGAGTTGTTGTTGTTGTCGTTGCAGCGGGTGCTGTAACTTGCGCGATGACGCCAGTTAGAAACAATAAGCGCGCTCAGGTCATCGTCGACTTGGTCCTTCCAATGGAGATTAGGACGTCTTTTTCTGGGAGTGTCTTTTGACACCTTTACAAATATTTCTGGTGAATACTAAACAGCCTCTCTATCTCATGGACATGGTTTGGAACAATATAAAACACATTCTCAGCCTTTCAAAAATTACTTCCCACAAAATTTTTTAATTAGAATGAATAAGTACACATCTTACTGAATGTTTTGTAGTATACAATTTGAAATGATCCGCTTTTATCTGTAATATATAATGAATATAATATAGTGAATATATAATGAAGATAAATCTTACGAAACATTCGTACTCAGAAGTCTATTGATGAAGGAGACAACAGAGTGACGTAGTAACAGTAGCCAAAAATCCAGCAGAGCTTCTTTTGTTTTCCTTCTCATAGTTCAAACGCCGTCTGTATACAATTTAAGGACCAAACAGAGCCTTGACTATGCTTATTTGATACATAATGGTTTGGACTTAAAAGAGCTATTTCCAGTATTCCCACAATGATAAACGAGCTATGTTGCCCAGCACATTAAGGAGAAATGAATACAATTGACATTGCATTTCTAAAGTAACATTGAAATCAGCAGATTTAATCATTTACAAATGAATTTAATTAAACGAATAGGTCAGGAGGGCACTGCCTCTTAGCAGTGCTTCCAATTACTTAAGTTGTAAGTAATTTAGCGCTATGCCCTTCCACCGGTCGGCGGTACTGCTTGAGAAATTATCTAAATTCTTCTTGGATGATTTCTAATGGCATCAATTTGAGAACTACGGAGTGGAGTTTCAATCACTTTCAAACGCGAAGAGAAAATCTCAGAGTTTATTTTGTTAATTTCATTTAGTTATTATGATAATAATGTATGAGAAACCCCTAAAGAACGAACAGAGGTCGTGGTGATGGAGCACGGCTTACCACAGTCATCACAGGCCACTGGCCCATTGGAGAGCATGCGGCAGATATAGGCAGACCATTCAATACCATTCGGAGCTGCGTAAACTAGGGAGAAAGGGAAACCATGGAACACTTGCTTTGTGCCTGCCCGACCCTGGCTAGAAGTAGATTCAAAACACTACCGCAAACCGATCTTTCAAAATTGAAGAGAACGCGAACTGCAAGGTAGGGGAAACCCCTCGCTTTTCACTGCAACATCAATATTGCAATTGCAACTACACCAAAAGACCGGTATCAAAATGGCGGATATGCATTAATTGAATGTACCACTGTAACCAACCAAGCAACCTAAGGGACTGTAGACACCGAAGAATAAGGATGGATACTGTGATAGTAGTAGCCCTAAAAGAACTGGAATTAACTGACCAAACAATTACCAAAAAGAATCAAAACTATACTCAGAAAAATCACAGAATATCAGTACCTGAATTCAAAACATGGTTTCAGCATTGGAAACCAAATAAGTTTGATGACCTTAGAGGAATTAATGAAGTTTGAATCGAATCAAATAATAGGGGGAAAAGAAATGTTCCAAAGAAAAAATCGAAAAATGAACAATTACAAATAATCTTTTTACTGATTCAATATCAGCGAAGAAGATACTGTTGCGAGAACTCCAAAGAACACTAGTCTAGAGGCGGTCGCACTAATGAAGTAAGGAGCTATTTGGTAATAAAATGATCTTTGAAATTTTTTAATAAATGATTTAAAAAGCCTTGAGTCATAGAATCGTTGTTGGTGACGATCGCCACACGTTTATTGGAGCAAAGCCTTGGATGCAAAGGTAATCAAGGCATGCAATTGATATTGAACCAATCACTAAGGCTGCCTACTCTGCTGTGAGTGGTGCTGTGCGCAAAACTGGCCGCTTGCGAATATGTTTACGCTCAACAACCAGTTTCACTTCACAGTGTACACTCTCATTTGATTAAAAGTGCAATTTGGTTGATAGCTAACGTTTTCAGTACCATTCCGAGCTGTACTGTACGAGTATATGCAACCTAAGAGTATTAAAATATCCTTAAAGGTTGTCTGATTCATCGCCATTACTAAATTAATAGAGAACTTCATATCAATAATATTGTAATGGGTCATACTCGAAGGAAGGGCAATAAAGTAATTGATAAAAGTAGTGCTCCAAAAAAAATATTACTAAGATAAATAACATATTTCAGTTGTTAGATAAGTGAAGCCTATAAAAATAAGTTGTGGGAGAACAACTTCAGTGTATCATTAGCTAAGAATATAAATCGGGGCCCTAAAGTAAGCGATCATTTCAACTGACTCAAATGCTAAAGCACAATGTCCGCATCAAGGAGTTGAGAAGCTTTGGATACATATTCCCATTTTTCGAGTAGTAAGGGATAAATGAAGAGGTTAGGTTAGGTTGGGAAGGCGTGTGCGGATATGAAGTATCCGCACTTCCACTTGGAGACATCTATGTCCATTGTGACTGCCTTAAAAAATGACAGGAGGAGGCATACTCGTCCTTACCCTCGATTTCCGTAAACATTGGAAGTTCCATCCCTATTAAACCATTTGATTTTCCAGATGAAAGTGAGAGGATCCGATAAATCCACCTTCTCTGTCAAGCTTGTGAAATAGCGCGACCCCAAACATTGAAATCGTTTCAACTTAGACATTGACATAAAAAGTGATAAATCGACTCTGTTTCTTCTTCATCATGGCAACTCCTACATAGCCCACTCGACGGCAACAGCCAATGTTGAAGCATTGGTGCAATAGCACAATGCCCGGTAATAGCCCCCGTAAGCACCCTTACTGCAGGTTTGTTGAGCCCTAAGAGAACCTTCATTCTCTTCATGTCTAACCTAGGCCATAAGGCCCTTGAAACTTCACAGTCGTCACGATTAGTCCTTAAGTTATTTGTCACTGCAATAGTGAATTCATCTATCTTCCTAAACAGTACACATATCGAGATTTGTATTGAGGTATCTGCTTCGTTAATGTCCATTTCAGAGCCCTTTCTGGCCATCTCGTCCGCTAATTCAGTCCCTTCTATATCGCTATGTCCGCGAACTCAGCAAAGTGAGACCTTGTGGGGTCCAATATACAGTAGTGAGGTACGACATTGCATTACCAACTTCGATTTAACTGTCTTGGATTCTATTGCCTTAAGCGCCGCCTGACTATCCACAAAGATAGCGATATTCGAGGGTCGAATTATACTCCTTTGTATCAGTCTGGCTGCTTTCTCAATTGCATAGACTTCGGCCTGAAAGACGCTGCATGCGTCAGGCAGCCGATATGACTGTCTTGGCTGCAAGCCTTCCGAGAAGACACCCGCCCCCGTTTCATCCCCCATCTTTGAGCCGTCAGTGTAGATGGTAATGTCAGAATTACGCGTCACAGAGTCTGACTCCCAGTCTTCCCTGGATGGATAGAGAGTTGAAATTCTAGCTGTAAAAGTAGAAGTCATGTAGTGTGTAGCCGTTTCTAAATCGGCCGTAACGAACCTTTGACCCTTCTGTCTTATTTAAATTATACAGTGTCCATAAATGAAAATCCTGGTACGGGAAACGGTTGAGATTTCTGGGCACTTGAAGACCCATGCAGCTACATCAATATCCACCGAGGATTTGCTAAGATTCAAAAGAAGGAAACTGCACTTTCTAAATGCGCTTCATAGTTTCGGCAATTTAGGTTGCCAACATGCCCACAATTCGGTAACTTTTTTTCGGAACGGAAGTAGATTTATTTTCAACAGAATCAAATAATTTTCCTTATATAAATAATTTATGTATATTTATAAATAAATAAAATAATCATATTTGTACATATTCAGGCTTCTACCCACCCATTACGACGTTTATCTGTTCGAACAACTATGCAACTCGCATTCCGGACATTTGGTTGTAAATGTAATCTTTAAATTAGATTTCTTCGATAGAAATTGCACAACAAGGAAAATTTTCAATCACAATTTCCCTCGCTGCCAAGAGGTGCATTGGCGGCCTGCCGCCTAACCACAGAAATTGCTCAACTTAATCGATGTGGTAATTTTCAACTCCATGTATTTCGTTTGTAATTACTGCACAAACAAGAAAACAAAGCAAAAACAAAGACAACAACGTTGGAGAAGAAAACGAAATGAAATTTGCAGTTTTTCTTTCTCTTCGTGGCTAATTTTGCTTTACTGCCGCTGAGGTGGGCTGAGCGTTAAAAAACCAACATTATTTTCATTGCGGACTATTATTAAATAAATGCAAGCGGCATAACATTTAAGCGATAATTATTCGCAATTATGCTGATGATTTGAATGATAAGAATTGGGAGGTGCCATGAGTAGTTTATAACATTAAAGCAGAAACTTGGCGAGGTGGCGAAAAAAGGTTACACACAATTTATTTCCGCATTTGTTGGTGGTAAGTGGGTTTCACGAGAGATTTGAACGCAAACTTGGTCTTAATTACGAAATCATATATTAAGGAAATACTCAATGGAACTCCCTCAGCTCTATATAGTATATGTAGATGGTGCCAGTACCAGAAGTAATATAACGTCTAAGTTTGTTGTATTAAAATGTACTGGAACTGATCCCCCATTAAGCAAACAGTGCAAAGAGAGAAAAGCTTTAAAAATGAGGTGAATACAACACGATGGAGTCTGCACTTAAACGAAATCCGCAGCAGTTTTTGGAAAGAGGAGTATCTTGTAACTGTCCTTTATCTCCAATTGCTGGAACTTGCTTTCTTGAGAAAATAAACCGTGCTCCATTTCTCCATTTCAGGGAAATTAACACAAATACCTGAATTATTAACACCATGGCAACAATTATCATATTCATTCGCTACGATACTATTGAATGGCTACTTGAAACTGTCCTTTATCTCCCTTTCCTGGAACTTGCTTTCTAGGGAAAATAAACTCTAGAGGAAAAAGTTTGATTTACCTATTTCTGGGTAGTTAATACAAATACCTGAATTATTAACAACAATTCTCAAATTTATTAGCTACAATACTAGTGAATCTTTATCAAAGGACATGGTAAGAAAGTTTCAAAACTCCAAAAGAACCCACAACCAACAATATGCCATTTAAATGTTCCCAGAACTGTGGAAACAAAGCTATTAAGGAGAATCTGTAAAATGAAACGGGATCGGGGATTGCCTTTGAGATTTCCCCTGATTGAATATGTATGGCTTTATGCAGTAATACCATGTTAGCCAAGTACCCTCCACTGCGTCGACTATCTTACCATTCCGGTCGGTAGCAATGGGAATAAATAGATACTCATGTAAATTGTATTCTAGAACTCAATCCTAGGGAAGCATCTCTTCAGAACTCTTTTAATTTTCGACCATTAACTTTAAATTCGACTTTTGTAGCCTTGAGAGTTCAACAAACATCTTCATACTGAAGCTACAAAATCTGTTCCAGAGATCGAAATCAAATCATAAACATTATCGTTGTAATACCAAAATCCTTTGCTGAAAGAAATCTCTCCAGGAAAACAGTTCTAGCAGTTTTCTGAAAAATCTACAATACGCTTGCTTTATTGAAAATGTTTCTCACATATGTAAATATGGGAGCACACTCATTACCTGAATTAGTTCCAGCAACGTCGCAAATGACTTTCAATTCTAGAAACTGAAAAGGTCTTCTGGCTGCAAAGTGAGTCAAAAGTATGCTCACAACGGACCAAACTGGTGGTCTAAGTGGCATCACTGGTTATTGGTGATGCGGCTGTCCTACCTACCTACCTATGTCTCAGCATGCCAAGTTAAAATATTTCAGAAATCTTTTCTCCAATAACTGAAATGTAGAGCTAGAAACCCTGAAACTATAAACAAATTGGGACTAGGTACTCTTTCCTTACTTTTCCTAATGCGAAAACTACACAAATCGCTCCCCAGCTATAAAAGGATGTATGTAGTTTCAAAGCAGTGTTCAAGTAATAAGTGGACGCTGGCAGAATTGGTAGATTATCATGCCAACCGAATTCATGCGGAGATGCTGATTTTTGCTCTCCCAGTTTCAGGAACCTTCATCTATCAATAAAAGAGGTATTCCTAAGCGTAGGTTCCAATATTTCTTGTTAATGATACAACGCACAATTGTCTTTACAATCCAATTGGTTTAGAACATTGGACTATGAGTCACCCAATCCAAAGAAATAATAAAAAGCGCCATTGAAAGAATCTTGTCTTACATTGAGCTGGATTCAAGTTTCCTGCATAACTTCAGAATAGGTTATAAGAAGAAATACTAACTGAGTATCTAACTTTCGTTGCTACGTACCCAACAGAAAGTTACTGTTTAATTCTGTGGCGTGATATACTAAGTCTGATTCTTCACAACAAAGCTAACAGAGTCATTAGAAATCAGGGATTAAATTATTCGATTCACCAGACTATTATTTCATTAATAAATTTTAACTTTTCTCTGAGAATAAAGATTGGAGGAATATCTCTAAAGCAAGAAAGGAATATCTCTAAAGCAGGAAATAGATTGTTCGAATTCATTGAATTCTAGTCCTCAATAATTCGAATTGGTTGAGAAAGATAGAACTATGGTATATTTATAGAGACATTTACGGACACAATTTAAATATAACATTTTACAGAATCGAGTGGAAGGAGGAAGCTTATAGACAGATTATTACAGATTATATTATATAACAGATTTTTTCACTTAGATCCATATTTATAAATTGCATATCAGTGGTAGTAAAACGATTATAAGACTTCAAGTCTGCAGAGTAGACTATGGCTATTACTATGGAGGTGTTTGGAGAAATCGCATAATCCAGCAGAGAAATTATCAAATTTTCAGCTCAAATGATATTCTAATTATTTATAATCTAGCTGTCAGTCTCTCAGCTTGCCTAATTCAAGGGTAAATCGGCTGAGACCGCTTTACACTCCTTAGTCTCTAGTATTGAGTGCTCCCTGAACAACAAGGAGTTCTCCCTAGTGGCTTTCCTGGACATTGAGGGAGCTTTTAACAACATCAAATCAGACTCAATAATCGGTGCGATGCGGGACTTGGAGGTGGAACCCGTCATTAGCAGGTGGATTGAAAACATGCTTAGTAGCAGGATAATCAGTTCACAGCTGGGGGCGGCGTCGGCCAAGAAGTCAGTGTGCAAAGGCACACCTCAAGGTGGAGTTCTTTCACCCCTACTCTGGAATATTGCGGTAAATCAGCTGCTTGTTCGACTGGAGAGGGAAGGGTGCAAGGTAGTTGCGTATGCGGATGATGTTGCTATTAGTATCTCGGGTAAATACATATCTACTTTGAGGGACTTGATGCAAAACATGTTGAACATTCTCTCTAAATGGACTACTGACTGTGGGTTGGGGGTTAATCCGACCAAGACTAAGCTGGTGCTCTTCACTAGGATGTATAAAATTCCTCAATTTATTGCTCCAAAACTAATGGGTGTAGATATTAACCTTGTTGAGGAGGCTAAATATTAGGGTGTGATCCTGGATAGGAAGCTGAACTGGAAAGCTAAAATAAGCGAACGCATTAGGAAGGCTCAGGTAGCTCTGTACTCTTGCAAAAGAGTTATAGGCAAAAATGGGGGTTACAGCCTAAGGTAGCCTATTGGATATACACAGCTGTGGTACGACCACTCCTTTTCTATGGGGTGCTTGCTTGGTGGACAGCCCTAAGTAAGTCCATATACAATAGGCTGGTAACAAAGGTACAAAGAACGGCAGAGGTACTCATAAGTAGTGCCATTAGAACGACTCCAACGGCGTCATTGGACATTATGCTCAATCTGCTGCCTGTGAGGCTTTTTGGCGAAAAAATGGCTGCAAACTCAGCCATCAGGCTAAAAGCTACGCATCAATGGGTTGCCAGGAATATAGGTCATGCGTCCATTTTAAGACATTTTGAGGGTATTCCTGACTCTTTCGACTACATCACACCAATGTATGCCTTCAATGGTGTGTGCAAGATCTCCATTCCCTCCAGGGACGAATGGAAGGATGGCATCCCCCCTCATGTAGAAGGGGTTCACATCTACACAGATGGATCCAAATTACAGAGTAGGGTGGGAGGTGGTGTATTCTCAGAAGATTTGGACATTAAAATGTCTTTTAGGATACCCGACCACTGCAGTGTTTTTCAGGCCGAGGTCGCGGCTATAGAGGCAGCACTGTCTTCACTAAGGAAGAAGAAGGTATCTGGACTTGATATTTGCATTCTGTCCGACAGCCAAGCAGCTTTGCGCTCCCTGGATTCGGTTATTATAACCTCAAAAGCCGTCAAGAGCTACCGCAAATCTTTAGACGAGATAGCTAAGCAGACCCGTCTGCATCTGTGCTGGGTTTCCGGTCACAGAGATATTCCAGGGAACTGCAAGGCAGATGAACTTGCCCGTGAGGATACTACCATACCGATTGAACCAGATAGGTCGAACTTCTGTATCCTATTGCCACATGTAAGCTCTTAGTAAATACAATATCCTTAGGCACAGCGGGTAGGCGCTGGTCTGATTTTTCAGGATGTAGCTAGACAAACCTGGCCAGAGATAAATGTCAAGCGCTCTAAGGACCTTGTGGCTCTAAATAGACAAAACATAGGTTCCGTGATTAGCGTCCTAACGGGACACTGGACACTAGGCACACACGGGTGTAGGCTGGGGATCGCCTCTAACGGCTTCTGCAGGAGTTGCATGGACGAGGAGGAGGAAGAGACCACTGCTCACCTGTTGTGCATGTGTCCAGCGCTATCCAGAAGGAGGCGCACTTTCCTAGGCGACTACTTTCTGGACTCCTTGGGAGATATCTCAAAAAAAGATTAGCTCCATCAACTGCTTCATTAAAAGCTCCAAATGGCTGGACCTTTGAAAGGGGTGGGACCTGTTGTCACATGCGGTATCACAAAGGATCAATGTTGGCCTAAGTGGGCCCATCGGGTGGCCGCCTTAACTACCTATCTACCTACTTATAATCTATCTTCTTTTATAACTAAAAATTCGAGAACTAAGAACAATGTTTTGAATCGTCAATTATTGTCGTTGTTGAGTAGTAGTTATTCCCATCACTAGCCATGTAGTAATATTTTGTGCACACATTAATTCTGTTTTATATCACAATATTTTCTAGTTGCCTGGTGCTTCGTCTTTCCCTAGCATAAGATACACATATTATTCGGCTATTACTCTATACAATGCTTGCCTCTGACACTAGTAAAATATCATTTGATGTGCTGTCACTCAAACCACCGGAGGCATGAATTTAATAACATAATTTGATTTCTAACACTTGTTTCCTTGGCAGTCACATCACTTCTACAAGCACTCCATAGGCCACCACCTCTCCTCACAGTTCGCAATCGATACACGCAAATCTTTGAGCAAGAATTTCCAACGTCTTTAATCGCCTGAAGCGGCTGACAAGCATACAAGATGTGCTGCCACAACAACAACAACAACAACAACAACGAACACAACACCAAGCAACGATAGCAGCTTCACTCCTCTCACCCCTTTCGCACAATTAATTCGCCTTAATTTAATTAAATTCAATTAATTTAAATAATCACACACGCTGCACTAATTAAAATCATTCTAGTGTTGTTTAATTAATACACACTTACCAACATATTTGCAGCTGCATCTGAGGAAACCGAGCGCGGGAGATGGGGCGCACACAGAAGAGTGTGTTCTCTGGTTTATAGTGGCACTATCGCTTTCATTGCCTTTACTGCAGAAGCTTTTTGTGTGTTTGCGTGCTTTCCATTTTCATTTTATTGGATTGATTCATCAACGATTACCAAAATGTGTGAAATAATGGGTAAAAAGAGGGAGGAAGACACAGAAAAATAAAAAAGGAGATTGCACATTAACTGCAATTTGAGGCAATTAGCATGGTAACGACGCTTGAGGTTTGATGGCGGAGCGAAAGTGGTTTCCAAACGACTTAAACCGCTAGCGACAAAGCTGCTAGAAAGATCCTGTCACACGACCACGCAAAACAAACACACACATAATTACAGCTGTTCATTCGCAGACACATTCCCACCAAAACATGAACAAATTGCATGCACATGCGGAAGATAAAAATGTCATCGATGGCATTTGGTAGTCTCACAGAGTGGATAAGAGCCTCTGATGGGCCTATATGTATTTCTCACAGCCACTCCTAGTCTCCAGTATTATTCAGGAGCACTGCAAACATATTTCCAACAAGCATACTTGTCTCTCTTAAATACCTCGTCGCCCACCGAGTATTATATGCACTCTCTAAAGTCTCTAAGTTTGTTTCCTAAGCCTCCAATAATCAACAGCCTCAAAACATTACAAACGAACATACTGCAGAAGGGTAAAAGTGAACAGGAAACACTAAAAAAGCGGGAAATTTTCATGCCAATAGCTTTTCCCGGGGAGAGTCGAACAAAACAGTCGGAAGAGCCACTTAAGCTCGCATTCTGAATGCCTTGAAGCTTTCAAACCATCTTCATCAGTACCGCTGGAATAATTGAGAACTTGAATGTTGAACTCACGAAATCAATAGGGTGCCAGGGATACGGATTTTGTAGAGAAAGAGTCACAAGCGTATGCTTAGATTGCTTACTATTTGAAGACCGCCAGAAAGTTTCAAATGCCACTCCAATAGCACATCCATTCCCTTAAGTGGGGACTCTGTCCGTTCCGTGGTTCCTTTCACCCGATAAGATCAATAATACTCATATGGGTCTCATCCATAGTATGATTTAGGCACGAATTATGTACTAGTTGACTCCAGGGACTGCATATTTCAATGATTAGTATATGAGGTTTGTTCAAAAAGTATCGCCAATTACATGTTTTTTCAAGAATTATTTGTTTATTCATTAATATCTTATTTGTCTCCTTCAAAGTACTCCCCATCAGACATTATACACTTGTGATAACGAGTTTTCCAATCCTCGAAGCATTTTGAAAAATCATTTTTTGTGATATTGTTAGCTCCTCCTTCGATGCCGTCTTTATCTCCTCAATCGTGGCGTAGCGTCGTCCTTTCATGGGCCTTTTCAGTTTCGGGAACAAGAAAAAGTCACAGGGGAAGCCAGGTCTGGGGAATACCGTGGCTGCGGCATTATTACAGTGTTGTTTTTGGCCAAAAAATCACACGCAAGTAATGATGTGTGAGCAGGGGCATTGCCATGATGCAAAAGCCAATTTTTGTTCTTCCACAAATCCGGTCGTTTCTGGCGGATTGCTGCTCGCAAATTGCGCATTACTTGAAGATAATATTCCTTATTGACCGTTCTACCCTGCGGCAAGAATTCATAATGCACCACGCCCCTGCAATCAAAGAAAACTGTCAGCAAAACCTTCACATTCGACCGAACTTTTTCGATTTTGGCTCATGCGGCAGCTTCCATTGGGATGTTTGAGCTTTGGTTTCTAGGTCATAACCATACACCCTGCAGTCAACAATCGGAATACTTCCGCGCACTTTATGTTATTTTTCACTCAAAATTTGATACAAATTCTTTGATCCATTTTTCGGGATAGACAAAAATCGAAGACAAGCTAAAACACGTCCACGCACAATAGCTGTCAAAAACTGACTGAACATTTAAAATGGCCGAGATTGTCGACATAAGTGAGGGTCATGAGTATGGTATAGCTTATTAAAAATAAGTAAGATACAGTTTATTAAAAATAAGTAAGAAACAGTTTATTAAAAATAAGTAAGGAACAGTTTATTAAAAATAAGTAAGGAACAAAAGACGTCTTGTATCACTCGCGATCCGTTTTCGACTGACTGCCCAGCTCGTTGACAGCTCGTTGACCGCCTCTAAAACAGCGTTGCCACTGTTTAGGGAAAAACAGTTCCCACAACTCGGCCATTCTGATTTTCATTCGCCTCGAATGTGTCATCGCTATCATCGTCTTCGTATTGAACCCAAGGCTTCATAAATTCAGCACAACTAGATGTTTTCATGGGACCCTCGTAGCAATTACCTGTTCGAATTAAATCATAAGAATTTTTTAGTTTAACCCCTGTTACCTCATAAGGCCCCAAATATTTTGGTTTGAGCTTCAAACCACCGCCCAGTTGAGTCCTTTTGATGGCTACCAGATCACCAACTTTATATTTTCGTGCTGGTTTCCGCTTACGATCGTATGACTTCTTATTTTCTGCTTGGATTTGCAGGATGTGCTCTTTTGCCTGCTGACGTAGTTTGTTTCGTTGGTCATCAAATTGCTTCACAATTTCAGCTTCGATAAGCTCTTTGATATGCAAGTCGTCTTTCATCCGCATTTTCACACCGGTCATTAGCTCAAAGGGTGTTGCGTGCGTACTTCGTGAAAATGAAGCATTCATTAGCTGCTGTACCGCCTGCACGTGTTTGTACCATTTCGTTGGTTCCCCAAGACTAAGTTTCGCAAGGACGTTAGCGATCACGGCATTCATTCTTTCAATTTGTCCATTGACGCGTGGTAGGCCAGTCGTTATCAGAAAATGCTTGATGTTTTCTTCGCTACAATAGTTCTTGAAATCTTCACTGGTGAACGCAGAGCCTCGATCAGATACGATGCTGACTGGATTCCCAAATATTTGGCTTTGCGTTTGAAGTTTTTGAATCAAATCTTTCGCTGACGTCGTTTTTGTGGGATACAACCAAATAAATTTTGTGAAAGCATCCACAACTGCTAATATGTGATTGTAAAGTTTGTTCGTCGACTCAAGTGGCCCAAGAAAATCCACATGGTACGTCTGCAACGGAGTTTCGCCTTTACTGATAGGATGAAGTTCTCCTTCCATTTTGCCACGTTTTCGATTACATAGAATACAATGAATACAACAAGATATTACTCCTTGTATCTTCTCTTCAAGCCTCGGTATATAGAAATCTCTTGATACGAGTTCCTTTGTCTTCTTCAGCGCAAAGTGTCCTTTGTCATGTACTTGCCGAATAATATTGGTTTGCATCTCTTCAGGTATGACAACAAGTTCTCGTTCATCCTTTAGCTTATGAATAACGTCGCCTTTCAAAAAATATCCATCATAATTTGGCTTGTCACGAAGAATTTCTCTTATTGCAATCAATTTGTCATCTCTGCTTTGAGCGTTTCTAATTTCACATAAAATATTTGATTCGTTAATCATCATAATCGGATATCGACTTAAAGCGTCGACATGTCGCATCTGGGATCCTGATCGGTGTTCCACAGTATAATCGTATTCCTCAAGCAGCAAAACCCATCGCGCTACTCTTGTACACAAATCCTTTTTTGTTAAGGTCTTCGTAAACGCGTTACAATCGGTGACGAGCTTGAAATGTAGGCCAAGAAGATATATACGGAACTTCTTCACTGCTTCGACTACTGCCAACACCTCCAGCTCATAACTCGAGTACGTTTTCTCAGCTTCAGTGGTTTTTTTGCTCATAAAGTACACCGGATGCAGGTTGCCATCATCAAATGCCCTTTGCAACAGTACGGCTCCATATCCATGCATCGAAGCATCCGTGTGAACCTCAGTTTCCGAATTCTGATTGAATATCCTCAGCGTCGGCTTATTGCATAAAGCATGTTTTATCGCGTTAAATGAAGAAATCTGTTCTTTTCCCATTTCAAATCTTTTGTCTTTCTTTTTTAAATCTGTTAGTGGTTTAGCCATCGTTGAAAATCCTTGAACGAACTTTCGGAAATAGCTAGCCAGTCCGATGAAACTTTCCAACTCTTTCAAATTTTCTGGTAACTTGAATTTCTTTATTGCTTCGATTTTGGCTGGCGTTGGTGAAATCGTGTGCTTCTCTATGACATGTCCCAAAAATTCGACACGTTTTCTCAAAAATTGGCATTTTTTCATATTGATCTCTAGGCCATAATCTCTGCACAGCAAAAACACTTCTTCTAGACGCTGTATTGCTTCGTCTTCATTATCGGCAGGTATAATAATATCATCAATATACGGTAGGGCTATGCCTCTTCGAGTCAAATCACGAAAAATTGAGTTTACGTACCTCTGAAATACACTGGGTGAGTTGCATAGTCCAAACGGAACCTTCTTGAATTGGAACTGACCATTATGTGTCACGAAAGATGTGTATCTCTGGCTATCGCTCGCTACGTTGACATGAAAAAAGCCGTTCTTCAGATCTATGGTACTGAAAAGTTTTGCGCTTTGTAATCGGTCCAATTGATCCTCAATTAGTGGCAATGGGAAACGATCCTTCAAAATCACCTTATTTATTCGTCGATAATCGACACAGAGTCTTGGTGTGCCATCACGCTTGCGTACCAAAACTACAGGGCTACTGTACTCCGACTCCGATTCTTCGATGATACCGTCTCTCAACCATTCGTCTATCTGCTGTTCGACAATGATTCTTTCAGCCATAGGCAATCTACGTGGTCTCGATGAAATTGGATTATCATCTTTCAGGAAAATTTTCATTTCAACATTCGTTGTTTTAGTTTTGTTGGGTTTATAATTTTTAACAATTTCAACGACTTTACGTTTTAAATTTTTATTTAGAGTTTCATCAAATTCAAAATTATTTTCGAAATCGTCTGTTGCATTTATTTTCATCATATTTTGTAAGTCATTTTCATCATTATTTTTAAGTTTTTTAATCGTTAGACTCGTTGGATTAATGTTTATTTCAGCTTGTGAACATATTTCACAACCAATAACAACTGGAATATTTAAACAATCAGAAGGAACAATTTCAAATGGCATCTCAAAGTTTTCATCGTCTATATTAAAATTAATCAATACGCGACCGACCGATTTTATTTTATTTGCCTCCGAATTACCGAAACCGATTAAGTATACGTTTGAGTCAGACTTTTTACAGTTTTCCAAACGTTTGAAAACACTTTCTTTTAAAACGTTAAACTTACTACCAGTATCGAGTAATGCACTTGTTTCGAAACCATTAATGTTAATTTGCTTTATCATTCGGTTTTTAAAATCATTTATAATGTTTACATTTACTTTTGCTTCGTTTGCTTTCTTATTCGGACAATTCTTAGAAATATGGCCGAATTTATTACATGCAAAACATTTTGTTCCTTTCTCTTTGTTTTTGCACTCGGTTGCTTTGTGCCCTTTTTCGCCGCAATTAAAGCACTTATCGACACTCTTTTTCCCATTCTCATTAGAAAATTTTATATTTATGTTTTGTTTTTTGTCATTCTTTATGTTCGCACTTTTCTCATTATTCGCGCGTAATATTTCGTAATATTTTAATTTTTCTTTAAACTCCGCTAAGTCTTTCGCACCGTACAAAATTGTTTTGTTTATGTTTAAATCATTAATACCGTCAATAACATATTGAATTAAAGCACGATCTTCTATATTACCGCGACCCGCAATGTCTTTCATTTGAAAAAAATATTCTCTTACACCTTCTTCTTTTTGCATTTTACGTTCCACAAGTTGTTTATGCAGCACAGCACTGTTGACTGTCGTTCCAAATTCTGATAAGAGAGCTCCTTTTAAATTATTCCACGAAGATAAACTTTTCTCACTGCAAAGAAATGTCTTTGCTAGCCCTCTAACTGACTTTTTTGCAAATACAAACTTTTGCAATTCGTCCCAATTCATGAGCGTAGCTGTCTCTTCGAATTCTGTCACCCATGCTTCAATAGAAATATTTGCGCTGCCGTCAAATAAGCGTATGGAGTCTTCAATGTCTCTAAAACTCATTACAAATTTTGGTGGTTGATTTACGTAGTCGCCTCTCTCGCGATTTACCTCTCTCTCTTTTTTCTGATTTGTTCGTTTGTCGCTGCGCTTGCGCTCTGATTTTTTTGTTTTTGTATCTTTACCGTCGTTAGCTTCAACATTCCTGTCGTTCCATCGTACCGTCTGATCGCCGTCTTCTTCGTTTGTCTCTCGCTCTTCAGTTGCTTCGCTCTCAGTTATCTCGTCGTCATTGCTTGCTTCGTCGTCATCGTCGTTTTCATCCTCTGTTTCTTCATCGCCGTTTTCTTCGCTCTCGAAGTTATGAAGAAATTGAAAGATGTGCGCCTTTACGTCGTCAACTGAGTGCTTGATTCCCAGAATCGAGCATATCACCGCCAAATCAGCCGCCGTTAGATTTGAATCAATGTACGCTGCTTTCCTCTCGTATTGTTCGTCGTCAGTGTCGAAACCAAAACCGCTAAACTCTCTCAGCCTCTGCCGATTACGTCTATCGCCTTCTCTTTCAAATATGTATTTATGCAACGCCGTAATATTCACTTTACTGGCGTAACGGATGTTTCTGCGAATTTTCTCGAATTCTTGTAAAGAACGCATTTTATATATAAATTTTTTTTAAAATATATATTTCTTTATCTCCGTTTTGGCTCAAAAAATCCCGCACAAACTTACACACGTTTTATTTTCTTTTCGCGACGCGTATTTTATTCTTTTTTCGGTTGAGCCCCCAAATTTATGGTATAGCTTATTAAAAATAAGTAAGATACAGTTTATTAAAAATAAGTAAGAAACAGTTTATTAAAAATAAGTAAGGAACAGTTTATTAAAAATAAGTAAGGAACAAAAGACGTCTTGTATCACTCGCGATCCGTTTTCGACTGACTGCCCAGCTCGTTGACAGCTCGTTGACCGCCTCTAAAACAGCGTTGCCACTGTTTAGGGAAAAACAGTTCCCACATGAGTACCAACATAACGCCACAAAAAGATCGAAAATCGAACATCCGTAGCCCGCATATTCGCGATACTTTGTGAACAAACCTCGTATAGCAACACATTTGTATAGGAATATTAAATAAGGATCAGATTACTTATTTCCTACCACAAATTCCAAAACTTTGGACCTTACGAATGACGTTACAAGTCTTATATATCAGTATTTCATGAGATTCTTTAATGAGAAACATAAACTGATCAGAACGATACATAATGTGGATTATTACGACACATCAATAATGGCGATTTTTACCAAGGAAATAAATATGGATTCTATGAGAACATAGCAATAAATGGTCCATAATAAGCCCGGGCAGAACACACTTCGGTTAGCAGGCATGCCTTATGGGATTCCATAATAAACAATATAGTTTAAAAATAATGAATTCCTTAAGCCCTTGAAGATAATTATAAACTCACGTAGGAAAGTACTTTGTTACTGAAGCAAGACAGTGTGTGTGTGTGTGTATATGGAAATTCCAATAGTTCCTTCCTGAATTCTTCATACTTCATTAATTCTATCACGATTCATTATATCGTTAGTCACATACCATGGATCATCCAATATGATGCTCAACACTATGGATGTGAACATTTCCAAGATTTCTATTTTAACCTGAGCACCATTCTTATCCATTTGATGATCAATGTAACTATGTTTATTATGACAGTTCTGTATCTCTTCCTTAGCTTTAAAATATGATTACAAAATTCAGCAATCAAAAAATAAGAAACAGAGAAATCTTGGAAAACGAATATGAAGAATTTGGTGATCTAGCCGGTTAATTTGTCGAAATTGAACTCTTGCATCGAGTTTATAGTTTGAAGTCTGAAGGTTTTTTTAAATGCATATGTAGGTCAACAATTTTGTTAACATCTGCTAAGATGGTGACTCAAAACAATGATAAATTTGGAAAATTTTAATCGGACATTTATGCAGACGGGTGCAAAATGTATCTGGGGGTAGGCACTGGGGTATTCTCAACACACACATCAATTTCTGCGTACGCCTACCTGATGAGGCTACAGTTTTTCAGGCGGAAGTACTCGCAATCAGGGATGGGTGTCGCCAAATTACCCAATACATCAGAGAAGGGCATAGAAGCAATGTTGCCATTTTTGTGAACAGCCAGGCTGCTATAAAATCTCTGCAGTCAAACACCGTCAACTCCACGAGGGTCAGACAGTTTAGGGAGGAACTGAGGGCGCTACGTCTTTATGCTGACATAACAATCATCTAGGTTTCAGGTCATACGAATATCGATGGAAATGAGAAGGCTAATGAATTGGCGCATTGGGGGCCTCTCTTTAACTATCCTATACAGAATCAGTATCTATTTTTGTGGGCTCGATCAAGAGGGGCATCTACCTGCACTGTCTCTCCATGGCGGGCAGAAGATGGAGGGCACTTACAGCCTCTCTCGACCTAACCTATGCAGAACCGCTTTTGTGGGTTCGATCAAGCAGAAGATGGAGGCTACTTACAACGTGCAATACATCACGGGCGACCTGGCCAGACTACAATATAGCTTCGTCAAGGGATTATATAATCAGGGAGCGTAGACACACCAGCCGACTAACGGCGGTTTTTACCGGTCACTGGCTAGTAGGTACGCATACGGAGAAAATACACATACCTTGCAATAGCCATTGTAGAAGTTGTAAAGGCTCGGACGAGAGGGAAACAGTAGCCCACTTGCTTTGCAAATGCTCAGCTCTGGTGGCCACAAGAAATGGAGCCTTGGAAAACTATTTTCTGGCAGAACTATCCGACCTCTCGGTTGTAAATCCGAAGGATCTCCTAATATACCTAAATTCTACAAAGTGGATCTAACTACAACCCATCTTCTTCCAGCGTTTAGGAGGGGCGGTGATTTTTAAACGGCGCTGTGATTCATGCGAGGTTACCGTGGAACAGCCACCTCAACCAACCAATCAACGATATATTCATTTATTGTCCAGAATTCCCAGTATTTGCAGCACGTTAAATGTTTGGTTTATGAAATTATTTAAATTGTTCTGCTTAAGAACCCTCCTTCTTACTGACCTAATCGTACTCGTGACACTCTAAAAATAGTGATTCTGTGATTTGTGCTACCTCAGTATAACCGATCAGCTAGATCTGCTGGATCAGTAATTCTTGTTTTTTTCCGGCGAATACAAATAAAGCCGATCAATACCATAATTTTCCAGCTGTGAACAAATGATTTAATCGAGTATGGATCGTAAGAGCATCCGTAAGCGTGATGTGTGTCTACGTTGCCATGAAGCTAAAAGTCGTTGTGCCATGTCATAAGTATTCGCATCACCTACACTCGGTATTTGTTAAAGATCCAGCACTCTGGCTCAATATCAGTTGCAGCACTTCACCGGTGTACTGGACTGCGCCTGTATTGTCATAACCAAATAACCTTTGCTTATTTCTTTTATTGTCTATTTGCCTAGCCACAAGCTTTCTTCTTACTTATTCATATATCTTTGATCGATTTCTCGATTTCTTGCCACATTGCGCCATTTCCTCTTGTTGGCCAATTTGTTACGTCGTGCACAGTCGCGAGTGCAAGGCAAATCGCTTTTAGCGTAATTACTCATGCAATATCCATCGAAACAATCGATAATTATGATGTTGCATGGTGTTGTTGTTGCTTGTTTCTGTTGCTCTTGCTGCTCTTGCTGCTGCTGCTACTGCCAGTCTCAACTACTTGAGCCTCTGTAGCATTTCGCTATCGTTTCGCAATGTTTGTTTTTTCTTGGTGCTTTTTTTGCGCTCTGCTGTGAGTGCAGTAATTGCCGCAGCAAACAATTTTCGCTTTCGCTCACCTGCAGCAGTGATAATTCACTGATTTTTGTTCCTGCTATTGTTATTACTGCAACAGCAGCAGCAGCAACGGCAACTTTTAATTGTGACTCATTATGAACGCGCCTCAGCGCATTTACGGCATTCAACAGTAGCAGCAGCAGCAGCAGCAGCAGCAGCAGCAGCAGCAGCACAGGCAGAAACAGTTAACAGTAACACAGCAGTATGGTTCGTGCTATAGATGTGTATGTGTATGTGTGCGCCTATGAAAAATGCATTATCTGTACGGATAATGGGAAAATGTGGTAATAGCAGCGACAGACAACGCCAACAATAGCAAGAGCAAACATGATTTCTTGCAGCGGCGCATTCGTTCATTCATTCGTTTGTTAATTGAAGCAGGGGTTGAGGTGTGTGGGCGGTGACGGCAACAACACTGTGTGACATAATTACGTTCGAACATTGCATGATTGACGGCCTGCCTGCTAATAAATGATCGATGAGGTGTCGTATTAAGCGCGTCTTGGTTTGAGGCATATTGCAACTTTGTGCTCTGCACTAATGACACAGACCCAGCAGTAAATTGTTGGCGCATATCTTCAAATGTCGTTTGACACAAACGAGAGATGTGCGGTTGTTTGTTACGAAATCAGAAAGATAAGCAACATGTGGTGAAAGGGTTTTGGAAGGTGCAGACGACTGTTTACATGGCATATCAAGCAAACCAAATAGCTAGAAACATCACTGCGAACTGGAATGCCAGGCAGGGATTCTGCCATAGACGTGTCACCAAAGGTGGCAGTAATCAATGGACCTCAAAAGCCATGTCATATACCAATGACCAGACATGCCCTCAAGCATATTTAACAGCTACGGTGCCACTAACACCTTAGGTGTTAATAATCAATGAATTCATTAACCACTGCTCTACTAGAATGTCAGTTAACTTGTATTTCGCAAGACCACTTCTGAGACCGTTGTGATCTATGAAATCTACAATCAACTTACCACCGAGGATGCCAGTATCACTACTTCTCTAAACATAAATGTGCTTCAGAATCATCCAGAATGTCCGGCAACTTTGGAGCCACACATGTCATCAGTTATCGATTTACTTTCGAACTGCATCCCCTGTCTGAAGGAAGGAACCTCCCTGCGTTTGTCCTGCTTTTGCCAGAATTAGGAGTTCATTAGTACTGAGCATAGGCAAGACACTTTTCATATCCCTGGACACATTTCTGAGATTTATAATAGTGCCAAAGAAATGCACAACTTCGCTTCCCATTGCAATATCTTCAGCACAATCAGCATCATTTGACGGGGTATTTGGAGCACTCTTTCTACAGCGGTTCTCTGGCCTACCCCACTTATATCTATCTATCCAATCGAAGAACTTCTAACCATATGGTATGCTCCACTTTTTCATTCGGTGTCAGTATAAGACGGACTAATTGGGCGAGCCCCTTCCAGCCCATAAACTCATTCATCTAGCATCCTACAACATTCGTTCTACTATGTTCCCTTCCGCGGTTGTCCGTCTGGAGTAAATCAAGTCCACATTCGAATTCGTTGTAGCACCAGTTTAGAGTGACACACCATTTCGCCCCAGTTACTTTCGAAATAAATTTGCATCCGAATCCAGTTCTGTCAATGTCCGCCTCTTATTTACACTTGCACACTATCACAATTTTCTGCCGGGTTGGCAGCCTACAAAGCCGTTCAAGTTAAAATGTAGCAAATTTGGAAGTTAAACATTTTTAGTCACTCATACGCCCGGCAAAGCGCATAATGAAGTTATTAGCAAAATATGCGATATGCAGCTTAGTTGTTGACGCTAGCGACATCTGCACTTCGGCAAATACGAGTAAACAAACGCAAGTTTCGAGAGCAAGAAAAAAGTCATCAGAAATTATAAACACCGAAAGCGTTTTGTGCTTTTGTCAACTGGAAGATGCTAATTTTGTACAGCCAGCAGCAGCAACAACAGCAACTATAGCAACATCATCAACAGCAACAACAGGAACAACAAAGTTGCAAGCTAATTTAAATTTTGTGTTGACATGCAGCCAATGGCATCCATCATCAAGTGTTGTTGCTGGTTTTGCCAAGACAAACAAATGCTCACTATGGTGGACGAACAGTTAGACAGACGGAGAGTCAGACAGATAGCACAGACAGACGGACAGAGAAGTAAACAAAAGATCACAACCGACCATGGTGCCATGTTTGCATGCACTGTTGATGCCTGTTGTTCTTGTTGTTGCAGTTGTTGTCGTTGTTGTTGTTGTTTGTCGTGTGTATGCAAATGTTGCGTGAATGTGCAAATGAAATTAACACCTTTCTGTATATCACATGTATACACATGCAAGCAACTACACACACACACACACAAACACACAATCGAAATGCGTAAATTTATGAAATTGATGGAAACATTTCAATTGATAACTTTTATTGATAGTCCAATAAGGTTTTATATATTTAAAGCGATTAAGGTGGGTGGATGAGGATATTACAGAGCTTCAACTCCATCGTCCCAATAAGACAGCCTCCAGAAGAAGAAGCCCTAACGAACACAAGCTGTTCTACCCAAGTGGCAGGGACAATACAATTTAGAAAGATAAAGAAACACGTTGTGAGGAAGAACATTTTTACTTTAAGAGTTGTTACAGAATAGTTGCAGAGATAAGCCTCACAAAGATTTCATAACACGTTTTTAGTAACACAGAAGATTGATTGTGAAAGACAGATTTGATTTTATTCAAATTTCATAAACAATAATATTGGGGAAATTCAAATTTTCAAAACGTTCTTACATACAAACTCAGCATTCCGCGTGTTAGTGTGACTTTTCCTTGAATCGCCAGATCCTCAGCCAATCACAATGACCAAAATTATAGCAAAGAGCCGCCAAGTGAGTAAACCTTTGCCTTAAAAGCCAGCAATCCATGAAGAATATTATTATTTAATAGGATATAAAAACACCGCGACCTGAAAGATCTATTGTGCAGCCTAGTATCCAACTAAAAGAATTCTAGACTATTTATAAATCTCGTAACTTTATTTGAAATAGGTGATTTGGAGCTAAGAACTCACTGCTCAGGCAGTTAAGCCTGCGTCTTGCCACCGCTGGGCAAGTGCATAGAACGTGTTCTGCTGTTTCCTGCTCCTCTCGACAGAGTCGGCAGGAATCATTTTCTACCACACCCATTTTCTGCATATGGTAATTGAGTCTACAGTGTCCTGTTAATAGTTTAGTGTAGAGTTTCACATCATTTCTGGAGAGGTTTACAATAACATCTACCTTGATGAGTTCAGAGTCAATGAGTCTTCTCGACTGCCGCATGCCTGTTTGGGATCTCGAATAGACCTTGTTTTTCTCTTTCACATATAAGTTGGTTATGAAGCTATTGTTTACCACACAGAAGGGTTCTGGAACTAAGAAAGAAATGCATGCATGCCCAGAGTATCTGACATTTCATTGTATGCATACCAGTCATGTCCCGGTACCCACATTAGAGTAACAGAATTCCTCGCTGCTAGGGTATTGAGAAGTTTAAAACATTTCCAAACCAGCTTTGATTGGAATGAGAAGTTTATTCATGATTTTAGAGCTGCCTGGTTATTCGTAAGAATGCATATTTTGGTACTGCGGTTGCCCCTAAGTAGACATTCTCTAGCACATAACTCTAAAGCGTGGCTCTTCGCTTGAAAAATCCTGTCAAAAACTTTGAAACACAGAGAATTCCAGACGGCGTACAGAATCTTTGCATTACGCATTAAGCTGCCTTCTATACGATGAGCTAGATTAGGTAGCCTTAGGTAGCCGCGCTGGCTGCCGATCTCTTAACCGCAAGTTATCGAGTAGTCAGTCCAGTGACAATTCATAAAAGCTAATATTGGGCAAATTCTCATTGCTCCCGTTACACTCAAACAGACTATTCGCAGAATCTTGTTAAGGATCTTTTGAGCCTTTGTTTAATTTACCTTGGGCCACCATACCAAAGAGGCAAAGGTAATCATTGGTACTATTACTGTTTGTACGACCACGCCTTCATTTTTATTCGTAGTCCCCATACAGCCGCTGGCAGGAGTATGTTGCTCTTAAGGCTTTACTAGTTATGTATGATAAATGGTGTTACCAAGTTAGAGTTTTGTCTAGGATTACTCCCGGATATTTCATTTCAATGGATAATACGATGTTTGTGGCTCCTAACCTTAAGGTCTCCAGACTCAGCTTTCTTCTTCTGGTGGAGCGTACACATACATTTGTTTTGTTCGAACTTATCGAGAGTCATTCCTCCTGACACCAGTTTTGCATAATGTCAAGAAGTAGTTGCGTGCAATTGGTTATCGTAGAGTCAAACTTGCATTTAACCATTATTACCAAATTATCTGCAAAGCCCTGAACTTCGTATCCAACGTCGTCAATAACCAATAACCATAGCAGCGGCGATAAGCACTCCTTGTGTAAAATTTTACCACACTTCTTTTCATTGACCACTCTGCGCCATCGAACACAATTTGATGAATAGATACTCAGGTGTTCCTAAGTATCTATTCATCAGTATTTATTCATCATGGGAATGTATTTCCCATGAACGAAAGAATTCGCAGTGTTCACGTAGCATAGATTTGGAAATATTTTTCTAACGAATGATTCACAAAAGTGTGCTCTCTATGTAAACAGAAAAAGAGAGGAAAATTACAGTGCCAGACTCAAAAATGCGGTGCTTTTTATGCAAATGAATGATAAGCTTTAAAAATATGTTACTAAAAGGGAGCATCATGTATATCTTTGTCTCTAGAAAAGACACTTGACACCATTTACTTGCGTTGAGAGGAATGCCATTAAATTAGCTCTATCTAAGAGTGTGATCATAATGTAGAGTGGTGATAACAAACCAGCAACTTACGCTATAAAATAACTTAAAGTCATCTGGAAATCTCCCGTTCGTTATGGTGAATCCACATCTCTCACAGTATCTCAATAGACGTTTCTCTAAACACATCACAAATAGCAAATCATGGGCATTGAAATGTGTGCTATCAAATTATTTAATATAATCCTGGCCTTCATAGACTTTCGTAGTTCCTCTCCTTACTGTTACAAGAGCTCAGAATCTGAAGATCGGTTGCTTTTTTGAAGTGGACCGCTTTAAAAGTAATTAAAACGAAATAGATTTTAAAAATGATTTTAATCCACCACAAAGTGCCAGAACCAAATTCCCTCGAATGCTTAAAAAATTCCTAGACAATCCTCGCCAAATTTTAGAGATACGAGTAGATGAAAAAATTTTGACAAAAATCTCAGGGAATTTCAACGAAAATCATTTCAAAGCGTCAAAGCGATTTTCGAACGTGAAACAGCACAACAACAAACTCAAGTATAAGGGGAGGGTGGGAGTGTACAACACCGCGGAAGTGAAACTAAATCTGACCTCAACAAAACGCTTTGAAGCGGCGTTGCTGGTGTTCCTGGTGTTGCTGGTGCTGCCAACAAAAAATTTGCCATAAATTCACGTTAACAGGAAATTCTGCGATAATTGTTGTTGCTGTTGTTATTTTCATTTGTTTGTTGCATGTAAGCCTCACGTACCCACGCGATTGTGCCCTGCACTTGCAAATTTCAAACACTCCTTTTAGCGGCTTGTGCCGTTGTCGTTGTTGCTGTTATTGTTGTTATTACTGTAGTTGCTTTTATTATTGTTGTTGTTGTTCTTGTTGTTGTGGAAACTTCAATGGCAACTCGGCTTACTTGCGAGCACATACACACAAACGGAAGTGCGTGCTGTGCTCCGCCGACTGGCGCTGGTGTATTTTTAGTTAGCCTTGCATATATGAACGAATGTGAGTGCGTGTGTGCGTTTGAGCCCGCGTGTTTTTGTGTGCTGCCGTACTTCATTTCACTCATTAAATTTAAACGCAATTCGCGCATACTTCGCCATCAAGTGGCGGTGGCAAACGTGTTCGCACACACACACATCCTCACGCATTCACACACTCGCACCCACACGTGCACTCCAATCGCATTTCAACTGAATCCTAGCATTTTGGAATTTTAAGCTGCCACATTACACCGCACTGACAATCAATGACTGGGCTATGGTTGAGTATTTGTGAAAACAACCCTGCAGGAAATTTTGATAGTTATGCAGTTACATGGTAGTTAGTGCGACAGCAGCACCATAACATCAATACTCTCACTTTCAATGGCAGTAGTTTTCGAAGAAGAAATAGAACAAATAGTCAGACATTAGAGAGAGTCAACTTCTGTTCGAAATCAGACTCAGCCCACTGGGAAGAGCATAATTCCTCTACCCGAAGGATTATTCCACTCCATAATTGAAAACCGGCCTCAATCTCAACGGAGGTTGTTATAACGGAAGGGTTCTTATGATAATTCAAATTACAATGCGCAATTCACAGTGTCATTGGGGAACCTGAGTATAAAGTAGCTCCAGAACACAATAAATTTGTATCCTATATTCCCTTTCAGAGTTGTGACGCCTTAATAAATGAATTAGTAAATTCAGGAAAATGATATGATGATAAGGAATGATTCCATGGTCAGTTCATATCAAGAATAAAAGAATAAAGTATTGTGCAATCGCTCATTAAAACTTTCATTTTCTATGCACCTATTTCATAGAAACCCGCTTTATCCTTAAATTGCGTACTCTATTAGCATAAATACAGCATCATGACGTCACAAATGGTCAAAGAGAGGAGCTTTAACTGGTGGAAATTAGCAACGCGTAATCAGTGTTTTATAAACCTTGAGCTCATATTGTGGTGAACCAAGAGTAAACGGTCTATTTATTTCTTTTTCAATACAAGGAAATCAGTCAAGAAGAAACGATGTGTATGTGATTAGCTGAATTGGGTTAATCAAAAACATATTTGAACGCAATATTTATATGTAACAATCCGATCGATTCAGAGTACTGAAATTATCCGTTTATCCCACATCTATTCTATTTGGTCTATTTTTGTTTCAACTTGTGGTAGCCTGGTGGAACTGTGATAGCAAATCCACTTCTGAAAGCGGAGGAGCAATTTTACTTTACCCAGCGAACCAGACTTCTTGCCCAAAAAAGTACATTGTGAGCTTTGTTGATGTAAATATTCCATTAAAGAACAGAATTATATCAACAAAATTCAATTCCGTACCAGATGTTCCAAACCAATTCTTTTTGGGTCTTTGTAAATATCATGGAAAATTTTATACTTTCCCATTCTTTCTTTGTATTCTTTCCTTTCAAATCACTATTAGTATGACTTCATCTTCCACACATATTACACTGGTCTTTCTCAACTCTGTCAATAAAATACGTCCCAATACTTTAACTGTCATTCTTATTTTTTGTTCTCGACCTAATCTACTCTGCTTGTCCGGTCTACGCACTTACGAATTTTTAGCAACTGGTCTTCTGTTTCACTGCAGGGGCTTATGTTCATGTGCTTGTGTTGTTTCTCAGTGTGCTCAACATGCGTGTGCAACTATGCTTTCGTATGTTAGCTCCATGCCAAAACAAATCGAAGTATCTTCTAATTACGGTGATTACTTTGTAAAACTAAATTTATTGTGCGCCCCAAAGCATGCTTCAATTTTTGTTTTACAATTTGCCAACTGAGTACGCAACTCTATGCAATTTTCGGAACTGGCGTTTAATGTAAATACAAAAGCGGGTTTGCAACCAAGAACATTCAACATATTTTTATAATTAAATCGAACGGAAATAGCTCACATGTGCTTGCTCTCATGGCTTGGGTTCAACAAATTCTTATAGAACACATACAAATAGTTCCATATTTTATCTGGTGCTCGAGCCAATCTCTTCACTTTGGGCTACAGAGGCAGTATCGGTAACTTTGTATTTGCACTTTTAGACAAGAAACGGACTTCCACTCACTTATACACTTTACTGGCACTTGAACACTTTCGAAAACAAGCTCACTTCTGCACTGGAATGGAAAGTCCTCTCTTATATTGACGGAGCTCGAATTCGGATTTCTTTAAAGATATTCACCAGATCAGTGGAGTTTTCAGTTCAATAAAAATCCAAGTGTTTGACTTCCTTCAACCAGTCCTCAGCAATGATCTGTGATGTTTACATTCTTTTGTTTGCCATCTTTTCCAACTGATGTGAGTGTAGTTTCTTAACTTGCAAATCCCGCGTTTCCTTTTAAAATCCCCACCAACCCTCTGAATTTATATTCATGGGTTTATCAAAAACATATTTTATTACATTACAAATTTTAGGAATTTTTAGTAGACAAACTTTAAATGAAGTCGGGGCTAATTCAGAGAAATTCAGAATAGTAACTAGAGTTGAAGCTCTATTGCTCTTACCTGGCATTGACAATTGTTTCTGTCTTTTATACTGTTCTCTAACTTACGATTGAGGAGTTACAGGCAAGCACAAATGCAGTTATACAGGATCAAGTGTGCTTATTTATATTTGTGAAACTTTAATGGTTTTGTAAAGACTGAAGCTTTCACGTTGATGCAACCGGTGAAGAGAGTGTGACCGGGTAACCATTTAAAAGGACCTTTTTCGGATTTTATCTGAAGTTTCACATAATCGAAAATTGGTTTAGATGGCAGTGAGATCCTTTACTTATATTTTCTCACTCGTACAAAATATTTCAGTTTCATGATCAAGATTTCTCCCCACAAACACTTTTGGAAAACCTTAATTTTTGCTTGGAATGTTCGATGTTTCGAATATCTATTTCTGTTCCAGTGTATTAAAAAAATGCAAATGAAGATACGCGAAACTTTTTTGCATAAATTTTCCTGTTTTAGGTTGCGAAGACATTACCTATTTTCAAGTCCAGATGGCATGACAGTAATTTTGAAAAGTATGAAACCGAATAAGAAATGTAGATTGACATATGATGGTAGACACCTACTCATATAGTTACTTTATTGGTAGTATATTCGATTTCTCTGAATACAAATTATCACATCGTATACCAAACCTCATTCAAGAAATAACCATCGATGGTTTTTCCAGTATACTTTTGTCTATCGTTAAACGCTATTTCACTCACGCCAAATACCGAGAGGCAGGTTTCAGACTAGCAAAAATAAAGTGTTCATCCTGCACCACATCTTGGTGAAATTGTAATAGCATCAGTTAAACATTTTCACCCTTCACAAACCATTCTTCCTTGGACTTGGTACTTCTTCTCTTAAAGTACCAAGTGTATTAGAAGGGCAATTAAATTACTAATTATAATACCTTGAGAGTCCCTACTCTGTTCTACAGTGAGGATTCAGGGCAATGAAGTAAGCTTTCTCATCATTTCGTCATAAAATATTTAGCACTGCTTTCATTGACAATGTCTGAAAAAGGAGATGGAACTATGATATGGTACGCTAACACTGATCTAATAATAAAGGTAAATATTCTATGATTTTGGAAATAAGTACTGAGAAAGGATTTCAGCACTGTCTCCATTGACAATGTCGCAATTAAGAGATAGATCTATGATATGGTACGGTACATTGATCTAATAATAAAGGTAAATATTCTATGATTTTGGAAATAAGGACTGAGAAAGGATTTCAGCACTGCTATTAAAAATATTTTTTACTCTCAGAAGGATAGATTCCCGAAAGTCAGATGGCGGAAGAGGAAACAGAGTGCCACAAAATTCGAATGTCTAATGTGGATAAAATAATAAACAGCGATTTTTGGAGACATGTTCTATTGGGGATATGGGCATGCTATATATTGTACTCATTGCTCTATACAACGATGATGATCGCACACATCTCAAGAATAAGTTCGAAAAGTCACTTGTTTTTCTAATGTTGTGAAAGTCGAAGCTGACGCAATAACGTCGCTATTTCTCTACAACATCTTGGCATGTAGAAAAGATTTACTTCGTTGGTCAGGGCTAAACAAATCCTAAAGTATATTGGCTATCTTCGGGGATTCTAGGGATTTAATAAATAACTTATCTCTCATGTATATAATAAAGTATTTCAGACGAAGTTCTCTGACTTCTATGAGGATTTCCAGGTTAATAATATATTGAAACTTGACCGTCGTTAAGTTCACCACACACTCATTCCTTGCTAAACCAATCCAATGTTGGAGATTCGATGTGAATTGTTACCAATCAGTTTTTAATAATACGTTTTGATTATACCGTTCATATTCCAATTAATTGCAGCTTTATTGTTTAATATTATGAATTATTATAGTTTACTAAATTTTATTTGATTTTTATTTAGTATTTTCTTTATTACTTTTAGTGAATTAATTATCTTTAATTAAATTTTCCGTAAGCATTTTGCAGCATTTCTCAGCGAGTCCACATTAATTTTGCATTTCTAAGGAAATTTCAATTAATGTGCGCGTTTAATGGGCGGACATTCCAGCATACCTCGAATGCCACACATACACTCACACATGGAACTCCACATAATTACAAACGTTACCACCGCACAGTCGGTACTTATGCCATTTAAGCATCATTTTTATATAGCAGAGTGCTGCAACGCAGAGACTGGCTGGCTTGACTTCCCAGTAGGAAACGAATCTTGCCTCTCCAAAGTAATCTTTGAAGCCAGCAATTTAAGTGAGGAAATGCAAATGTGTGAGTAGCTTTTCCAAGAATACGATGCATTGTGAGTGAGTGAGTCAAGGTCATTGAGAACAAATGGAGTAGTTTTTCCAAGAATACGATGCATTATGTGTGAGTAAGACGAGGTCATTGAGAAAAAATATTCAATGGTATGTGAAATAAATATTTCTTTGTATAAACCACCGAAGATGTCGTGATGTGAAAGATTCAATTATTTTCTTTCTTTTAACATATCCTTTTTCAACTAAGTCGCTCTCTCGCTTGATAACTCTAAATATTTGTCTTGTAACTGGTCTTTTGTTTCCCGATAATCGCTCCAGGCTGCGGTATGCTTCTGCATATTTTGAAGTGGTGCCAGTCTCATATACTGTAATCCTGTCTGTACACCACAAAAGAGAAACACAGACTAAAGTCTCTCTTCTCAAAGTTTATATTTTAGCCACTTCTTGTGTAATTATGTAATTGTTTGCAGTGTTTGAGTCCATATTTTTCGTTATAATATTCATTGTTTCATTATTCGAAATGACTTTTCCAGCAAACAGCTACCGAAGGGTCAATTTCAACTTAAAAATGCACCTCATTCTTTAGACGGATTCAGTCAGAACTGGGCTGTTGAGTTTCTTTGAAACCTTTTGACAATATGATTATCTCACTTTCATATATATTGCTATCCCTTATTCTCTAAAAGTGAACATCGCACTTAGCAATTTCAAGTTCAAAGAGTATTTGAAGACTCATAGTCATTGAAGTTCCTTTGTTCTACATGATGTATTGGCTCTCCTTTTTTGTTACTATCCTAGTTTAAAGTTATATTGATTTTAGAGATTTGAGGACTAGCAACTGAAACTTAAGGTGCTGAAATATTACAGAATTAAGTTGAAGCTGCTTTGATGAAACACACTAAAAATCAAAAGGCTCCAGAAAGCGTGATGTGTGCTTATACCATAATAAAGTCACTATACCAATAGTGACTTTATTAAAGAATCATAACACGGGGAAGCTGTGAGATGTAGAAAAAGGTCTAAAGATAGATAAGGATGTGTTTATAGTTTTTTGAGAGCAAAGTGCTGAGAGTACTACAATATATAACAAGAAGAAAATGGAAAAAACAAAGATTAGAACTACCTCGTGTAAGGTTAGCATTCTTTGGATAGAATCATTAAGACTCTCAAGACCAGGAGGATGAAATTTATGCTATGCAAATTTCGAAGAGAATCCCTGCAGGCTAAATCAATTGGAATGGTGTGAATATACATAGTTGGTAGCAAATCTTGAAGTTGTCGCTTAAACTTCTCAAGCACGACTCCATGGCCATTGTAGCTGAGACCACACGAAACTATAGAAAGCAACAGGCACAAAAACTAAAAACATCGTAATAGAAATAAACGTTTGTTATGTATGTCAGCCGTGAAGCCACAGTTGATCTGTTTAAAATTTTATATGCTTACAAATTTGCATACAGGTCTAACAAAGTGGCCTCCTTTGATGCTTCCGTAAAGGCACAAAATGCAACATGAAATCCTGACTGTTCTCTCTCCGTCACGACGTCTCAGTTTACAAACAGATTTATGAATATTTATATAGAGACTTTCTAGATCACATCTTAACAAGCAAGGCCAAGCCCACTGCATCCGAGTGCTTTCCTAGCGGGTGGCCGGGTTTGGTATGGCGCACTTGTGTCTGCATTTAACTTGCCGCTAATTTGCGCTATTAACGTGCATGTGTGTGCATGTTGCTGCGGTCATATATGTGTGTGTGAGTGTGTGTGTGTGAGCTTATTTGTTTGTGTGTATTTTCTATGTTAATGTTTTTTTGACAAGACGCTCGCGCGCTTATGTCACATTTGCTGACATTTACGAGCTTTTATGATCAACAAATGCACCCCTCAGCCAATTTGACCTTAATTACCCGCGCATAATGACATTAATGTGCCACAATTACGAACCGACAAATGTCCTGCGGCGCATTTTGCTCAAGTGTTTTACAAACTTTTCGACAGCGAATCTTTTTAATGCAAAATCAATTGAGAGACGCAAGGCAGGCATATGTCTGCGGCTCTATTTTTATGGTGTGTGTGTGTGTGTGGGGCATTTGCGTCACTGAAACCGTGCACAATGCCCAGCTGTGTTAATGGACCCCCTTTTCTCCATCCATACACCTCGAACCTCGTGCCTCCTTAATGACGACCGTTGGCGCTGCTCCTCCTGCTGCATTCAACACCTTGTTCCGTTTTGCTTTTAATTCAATTTGCGGCATTTCCAAAACCAACCAACTTGGCCGCTGTTCCCTTCTTACTCAACGTAAATCTTTTAACGATTTTTTGCATGATTTTTTTTGGTTTTTTTTTTGTTATTTTCTTTTTTTTATTTATTTTTTTTTTATATTAGTTTGTTTTATTTCTTTCGTGGAGACACGCAACGACATTTTGGCGACGAATGTCATGAAAGCTGAAAATGAAAATCTGTACGGCATATAATGCGCTCGTTGGTAGAGTGAAAACTGCTGACAGCGAGAGAGAAACAGGACTGGGAGAGAGAGTGAAGCGTGGAAAATGCCTGGCGCCACGAAAGTTGTAAAATCGCAAATGGCAAATAAAAGTCAACAAAATGACTGCAGTGCACTAAGCCAACTCTGTTTAACTTGATTATGACTACACGAGTGTGTATTTGGGTGCGAGTGAGAGTGTGAGTTTGTGTGTGATTTGTATCAGTGTGCGTTTATGGTAGTCGAATTTTTCTTAATAAGGAGCTTGGTTGTTTGTTTGTTGTATGGCCTGACTATGCTGGCATTAAAACCGATGACGCATACCAGCTTTTCGGTTGGGGTAGGTGCGTCCTCATAGGCGCTGTTCTTCGGAACAAATAGTTTTAACACATTTTTGGCAAATTAGAAGACAAAAAATAAATAAAATTAATTTAGGGAATTTATTTCAGGACACTTCAGATCAAGTTTGCGGTATTTCAACAAATTTCGGGGGGTACTATTTGGTTAAGAATCGAAAAATACAATTCCTAGACCAATTATCTCTAAAAATTCGTTATAACTTGAAATTGATGCATTTTTTATTGTTCGAAAACATTTCAAATCCTTCAAGGGATTTATTTGGGCTAAAGTTGTGAAGTTGTGTAACTTTGTGATTGTGAAAGTATATTAAAAAGTTTGATTCCTGAAATTCCCTTCCAGAATTGAGTTCATGGCAATTGATCCAATCAAAGGTATTTATATACACATTATCTTTTGACCGTGGCGTTTTCAATTTAAGTAAATACATTATAACATGGAGTAGTACCTAGTGTCAGTATGTTACTCCTCATGGAAGGTATATAAGCATCTTAGAAGATAAAATCATCAATTGCTCTGGAACTAATGGTTAGGACCCCTCATCATTGTTTAAGTAGTTCTTACACCCCATAATATCCCTTCATGTTAGTTCAACCGCTTTAATCAAGGAACTTCTCCTATCTATGTATCAGTCTCCAAATTTTTCTCTTATCATGCGCTTAAAACTTCATACAAGTGGTCGCTTTGCATCAAGTATTCGCTCTGTTGGCTTATAAAAATCTTCAGCTTTATCTACTATTTTAATGACACTGCAATAAACCATATAAATGGTGGGATAGCTCCCTCGTGATAGTGAGACTATATCCCTGGAGTCAAAACCTTCATCAGCAGTCAACATTAGGGCACTGCCAGTTGTTACAGCGTTGTTCGGAGCTCTTTCCTAATTTTAAGATGCTTCGGCATGGATTACAATTCGATAGTCTTCCTCATGTGAAGGTATTCATTCTGCAGCTGTTTTCAAACTATGCTATTGTCAGGGGCTAGGGCAAAATTGGGTGGACGGGTATAGGCGGAAAGAACAACACGGCGGACTTTAGTTTGTAAATGGAAAAATAAGTTTATTGAATGTAAAATATAAAAATAGTGTTGACGCTTCTGCGGTGTGCGGACTCTTCACGACGGTGATCTCGTTACGACTCTCGTGGTTTACAGCGAGTGTTGTTGTGTTAGTCTACATGACCTACGCAGGGTTATATTCGGAGTTGACACTATTATTGTCATGACGAACTTATTTTCATTTCATGGAATTACTTTAGACAATGGACCCAGTTGAGTTCCAATCTTAGATAAATTCAGTTTTCAGATCTCACATCTTTCAAACTTACCATTTCTGTACTAGATTAATTGAACTATGTATCTAAATACTACAAAAGCCCTTTCTAGCTGCTCTGCTTTTGCTTTACTATCTATCGGAGATAGAGATTTACATATTGCTGTTCTTGTAAGGAACCCAGTGGGTTTCTACAGTTTGCACCCGAATCTGTCCAAGCGAAGCAATTATGACAATGAATAGTTTTGTATTTTCAGTTTATAAGAGAACTTTCTACGAATTGTGAGCTAAATTGGTTAAACAAGGAAATTATACTATCTTTCAAAGACTAAAAACTACCGTATGTTATTAGATTCGATGCAATAATGTAATTGGTCCTTGTATACTATTTGTTGATCCTCAGCTCACATCTGAAGGAATTCATTAAATTATATGAAATGTGTAATTACAATCTCAGTACACTATTTAAACTGAAAGGACATCTGAGTGTAGACCTCCGGCAACAACCATAAAAAGGTGCTACCTGGCACTCCTTAAAAGCTCTTCAAATATCATGCAGCATAGTAAATCTATAAACTATAATATTGGTAGAAAAGGCACGTATGTTCACCATGATGAACCCCATAACTTCATCTGATGAACCCCCCAACAACAACATAACTTAAAAATTGATTTGAAAATTGATTTTCCTTTCCGAACGTACTCTTCAACCGTTTAAAGGAAGCATCAAATTTCTGCGCTTGTGCAACCAATTTTTTATAACTGGAACAAGCAACTTTCTGTTTCAAATTATGTGACGACATGGCGAGTATTTGCATGCAACATTCACTGCTGGCAGCCAGTGTATTATGTTGCTTGACAATATTTCGCAGTGCATGACATGAAAATGGCAACCGTATCGAATTTCCTTCCTCAACTCACTTTTTCTCTTTCTTCCTCCGTCTCTTTCTAACTCTCGTCGCTGCAGTATGGAATGGCGTTGCTGTTTGCTTCTGGCTGGAGTTGTTACCACTGCGGCTGCCGCTGCTGTTGTTGCATTGTTTCGCTCATATTGCTTCCCCAAAACTATTTCATTTCTTTGGATAGTTACTGCTCCGGTTAAGGCGACAGACGGAGGCAGGAGGACGCCTGCTGGTATAGCGTTGGAATAGTCTTCATTTCGCATCTTATTAGACACGCCGCCATGGCATAATAGAAGCTCAAGCCAGCAAGCAACCAAGCAGCAAAAAATGAAATACGAATACGAAGCATGTTGTCTGCCGAAAGTTTTTCAAATGTCATTTTGCCGCTTTAACTGCCGCTGCCGGTGCCGCTGCGACTGATGCTGTTGTCTCGTGTTGCATGCATTAAAAATGTGGCATATGTGGCGGAAAATGACATGATTTTTCATTTATGTATATCAGCATCTGTGTGCACGTGAGTGTGTGCGTGTGTGTGTGTAGAGTAGTGGAGTCAAATATCGTTACTCTTCCGTAGACTTTACCATTCGTTACTCCCATATTCATTACTGAGGAAATATTGGTTATGGCATCCTATTTCATCACTGAGTAACATTTCATTATTGAGTAACTCTTTGTTAGGGAGTATCCTTTCGTTACGGAAAAACGTTTCATCATGCGTTACATGTCTCTATTGAGTAACTATTTGTTAAGTAAAATCATTTTGTGACGGAAAACGTTTCGTTTACTGATAACGATGCTATACTTATTAATGTTCTGTTACTTGGTAATAGTTTGTTACAAAGTAAATATTCATTATTCGAGTTTCATCACTGAGGAAGTATCCTAACTGAGGAATGTTTCACTCTATGTATTTTCGTTACTTCCCAAAGTTTCATTAGGAAGAAAAAATATTTCATTTTATTGTAACGAGTTCATTTCTAAATTAGTTTTTGGCACAGAGTGAAGTTCCTATACTGAGAAGTTTTCAACCATTATGTTGTTGGGTAAAGTTTCGTGACTGACTTAGTAGTATCATTTCGTTTCATTTCTTTATGTGGTATCACTTTTTCAAGGAGCCACATTTTATTTCGTTACTACGGAACTTTTCCTAAATGAATAATATTTCAATATACAATCAATTTTGATAAGGATCATTATTTTATTACAATGTGATATTTCGTTTAGAGAATACCGTTTCGTTACTGAAATATGTTTCCTTATAATTACAGCTCCATTATCGAATCGCAAACAGTAACTGAGTGAGTTTTGTTCTTGAGCTAGATTTCATTATTGAGTAACGTTTCATTACTGATTCTTTCTTTGTATTTACATAAAGTAGAAACCCATCATTTCATTCGGTAATTGGTTTATTTCGTAGCCTGATATGACTTCATTAAGTACTTCCATCTTATTTAATACTACTACTATTAATTGAATAACCAATTTGCTAATTGGATAATCTTTCAATCATATTTAATGACGATGTAATATTTTGTTAGAATAACTTTCATTGCAGAGATATCCTTCCTTATCCATAACGCTTAATAACTGAATCAAATGCCATAAATGAGTGGACTTTCTTACTGCACATTGTTTAACATTGAATAACATTTTGTTACATGTCGTTATGGATTGATTTTTCTGCACTGTATATTGTTCCAGACAATTATTTTTTTATTGAGTACGATTTTGTTACTATATAACATTTTCTTGATATGTCACATTTCATTTCTGAGTCGTGATTCATAACTAAATGTCCATTTAGAAGAAAGGATTGTTAATGAGTGCAAATTCTTTACTGAAGAACATTTCATCACTGAGCTATACTTCATCACTAAGGAACATTTTGGAGTAAGGTTTCATTTTGCCCTCAATGAAGAATGAACAATGTTTAGTTACCAAGTAACGTTTTATTATTGAATACTTTTAACAGCCATATGCATGGATTAGTCACCATTCATCTACCTAACCTGCCAATATCAGAGGGAAAGAAGAACCATCAAAATAAGTTGTAATCGTTTTCTACACCAAAGAAAATTTCAATCGTTCTTTGGGTATATCTGAGGAGTAACTAAAGATGGATGCAAGCGTTGCGTGTCTGACATCTCTAGTACACGAGTATGTGGAGCAGCAAATGTTTCAATCCGCCTGCAATAGTAAATGGCAAAAGGAACAATCATCAATAAGCGGCAGCAAGTGCAGAAAGTGAAGTTATAATTGCAATCGACTTTGGTTGCTGTTGCTGGTGGCGTTGCCAGTACTGCTGCACGAAATTAAGTTTTAGTGGATTTTGTGGAACCCTGCTCTCTTGTATGACTGTGTAAACTTGAATTTAATCTCTGCTGCTTCGCAGTCCTCGCAGTTGTTTCGGTTATTTTTTTCAATATCTTTCTGTCTTTTCGTAGCATATGCTGCAGCAAATGTATGAGTATCTGCTGCTCTGTGCAGCAGAAGTGGTGCTCGCTTGTTGCTTTGGGTGGGTGCCTGATGCTGCTCGCTCGCGCAACAGCTGTTGCAGTTGTTGTAGTTGCTGCAACCTCGGGCTACATTGCAAATGTGTTACATTCATTTGAAATTTATTGAAGCTGTACAGACGGGTTTGTGTACTGGTTTAAGGCCGCACTGAAACCTCTGAGGTAATGCTCATAGTAAGTGACGTTGTGAAGCCTAATCCGCTTACTTGATCCCATGCAGACAAACGGATTCAAACAGGATTTGCTGTGAAGCGAATGGATAGTAATGCTGTTTAGACAGCGAACGAAAATCACGATTCATTTAGTAGCCCTGCAATTGACTTTCACTAATTGCGACCTTTGACACTCTTCGAGTATTTACATGGTGGAGCTACAACTGTGATGCTTGTAGTGAAAGAAATTTATATTAAAATCGAATGTGCACGTATGCTACATACGAAAAGTCCCGGCATTCTCTGTTTCATATCGTGGATACGTACTGGAGGAGTATTGCTATACTACCTAAGTCAGGCACGACAGCTTAGTTTGCACGTTCGATCAATGCTGTACCCTCAATAGGGAAGACTTCATAGCCCTTAGGATAAGTAGAGATAAAAAATATCATCATATAAGTTTCCTATAATGGAAATTGTTCAACTGTTCAGAAATACAAGAATCGCCCAAGATTTTACAGGTCCTATTTTTGTGGCTAGAATCCGTGGTCGTTAAAACGTCTTCACACGAATTTTCCAATTCTCAACTAGCGATTTAGAAAGAATTGCTTGTCGTCTGACCCCCATAGATCACATTCAACCTCCTTGAACAGACCTAATATGTATAGATGATATGGGAATGCATAGAGTTCAGGAAAATTGTTCGAAGATTCTTCTTTGTTAAAGTGTGAGTAACTGATGGTGAACAGGAGGTTCCAATTAAAGTTATTTTGCTTGTCTCAGACCATAGTCATCATTCTCTTCTCTATGATCGCTGGGAAAGAAACCCTTCCGAAACAGCAACTTTTCAACGTCGATGAAGTCACCAGTTCCTATACATGATAATCTCCTTTAAAGATAGCTCACTTCTATTCTCTATTGCAATATATGTGCTTGTTCAGCAGAATCCGAGGCTGCGTCCGCAAGTACATTTAGCGAACATTTTGTTTCTCATCTATCCTGATATAGCATCAGCACATCCAGATACGGGCGTTCTATTGTGAATGAAGAGTTTAATGTGTGATGAATGATTTCATATTTTTTCAATTTTAATTAGCAGATTTTGATGGAGATTGTTGTGGTTATTATGGTTTTTGTTTTCATTGCACCAATTTCACTAGTACCATCACAGAATATTATTTCAAGTTTGTTCGACCCTCCCTGTACGGGCTATCGAGTCATCTAGCTTCACCACATTGACTGAACTTTAGGTGACCATTGTCTTAAAATTCTTGTATATGCCACAATTTTCAGGTTCTATCTCAGGTATTGGACGATGTCTACAAGAACAAAGTAAAACTCATTATGCATTCGTAATTGATTCATAATAGAACACCACCCAAAAGACAGTCTGTGTAAATTAACAGTGGCCTCCAAAAAGAAGTCTGTTTGTTCAAAGTGAAGATAACGACCTCTTTATGGTCATCTTGAAGGATCACATCCAAGTTATTTGGCTGCATATAGAAATGTGCTGGAGTAAACGAGATGAGCTTGATTAAATTGTACCTACTTCTTTTGTTAGCAAAAGTAGTTTATCAGTTAGCTTAGAGAAGACATTCAGTAAACTTCTACCGATCTTATTGATGAATCCAATCAGTAATCTCCCCACAAATTCTAAGATTCGAAAACCGTGATCGTTGCTTTCGTCGCAATTCCTCACTAATAACAACTGAAAATAAAAAGGAACACCAACTGAATAGCATGGAACATGCGACGTAAAACAACATTTCGTCAGCAGAGTAAGAACAACAGAACAATAATTTATAATAAGTGTCATATAAGTGTATAATAAGAAATTCGTCAACTTTGGAATAATAAACACAAAAAAATTATTTGTGAACATTTCTGTTGTGTTGACGAGAGTGGAAATGCCTGAAGTACCCTCTTCGGAACCATTATTTGTAGTACTGGATATGTTCATATCTCTGGCATATTTTACTTATATTATTTTAATTATAATTTCTCTCCTACCTGGAACACGTTCCAAAGACGCCGTCGGCACATTGCCATATTTAAGCGTTACAATTACTGGCAGAAACTCCTCAAAAATCCTTTATTATTAAACCGGTCATTGTGCTGAAATTAAATTCTCCAAATTGCTTCTATTTTTTTGGCACCTTAACTTCCGCCGCCCTTAACAATAAAACGAAATAGAACAACGACTCACACCTTCCTCTCTCACGGCACACACTAATTTACTGCACTGCACAGCGCAGCGGCGACGCAGTGGAGCATCCTTATTGCTGCAGTACTCTGCAGCTGCCTATGCCACATTCTGCTGAATGCAACAATTTCATTGTTTCGCACTTGGAAAACAAAAACTTTCAAAACTCAACTTCCAAACAACTCCTCCCTTTCCTTCTCCGCCCCACAACTCCACCAACAAAACAAAGGAGCAATGGTGCCGTGCTCAGTTTTTGCCTATTTTCATATTTTCCCCATTCAAAACTTTGCGTAACAATAAAATTTCCAAAAAAAACGAGTATGGCCACCGAAACAATAACAACAAGAATACAGACAACAACAACAAAAACATATTTGAAATGTGAAGTTTTGCCGCCACATTTAATGCTGCGCATCCGTTTTCCGGGCGTGTTGGAAAATTATGATTTTTCTTTCATTCTTTGCGTGTGTTTTTCATAATTTTCAGTATTTCATTTTTTTTTTTTGTTTTTTGGTTTTTTAATTTCGTTTCAATTCCATTTCGAAAGCAAAAATTAAAAGCGACCATTTGAGTTTTTAAACAATTTTCCGTATGAATTTAAATTGAATTAAATTAACATTTTAATGCTGTTTTAATAACGACCGAAGCCCTTTCAACCAAATTCAATTATGCGGTCTGCACATTCACTTCCCTTGTAAGAGCGCAGCTAATTTGACATTGTTTTGAAGTTATTACCGCATAATTTAGCACTTCAATGCGTTCCAAGAGAGGTCGCGTGGCAGGCAAAGCATATGATATTTGAGGATATTTGAGGACCCTTTGTGAGACGTTTGATACTCAACTAGTTAATTATATAAAGGCAAACAGGTTACTCTTCTTAAAAATGGAGTGGAATCTCATTTATATGACCAGATCCCATTTTATGGTCCATTTATCTACTGGCAGGAGGCAGTAGAACTAAAGTATTCGTTCCTCTTGTAAATTGGGCATATAGGTCCTGCTACCCCTGAGTATAAAATGACAGATGGCCAAACTAAAAAGGCGTATTACTTCTAAACGATGCGACCTAAACCTATCAAAGTATGCACATTTCAAATTATATAATTAAAGACAATGTAACATATGATATTGAAGACAACTACCAACAGCATCAAGCATCCACCGTGAAGATATTCGATCAGTGCAGATCTCTTACCATAACCTCAGTTTAATATGCCTCAAGACCTGCCATCAAAAAGGAGATTTGTACGCATATCTCCAAGAGAAAAGTGGTCATCTTATTGCTGGTCAAACCCCAAATCAATTGGGGTTTAAGGAGAGTTGCTCACAAAGGAAAAGATTTATTTAAGACCATTCACACAAGCCACAAAAAATTCGAAGCAAACAATTGCTTGGATTTCGCCAATGAATGAAGATCAAATGGTTTTTTGGGCTAAAAGCAAAGGGAGATTCCATTCCGTAGTATATTAAACCTTTTCCATGTGACTCGGAGTACGAAGAAGAAGGAATATTACAATGCTGTAGGGAAAAACTAGAACTGCCTTTGCATCCAGTTATTATGGTAAACAAGGAAGTAAATAATAATATGGAAGAAGGACAATGGAATACAATTTTTTAATGATTGTTTTGAGGACTGAGATATATGCATTGCGACATGGCTGAAATCATATTGATGTTTGCACCATGCGAAACTTTCTGATGAGCGCTCAATTTACTGGCAAATAAGTTCCCGATATGATTTTAGTCTAGACAGATGTCTTTAAGCATACTGCAATCTTCAAAAAGATTTTTTTTTAACTCCAGTCATTTATGTGAGTCGAGAATACAACAAAGAAAATGAAAGCAATTTACAATACTGTAAAGAGGTCTCTTTAACTGAAACAACACTACAGTACTGAGATCTTGAATGTAGGTAGCTTATACTTTTATTAAGCTTTGTCACATTGACATCGAATACAACAAAGAAAATGAAAGCAATTTACAATACTGTAAAGAGGTCTCTTTAACTGAAAGAACACTACAGTACTGAGATCTTGAATGTAGGTAGCTTATACTTTTATTAAGCTTTGTCACATTGACATCGAAAAAGTATCCATCACAAATTGTCTTCAACATTTTAAGATGCATATATGTACTGAACCAAGATAATTCTGTGTTCGTGTCCGGTGTTCTTCCCATAAAATCCACTCTCCAGGCACCGTCCAAGTCTACGTACACACTTCACACCAGAGATCTGTGCATTCCGAAAAAGACATTCAAGAACCCCATCTAAATCTTTGATTGACTTTCCTTAAATTTATATACGGAGCTCTGTCCGTTTCGATTAAAGTCTCCAAACAATATTATTACTATTATTATTATTATTATTATTATTATTATTATTATTATTGCTTGAAAAACAATAACTTAATTATTATTTTATATTGTAAGGGGAGCATTAGCTGCCAGGGCCTTCAGCTCCCAAACAATAACAATTTATGTTAGTTTGAGCAATTTCTAATTATTACTTTATAGATGGGATTAGAGACCAAAAGAGTGGTCAGAATCTATTAGAGATTGAGTCACTGTTCTATGTGCCAGACTGTCAGCCTCCTATCTTCTGTCATTTCCTCTATGTTAGGAAGCAAAATAATATTGGATTTCTCGGTTCATAGTTGGTTTAACAGTTCAAAATACTCTCATAGTTGGCATAGTCGGTTTAGCAGTTCGAAATACTATCAGTCTTTGACGTTTCTCACATTTTGATAGCTCTTTAATGGGTGCTGGGTAATGAGATCAATTTTATCTCCAAATTATAGGAGAAAAACATATTAATTGAAGAAAGTACTTCGGTTTTGTTTAATAACTTCGGAGTGCTTATTTCTTCTCAGCTCTTGGCCGACAGGGCCTGTCTACAATAATTGAATAGATCTGTGAACCTGTTTAAAGTGTGGATCTTGAATGAACACCAGAGAGACTCCATTCCACACTACTTTCCTTTTTGTTCCCGCATACAACCGTGGCGTTATATTTATGCCATTTCGGGAGCGTTGGAATATAAGAAGTTAAAAATATTTTTCAATAGTAAGAACCCGAGCATACTACATACAGTATTATACTTGATCAGAAGAATTGTGATTCGACACCAGCTCATTAAGGTGCATGAAAAACTCTTGTCAGAAAGATACTTTTGCAAGGCTCCATGAAGGAAAAGCAAAGCTTTTTAACTCTGCATAATTATTTTAGTCACTTAGTAAGTTAATGAAAGTTAAAATATTTTATAGTACAGATCACCTGAAGCAGAAAAGTGGAGCTTGAAGCTCTTATAATACTTATAATAATACTTATAATGTCTTCCGTGGACTCAACAGGTTTTGTTATATTAAAATACCCCCACCCTCACACAGAAAACATAATGTGGAACCAAGGAGTAATAACCGATTCGATACAAAGGGAAGTCAAATGAAATTGCTCTAACATTATTGTCAATTATACTGTTGCTGTTGTTGTAATATAGAGAGTATGTTGTAATATAGAGAGTCTGTTGTAATATAGAGAGTGTGTTGTAATATAGAGAGTCTATTGTAATACATAGAATCTTCCTTATTTGTTTGTGAGGGTCTGACTAGAAGTCTAAGATATCAGACGACAAAAACTTAGTTTGAAGCAGAGTTGTCGAACGAGTTAAAATTTATGCAAGAGAGCTTTAAACTGTATTGAAATACATATGGAGTGAAAACTCTGAACACTGTGAGCATTAAACATTAACAGTGATCACAGAGAAAGGAAAGTTAAACGTCAAACGGAAACGCAGCGAAATAAAGGAGACGGACTTTGTACACGAATCCACTCAAAATCGTGATGAATGCACTCAAAATCGTGGTGTGTCCGCTACGGACGCTGGCAAGACTTTCCTTTCTCTGTGTTCTCTGACATTAATCCAAAATCATTTTGTGAATGGCTTAGAAGGGATCACACTGATTTTTGGGCTAAAATATATCCTGGCGTATTTCCCAATGAGTAATCTATTCATTTGTATGTATTATCTGTGATTCCTCATCACATCAAATTATTCTTAAGCTGATTTAGCTTTCCTCATATCATGCAATTTTAATGAACCCCCTTTAAAACTCTCATTGAGGTTCCTTTCAAACACGCCTCTCTGTACTCAAATCCTTGTTAGATTAAACAAACACAAAATGTTTCTAGATTTTCGTAACATTCTCCAGCGCCTTTCGTTAAATATGCAATACTATAAAGAAAAATGGTGGATTTTCCTCACTACGCTAATCCACTTTACACTCGCAAAAAAAGAATAATAAAAAACGGAAAAAAATCCAACTTCACAATGCATCAAAATCTGCAAGTTCAAATGACAAACGAGAAAAAGATTTCAACCGTGCAAAAAGGTGAACAAGTGGCGCACGAACAAACCGAACAATGGCAAAGGCAACAGCAACAACAACTGCAACAACAACACCAACAACACCACCACCAACAACAACAACAACAACAACAACAACAATAGGAACACCATCAACAAAAACAGCACATTCCGAGCAAGTACAAAAAGTGCGAAACATGAAACCTGCAAGAAAAATTGTCGTGAATGAGATAGTTGGTGAAAATAGGGGGTGGCGCTAGGATAAATGCAGACAAAAGTCACTTGACTGACATTTGAACTGACAGACAACCAAGCCAGGGCAGGCATCCAGGCAGCCAGGCGGGCAGTCAGTCAGTCAGGCAGACAGAGCGGCACATAATAGACCAGCAGAGACTCCGGCATTTGGGTGTAACTGACAAATCGTTACTGGAAACTGATGGGCAAGTGCAAGCGCAGGGGATTCACTTACAACAGCAGTGCTCGAAGTCAGAATTGCGTTCAGTTACTTGAAATATTTTAAAAATTTTAATTTTGATACAATAAAATGCATTAATTCCAAGGAGGAAGTTCCAGGTAAAGGGAAGGATTGAGCAGTTGTTGAAGACTTTTTTGCATTTTCATTTAAATGTCAGTCAACAACGCTGAAATGTCAAGGAGTTGGTAGGCCAAGAGGACGATATGCATTTTGAATGTTTTTTAATTAACAATTTTCGTAGTTGAATTTTAAACTAATTTAAATTTGTTCACGTTTTTTCCACTAGTTTCCTCCTTGATAGTTTATCAATTCTAGAAATAATTTCCTCCTTTATTTCTTATTCAAAAGCCACTTATTTATCGAACAATACTCAACTACCTAGTATACCAAACTGTTAATTATTTTCTCCCTGTGGCTGATCGCCAAAGTAACCCGCGGAGATATTCTACAATATTTTAGAGTAAAGATTTCACAAATTTATTTTTGTTTGATGTCTTCATTGAGTCGCAGTTCTCAGTGAGTATCTAAAGAAACTTGTAGAGACTTTCAAGACACTTTCGTCTCCTTTCCTATTACAAAATCCATAAAGTCTCTAAACCACATTGTTTTTTGTCAATACAGAGATTCAATAATGACTCATAGTCTCTAAGGCATCACTTTCAAAATTTGATCAGAACCTTGCAAAATCCTAGATAGGCCTGACAGATATACCTGGAAACCCATGTCAAAGAAGAACAAAATTCTTCATTGATTAATGAGAATAAACCTATTAAGTTGACCAGAATTATGTAGAAATGGTGGGAAATCTATCAAAATAACAAAGATATTTTTAAAAGACTTATCAGCGATTTTTTAATAAAGCCCTTTATACAAAAGAAATTCCATTGAATGGAGAAGAGGATATCCTAAAGACTTATGGAATCTGAAGTATTCTACCATTGCTTATAATATCAGATATAACTTATATTCAAAAAGTACACGGAATATGTCATTAAAACAAATCGCGCTTGAAATATTGTCTAAAATTTTGAGCGCAATTTGTCAGATAGTGAGTGCATTTGTAAGCAAGTCATTGTTTGGTGTATTCTTGCGAATTTCGCCATGTCAAATTAAGTTGAGCAAAGAGGCTGTCTGATACTTTGTGTTTCTAACCAAATATCATGTGTGGAAGCGTTGATCATGTTAACGGTAGCCTACGAGGACTCGACAATGTTGGAAAAAGAAACATATCAATGGTACAAAGAGTTTAAAGCGGGCGTACTGTGGTTGATGATTTTCCTCGTTCCGGTCGTCCATCCACCTCTGTAACTGACGAAAACATCGGACAAGTTAAGAAAATTCTACTCGAAGATCGTCATGGGAGCATCAGGGAGATATCAGCCGATATTGGTGTCTCGCTCGGATCGGTGCAGAGCATTATGTTCGATGTTGTGGGAATGAGACGAGTTGAACCGCGGTTTGTGGCGACAGTGCTGAGTTTTTTTGCAAAAACAACATGTCATTGCTGTTGCTAAAGAAATGCTTTCTTTGGGTCTATGGATATGACATCGAAACGAACCAACAATCGTAGGAGTCATACTTCTCAGACGAGCCAAACCCTAAAAAACCAAGACAAAGTCGATACAAACTCAAGATTTTGTTGACTGTTTTCCTTGATTGTTGTGGTGTGGTCCTCACCGAATTCCTTCCACTACGTCAAACAGTAAAATATGAGTATTTGGTGAGCGTACTGCAGCTTTTGAGAGAGAATGTTCATCGCAAGAGGTCGGAATTGTGGAGAAACTACTCGTGGTCTATTCAGCACAACAATGCACCGGGTTACACATCTCATCTTGTGAGCGACTATTTTGCGCCATAGCGTAGTGTGTGTTATGATTTCAATTTAGTTTCCGAGGTGTTTTGTTTGAATGAATCCAAACATATGTTGAAATCGAAAATAACACTTTTTCTTTCAAACCGCGAGTAGTTCTCTTTGTATACCTTTGTACATATGTTTAATACCCTTCCTAAATCGCTATCAGGCCTTTGATGCTTAGCGTAACTGTTAGGGAGGTGGTTTTAGTGAGTAAAAATCTCACACTCTTGGGTGGTGCGTACCCCCTCGTGTCTTTTTGAGGATTACCCCTCCCTTCGGTAAAAAAGGACAATATTAATGCCGTTCCGGACTACGTCCACATATTACTCATTCGATTGGAAGCAATCGTCCGTCCAATACTCACGTACGCCTCATGGGCCTAGATAATGCATATATTGTTCAGAGACTCAGTAGAGTTCAAAGAGTAGCTGATGCTGGCGTTGCAGGGAGCCTGCGAACATGCCCTTCGAAGGCACTCCACGTAATACTACATCTGCTCCCTATTGACATTTACATTACAAATTGGGCCTGAAAAAGTGCATTAATGTTAAAAGCGACGGGTTGCTGGGCTAAGCGATCATGGTAAGCGGATATATGTAGTGCTGAGGAAACTAACACAAATGACAAGAGATTACATAGTACCACAGCTTGACTTTAAAAAGGACTTCACGGTTAGATTTCTCTCAAGAGAACAGTGGTCAAGGAGAAAATTTGAAACGGAATACTATACACCCATTGAAAGGTCCAAAATGGATATACCTACAGATAGGTCCAAAATGGATCTGTGGGTAGGCGCTGGGGTATTCTCAACACAGCTAACATCAATTACTGCGTACGCCTATCTGATGAGGATACAGTTTTTCAGGCGAAAGTACTCGCAATCAGGGAGGCGTGCCGCCAAATTACATAATACATCAGAGAAGGACATAGAAGCAAGGTTGCCACTTTTGTGGACAGCCAGGCTGCTATAAGGGCTCTACAGTCAAACACCATCAACTCCAGGCTGGTCAGACAGTGAAGGGAGGAACTTATAGCACTAAGTCTTTATGTTGACATCTGAGTTCCAGGCCATAGGAATATTGACGGAAATGAGAAAACTGATGAATTATCGCTCAGGGGGCCTCTCTCGACCTAACCTATGCGGAACTAGTATCTGTTTCTCTGGGTGCGATCAAGAGGGGTATCTACCCGCACTCTCCTTGGCAGGCAAAAGAAGGAGGCCACTTACAACGTGCAATACATCCCGGGCGATCAGGCCAGTTTGCAATATAGCTCAAGAGATCTTATAAACAAAGAGCGGAGAAACCCCAGCTGACTCAGGGCAGTTTTTACAGGTCACTGGCTAGTGGGTGCACATGCGGAGAAAATCAAGACACCTTTTAATACCCATTGTAGAAGTTGTAAAGACTCAGACGAGAGGGAAACAATGACTCACTAGAACCGCAGGAAACTATTTTCTGGCAGGACTATCCGACATCTCGGCTGTCAAACCCAAGAACCTTTTAGAATACGTAAACTCCACAAAATGGATCTGGCTAGCAGCCCAGTGTTTTCCAGCGTTTAGAAGTGTAGTGGTTTTAAAACGGCGCAAAGGCTATAATTGTGATTCAGGCGAGGTGCCGTGGATTAGCCACCATGAACGAACGAACCGTTCAGCAATCTCCGTATTCACCTGGCTTTTTACTGTTCCCATGATTCCAGTTACCAATTCGCGGAAAGCATTCGAGACGATTGAAGCGATAAAGGAGAATTCGCAGATGGCGCTGATGGCGCTGAAGGCGATTCCAAAATTGGCCTTTGCAAAGTGTTTTGAAGATTTGAAGAAACGTTGGAATATGTGTATTGAATACCATGGAGATTACTTTGAAGGATGTAAAATAAATATCAACGAATATTAGAACCCTTTTTGTTTTATTGACAAATTCCGGTACTTTTTGAACATAATGTATTTCGATTGATTTGTTGGAAAAGATAATTGTGTTCCATATATATATCAGAACATTATTATACCTTACACCATAATTAATTATGAGTGCAAGGTGTAGGGGGATTGAGTATTAGCAACAGAGGCTTTCGACTCGAAGAGGAAAAGATTTTATAGAAAGAAGCAATTTGGTGACCAAGCCCGTGGCAGGATTTGAACCTGCGACCCTCGGGGTGTGAGTCTAACATCCTTACCACTGGACCACAGAGGGCAGCCAAAAATGATTTTAATTATCTTGGGCATTACTGGCCTGAGAGTAGAAATATTTGAGCAATGAACCCCAACTCAGTGATAAGTTTCCTTAGAGCTGTTGGACTAATAAAATATCCTTAACAGGTACTTGCAGGAGGAGTACAATACATCAACGTGGTCGAGGTAGATTTTCCCTCTTTATTTCCTTCATTCATTTAATTGAAGTGGGAAGAGGCGATTCGATAGACTTATAACATAGTAATGTAGTATATCATAAACTTACAAAATAGCAATGAGAGATGATTAACTTGATCCAATTAGGTTGATCGTTCGTACTCCAAATGAAAGAGCTCCCCCTCAGTCCCTGCCGAAACGATCTAAATCTATCATGAATTGAAATGAAATTTTCATAAGCTCAGATCAGAATGAAGTCAGATGATTATCAGCAAAGTACTGAGTCCTGCGAACTGAACAATCAATGCTTTTATGTTATTTTTTTATGATTATTAGTAACTAAATTTATGTGTAAATGCCACAGAGTATTCGGTAATTTGAAAATAAATTGAAATAAAAATTAGAATTGTTTATCAAATTCATTAACGCATATTTGCAAATTCCTCTCTTATTTATTTACTGGCAAATTCAATTGTCATCACTCAATTGATAAAATCAATAAATGCAAATTTGACTTTCGGCGATTTTGGCGCAATTGCCGCATGTTGTATTCAAATTGATTTGAACTACTTCCTCCCCGCCACGTTGTGCAAAAAGCGCTCTGTTTGTTTTTTGTTTTGCTAAATTTTATGAATTTTATATTTTGCCATGCAGTTTTTTTGATCGCTTTTGTTTTAGTTGCGCTCGTTAAATGTCGAGCCAAAAATTTCGATGCATGTGTCTCTTGTGCTGCACTTGTGCTTAGATTAAAAGCCAAAAAAGTAGATTACACGTCGTCCTGCTGTGGGGAAACTCGTATAAATTGTGGGGCTGAGACTGCGCTTTCCCACTGCCGACAGAGTTTATGGAGTGTCGTTGTGTCGTTGTGTCGGTGTGTCGGTGTGTTTTATGTGTCAGTGTGTGGGGAAGCGGGCGAAGTCTAAAGTCGTTATGCAAATAAGTTAAAAATACACAGCAACGCCATTACAGCAATTGCTGCTATTGCTTTTGTTCTTGTTGTCGTTGTCGGTGTTGTTCTCATTGTTTTTGTTCTTTTCACGTCAGTTTGTTAGTTGCAGCGCAAACTGCAACCAAAATTTAAGAGAACAAAACGTTTAAAAATCCATTTTCATTTTTAAGCTTCACTTGCTTTTTTTCTTGTTTCTATTGCAATTGTTGCTGTTGTGGTTGTCGGTACTGCTGTTGTTGTTGTGTTTTAGTTTTAGTTTTAGCCAACATTCCACCAAGGATGCACTTCTTTTCTATTTGGCTTGATATGCAAACACGGCGATTAATGTTAAGTGGAGCAACGGAAATGGAAATTTGCAAAAATAGCGTAGGCAGCAAAACAATTTTTTGTATTTCTTTTGTTTTCTAACTCAGTTGCCATGGCTGAAAGTGGGGGCGGGCGCAAAGGAGTGCAAACAATAATTTGCAATTTTGTCGTGAAAAGTAACTCCGAAGGATTTCCACACTAAATTTAATGGCAAAACAGTTCGAACATTTTGCTGTGGTGGGTAATAAATCACTTCATACCAAGTTTAGTACCCTCTCTTCCAATTAGGTGATTGGAATTTTATTATCCTTACGTATTCTTCACATATACCTATCTTTGGTATTTACATACTCATTCTGTACTTCTTACCCTGTAGCTGAAAACAGTAATTATATCAAGTGTTTCGACATTATCATATTTGAAACTCTGAGATTTCTTGTTTGGTAAATTTTTCCGATGCTCCTTTTCTCACTTCCTTTAGTTCAATCATTTTTAACTTCATTTTATATATTAGCTCCAACATATTCCAATATTTATTTGCTATTTTTCTCGTTCCATATCTCTGTTTCCTTGATTTATCCTCTATTTTATCAATCCCTTATTCGTTATCAATTGTAATGTTCTTCTCTTCTTCTCTGTAATCTTTGTTTTTGGTGTTGAAAAGTTATTTTCAACATTTTTTTTTCATTATAATTTCTTATATTCTTTTCATTTTTCTGTCTTAGAATAAGCGGATCCATCAATTTTTTTTTTTTATTTTTGTTCTCATATTTTATCCATCGACCCCTTCTTTGTTATTTATCGCAATCCCGCTTCATTGTATTTGCATTTATTATTGAAGAAATTAGACATTTTCCAATATTTTCAATATTTATTGGTCCATTATAAGCTCTCTTAATATTCAATTGTTCTCCTTGAACGGTTCTCAATTATATTCCTTATATTTTGAATACTTAAATAACTTTTTTTCCATTGTCCCATTACTAATTACCTTTGTTTTTATTGCAGTATTAAAACTTTTTCCAAATTTTTACTTTTTCCCTCAAGTTATTTTTTTTTTTTTTGTTAGTACTCAATTTATTATCATAATTGTATTATAGAATAGAAATCTTCTCCATTTTTTCTTTTTATCATTCTTAATTTTTTTTTTCTGATTTCTTTCTATATTTTTGTTTTCTTTTTTTAGGAGAAACTTCAACTCTTCAACTTTTCTTTTGCTATTCTTCGTTTTTTTTATTTTGTTTTTCTATATAGCTTTTTCCTTTTTATATACATTCTTTTTTTTATAAATTCCCTTTAAACTTGTTTATTTTCTCCATATTTTTGTTCCATCCTTAATGCTCATGATTTTGCCAATAACAACTAGAACGATTCTCCATCGTTCTTTCTACCGTACGTATTTTTTCTCCACACTTTTTTCGTTTTCCATGTACACTTCATTTCCTTTTATGGTTGCGTTGTTGAAGAAACAAAATCATTCCATTTTTCCTTTTTCATTTTTAGTTCTTTTGTGCCTAATTTTACTTTTCCATTCTTAGTTCTCATATTCTACTTTTCCATCATTCGTTTTTATGTTTATAATTTCTTCTGTATTGATTATTGTAGAATCCTTACCAATTTTTCAGCTTCTATCTCTTGTATTTCCTCCAATTTGTTTCCTTCTTATATCTTTCTTTTCAGGTTTTAATTCATTTTCTCGCATATTTTCTGCTTCATTTCATCCTTTAATATAAATTTTCAATTCTTCTCTACAATATGTTCTTTCCTTCTCTGCTTCATTTTTTACTGAATGTGTTCCACGTAGCATAATTTCCTTTCCTGGGATATGCCATTTTAAATTCTCCTCCAGAATATTCATTAAGTGGAAGCACCTTCCATTTCAGTGCCTTTACATGAAGCCAATAATTCCCACAAAATCCTTTATAACACTACCATGTGTTGCCAGCGAAAGTTTCCTGCACACACACAAACACACAACCAATGTTGCGGTTTTCAGCACGGGTTTGAAATTGCAAACCAAAAAAATGATATGAATTGCTCCCGTTTTAGTCAATCCATTTCATTGCACCTGCACTGTGCTCCATTGACCCCAAACACCAACTGTTCATGTTGGTCACAAACCGCACAACATATCTACATAAATGTGCACTGGATCCTCATGAAACAAAAGTTCACCATGTGCCTCGGGCGCATTTCACCGAAGCCGAAATTGAATAATTCCCCTGGAAGAATAACGAAACTGATGATTATGCATTACGTCCTATCCCACACACATGGAGTTTTTGGCAAGCGAAGAATATTTCAGAGGAATTTCCTGGCTGTATTTTCCAACTGTATGTGACTGATTCACCACAACGCTGTTGGTAGTGGTAAAAGCTAGAAAGGAACATGTAAAGTTCCAAACAAAGCAATGATTCTATTCAGGAGGCACTGTTACTTGTCACTTGTAACACTAGAAAGCTATTGTACAAATGTATATTTCCTATCCAGGGTTATATGAGAGATTAATTGAGATTTAGGCTTGGAGTGATACATACAAAAAATTCCTGCCAGTAAGAAGAAGTTATATATAAAGATCGAAAAGGACATCCAATGCTCCAAGAACTAAATGTAATTAAATAAAGAGTAGCCGAGTACTGCAACTAGGAACGATGGACGGAATATAAAACGGAAATGCTTACATTTCTAGGAAGGATCACTTTAAATTAATTGAGGGAGTTGGGTCTCGAACGTTTGTTGAAACCATCATCGTCTAATTATAGAGATAATCTTGGAATTCGGACATTCATGATTACAACATAAAATATTGCTTATATCGATATCATCATTCGATATTATATCGATTCATTTGTATGCGTATAAGGATTCAAGACTCCATCATCCTTCTTTTATCCAACAATAAAGTATACCTAAAAATTGCAACTTCTAGACCATAAAGACTCGAGTCTTAGAAAGGTTATGCTCCATTCGGTGTACATTGTGACTATGGCTGTAAATAAAATATCATTCATTGATCCAAACTATTTCTGTTTGATACAAACTATTTCTGTGATATCAGCAAGTCATGCTTGAAACAATTCATACTAAATCCCTCCGTGGCCCTAGGAAAACAAACATTGGTGTAACTTACAGGGGCTGACATACATTAATCAATATCTTATGAAATTTTCCCTGAAGACTTCGGCATTATTTAATTAATCTAAATGAGAAAAGTTCCAGACTTATGGCAATACATATTATAGTACAGTTCCCTTGTTACTCCCAAAAAGAATAAATATTAATAGATTCATTTCCCATTGTATCCTCGATGAAAATTTCTCCAGCTTTCTATCCTAACTCCACCAAAATATAAGGATTCATAGAATAAGTTGTCGTAACAAATAGGGATATTTCTAACCTAAGGAGCTCTACAAATTTATAACCTAATCTTCACTTCGTATGCCTCGCTTGTAGTAAGCTTCACTCAGAAGAGGATCGAGCAATTTGAATGTGTTATATAATTGGATATTGCAACGACGGTCCAAAGCTTTACGCCTGGTTCGCATGTCATCGTTTTTACCTGTTTTTATGAGTTGATGTTAAATTTGGCTCATGGTAAGATGACTCAGGTAACCTGGAGTCCTTATTAAACTAAATTCTACTCTTCGAAGCAACGAATAACATGATGCTTTGCAAACCCAAAATATCCACTTATATGAATGGGAAGGGATGGATTCCCGAAGCAATTTCAAGTTTCATCTCGAAGATTGATTTGCAATCATAATTTCCTTGAGTTTATCCACTTAATTTTGTCAGTTGGAAACGTCGAATCGCTATCAGAGAAAGGTAAGTCTTAAACCGATTTTACCTCTCTGCCTAGAATATTTTGTATCGCTTGTATGATCCCATCCACAATGATGCGAACATCGATTAATCATAAGAAATTTTATAGACAACACATTAGTCTCTTCTTCTATATTTTTATAGTAAATCTCATAGTACACTAGAGGTGGACTAACCTAACTAAGAATTTAAAAAAACTAGAATGACCCAACAAGCCGAAGCTTTAATTGAGAATACTTACAGGAAAAAACTAATTAATACTTCTTACGACTTGAATCCATTTCTATCAAAACTGCGGTCGAAATTTTCACTTATACGAGTATATATAGAGGACCTTCCTTTGTCTACTTTATTTATATGATGCTATAAACACCCAACATTATAAGCCACGACTTTTTTTAAGAGATAATTTTGCAACATGTCGTACAGAATAGTCCATTAACATTGAATATTCACCTACTAACCTGAGAATACTACTCTGATAAGTCAAAGAGTACGTTAGAGAACACCTTTAAGAAGAAATCTTCTAAAGTTTTTCCATAACTGGTACGTAATTTCCATAGACGTCTTCATATAAAACACTTCTGTGACATTACTAAATTATTATCCTTTACACGGTATTACTTCTCCAGAACTCTATCATCCTGGAACAGTGCAAAATACTATCTTACACTTAAAGTCTGAATGTGATCCACAAAATAATCTCCTCTGCAATTTCAAATTACTGAAAAGATGTTTTGAATACCCCACAAACCCAATACTAAATCTAATCTTACATCATATCCCCACCCCATCTGAACCAATTTATGGTCTCTTTGCAAGTGCAGCTAAAAATTGCGTATGTCATGTGCCACATCGACGTGATTACCCACAAACAAGCGCACAGTCAGGATGCACATCACACCCACACACACGCATGCACACTCGCATGCCTGCCACAAGAGTCCATTGTTGTGCGATAAGCTGCATTCAGCTCTCAAGTATCGTTTTAACAGATTTATTATCGATAGCGTTGAACAGCACCGAAAAAGAGTGTGTGCAAAAATGGGAAAAAAAGGATGGAGGAAAAAAGTGAAGCGATTGTGCAGCCACGAGATCTGTGCAAGCGACAGCTGTGGGAGCAGCTCGGAGCAGTCGTGAGTGGGAGTAGCATTAGTATTCTCATCAATATTGCATGAATGCGTGTCAAAAAAGCACAAATCATACTTACTTGTACATAAATCCAGAAAGCGCGCAAAATTTGCAGTAAAACATGTTCCGCTACTCACCCAGCCCCGCTGCGAGACACTCAGGCGCTGCGCTTCGGTTGCCCTTTCCTGTTGCATGCTTGCATACATATGCGACAGACACCATTCGAGAATGCAAAATATGGGACTACCCACTCGTACGCGTAGCTGGCACATTTTACGGCATATTGTGCGGCAAAAAAGAATCCACACAAAAAAATATCTCTCAATTTTTGCTTGTATTCTGGATTTATGGCTGATGGATGGATGGATGGATGGCTGGTTTGTTGGTTGGGTAGTTGGTATCTAGATGCGCCTGTAACTTTCACACTTCCATGCTGGTAGTGATTGCCATGCTTATCATAAACTTAAAGCTTTATGGTTGAAAATGAACCGGATCAGGGCAAAAGACTCCAAAATGTGTGACTTTCATTGACTCCGGTTTCACACAACTCTTTCCAGATACTAGTAGAATGTCCATCACCCTACTCTACCTCACGACCAAAATTACTTTTAATCTCACCAGTGAGATTATGCTCGAGTATATGAGCTTAAAGTGACAGTTTTGGCCCTTAAAAATCACAGAAAAAGGCATTATGTTAATTAACTATTAATGTTGATAGACGACTAACATGGAAAAGAACACAAAACAATGGAAATACATGGGTTAATAGAAGGTAAATTCAAGCCAAGTTTAGAACTTATTAATAAAGGCACATGTCAATCAACTAAAAAGATGGTATTACCTAAATCATAACAAATAGGATCCACAACTCACAAAAAATGGAAGAACACTACGATATTTTGTCCACTGCTTAAAAAGACAACCATCTTCTCCAACTAAACAACAGTTCGAATCCCAACCGAATCATGATGGTTCAAAGTGATCTAAAAGTGGTGCAAAAGCCAATAATTACGAAATTGGAAAAAACAACTTTGAGAAATTTCCTTTTACTATCTGTAATATGCTTATCACTGCTGGTATCAAGCAAAAACCCAACTCTCTTTATCATCATTAATTTAAACGCTGCGTACTCCTTTAAGGAATATACGATCATGTAGTACACTGATGGGTCAAAAACCGATAGTGGTACTGGAGCGGGGGTATTTGGACCTAGAACCAAATACTCCGAGCAAATGGGTAAATATCCAAGTATTTTCCAAGCAGAGATTCTCGCCATCGAAAGATGCGCGCAGTTTAATCTAAACAGAGGCTATAGAAGACGGGAAATAGCCATACTTTCTGATAGTCAAGCTGACATTCGAGCATTAAGCTCGTACGAAGTGGACTCTAAGCTAGTATTGGACTGTCTACTGAAATTGAATCAGTTGGGAAACTACAACAAGGTTAGTTTATGCTGGGTCCCTGGCCACATGGGTATTCGCGGCAATGAACAAGCAGACGAACTTGCCAGAAAAGGAGCCTACAACCGCAAAAGATTCAAATCTTTCATTGACCTGCCCAAAAACAGCTTAAGAATACTGATCGGGCTTTTGACTAGTCACTGTAAGCTCAAGGGACACCTAAGCAACTTAGGAATCGTCTCAAGTTCATTGTGCAAATTCTGCGACGAGGAAACCGAGTCGCCAGAGCAGATATTAGGCAGCTGTGGAGCACTGATGCACAGCAGATACAAATGCCTGGGATCATATTTGATACCAGGTAATGAAATAGGAAAGCTAGATCCAGCTGATATCCTAGAATTTCTAAGAATAACAAAGCTGGATGAGTTTCTATAGGGTTAGCAGAGGGTTGTACAATAGATCTTCTAGGTCGCAGTACTTTATATATACCTCCTTTTACATTACATTATCATTACGTATGTCATTTTTGCTCATTCCACTCCTTTCGAGGCAATATTAAATCCATCAATGCGAAAGATAGAGCATCCTTTATCACTCTTTGTTTGTGACTGAAATTTTAGTAATGACTTATAGCATTTGTCCTTTAGTCAAGAACGGTATCAATTTATATATGGAGCCATATGGAGAGTATTTATATAAACCAAACAGAGGGCTTAAATCTGCACTTTAATAAATGCGAAACCATTAGAATACGCAAAAATATATGCCTATACTCTCACACTGTAATTCCTGTGTATAGCAACCTTTTTGAGTTAGCATTAAGCTATAACAAGAGTATGAATGCTATAACTCTGTTGGAAAAAAGTGTCTTTAATCTTTAATAAAGACAATTTATTTTCAATTGCATAGGATTCCATGAGGGTTCGGATATATATATTGACGTTCGTTTTGAATCGTATTCAAATTCGAGTGAACTTCTTAAAATTCCTTACCTTAACAATAAAAATGGTTCTATTTGGTGACGACGGCTGGAATGGATCGTGAATGGATGAGAGTATATATATGTGGTAGTAAAGCAACAGCAGTGTTGTAAGTTGGGAGAGGTTTCACAGTTATAAACATGAAAATCAATGTACATGTTAAAAAAGTGATAAAACCCACTCTCATATTGAAAATCTTTTAGGCTATAAAGAAAGTTTTGGTTCATATCAAGGAGTAAGATTAAAGCAGTATCACTGGGATACTGGACGCGATATAGCCGTCGTATTTATAAGGATCCAATAACGTTTCGGGTCTCTTTCAAACTTCGCCATCACTGTTTCTCTACTGTAAAGAACTTTGGTGTAATTTATTGCCTTCCCAGCACTAAACAATCAAAGGATCACGCGAAGTGTGCGTTGTTCATCATTGAGCTGAGCACAAGGTTCGGAAAAGTGCTCCTTAAACTAAAACATACTTTCCTCATATCCTCGTCTATAGTGGTTTTGCGTCAATAAATGTTTTCCATTTATTAACTGAACCTAAAACGCTAAATAATTGCAGCACATCCTTCCGGGTCCTTCGTCATTTTAATACTTTAGTTGAATGCTTTTAGTGCTCTTAGCTGTGGCGTCAGATCTCAGCTTAGCCACACACAAAAGTGAAAACAAATCACAAACATCATAATTCACCCACATACGAGCTCAGAGCCAACCATATTAATTTTGAAGTTTGCCCGCCACGCCATTCGCCACTTCATTTTTCAGCATTCCGAACAGGATATCATTTTTCATTTTGCATTGTTATGGCACAAAGAATACGCAATAATGAAGCCATCGCCAGCCAAATAAATTTATTACCTTTTGACATGCCACATGCGTGTGTGTGTGTGTGTTTCTGTTGGTATGTGTGAATTAATAACTTAAGCGCATGCACACATCCGCACACTCGCTCCCCATGCACAGAACACAGAAATTATGAATGCAATCCCTGCAAAAGTGCAGCATGCTTAAATCCATGCAACAAGTATGCAGCACACATCCCCATGCACTCACACACGCTCACATACAAACACACACAATCTCTCTCACACATGGTCATGCATATATTCATAATGCTGGCTGCGTATGCGTGCCACATGAATTAATAATAATCTTGTTTTTCTTTCTTTTATGTTTTTCTTTCATCCAGTTTTTTATGCTGTGATTTATTGACCATGCCCACAATGCATCTGGGCAGCTCAATGTAATGAAAATATAAAATTTACACGGAGAAGTGTTCCAGCTGCTGGTCTGCCGGGTGACGGAAACACGCGATTGCTTCAAAGTTGTTGTTTTGAGTAAATCGGTTTTAAATTTGTCCCTCTCCGAGAGCGCTCTGAGTATATCAATTTACAGTATATTTTCCTATCTGAGAAATAAGCCTCAATGAAATACCCATCGATTCAATGTCCTTCAAACATATTCATACAAATTGAACGGGCTTATTTAATTTTTTTTAATATTTTTAATTCTCTGGGTGTTATTTCGGGAAAAATTAAAGTGTTGTGGGTTATTTTATACAAATTGGGACTTCACTATAAGAAATTTTCCTTTGAAGTAAATATTTATATAGCATAAGTCACAAAGAAGTGAGTTCCAATGGAATAAACCGCAAAAGAACTGAAAAGAAAGCCGTCAATGGAGAAGTCTTCGGTGAATTTAAAATTGAAATCAATTTTTCTGGTTATATTTTACGTAAATTGAATTCCAGTTAATGATTCCAGCCGATCCGTGGCATGAGTCAGTGGACCAGGAAAGTGTATCTTATCACTGTCTGCCTTGCACCATATAAGGAAGTGTCCAGGTACTGAATATGGATGTGGTTTAAGATAATAACTTGGCTTCGTCTAAACGGATACACAAGCTCTTGCTCTCTCTATTCTTCTAGCAGGTGGAAATCCTCACACTGTCCTTGTATCGTGACAATGGTAATAAAATATGTCTACTGTCTCCGTAAGACTCGATAAGTTTAATTTAATAACAATCCCCTTAAGCAAGAGATAACAACATTTACCTACTTCGCAGTTTAACCACTTTTTAACAATATTTTCGTTCTTTTCTAGAACTTCACTCGCTGCGGAAGCAAAGTCATTACTGCCCAATAGATTATTTCAAACCAATCGGACGTGTTTTCTTCAATCTGATTTAATCCGGTATATTCTCGCTAATATACACTCCCGTAGGCGTCTCATATCTGCTGTAATCGGAATTATATTTGTGCGAAACTATGTAAATAATTTCATCTTCACATATATCAGAAAATTTGAAAAACGCTTTTAATGACACTATACTTCAAGTGTGGAAATATGCAGTGTATCTTCCTGTACATAATTGGTTCCACTTCTTTACTCCTTTCCATAACATTGTTTATGAAATGAAAGAAAGTAAAAGTAAGAAAAAAGTTATTGATATCATTCTAGTAACAAGTTCTCCGGATCTTGAAGTCGATAACTAAGCAGTAGCTCGGAAGAACTCTCTGTCAGGTCAACGAGTTATCCTTTTCTTCATTGAGTTTGGGCGGGAAACGTACTACCCCGCAGAAACCCGAAAAGAACTGACTGGGGTCTGTTCAACCAGGTGGCCAAACAAAGACTCGAATGGAACATATCATCCATTTCTTCCGAAACGCGTGGAGATCTTGGAGAAAACCGTTCAGATTGCTTTTAATGTCTCTTATCCTATCTCACGAAGCAAAAAGACCTTCGCTCCCTTGTGGGATGGGAATATTAGGGACTTAAGATCAAGCCTAAAACGTCCTTAATGAATGCTGCATAGGTCGAAATTTCCAAGCTTACAGGCAAAGAAGACACATTAAAAAGCCGTAATGAAGACGACACTCAAAACCTGACAAGACGACTTGTGTGGGCGGAGTGTGGGCAGAATTGGCGACGGAGATATTATAGATACTTGTGGATACTCATTTTCCAGACTTCACTGATCATTCAGAGCAAATTAGCTAAAAATCCTGTCTGTGGACAAGATCGTCTGTGCAATGAACAGTTTTTCACAATACAAATCCCATGGTCCGGACGGTATCATGGCGATAATGATGCAAAATACACAGGGACACTATAATATCTGAGTTATGGAAAATGCATGTATTTGTTTAAAGTAAGTACCAAATAGGTGGGGGGAAAACTCGGTTGGTTTTCATTATGAAGGTCGGAAGAAGGGCTACAGATTTCACACCGTTTAGTCTTACTTCCTTCTTTCTTAAAGTTCTTGAAAGCATCGTCGATTGTCACATTCGAAATCTATTCGAGGAACATCAACTTTCAAAGACACAGCATTTGTGAGGGTGAGATCTGCAGAGACTGCACTACATGAAGTGGTGCGAAGGATCCCTTCACTTTAAGCAATTTACTCTGGCTGCTGTCGTAGACATCGAAGAAGCTTCTAGTAATGTAAGGGGAGAAGCTATTAAATCTGCTATTGATAGGATAGGGGTGGGAGTACCAATTTGTGATGGGATCTCATCTCCGTAGCTGCTAGAGTTACGAAAAATGTGTGCTCCCCGAAGCGGAATCCTTTCACCTCTGTTGTAGCGGGTAACTAACAATGAAATTCTCGCTGATCTTGAGTCCGAACAAATGTTGTACTCTAGATCGACTGATCTTAACGTACGGCACCATGTTTCAATGGGAAGCTCTCAGCCATTTCGAGAATGATGTGGCCTCATTTCTGTGCAGAAAAGAGCGAATTATCTTCTTAATAAACAAAGACACACCTGCACATAATTGGTTCCACTTCTTTACTCCTTTCCATAACATTGTTTATGAAATGAAAAAGTAAGTAAAAAGTTCTTGATATCACTCTTGTAACAAGTTCTCCCGATCTTCGACTGGATAACTAAGCAGTAGCTCGGAGGAACTCTCTGTCAGATCACCGAGCTATCTGCACGGTTCATTAAAGAGTAAATATCCTTACGACAACTTGGATGTTTAGCGGATAGCAATAAACTCGATCTATTTCATTCGAGAAACTGACATTCTATTATCCTATTATCACTATAATCGTAAGTCATTGGCATTTCACGGGTACTTTTGAAAGATCACACAATAATTAGCTTAACTGTTCCTTTGATTTAAGTGAGATTCTTTCTTTTGATAACATATTTGACATTCCAACTGTGGAAAATTCCATTCAGTGCTTTTAATGACACCTTTTTTCCAAACAGCAGTCATATTAGCAAGTCCATAGAAACTCTAACAAAACTTTTTAAGCCATTGACATTATTTATAAACCTTTATTAAGGAATTCCCCCTCTATATTTAACAAATATTATAGATTATGGTGCTACTCTCAAATCCCAAGTGGCTGCCAACGGTACTCTTAAATACGACTTACACGGTTGCGTTATATGTTCAAGATCATGATCCACACACACATGGAATGTATCCTATTAAATTTCCTTTAAACTCTGTGTTCTAGTGTCACAACTGACAAATTGAGCGAATCAAAAAATCTGACGCAGTCTGTGGAAAGGCAAACAGCTTGTTAGAAGCAGCTTTCGTGACTGACTAAACAGCTCGTTCTAATGCTCATCTCAGCTATTAGACGCACCAGTTTGAGACTGCCTCTCATAGCATATCATCATTTGTATCGTCTCCATTACGCAAGCTGCGATCTTTCACATTAAATGTATTCACAATTGGTGTGGTTTCCTATTTGTTTCATCTAGGGTTAGGGTTACATTCACCAAGATCCCTGATACACATTTTTGGCATAGTAGTTGATCAGTTTGTGCAAGATGCCTAGCCTCAAGCTCATTTGATAGATGAAAAGTTTGTATGTTAATAACCTGTGCGTAGTCCATGCTTTGATACATTTCTGGTTCTATACCAAATACAATAGGCTATCATATCCTTTCCTTTTAATGCTATAGATACAATCAACATCTTCCTTGTTCATCATCGGGATCAACATTGCTCGACAAATCTGCTTCACAATTGTTACCAACTTTATTATGGTACCTTTATACAGAGTAAGACAGGAGAACACTTCAACAAGCAACCAGCAATATTGTGGCGTAGTTGATATCCTTTCTGGGTTTCTCATTTCTTAGGGGATTGTACTAAATTTATTTATTTATAATTATTTTAATAATTTAGTGGCTTATTTCGTTATGGCATAAAATCCATAAAGTTGAATGATCTCACTTACGAGTATCTCTGTGAAAAATCTTTGATTAAAACAAAATACCAATTGTTTCTTAATTTGTATTATTTTTGTATTTATCATCATCAGTCCTTGAGGGTTTATATCTAATCTGTTGATTCAAATGAATTCCAGAAAAACATCCTTCTCCTTCGTTCAAATCTTCATTCAATCGATATTATACTAAAATAATGCACCTTGTCTCTCCTTTAATTACCATTTTGTTTCACCATTTTCAATGCTAAACTAATGCTTAACGCATTTACCACCTCTGCTGCTTTGCGGCATTTTCAGCTTGATAAAACCCCAAATGGCAACGGTGTAAAAATGTCTTGCCGAATGACATAATGCAGTTGACATCTCAATGTCGCCTGAGTATATTTCTTTCCTTCTTTTTGCTGCATTTCTCAGCTACTTTTTCAAAGCGGTAAATGTCGCACGACACTTCCGGCTGCAGCTTTTTTAAAATGTGCACACTTTGGTTGTGCTGCATAGCATCGTAACACCTGCCAACTGGTAAGCGCGTACATAATAGTCTCAAAGGTACTGCGGTGCTGCCATCTTTAACGAGGCGGTCCAAAAAGGAGCACAGAGGAAAGGAGGAGTATGCCACTTGCTGCAATGCTGCATTGCGCTGTGCGCCGCAGTTGCCGCAATCAAAAAGTCATCAAATATAAATTTCGCGTTATAATTTTCAACTTCGAGTCAATTGCGCACTCAAAGGCACACACATCCAGACAAACCAACACACAGAGGCAAACAGCGATGTCGCTTCTAAAGCCGCATTGAGCGTTTGACAATTGGCTGTTGCATTGATGCTGGCAGCGAACGTGACAAGGATTTACTTGAACGGAAGCAGTGGATATTTGCACCGCTGAAAATGAAGCGTATCGCATTTGCTGATGTGCATTTTTTATGAGCTCAGCGGGAAGTGATTTGCGTGTGGAAATGTTAAAGAGCATAAATTTTAATCCACCTTAACGCAGCGCCGCAAAGCAGGAACCAGCTACACAAGCAAGTGGTGCGGCTCCTGGAACTGAAGTTAAATATGCGAACAGCCACAGAAAGTTTTAGCATTAAGGCAAAGGTTGAACTTAACGAAACCAAATGATATTTGGAATTTAGATTTGCAAACCAACTAATTTCCAATTTAAAGTGAAATGCATCATTTAGTTAGCTATATAAAGAAAGCACTGTTAACAATAGAGGAATACTCCCAATTGGATACGAACTTTACTTAACAGTAGACTGACTGAAGCTGAAGCAGGTGAAAAAACTGATAAGGGCAAAGCCAATAAAAGATGTCGGCAGGGTGGGGTATTATCACACACTTTTTGCTGCATAGTAGTTGATGATCTAATGGTAAAACTCACAAAGGTAGGCATATCATGTCAAGGATATGCGGACGATATTGTGATAATAGCTAGAGGAAAATCTGAACCCTTTGTGATACTATCCAGTGGGGCTTATTAGCAGCTAGTGAATGGTGTAGGAGAACAGGAATCAAAATTATTGCGTCGAAGATCACCATTGTGCCGTTTACTAGAAAAAAGATCTCTACCATGTATGAAACCTATTCTTTTAAATGGTACACAAGTCGATATTAGCTCTGAGACCAAATATCTCGGAGTCATTTTCAACAAAAAGTTATTGTGGAAGGCTCACCTGACAGCAACCACCAAGAGGGCTACAACTTCCTTATGGACATATAGAACGTTTTCCGATAAATTTTGGGTATGTAACACAAAAATCGGTCGCTGAATGTATACCATGATGGTGAGACCAATCATCACCTATGGTTCTGTAGCCTGGTGAAATAGAGTCAAACTTAAGACGGCGAAATTGGCCTTTAAAGTAAAGTACAACGCCTTGCTTGCCTTCTCATCACTGGAGCTATGCGCACCTGTTCAAAGCAGCAATGGAAATTATACTAGATCTAACACCCTTACATCTAGTAATTCAAGGCTCTGCTAGGAAATTTCTTAGCAGAATACAAGAAATTATTCCGAGGTACAAAAATATAGTACAAAGTTAAGCTGCAAACAGGAATGGAAAGGTTTTACTGAAACGTAACAAAATAGGGAAAAGTCCCTCTTATGGTATATAGATGGTTCAAAGACTAAGGACGGAACTGTGGCAGGAGTATTTGGGCCTAGAACCAACTACTGGGATCCGATGGGTTCTTTTCCAAGCATTTTTCGAGCTGAGAACTGGCACGCTATTGAAAGACATTGACAGGAAGTATAAGGAGAAAAACATACTACTATCCGATAGTCACGAATCACTCAAAAGTTTGAGCTCGCCATTGGTGAGGTCTAAACTTGTATGAGACTGTATTGGGAAACTGAACTCCCTAGATACTATCAACAACAATATTCTCTTTATTTTGTTCGCTGAATACGCGTTACAAAAATATATGTGAGCAAAAATGTTCAAAACGTATGTAAAAGTGTGCAAGCGGTGTGGTTTCGTCCTGTGTCTGTGTGGATTTTTGCCATCTTTAGATGCAATTCTTTTATAAGATGATATTAAAAAATATAGTGAACAAGCTCATTATGCGCGGAATACAAAAACGCCTGCGCAACTTTCGAAAAATTAGCACCCGCGCAGCTTCGGGGAAACTTCGATCTATCTCTACTAAGGGTACTCCGCCACATAGGAGTGGAGGGAAATGAGAAGACTGTTAACATATGCAGTCTGCGGCCTCTCAGTTCAACGGCCCTGAACCCTTCTATGGAGTCTCATCCAACACCATTGGAGATCGGCTGAAGAAGTGCACAAACGCAAAAAGAAGTCATTCGTGGAAAAATCTTCCGGGATTAAGACAGTCCAAAGCTCTTCTGGGGGATTTTAATCCTAAAAGAGCTAAATATTTAGTTAAAATGCCTCGGGGTAAATTAAGAATCATCACAGGCGTCTTAAGCGGACAGAGAAGAGTCAACTATCACATGCATCAGTTGTGCCTACCTTCAGATGCCATATTTAGATTCTGGGAAAAAAGACGAAACCTCACAGCACCTGATCACAGACTACAGATATTTGGCACGCAAAAGACTCAGGTGTTTTGGAGAACATATCTTAGATATGAGCAAGATCCCTCAACTTGATTCATCCAAATACATGAAATCCTGTCGGAAAGAAACCTGACAGAAGATCTATAGATGAGACTATCCCCATCATTTAAATAAATATGGACATCACAATAGATCTTTACGAGGGGTCTATTTATATTTAGGGAACTGGCAACACTAATGGCAACACCATAATAAAGTTTGACATTTTTTAGCATAAACGTACTCACAACGTGTTGATGTACAAGTGCTATTTGTTTTGTTTACAGTGAGTTAAGAAAATCAATTTGGCCAAAAATGGCAAATTTCAAGAGAAAGATTTAGTTGGATTATTTTTCACCACTTTCGACGTGGATTATCTCAACAAGAATGTGTCGATGAACTCCGTTTTTTGTATGGCGATAAAGCACCATCAAAAACCACAGTATATTGCTGGTATAGTGAATTCAATCGTGGTCGTATATCGGTCGCCGACGAACTTCGTGAAGGCCGTCCAAAGTCGGTTGTTGTGCCACAAAACATCGATGCAGTGCGTGAACTGATAATGCAAGATCGTCATGTGGCATATCGTGAGATAGAGAAAACCTTGGGCATTACTTCCACTTCCATACATTCCATATTGCATGAATATTTGGCTGTAAAAAAGATTTGTTCGCATTGGATCCCACAATATCGCTCAAAAAAAGGCTCCTGTCACTTGGTGCAAGGAAATGATTAAAAAGTTCGGCCGTGGAGCTTCAAAAGACGTGTATAAAATCGTGACAGGTCACGAATCATGAATATATGCGTATGAGCCGGAAACAAAACAACAATCGACCGTGGAGGTATTCCAAGACGAGCTAATTCCAACAAAAGTTGTTCGTGGAAGAAGCACAGCGAAGCAAATAGGCGCCTGTCTCTTCGGCCGAATGGGTCATGTGGCCACTGTTCCGCTTGAGCAACGTAGGACGGTCAATTCTGAGTGGTACACGGCCATTCGTTTGCCGGAAGTCTTCGGAGAAATTCGTAAAACCAACCGCCAAAGACGAATCATTCTCCATAATGACAATGCAAGCTCTCACTCATCTCGTCAAACAGGAGAATTTTTGAGCAGTCAAAACATTGATGACTCTTCCTCCGTGCAGTCCTGATTTGGCACCCAATGATAATTCTTGTTCCCGAATATCAAAGATAAACTGCGTGGTCAACGATTTACGAGCACCGAAGAAGCAGTTGAAGCGTTCAAAAACAATGTTTTGTAGGTGTCTCAAGAAGAATGGAAAAACTGCTATGACAAATGGTTTGAACAAATGCAAAAGTGTATTGATCATCAAGGGGAATATTTTTAAAAGCAATAAAGCCATTTTTATTTAAAAATGTTTGTTATTATTTTCTATTCCCGAAATATAAATAGTACCCCTGGTATACATCTAAAAAATTTGTATATCTTTGCATATCGCAACGATTGTATTTGTGCAGACAGTCTGAGGTTCTGGAAAACTATTTTAATTTGTTATCCTGTACTCTCTCCTGCGCTACTTGTACTTCGAATTTGAACACTTAAGCCTCTGAAACAACAAATGTGGTTGTGTAATCCCATTGCTACCATGTTGTTTACTTCGGTGGATGAAATGGAAGATAACATTTACTAAGTATTCAAAATGTTGTGGTAGGAAATTGTGGACAGTTTCTAAACGAACGAGCCGTTTCTAAACATGTTAGAAATGGTCCAACACCCTACGAATAGAAATCAACAGAGAGCTAGGAATATGTTTATGTTAGATGTTGACATATTGCTGATAGGAAATATATGATAAATAAATGCATGTCATCACGAAAAATTGTTAGAGCAATCCTTATAATTGTAATAAATCGGTAAGCTTTAATCTCACTGATCGATATATCCCATTATAAACGCTACGATGTCACAAATAATTTCTGCTCGATCAATCTGTTATACCGAACACATCACAACTCTTTGTCTAGGAGCCCTGATCGCCCAGTTAAGCCTCCTGGCCGAGCCAACCGAGAGTATTTGAACGTCCCAAAACTTAATTATATGAAAAACAAAACTAGTCCCGAAATGAAATGACAGGAGAGTAAGAAAAAAAATTATTTGCGAAACCTGATGAAAATTTAACAACTCCATTGGCAGCCTACGAGCAAATTCTAATTTAAATTCAAATATGCGCGACTGCACGAACTAAACCCACACACTCAGCGCCATTTTGAACATGCAGGATTAAAACTTTCGCTATGACTTCATTTTGACTTCTGGCATGCCAAGTGGCATGCAACAACGGCGATAACATGACAATAAATGTCACTGGTGCCGTGGGGAGGCAAAAGGAACAAACAGCGAACAAAAAAATAGAGGAACGCCAAAAGTTTCATTGGCCAAGTGCCAATTGAACGAAAGTATGAGTCCATAGACATGCCAGAAATGGTCGCGATGGCTGCACGAATTTAATAGACATGGTATAAGGCGCATTTTAAATTAATTTCTGTATGCAAAACTTTAAATTTTTGTCTGTGTGTGTTTAAGTCAGAGAGTGTAAGCGGACGTGCGAGTGTCCGTGTGAGTGTCCGCGCCTGTGCGGCAGAGACAAACCCACAAAAAGGAAAAAAATTAACAAAACAGGAAGTTCTAAACACGCCATGAAAACCACAACAAAAACAAATTTTAGACATAAACACCAAAGCAAACAGCCAGACGGGAGATGTACGCAGACCCACCCATTCACATGTAGAAGCACATACACGCACATACGCAGCAACTCCAGCTAACCAGAATGCATGCCCAAAAAATTGAACAACATTTTTGTGTAAGCAAACTTTAAAAATTTAATAACTCGGAAGAGTGACCCCATGGGAATCCCACATAACCGAACATGTCACATCATCTGCCCCGGAAATATTGATTGTGGATTGTTTGACTAGCCGGAATGAATTCCGAATGGACCATTACACAATGAAGAAGGGAACAATGATCAAGACTTTAACATTCAAGTGGGCTGTTCGTGCTTTTTTGGTTACGCATATTGTCGAAGTGGACTTTAAAATTTGCAGGCGGATTGGTGGGTCAAGCTTATACAGTCACGAAGCTTATACATCCTTTAAAAATGTCCGTTCCTTGACACTGGTTAACTGGCAAACATCCACACAAACGGTTTGAACTGATTCTTAAGAGATGCTCAGTATACAGGCCATCTCTCTTAAGCTTCAATGAGCATTTTTTGTTAATCCTTTCTTTACCTTCATTACATACTTTACTTAGACGAAGACTTTGAATAATCACTAGAAGGACATATCCTTATCTGGTACCGTGTTCTCGATAGAACTAATAAAAACATGTTTTAACATTGCCTAAAATGGGTTTCCAACTAAAATTCTTGTACTGAAAACTGTTGAGACTAACCCAAATTGTATAGAGGTAGATTAGACTTGAAGTCAAGCGTCGGAATCATTCTCGATAGAACTAATAAAAACATGTTTCAACATTGGCTGAAATAGATTTTCTAATGAATTTTCTTGTACTGAAAACTGTTGAGACTACCCCAAATTTTGTCTTATATGGTAGATTAGACTTGAAGTCAAGCCTCGGAATCATCTCACATTGCTATTTCTTGTCTCATTAGTTGATCGCATTTCTTTCTCAAAGTACACATTGTTAATTATATAAAGAGTTCGAGAGATCAATAATAATCATCAAGGAAGTGCCAAGTACATTAGTACAATCTCATTAGTTGATGTTTATCCATGTATTAAAATTGCATAAATTCCATTGTTACTACGATGACTGAAAAGAAATTTCAAATATTTATGCGCTGACAACTCGAAATCCCATTAAAATGCCAGAAATAGCATAACTAAACTTTATGCAGCCCCATGACAAGCGCAACAGTGTACGTGGGTTTGGATCTCTGTGTGTGTCGGTGTATGTTTTGTGTGTTTGTGTGTATTTGTGAGTGTCATTTGTCGGCGCATAGCGCGAAAAAACGAACTGTACTAAAACTGAACTCAGCAGCGTGCTGAGAAGCCATTAAACTGCATGGCACTATTTTCTAAGTGAGAAAAGAAAAGGTCTGAGGAGGCCATCGAGGGAGGTGCTATGAAAAATATACGCAGAAAAAATATGAAGAAAATACACTCATGTATATGTGACTAGCACTGCAATTACGTTTAGCATATGCCCCACTCACATACCTAACACACACACACACACACACTGACACCGCAATTCACAGTACTACCTCCCCATATACTAATATGAAATCATTTGTATTTGAAAAACCTGCATCAAAGATTTTAAATCACTTCAGACGGACCTTAGGTAAGGACTTGAAGAGAAAAGCATCTGACTATTCACTGCGCTCTCGTTCTTAGCAATGAACTAACTTAAAATCGGAGTGACCTTAGATAAGAAGGACTTACGTCATCTGAGAGCGCAGTTCTTAGCATTGAACTAGTTTGAAATCAGAACAGTCACGGCAACCAATTTTCTCAATCTCCAATGGAGAATATAGTTCCTTGATCTATTAAGAATATAGTGTTCAATGCAGGTACCATCTAAAAATGCAAACAACTGGTCCTGAAATATAGTCGTGATAAATGTGTAGTTGAATTACATTCAAAGATGACTTGAGAGGCTCTTCAAGGTTCGAAATATTCCAGCTCTTTATTGAAATTATACAATGGTTATTGAAATTATACAAAAGAAACTAGTGGAGTCTCAATAAACGAACAACTCAAAATACTCTGGATTATGCGTTACATAAAGTCAGGAAGCGTCTGTTGTATCTGTTTTGGGGCACATATTTTTTCGTCCACACAAAATCGTGATAGAAATTAATCCGAAGTGCTCTTTAAAATGCTCATAACTGCTGGAACTCTATATTCCAGTAAAGTTTTATATCCTGCTTTTATATATTTTTGGTAGAAGAAACGTATATAAAATGCAGAAATCGAAGTGGTAATCAAATTTTCGTAAAAGCCTGCAGAGATATCTAGATAATAGAACATAAGAATTTCAAGAACTCTCCTTAATGTTCCTCATTGTCGATTTTATATTACGGAGTAATCCTTCTTAAGAGTCTGTTCGGGAATGAGTACTAGCTTCAAAGGCCTTCGACTCGAAGAGAAAAGGATTTTATAGAAAGATGCATTTTGGAGACCAAGCCCATGGCAGGATGTGACACTGCGATCCTCGGGGTGTGAGTCACAAATATTCTGATATATGTTAATATATGTAAATAATCTCGGAACACCATTTCATTTCCTAAATTGAATAGCTTATTGCATTACTATATGGAATTACCGGAGTGACTTGGAGTTTCCTTAGATGAAATTGCTAATGGGTCTGCCACTAGTGTACCCAATAACACATCCGTCTTCTAATTGTTGCTAAGCAATAACCCGTTAACTCTCCACAGAAAGATATTTTACGTACTGGTTTAGTATATGCTTACAAACTTTGGGTCATTTTATAGGGTAGCTCAAACTATTGTGGTCTCTTTTGACTTTAATGGTGCCGATATCAGAGATGCACTTGGTATAGATTCCAGAAAGTTTTGCTAGTATTATAGCCGCCATTGATGAGATTTGCATCAGAGCGATTATAAAGTCTATTGCAACCTTTCGTATCTAAATTAGAAATATCATCATATCTATGGATATCTTCTTCCGGAAACTCTGAATATAATCGTTCTTTACCCTATTTTAGACAAAGTTGTACAACGTTCTGCGATACAGTGATATATATATATAAATATACTAACTAATTGTGTATAAAATATGGGTAGTTTCTACACGAAACTGTGCTCGAAAAAAATAACAGTTCAAATTGTTGTTCAGTGGGATTGGTTTAAAGGATTATTATTATTATTTAATTGTCTTAACAAAATTTAAATTATGTTAAAGTTAGCTTTGAAATACTAGCTTCCAGGGCTATTGACTGGTTTAAAGTAGTCATGGCCTTGAGATTGTCATCTGCATTAAATGATTATGGTACTCTTATATTAAGGATTCTCAAGCGGCCATTCTCCGCCAGTCTCCATTTCGGAAATTGTAAAACTCTCTGCAGTTGTGAAGAGGGTTTGGCTTCTATAAAAACACTGAGTGATACAATGCTCAGAATCTGAGAGCCCTGTTCCCAGCCCAGATCATATTTTCATTTACATACTTGTACTCGTTGTAAGGAAACGAAACACTGTGCTCCACCTCACTCACACACACAAATGGACGTGTTTAATGTTTGGCAGACAACTGCGACTCAATGCACTGCAGCACGTTTCGCGAACGACACGCGACAACAGCAAAACGGACATTTTTTTGCTTGTTTGAATTTGTTTTACTTTATTTTGTTTTAGCGGATTTTTTTGCTTTATTTATTTATTTTTTGTTTGTTTAAGTTTTTGTTCTATGCAGTGGAATTCTTGATAATGCGAGGACACCGAGTACGCTATTTACTATAATCACACACAAACACATTCAATAGAGGAACGACCCACCCGGCCCACAAGCAACCCACACAAAGACACAACAGAACATTAAGAGTTGCATTTAAAGTAGTGGGAGAGCTTGAGAGTAAAAGGACGACAGTGGAAAGGCATTATAATATGCACACAAATACAGGGGCACAAACACAAGCTCTCCCATATGCGGAGCAAACATAAACATAAATATAAACATAAACAAGCAAACAAACCCATTTAAATGGCGTCACATATGCGCCTGTGTGTGTGGGGATATTTGGACCTGTAGACAGCTCGCAGAAAAATTTACGAGTCTAAAGGTGCTCATTTTTTCGTGTTTTATTTGTACCTTATATCAGTGGGTGTGTGAGTGTGTTGGAGTGTGTATGGGAGAGTGTGTTTGTGTGTGTATTCTTCTTCACTTTTTTATATTATTCTACTTCGGGTCTGTGGGCAATGCACTATCCACGGGAGCACAATAAACTACAAAAGCAGCGCACGAAAATAAATTAAGCACAAGTTATGGCAGGAATTCGTTTAAGTTTCCACCAAACAAACCCAAAAGAATCCAAATTTATTTTGACAAATTTCTCGGGTTTTGCTTTCTTTTCGGCAGCACTTCTAACACTTTCTAGATATATGCAGATTCTGCTTGTAGAGTTCATTTTATTGCAAAAGCGAACGTGAATTTATTGAAATGAAGTTTGATTTATGCCGAAATTCCAGTGCTCCCATAATTTTTGTAGAATATGAAGATTCATTTTCGTCTGATTATAGTTCCAGTTTTGTCTGAATAGAGTTCCAGTTTTGTCTGAATATAGTTCCAGTTTTGTCTGAATATAGTTTTCATATAGTTCCGTAAAACCTATTCAGATGACTCTCAAACTAATCCAACACATGCCGAACTCAGACTCATTGTCTGAGAACCTGCGAATGGCCGCATATTGTTGAAAGTCCTATTGAAGGCTGTCAAGAATCAGATGAAAGTAAGAAGAGCTCTCGCTTTACTAGTCACGTGTGAAAAGTCAATTAAAAAATGGCTCTAATCCATCTTTACGCTGAAAGCAGACAATCATGTCAACAAAATGAGCATATCCTTAAAGACTTTCTCTTCCGTTCTAAATTGTTGTCCGAAATCAAAGTAAAAACCCTGCAAAATGTTTAATTAATGGATTGGCATCAGAGTTCTCCGAATGCGTTATAATATTCAAATTATAATATTTCTATCCTACATATTTAGAAGAAGGTAAAAGGCATGATAAAACGAATGTGGTCACACTAAGTCTGGCACCATGAGAATGCTGCAGGACATAGAACGATTCATCAGCTTTCCTAGCAGTATTCACTGCTTTGACACATGTGGACGGCATAGTGCTCTGCGTCCAGTTTGCCTAAAAATTTTATGTGAATGTTGTGAAATTGTGCTTTGATAAAATGTTTCCACTGACTGGAATTTTGTAACCTGATTTTGTGATTCGTGGTGAGACATCACAATAGTCCTTTCCTCATAACTTACTTCCTTATACTAATAAATATACACCCGGCTTCAGTGTCTTCATTTGTATTTACTATCAATTCGTATGTAATTTCGCAATATCATTCGTATGTATCCCAGAATTCAGGGCACTATTTAGCTTTCTTATATTAGAACAACTTTGCGTCTGTTCCGTGCTTCAACAGGGCTCTGTAAAGATCATAAACTCTTTGTTACAGTTCTTCAAACTGGTAAATAAATCTCTCATCACATTGAATTTGTCTCTGCAAATCGGCCTTAATGAGGAACAATTGTAAACTAATTTTTGTGTGTTCTCTATCAATATATCCCTGAAAAAAAAATACTATATATGATCTCTGTATCAACGTGGTAGAATTTAGCTATAAAGCTTGTGTAATGTTCAACACTATAATTGTCAGAACATTTTTAGAAATCATTAAAAGTTTCAACACATTGAATTACTCATTTTCTTTTATGCGTTCATCAAATGAACAACATTTCAATTCTAACCAGGTGATACAATCCTAGAGGATATCCACTGTAAAGGATATCTGTAAGGTTTTATATGGTCTCACATGTAAAAGGCATTCTTTATTACAGTCTAATAAGTACGCCTTTGTCAAAGATTCTTGTGTCTCCTTAAATAGGTAGGTAGGTAGGAGTGGCCGCCCAGTTTGCCAAAAGCACACTTGAGCACGCATAATGGCCCATTGTGATACCACGGTATATACATATTTTGATGAAATGTTCATTTTAGTATTCATGAGCAAATATGAATAAATAATGAATGAAAATACCAAACCTGACATTCAAAGTGCATTCGATATGCGCTGCTTTTTCCTTGTTGGTCTCGGCATTACTGTAAGTTTCTGTTTCTCTCATTATATGTGTTTGTGATGTGATGTACTAATAGGCCAATATTCTAAAAAGTAGAGCTGTGCTATAAAAAGACAACATTGGACGATAAGGCAGTTCCGTTGTGAATTGAAAGTAGGTGAGACTGATTTCTTAAATAAATTACCTTTCAATTCAACTACTTTTATTAAAGCTAATTTTTCAAGAAAGATTTTGTGTTGCCTGGCACAATCCAGTCATCGAGCAATTAGCAACACACAAATTTTCATCATATCTTGTAAAGTTTGAAGAGATATGGACTTAACTCTGAGCCCTAATTACTATTATGCTTTAACAGTGTTGGTTTATAGACATACAGCGTAATTTTCAGACAGCTTTTCAATTTGGGTTCTGGGTTTTAAATTTATCCATGCTTAAGTTGATTCCAAACCATTCCCAATATGTTGGCGGTGGACTAAGTTGGGCCATTTGAAATTAGCTTGAATCATTTAAATAATTTATAGCCTCTCCTAAGCCAGTGTTTAGGGACCCGGGAGATTCAAATGCGACCCTGAGTACGAGCGCATAAAATATTAAAAATTTCGCATTCGCCCCACAGAACATTGCAATTTTAAAGAAGTTCCATTATGCAGCAGTCTACTCATACCCGCATTTATTGTCTTTTCATTGCAGGTACGTACCACATTCGAACGGCGGCAGTTAAGTTTTAGGAAGAAGCGGAAGAGTCACGTGAGCAATACTTTTTCGCTGTGACTCTTGGCCACCGAACGAGCGTACGGATTTTGTTGATGCAACTTATTTGTACAAAGAAACAAATCACGTAAGCTGAAGATATGTGGTTTCCACACGAGTCCTGTACAAATAAACTGCTGCATGCAGCATTGGTGCTGCATGTTCAACTTACTTACTTCAGTCGTTTTTTGTTCTTATGCGTTTTTTTTTTTTTTGTTTTGTATTTATTTGCACTGCAAAAATTGCAGAATTTTAGAGAAAAAGTAAAAACTATACAAAGTTGATGGTCTAAGTCAGAGTGGGGGCAAGAAAAATCAAAACTTTTGTGTTGAAAGAACTCTTAAAGTACCAACACACTCACACACACAGACAAATCTATACAAACATGCAAGCACACACACACAAGCACACATCCATACACAACACAAGTGCAGCAAACTTGTTCGCATTCAGGCGCACATACAAGTAGCAGGGAAACGTTTAATAAAAGTAACAAATAACTCCAGCAGTGCCATTATTTGCTACCATTGCTACCACTACAACTGCAACTACAACTGCAACTACAACTACAACTACAACTACCGCTACCGCAACCACCGCCATTTTGTTTTTTATTTTCTTATTTGCTGGCTTTCTTGCAAGTCAATGTGCGTTTTGCTTTCTACAAAATTTATTGCAAATAATCGCATTTTCCGGAACGGCCACCGCCAGCGTCAGCTACCGCTACCACCATGTTCCAATTGCTGCCTCCAACTCTGCGTTCGCCCCTGTTCCTACCGCTGGCCGTGCCGCCACCACCTGCTGGGGTAAGTTCATTTCGCTACATTTTTGTTAAACTGACGACACCACCTGCACACATCCTCATACATTGACTGTGCCTCCAATTGCAACGCGTTGCCCCCAACCCTGCCTCCGACTCTTTGTCTGACTTTGATTCTGAGTATGACTATGACTACGACTATGACTGCCCCTACCTGCTTGCTGCCCTCTTTTAATTTACCAGCAATGACCCGGATCGAAACGTTTTGTGTGCTTGCCGAGCGCAGCGAGCGGTGGAGCATTAGTGTACTCGCATACACACACACACTCACATTCGATTCGCAACGCTGTGCCAGTGTATGTGTGTGTGTTACCTTTAGTTTTGTTGAATTTGCTGTTTGTCGTTGTTTGCGTTCAACTGCAATTATATTTGCCGACCGCAGCACAAAAAAGTTGCAAGAAAGATAAACAGAAAGCGAAATTGAGCAGAAGTCAAATTAAGCATGACAAAGCGGAATGGCGCAGGGGGCGAGCCGTGAGCCGTGTCGGCGAACGTTCAGAGCGGTATCAAAAATTAAGTGCAGCAATTTTTGGGGATATTTCTACATTTCTACCCTGGCTGGCTTAATTTGCAGCAACTTAAAGTGAGCTTGTATATTCGTAAAGGAAGTAATTGAAAGGCATTGCAAGTGGTAGATTTATATTGAATTATTTATTAGATTACATAGATGGATGGAGGACGGAAGTAGTGCCTCTTTCAGGCACAGCTGCGTCGGCGGACATTTTGTGGTAAGTCCCGTTGTTCATTGCTCGTCTGCAGTTCAGTGAGGAACTGGTGACATCTGAGGCCAATGCAGCGGCTACTAACACCGATTGATGGTAAGGACTTTGTTGCTTCTATTTTACGGTTCGGCTAATCGCCAAAGGATATCGCTGTCCTAATAACTTTTTCGAGTTATTTCGCCATTTTGACGCGTTGACAGCTCTTAACAGAAGAGGAAAATAATTTGTATATGACTTTGTCAAAGGAATGGTGGCTAAGACGAGGCATTGAAAACTCCACAGTTATAAATTTCCTAGTGTCAAACACTATTTAGATGTATTTATTTCTGGTTTGAATAAAGATTATAATAGAACACTAAAAAAAGATAACTTTATAATTGAAAAAATAACTTTAGAATAACTTGCGTCGCGCCACGCCCGGATCGTCAGTCCAAATATCCCGCAACTCACTAACACACTGCGCTATCGCCAGCCATCTCTCCCTAACTTACCGATGACCAGGGATGTTACATATCATCATTGGAGAGGGGATAGAGTTACCAGATGACACTAGTCATATTGTAGCGACATGTATTGAGTTACTGCCTTCAACCAGACAATGGAACTTCTAAAGCTAAAACGAGAACTCAGTAAAACATCTACGCTAGGGAAAGGGCCACAATTTTAAAAACATATATTAGAAGTGGGTTAGGCCATATAAGGAGGTATCTAACATCTCAGGCATTGATGGTCATTGTGCTATAACAAATAATATTACTCAAGTCTACTATCTTCGTACCACAATCTAACACCATAAGGATTGATTTTAAAGAAACAAATCATTGCAAACCATGAAATTTTCTAAGCAACTTGGAAGGTTAGAACGATCCACAAATATTTCAGTACATCATGGATGAATGAGTGGAATATAAAAGTAATATAACTACAGAAAATAAGATTTTGCAATCAAAGTCAAATCAGAAGCATCTTCGAAAGCTCTTATATAAAGGTATTGGTTTTTTATTGACATCACCTGCATACTCCCTTTTGGAATCCCCCTATGATAGCAATTGTTATATGAGCTTACAAATAAAATTCCAGAACTCCTGGTTGCCAATGGATATTAGCACAACCGAGAAGACTATCAACAGAGGATGACTTTTGTCGTACACTAGAAAGCTATGCAGCAATTGAAGCTAAAGCTGATATTTACTGTCTTGAGAGACTACAACGCTTGAACTGAAGCGGATAAATGCCTACGGCATACTAGTAGGACAGCATTGGCATAGCCTATAAAATGAGGTTTGTCATCTGAAATCATCTACTGCATATTTATTAAGCACAGAATAAGGGTGAGTGAGAATGGCCACTCTAAGGTAATTAGGATACCTTTAACATATACATTTAACATATGAATTGAATTCTTAAGTATATCATTTAGACTAGGGATAGCATAATAATAGCATAAGCGAAAAACCAGAAACACCAACGGATAAGTCGGTATGTTTAGGAACCATTATCCTTTTTACCATACAAATTATTAACTAGTCATCTTCACGCTCAAGTACCACGGGAATTAAACGGTAGCCAGGGTTAATGCAATCACCTCCCAAGTTAAGAAAAGCTCACAGAATTATTTCGGATAACATTGGATTTAGTTCTTTACTATAAAGTAATTGGATATTCTTATTCAATTTTTGGTTTAATGAGGCAGTTCAAAAATGTTTCCAATATGAATTGGAAAGTTTACTAGGCCTAGATTGAGAGTAAACTCAACATTGGCCTCACTCCAAGTAAAATAAATGAAAATATACTCAGTTGAATCGGCAACCTTCCTATCTAAGGGAGAATGTAGGCGAGGAAGGCATATTATATGACTGCAATAAACCAAGGTTATTATTAAACCTACTCCTATCCACATTCATATCAAGAAGTCAGCAGCAATTCTCACTATCAGTTTGCATCTGATATGTCTGCTAAGAAGGAGCATGCTATGTATATATAGTTGAAATATCTATGTATATATAGTTGAAAATCTTATTAATGTGTATTTTTACTCACTTCATATTAACTCTAGTCTGTAAGGATTTCTGTTATCCATAGACTCAATAAAGATCAATAATAAAAAAATAATATAGAAATATGGTATTAAGGGTGCCAGCATAAATGTATACCCGGATTTAAAAGCATCTAAACATGATATAGAAAGAACGAAAGAGCTATGAATATCATTTGCATGAAATGAAGCATAAGACTAAACAATTAAAACACCAAATGCTGTGCCTTGAAGAGGACCAAATTAAATTCGAATATCCCTCAATGTGAGCAGCATTAATACTGAAAAGCCACTCAACAAATGTCCACAATACTCCAGTACAATTCAATTATCATACGGAATCTGGAATGAAACTTTTCGAATCATGAGGGTCATTCCATCATGTGACTCACTTGGTAAGAGTAGTATTTAACTTCCTTGAATATATCCAGTCATCCTAACGGGACACTGGACTCTAGGCACACACGGGTGTAGGCTGGGGATCGCCTCTTACGACTTCTGCAGTAGTTGCATGGACGAGGAGGAGGAAGAGTCCATTGCTCACCTGTTGTGCACGAGGCGCACTTTCCTAGGCGACTACTTTCTGGACTCTTTGGGAGATATCTCAAAAAAAAAGATTAGATGCATCAACTGCTTCATGAAAAGCTCCAAAAGGCTGGGCCTTTGAAAGGGATGGGACCTGATATCTCATGCGGTATCACAAAGGGTCAAGGTTGGCCTAAGTGCGCCTTCCGGGCGGCCGCCTTACCTACCTACCTACATCCAGTCATCCTTACTTAGTTTTAATTCACATATTTCTAATAGTATTATTATTATTATTTTTATTATTATATTGGAGGATATAATTGCTTTGCGAGGTTGAGATATTTTGTACCCCAAACAAAGATTGGAAGTTATTCTGTGTGCCCTTGGAGTCTTCTACACATGGATAAGAATGAGTTTAAGCTCCAGTGATTCTATATCGCTAGCAGCCCTTGGAGGGTTTCTCAGTGTTTGTTGAAAACTTGCGTAAGTGCAGGGCATTGTGCTTGCACAGCAGAGACGTCTCTTCTTCCTATATACATCATCCTGATTATCCCCATATTCACCAGATGTAAATTCAATTGCAGTGTCCTGTATCAGTGCAGTCTTACTACAATGTTATTCTTGGAAATGTAGGTAATTGCTTTGAAGAGTTTTAGGGAGTATGAACCTAGAATCCTTAATCTAACTCCCAATTCACTGATATGCCTAAGATTAACTTCAACTATTAAGTTGGTAAATCCTTTGGAGAGTTTTAGAGAGTATGAACCTGGAATCTTTAATCTAACTCCTAATTCAGTGATATGCCTAAGTTTGACTTCAACCATTAAGTTGGCAAATGCTTTGGAGAGTTTAAGGGAGTATGAACCTAGAATCCTTAATCTAACTACCAATTCTCTGATAAGCCTAAGTTTAACTTCCACAAGTTAACATTAAAGTAGAACCCTTCCACACTCCCAGGCTAAATGCTTATTCCAGTTATTCCAAATGTTCCCCAAACGAGGAAGAATGCAATCTTGCAGATTTGCTACTCGTGCTACTCTCTGGTACGGACGCACGTCCGAAATCTGGTTTCTGTCTGACCGCAACTGCTTCGTTTAAAATTCGTGGGTAGTTTAAAAAATGGCAAATTACTGAAACAGGAAAACAAGGCAAAAAACATCAGTCTGCTTTGGCAGCGGTCAAAAGTTGTGCTCTCTCAAAGAGCACTCAAAATGTTTTCAAAACATGGCGACCGACATTGTTTAACATGATTGACACATGGCCGCACGTGCATATTTCACTCTGTGCGAGTGTGAGTGTGTGTATGTGTGTGTGATATGGCGAGGGAGTGCAAGCGGATAGAGCTGTGGGTGTGTGAATATTTGAGTGGTTTTTTTATGTTGCTAATATTTTGAGGCAAAAGCTGGAAAACCCAAACCCCCAAAACACGCCAAACAAAAACCAAAAAAATATTAGAAAAAAACTCAAAAAACTTAAAATGAAAATTTGAGCGTCGTGCAGTTTTTTGTGCGCTTCATAATTTACAGTTTAGCTTTTTGACTTGGTTTTTGGCGCTTCAAACAGCAGCAACAACATGACTCGCCAACGTTGCGCAACAAGGAGCAAGCAGCAACAGCGGAGTCGGGTTTGTACGCAAAATTTTGTCCGCTTGATGCAAAAAATCAAAAACAAAAATTTATAAAAATGTTGGAAAAAAATTGGTGCCATTTTCTGTTTGTTCACCACTAACTCGGGGGCTGATTTTAACAGTTTTGGTTTGCTCTCCCAGCCTGACGAGTTCGTTGGGCTGGTCTCGCTGGTTCGTTGCCTGCCGCTTTGATATGTTTTTGTTATGCGTCCCACCGCCAACGACACTGGCAGGACTTGGTTATGGTAATCGAATTTCAAATTATTGCCGCGGGCAGTACACTCCTCACTCGCTTGCCACTGTGATGAATATATGGAAGCATGCTCCCAAGCTTTCCGCGTTGTTGTTGCTGGTGCTGGTGTTGGTGCTCTCCGCTGAATTGGGTATATTCTTCAAAATGTTGGCGAATGTTTTGTCGCACAATAATTTAATTGTTGGCTTAGAGTCGAATATTTTGTGGTGTTTTCCCTTTTTTACTCCTCGATTTTTCTTTCCTTTTTAATTTTGATGTGTATTTTTGTGGGGAATTCTGTGTTTGATGGAAATTAAATTAACAGGCTTGAATATTTTAAAAAGCGAATGTGTCGCATATTTAAAATAGTGTAAATAACAATCAGTTGGGCTTTTTGTGTCGTTTTGAATTAGCATCGATAATTGGAGTGATCAAAACGGCCCTGAACTGATGAAAGTTCCAAAATATGCAGTAAATATCCTGAACGGATATTATATCAGAATTTACCGATGCTTCCGAAGATACTTAGTATGCCGGTAAAGTACTTTAATAGAAGGTTTTATTAGGATCCCGTACATTTTCTTTATCACAAAAGGAACAAAACGTGGAAGCAAGGACATGGTTTCATGGCAAGGAAACTTTCATATGCATTATGGTCGAAGAGAAAGAGTGAAATGATCACTTAAGAAATTAACACAAAAGAGGGGAAATAATTAAGTAAATCAATAAAAGAGTGTAGCAATAAAATAAGAGAATACATATGAAAAAATAATAAACATAAGAAGATGAGCAATAGACAAGGAAGAATTCAATAGGAAGAACAATTTTGTAAAATCAAAATGGGAACTGAGACAAAGGAAGAATCAAAACTTGTAAGAAGAACTATACCGTTAAACATAATTGTAAAACAGAGGCTGAAGAACCGTTCAGAGATCTTCTTATAAATATGAGACAACATCTTCGAGAAGAAACTCATTTTGTGAAAAACGGATTGCTCTAGTCACGGGAGTATTAAGAGCAACTATGAATGAATTACGGAACAGCAAATGGTGTAAGAGATTTCTTATATAATATCCCAGCATTAGATATGTAACTTCAAGTAAATCTACGACAGCGTCATTTATTTTAGAGATAATGTGGAGATCACGATGACAGACAGGAGAGTACTGATCTCATATCAGCCTGACTTGAAAGGAAAACACCGGAGCTGAACCGAGATAAACCCAAATAGACAAAGATTTCACACTTATTTAATGTCAAGTAAATATTTTCGTCAACTTTTATGAATCAAAAATTTCATTTTATAAAATGGCTCATATGCATATGTTGGTTTGGAAGTATGATGAGATATAAAGGTGATTGGACCACCTTAAGAATTGATTCAGAGTTAAATAGAAATTTCTATTATCATCATCAATAAGATACGTAAATAGATCGGCAGCCACATATTAAAGAAATATGAGTATATCTCCCTCACAGTTATACTAGGGGTAATTATTGTTCGGAAAAGTGGTTCCGATTTTCTGGATATTCCACAAGAAAACTTGGGTTAGGTTAGTATATGTCAGCTTGGAGTATCAATATCACAAAGGCAGGGGTCCACTGAAGCAGCATTGGTTGTTGTTGTTGTTGCTAATATATAAATCTATTAGATATATCTTTCTTTTGATACTGTTGTCCGGGGAGAACAAAGGATGGTTTCCACCACCTATACCTGAAACTTTTACATAAGCCTTTTGTTAGAACTGTACTTAGGAAAATAGTAGAAACCTTTACAAATATATATTGAATCGATAGTATATATTTGCAGTATAAACTGAATGCCACAACCTCATAATTCACAAGATTCTACTAGTGATATTTATGTGTAGATAAGGATCTCTTCAAAGCTTGCTGATATTGAAAAACGGAATTTGATTAACTTCTGGAGATTACTGCTAATTCAAACAGAGCAGCAATCGCCTTAAATCCCTATATATCGAAAATTTTGAACCAAGCTTAGGAGAAATTTTCATTTGATAACTGAGATTCAAAACACTCAACAAACAAACCAAACTCAAGTAGAATAAACATCATTAACTTAAACGAGAATAGTAGAGATAAGTTAGGACAATTCCAGGATGAACTTAAATCAGTTACTAATAACGGGAACCGAACTACTTTCATATACATCAGAGTAATTTAAAGCATAACAAGCTGAATGGAAAGTTCCCGTGTACGTTCCCCACACACTAACAACACTCGAAACAGGACACTAAGGCAAAAAACGATGACAATGTATAATAAAAATAAATGGTTTGATCCAAATGAAATATTTATGACTTCACAGCGTTCGGAGGGAGCGAGCCTTGAAATCAGAGCCAATGGCAATATAACGATGCAATCAATCCAGATAATTACAGGCGCAGGTGGCATATGCCCACAGCTACAAATGAAAGCGCTAGAAAGATAGTTTTGATAAATGAAAGTAAAATGCAAAAACGAGAAAGTGGACAGGCTGAAAATCAATGAAGGTAACAAAGAAACAAAAAAGGACCACTGGTGCGGCCAGGCAGGTGACTTGGCGATAGCATATTGCAGAGGACGGAACTTTTTCCTACGTATTGAAATACGTTTGAGAGTGAGGTGTGGAAAATTACTCGGGGTAAATAGTTAAAGTAGAACAGTAAGAAATAATTGCTTAATAATACAAAGAAAACTAAGTAAGCTAATTGTCCAGATTGCAGGGTCAATTTGTATGACCGTGTGTTAAAAGTTTGGTTTGACTTTGAATTAATTTTTCACATATATTTCGAGAATTTCCTTACAAAAATTTAATTTATAAGACCGAAAGAGATAGTGTCGTTGAAGATTTATAGATAGTTATATGAAAACAGTAGCGCGTTTGTCTTACTATGAACTTAATGGACTATTCAAGTTCTTTTTGAATAATATAATAAAGAGATATTTAATGTCAGAGAACCTTCCTAGCTATGCTAAAATATGCACTACAATAAATACTTTTGTTTAACTTCTGCGCAACTATTGTGTGAGTTGAAGTTATTTGTAGTTAGACGGAATAAAATTCATTGGAATGTTGTAGTAACCTGTCCCTCATCATCATGACTCCGATGTTACTAAGGAATTCTCCCACTATTATTGAAGATGTTAATAATAGGTTTATTGCTCGTAGTCCAACTCGTAAATATGTATCAAAACATGAAGTTATCAATGTTATAACTGAAATTGATATGGAATACTTCGATTGGATCGTGAAAACAAGGATTTATTCACTACTGACGAACCGATTTTCTGATCTTCAGGTTGGTTTTTAAGTCGAAAATCCACAACTACCAACCTTTGATTTCTGAAAATATTAAAACCTTAGTATAAGCTTTCGAAAGGCTTCAATGAACATCTCCTAAGTTTCTGTCCATCGATCCCCAGAGCAGACTTAAAATACTTGGAACTCCCTGATTTGAGGGGAGTAGAAGAGATGTGAATCTTGGGAATGGGTAAAATCTTCCACTTATTAGGCTAGCTCAAAACGCATGCCTATTCAATGATGTCTACTCCCGCTAGTTCTAAATGAATACTCATCTGGTATCGCTAAGAACCTAACAGGTATATGGGTGGCCTATGATCAACTAGTCTAACTTAACCTTCTGAATCCTTCTTATAAGGGTGGTTAGGGTTAGGGTAGCTTGTGAAGGCGTGTGCGGATATGAAGTACTTCCACTCGGAGACATATATGTCCACTGTGACTGCCTTCAAAGATGCAAAGAGGAGGCATACTCGTCCTTACCCTCGATTTCCGTAAACATTGGAAGTACCATCCCTATTAAACCATTTGGTTTTCCAGATGAAAGTGAGAAGTTCCGATAAATCCATCTTGTGAAGAAGCGCGACCCCAAACGTTGAAGTCGTTTCGACTGTAGTCGTGGACATTGACATAAAAAGTGATGAATCCACTATATCTCTTCTTCATCATGGCAACTCCTGCATAGCCCGCTCGACGGCATACGCCAATGTTGAAGCATTGGTGCGATAGGACAATGCCCGGTAATGAACCCCGTAAGCACCCTAACTGCAGGTTTGTTGGGCTCTAAGAGAACCGCGTTGGGCTCTAAGAGAATGCGTTCTCTTCATGTCTAACCTAGGCCATAAGGCCCTTGAAACTTCACAGTTATCACGATTAGTCCTTAAGTTATTTGTCACTGCAATAGTGAATTCATCTATGTTCCTAACAGTTCACATATCGGGATTTGTATTGATGTATCTGCTTCGTTAATGACCATTTCTGAGCCCCTTCTGGCCATCTCGTCCGCTAATTCATTCCCTTCTATATTGCTATGTCCGGGAACCCAGCAAAGTGAGACCTTGTTGGGTCCAATGTTCAGTAATGAGGTACGACATGTCATTACCAACTTCGATTTAACTGTCTATTGCCTTAAGCTTCGCTATCGACTATCCACAAAGATAGTGATATTCGAGGGTCGAATTATACTCCTTTGTATCAGTCTGGCCGCTTTCTCAATTGCATAGACTTCGGCCTGAAAGACGCTGCATGCGTCAGGAAGCAGATATGACTGTCTTGCCTGCAAGCCTTCCGAGAAGACACCCACCCACATTCCACTCTCCATCTTTGAGCCGTCAGTGTAGATGGTAATGTCGGAATTACGCGTCACAGACCCTGACTCCCATTCTTCCCTGGTTGGATAGAGAGTTGGAATTCTAGCTGTATAGTCAATAGTAGAAGTCATGTAGTCTATAGTCGCTTCTAAATCGGCCGTAACTAACCTTTAACCCTTCCGTCTTATTTCGCTCAAAATTGTACAGTGTCCATAAATGAATAACCTGGTACGGGAGATGGTTGAGATTTCTGGGCACTTGAAGACCCATGCAGCTACATCAATATCTACAAAGGATTTGCTAAGATTCAAAAGAAGGAAACTGCACTTTCTAAATGAGCTTCATAGTTTCCGAAGCTCATTTAGCTTGGCGGCACAACCCTGCATGAACACTAGTGGTAAGAGGTGAAATAATATGTTTAAGCCTTCTTGCGGCGCGCTGCTGACAGCCCCTGAGATTCCTAGGCTAGCAAGCCTTTGTACTTTTCCAATACAGTTTTGATTACATTTCCTTTTCAACGCATTCCACCAGACGATGGACCCGTAGGTTAAAATTGGTCTAATGATTGTGGTGTACATCTCATACACGATGTACGGTGACAGTACCCATTTTTTCCCGAAGATCCTTTTACAGGCAAACCCTTCTTTCTTCTCTCCTCAATATTCTTTCTCCAATTTAACTTGGAGTCCAGAATGGTACCTAAGTATCTCGCTCCTGAAGAGAGATTCCACGCTACCCTACCTAACTTTGGCAAAGGGAACTCACAGATTTTTATTTTCCTGGTGAACAAAACTAGCTTCGTCTTAGTAGGGTTAACTCCTAAGCCGTTACGCTCAGCCCATCCGGAAATCTCGCCCAGTGCTGATTCCATGAGTTCGCTAATCGTTGCCAAGAACTTGCCCGGGATTAGTATGGTAATGTCATCAGCGTAGGCTACAACCTTTGTTCCGTTTGCTTTGAAGGCTCCTAAAATATCATTTACTACTAGAAGCCATAGCAGAGGTGATAGCACTCCACCCTGCGGCGTACCCCTTGTAGTCCTCCTACTTATCGAGGCCGTTCCCATAGTGGCATTAATGACCCTGCTTACTAGCATTATGTTAATCCATGTCACTTTGAATTCCTTCGCCTCTGTGTTTACATTGCTGAAGGACCCCTCAATGCCCAGAAAACCTACCAACGTGTATTCCTTATAATTCATTGACCTCCCAATGATACCAACCACTTCTTATGAGGATAGATTCTAATAAATTTATTAAAAGTCTCTTGAAGAACTGCGGAAAATTGGCCGATAAATAAATATCAAGCTTATGGAGTACTGAAGTGAATAACATTTCGGGAATACTAGTGAGTTCTACTATTTCTTATCCTGGGTCTTCCCAACAGCCAAGTAGATAAAAACCTAAACGATTGAGTAATTCTTTTGGTGACCTAATTCGACTTGGCTGCAATTTCCACGACTACGACTGCTCTTTAGTTGCACTCCCTTCAGTAAATTGATGTGAATTATTCCGAACAATTGCAGCATAATTCTTTATTCGAACAAATTAGTGCATTTATGCTTAAACGAATTTAATCATACTACCACCCCTTGGAAGCTATCAGAAAGCACGGAGAAGCAGCAGTAGAATACGCTGATTGATCACTAATTTGTTAGCTTCCTTTTGCTACAAATTACTCCGCGCTGTGTGCACGCGATTTGCAGCAAGTACACAATTTCTTTGAAAATGGCAAGTGTGCAGCAGCAGGAGCAGGAGCCGGATCCGGGGCAGGATTCATGTTACACACTCGCTCTGTGAGTGCTTCTACACAATTACGTGAAGTTGTTTGCTTGCGCTGCGCGTGCTGCAATTGGAAATTTTATTGTTTGCTTACTTTTCTGCTTAATTCTCATTCGATTGCGAGTTCAGTTCAGTTTTCAGTTTTAGATGTGTTTGCAGTTAATTGACTTATCGCTGAATTTCTGTGTGCTCCGTATTACGTAATGCAGCTGGGTTACAACCTACGCTGGATTATATTCTAATCAATATATATAGATACTTATTATCTAGCAAATACTAAAGGAATTAATGGTGATTATTGCTGTCCTTGGCATCAAGCGGTAGAGCAGCAGCGGTGATTTCCAAAGGGGCCTAATCCTGAGTTTAAAAACAATTCTCATATTACAAAGCAGAACAAAAAAGCAAACTGCTCACATGTCCTCGAAGGACCCAATGCCATTTTCGATAATCATTGGCATCATAGCCAAGTAACAAATAAGAAATATTTACTTCTGATGTAAGCGGTATAAAAATGTCAGATTCTCAAGCCAGGAATTGAATTCTGAATCTTACAAAATTGGTATTTACAGGCCACGGTTCTGTAACCCTAACTTCTGAGGTATCTGTTCCACAAGGTTTCAGCCGGAAACAATTTTTAACATGATTCTTTTTTATAATGATTCTGGAAATTCTATTTGTCCAATTGAAAAGCCTTCTTTAAAATTCATAAGTTTAGAACCTTTGTAGCCCATTACAAAGAACAATTAAGGATATTCAAGGAGTTCATATACAACACCAGAAGTGGTATTCCAAACCGTATCCCACTCCACTTCTTGGGTTAATACATCATGTGAGATATCTCCACCACTATAAATTCCGATAGGTGAATAATTTTTATTTGTTCACCTTCCAAACAGATGCTTTGAAAATAATTTGACAGCTAAAACTAAATCAATAACACCAAAGCCTTAAAATATTGTCTTTGATAAATCCAAAATTCCTTGGTACTATTTAAAAATAATTCCATGGGAAGTATTAAACTCGAAGAATGGGCAATGATGAAGTGTTCCACCATTGAACAAAACTGCATACAACTGTTTCAATCAATGTTGGCGTCACGATCAAGGACCAAAAAAATTAGCATCATGATTAAAATATGCGATTGTTTTGTCCAAGAACTGCTTTCCCAAAAAGGCACTATAATTTATTCAATTTCTGTAATTAATAACTTTTTAAATGCATTAATATAACATATTTTTTTAATGATCAATTCAATATTATTCAACCTTAGATCTTATTTTAATTCAGACAAGAGCTGAAGGCCCTGGCAGCTAGTGCTCCCCTTACAATGTAAAATAATAATTAAGTTATTGTTTTTCAAGTAATAATAATAATAATAATAATAATAATTCAGCCAAAATTTTATTTTCAAATAAAACTTTAAGAAAATACTCAAGAAGCTTCTTGCCATCAAACACTCCTACAGACAAATCCCTCTTACATTTCTTTAGCCAAGTTCAGTTGGCCTCTAAACACATTTAATTCATTCAAGCAAAAACGCAACTGTTTAAACGTGTGTTAACGTTCTTTGGTTGGTGAGTACGACTGCACTGAACAAACTCACCACTTACAACTCTTCTCACATGTCCAACTCTTCTCTCCTCGCAACTCTTGCGTAAAACTGGGAACATATTAACTTTCAGTGCGTTTGTGAATAATGGGAACAGTTCTTCTTTGAGGTAAATGCGAGCCAGTCAAAGAATCAGCCGCATCACCTTGTGTCGTGTGGATCTCAGTGAGAGTGCTGACTCACAAAATTCAGACTGACTGGAAATGCCGCCGAAACCGGTTTTTACGTGACCGTCTCGTTTGCTTTACATACGAAAGATAGGCTTCTTTGTGGTCTTTTAACTCACACGAGAGTATTCTAATTTTTTGTTAGCTTTTTTGTATGCTTCTGAAGCAAAAACAAAATAAACTGAAAGACTGTGTCCGACATATGCGAAGCTGCAAATACCCTACGCTATGGTGACCAGATTTAGCTCAAATGGAATTAGTACGCAATATCTCGAAGTAGCAGCAACTACTCTGCTAAAATTTAATTGAAATTATAAAAACTAAAAAAAGCTCTCTTTTTATATTTAAACTAAAGATGCTTTACTATAAATAAAACTATTGTGTTAAATTAATAATAATATTTATTTTAAACCACTCAGTAGGATTATGTTTTTATTTAAAAACCGACGAGTCATTAATTGAATATAAATTGTCATTATTAGTAAATTAATATTAGTGTATAATATTTTAAGCTATTACGAACGGAATGATATCTATATCTTGAAACAATAATTATATGGCCAAACAATAGCTTCAAATCAACTTCTTATAAAATTGTGCAATCGAGAAAAATTGTATACAATTCTCTTGTATACACGATCGATTCAGTGTATAGATTCAGTAATTTGGATTGAATTGAAAAATTATTGAATTATTTTATTTATTTATTTAAAAAAGTTTATACACAAATAAATTTAATGATAAACTTATTGACTAGACAACTAAAATCTGAGGTCTTCAGCCTAACTATTGGCTAAACTACTAACAAAAGTATCTACTTATTGGATATTTAAATGTCAAAGTGAATCTGACAAAGGTGGAGCAGTGAAGTCACGTCTTTTATGTCTTCTGTAGATATATTTTGCATTGAATTTGGTAAAATTATTTGTTTTAAAAAAATGTATGTGTTTTTGAATCACATACGGGATTATTGTTAGTGTGTGGTAATTGCAAATTGGGCAGGCTGGCGGTTATGTTCCTTCGAATAAATATGAATGTGTGATCATTGTATGGCCAAGGCCCTTATGTATTTTCTAAGTTCAATTTGGATATGTTGTTTTGGTATCTGGATGCATTCCCGTCTAGGTTAAATAGTTTGAAAATGTGCAATTTATTCAATTAATTTTGCTCTTGTGCATATTTTTGTTACTAATTTCATGGGAAAACTAAATTTGGCCAGCCTTAATTTATAATCATTTGTTAATTTAGAATTTAATGTTTAATACATATTTAATTTTTATATGAAACTACCGAAAATTGACATTCTTCACTCTTTGTTACAAATACTGCGAACAGTCTAATTATACTATATATTCTGAGTGGGTGCGTGTAGGGTATAAAGAGAGATAATTAAAAGAGATAGAGAGGGAAGCGTGACAAAAATAAACAAAAAGCATATGCTTAAAAGCCGGTCTCGCGGAGATCGACCACTTGCAATAGTTCTTTTTTCATTTGGTATGCTAAAATAGGCCCGTTGGAAATTTTGCGAGCACTGAATGTGTCTACGGTGTTTCTTATTATTCAGATCAGTGGAGACTGATTTTGCTATAGACTGGATGGAAATGTTAAGAATACGTGCCTGAAACTGTAACATTGCACAGCTGAAACAAGCTGGAACAAAGATACTCCTCCAGATCAATCTTCTGTATATGAAGAATGATAAAACAGTAGAGCACCCCTTGGTCTAGCTAGCATTCTACCATGGACGTCCTCATGCATCTGGGATATTTTTATGTTTTTCATGTAATATTTTATAGGTAAAGGGAAAATATGACATATATTAAATTCCACTATGATGCAAATTCTAATTTTAAGTAGATAGTAAAAAAAACCTTGTTTGTTTAAATGTTTTACATTATACGAAATCGCTGGAAGCGAGGAAGAATCAGTTTTCAGAAAAGACGTATTCATAAAAATATTTGACTGTTGAGTTAAAAAGAGGTGGAAGTAAAGTCCTTTTACATGCCATTTAACATTTGGAAGCAGAAAATCATATAATTATACTTTTTTTTCAACGTTATGACGACATTCTGATTTTAGTTCCATCTCCGTATCTGGTCTCGATGTATATAATTCCCTTCTCTGGCCGAAAGCTTACCATTCGAAGAAGCCAACTTACTTGCTCTGTATTTTATAAATTAACAATTCACATATTGAAGACTTGCAATTGATTTCTTATGCAGTTGTTGTCTTCCGATTATATCACAACTGTTTTTTTTAAATGTTGACTCGTTGCACACACACAAACATTCGCTATATGATCTGCTCTTGCACATCAGTGTACCTGGTTTTACCCAGTCCTACAGGGTTTGCGTCTTTTGCATTAAGCCATTGCTCAGCTAACACAAAGGCTATCATGTACGATCTAACAGGAGTGTGCCTACGTATTTTAGGTGCAGCTTATAATGCATACTCGAGATTTCATGTTCAGCCAGTGGAATGCGAAATTCATAAGGCATGACATGAACTTTTGGTGGCAAAAATGTTGTACTAAATAAGAGCAGTCGTAGGAAACCAAACGAATTCCGACAGGGATATGGCACACACCACTACATACTTACTCGTAGCATAGATATGTCAAGTATCCATATACTTACCCTTGCGTACATGCTTCATTCTTCCACAGCTTTTTCATTTTGTGCTCTGTGAAATATAAAGAAACGGGGACTGATCGCCTTTGTAATATTTCTTAAAATTACACACAAGCATAAAAATATGTTCTTTGTACAAATCACTCTCTATTCTGAAGTAACCCCTTTTTCTGTCCTTGGGAAATTCTTATAAGATTAGGGCGTTCACCACTTCAAGAAGCTAGCACCAAAACTCCTCCCTTTTGACTGCCTGACTACGCTTTACAGTTATTTCCTCCCTATTCTCGCTGCTAATTTTCTATTTTCCTGTTTCTGTGCCGCACTTCCCCGTTTACATTTCTAATCCGTAAGAAATTTGCATTGTCTGCCACCAATCCCCTTTATTAAGAGCGAACGCAGCGCTCTGGTCTAAATCGACGCACGCACACATGCCCGCACCCAGTCACACGCACACACCTCGAAGCCTTGAGCTTATTTGACGGCAGGCAACTTTTTAAATTCAATCCAATAAAACAACAACAACAAAAAAAGAATATACTGTAAAAAAACCAATAAAACTGAAATGAAAGCTATAAAAGAAGAAAAGAAAAACAAGCGATACAAGAAACTCGTTTTAGTGGTCAAATGGTCGCCTCTACTTCTCCAAAAACTCATTGTCTCAACCTTAATGCTGCGCGTGTGTGTGTGTGCATGTGTGTGTCGGCGATACCGGCTCAGACGCGATTTATGTGCTGCGCTGGGCTCCGCGGTTGCGCAGCATCAGTTCCATACTTTTGGTTTTGCCTGGAACCGGTTCGTCGGTGAGTTGACTAGTACGAGGCATACACAGCGACTTAGTGGCACTCCCAAGTATAACAGCGACCGGCGAGAATTGTTTTTTCCTCTTCCTTTTTACTGCAGTTAAGACAGATTTTTGCATTTACGTACATACTCGTACACTCGGCCATAAAAATATCCACGGCAAGAGAATCTGTGAAAGTGATCACGTATTATCAATCGCAACGAGCTCCGATCTGAGGTGGTTTTGTGTAAATTGCCATTTATGGATGCCTAAAGACCTTATACGAATATGCCGGCAATTAAGTGGAAAGTCGATTAACTCACAGCCTTGCTTCAATAGAGAAATGATCTAATCGTGGTGCAATAACCATGCTATTTAAAACAATTCAATATATCGAAACATGTCTTAAGCCATTTTGATAATATAGTCCACGATACACTAACCTGATTATACTTTTGCCAATATATTCAAAAAGTAAGGGTAAATGATATATGTAATATATAATGACAATAGCGTCCAAGTTATTATTGTAATTGTTTCTATAATAATCTGGCTTATAATCACACTACTCGTACAGTGCGTCCAATCCCACAGGGAAGATGTATTTTTGGCTGAACGAATAGTAACAATTTATCTCTGTCCCTCTTCAATATCCTTGCTGGAATAACAATAACACTATTGCATAGAACACATCTGAATTAAGATATCTCAATTGTTCCGCTAAAAACTGACCGATCAAAATTCCTGGCTTTTTTATGCATATATCGATGGGAAAAATATAACAAACCCACAATCTAGGAACTGCCCACCAAAGCAAAACAAACAATTCATGAATCAAATTAACATTATAAGCCAAAACCTTCGACTAAAAAAGAAAATCATAATAGAATCATATATAATATATGATAGAACAATAATATGATAGAATAGAACTTTCTCACATACTTTTCCGGAAATTTGGAGCTAAGTGAACCCATCTCTTTTGGAGGATCATTGGATATATAAATAGATCACTAGGTGTATTGATAAGTAAAATATACTCCATTTTCATTTTAGTGATTCGTAAGTCCATTGGAAACTTGAAATGACAAACCCGAGAGAGTGGTCAGACTCATAAGAATCATTATTTTGGAATTGGATCTTCTATTTCTATATATTTTCAACTAAAACTTTTGGTAATGAGAAAATTTCACTTCTATTTCCGTTAATTTTCAACTTGTTTTAGTTAATTACTTTTGTATTTATTGATTTTTCTTTATATCTATAAATATTTTTATTATTATTTTTGTTTATATTTATATATAATTTTGTTATTATTCTGTTTCTGTGTTTCTCTTCTTTATCTTTATCCTTTTTCATGTTTACTATTGTTTGACAACTATTGTGTTATTCATTTCACATCCTTCAAAACTTTCTGTCTTTCCTGATATACATCTTAAATATAATTAATGTGGGTATTTTAATGATTGATGTATTATTTTGATCTAAGTCTGATTTACATTATAAATACTTCCTCACTTTCTATAAATTTTGTTATTTATTATTTATATTTTTCAGTTTTTAGCTATCCTGACCTTCGCTTTTCACTTCTTAATATCCAATGTTCTATTTGCGTACTAAGTCTTTTGGTTCCATTCCATCTCCAACTCGTTAATAACTCCTGGGAGTATGGAGACTCAATTTTGCCCTTTTTCTGTGAAGGAATACAGTTTCATACTTATATACATACATATGTATATCACTGATACCTTGTTTGTAACTGACTCGCCGATTTTGTTTTTACAATTATTACAAGACCCACGATTTTTTGAAATACAAATAATATAATAATACCAGAATGAAGAGGAGTCTATAACAATGCTAGAGTCGTATTTCTTTTCAGAAGGAGCGCGAATTGACTGTTCTTCCAAATACTCCAGAAAAATTAATATTAAAAATAAAAATATTTAGTCACAAAAGGTGCCATTTTCTGCCAACTATAAAATCAAGAATTTCATGAATTCGTATTCCACAGAATCGAAATGTTTCATTACTTCTCACATGTAGTTTTAAGGGCCATGCTCGTGTCCTTCAGTTCCCTATAGTGGGGTTTCTTGCTCTGTTTCCTGCTCTTCAGCTAGAATTGAATAAGTTTATTATTTCCGCTTAGTTGTTGGGGTCCAGACCGTATTTGCCCCACTTCAATAGACGCATTGCTATATACAATGTGTTTGTTCATTCAATTGACTGACCGCACTTCTCTTGCGTTCTGGAATTTCTGTTTGCCATCTTGATTTTCTTTTCTTTTTTCCATAAACACGAAGAAAAGTAAAGAAAGGCGAAACAAAGGAAGTTGCTGGCAAGCGATTGTGAAAAACCGCCCCCGCATTGTTTTTTCTCTAATATAACATTTATTTTTAAACAAAGAAAACAACAAACAAATGAAAAGTAATGAAAATTTTCAAATTGGAATTGCAAAGAGAACAAGCGGCAATAAAGAGAAATAAATTCATATTTGAAAACAGAGCCAAATTAATTTAAGAGCATAACAAACAAATTCGTTTTTCTTTACTCCTTTTCAAAAAACATATGAACATTTTTTAAGAGTGTGTCTTCTTAGGCAGCGCGCGCAAAAGTGCCACTACATATGTGTGTGGGAGAGTGTGAGAGAGAGAAGGTCTGCCTTCATTTGGATGTGTGTGGATTTAAAAGTTTAAACAGCTGTCATGCTATACGCTCCGTTATTACCAAATATTATTTAGACTATTGCTAACTAATTGTATAAGCTGACCAAGGTTTGAGGATGTGTGAAACACACACTATGCCAGAGTTCGCTCTCCCACTCAATAAGCCCACTTAATACTCACTGTATTCGTATACGCGGCCGTATGCTAAATAAACATGTGTTTTCTTACCAGCAATCACGGCCATACCAATAGCAATTCCTTTATTTTTAGCCGCAAATAATTCTTACTACAAAAGATATGTACTCTCTACTTATATACTCATTTTTTCTCTTATAAGATTGCTCTCTCTAGAAAAAAAAATTCTCATTATTAGTACACATACCAAAGTGTTGCCAGATATTTACCGTTGAGAAAGAAATGCTGGTAAATAATTAAAATAATCAGATTGAGTTTCAGTTGATGTTTTATTCCAATATGTCTATACGACAGTATCAATGGTTCCAAGTAATAAGATAATTTTCAACAATTTGAAAATACCACTTTGTTAAAAGGGATTTCCTAATGCGAAAAATTTAAAAATGCAGCAATAACAGTTGAACAAAATCCAAATACATCGTTATCGTTATAATGCTGTTAAGGATTCATTTAAGATTTTTATTTTTACACTAACAAATTGCTGAAAAGGTTTAGAGCCTTCTCTCCTCTAAAAACATTTACCAAATAAGAGAATGTGGCAGCACGGCCGTACATATGTTTTCATACAAACTCCACTACTGCTTTAAAATTTCCTTGTGATTGCTTCGGCTTTTCTTAACGAACTCTCGCACTTGTATAATGAGAGCCATGTTTTCTTATAAGAAACTAGGAAACAGCTCACACATACTACTAGTTAATTTAGCAGATGGCATAGACTATGGTGAAATACAAGGCGGTAGTGAAGTGAAAGAGTATCATTTACAAATTTTTCATTTCTTTTATCTCGAGTTCTTTAAATTAATTTGTAGATACAAATGCTGATATCATAACTATATACCTATATAACTAAACTGGATCATGGTAACGAAAACTCAGGGCTAATCCCTATTGCCATCAAGCAATTTTCCTAGGAAAGAGCGAGAACACGCGATATTTTTACAGTTATATCGACTATAAACCTTTAGATTCAATCTAAGTTAAAATGTCCGTGTTAAGTTTTTTGAATCACTAGACAATTGCCCCACTTTTAGAGTGGATGATTTGGTATTATAAAAGACATGCGAGAAATGAAAAAGAAATTACAATGCAATTATAAAGGCCACCGAATTTCGACAGATTGGTTCGTGTTAAAATGTGATAATAAATTTGTCGCAAGTTTAGTCATTCTCTTATGTGACAACCAAAACTATTTTAGTAGTTTCTCATGACAGTTTTGAGCCATTAATCCGATTCCCTTCAATTGACTTTCCATGTACAATTTGTTATATAGAAACATATCTTAACCTGAGTTGCGTGTATAACTAGAAATTTGAAAGTTTCCACTTGAAATAATATATTGTTTTTTTATTTTATAATGATATAATATGAGGTTGATATTCCAAAAGTTTAAAAATAAAGCCAGCGGATTTTAAGTATTTTGTATTCTATGCCGCCTCACGCCTTATGAATTTCACCCTGCTTCGCACCAACAACAAGCATGATATCTGCTTATGATATCTCGTCTCGGCTCTGCTCGTGCTCAATCGCATGCAGACCGCTTTTGTGCTTGTGTTAGTTGGTTGGCTCGTTGATAACTGAGAGTGGAGTAGTATTCCGCTTGCCTTTTTTACACACGAAACAGCCCATTCAATCAGTCTAAAAACAGGCGCCGAGTACTGCACACACGGTTTGTCGTATTTGTTGCGTTCGTCTCAGTCAGCATTTTCTTAGAAACGTTATCTCGTAGATATACAAAAGTAAAAGTTAACTAGCAAAAAAGAAATATAACATAAAAGAAGCAAAATTAAAGAAAACGCGCGTGTCGGTGAACCAGAGCAAAGCATAAAATAAAATTATTAAAATATAACAACGCTTTTACTGCACAGTAATTATTTCGCTTGATTAAGATAAAATTTTAGTTTTATTGCAACTCAAGAGGAAACAAAAAAAAATAAAAAAATACCGCAGAAAATTTTAATTTCATTAAAAAAGTTTTGTTCGTGCATTTTCTTTTTGCTGCGGCTTACTGCCTACAATATAAACCAAAACCACAATTTTTGCGCGTTTGTGCACGTCAACATTTTCAATCCTTGTTAAATATTTCCAAAAAAGCCTTCCTCAATCTTGTGCTGGGCGTACTATAGTGTCTGTGTAGATTTGTTAAACAAAATCAAATCAAATACAAACAACAAAGTTCACTGCAACAAAGTAAGTCATTACATCAAAAAATATTACAAACGCCGCTGGTGTAAAATAAATAAATAATTAAAAAAACTTCCATGCTCCCCCATCCACAATTCTTAAATTCCTAAATACAGTGTTGCGGCATATGTGTGTGTAAACATTTGCTCCTTTTGTTGTTGTTTTGTCTTTGCAAGCAGCAATTCTAAAAGAAATCGTAACCAAAATATTTGTTGTTGCACACTTCCAACGTAGTCACACACACACGCTCTGTACATGCTCACACAGTAGTAACAACAACTACAAAAACAGCAAGAGCGACGACAACGACAGCGGTCTCAGCAGAAGATGAAACCGGCATTTTATGACGTCATTCGTTGCAGCAGCCAGTCGCCGTTAAGTTAAAAACACGGAAAAACAAACAAACAAAAATTTACAATAAAAAATATACAAAATTAAACAAAAATCAGCGAAATACAAGTAATTTAAATAAGTTAAAAGATATATACAAAATAGAAAAAGTTATAAATAAAGAGAGTATCTAGTATCCGCAGACACTGTGTAGTAATAATTGTAGCTTTGAATCTGCATGCATGTTAAGTGAATTTGTGTGTCGTGTCTTCTTGTTGTGCCCTGCTGCTGCTCCGGCTCCAATAAGCATGATCTGTACTTAAGCATACAACACACACACGAACACAGCGTCACATATAAGTGGCGCGTCGAGGGAAACCACAACAAGAACAAAAAGCACACTGCTAAGAAAACAGCAAACAACGAAATCGACGAGTTACTACGCTGCGGCTTTTGTTACTCTACTAGAGACCCCCCCACACCCTCCCAACCAATAAAGCAACAACAACCCAAAAAAAGGTGCTAATCTTTGAAGTTTTTAAGTTTCTAGCTACATGCATATGTACCTACACTCATAAACACGTCCATGCATACATATTCATACTCCTTGGCGAGTATTTGCGAATTTAAGTTAAAATTGGTTGTTGCCGTAGTTTTGCCATATTTTATTTTTATGTTCGAATGTGTTTTTTTCTCTTGTTTCAAGTTTTGTACCTTATTGTTTATGCGCGTGTTATTTGAGTGGCCAGACACGATTTGAGTTTGAACGATTTTTTCAACCTATTGCAAAAACCAACAGAAGTAAAAAAACCAACCCACTGTTTCGGTCTGGTCTGCCTTTCCTTTTTCTGTTTTGGTTTTTTACTTTTTTTAATTTTTGCAAAATTGCCAAAGACCATTTTGGGATCTAGTCAAATTGCCTTCAGGGCTTGCAAAAGGGATTTCTTTACCATAATTTCACTTACGAATAGTTCCGAAATCGTTTAAAACTTTTGCCAAACATATTTATGTATAAAATTTGCAAAAGAGTGAACAAAAAAAAAATGAATAATTGCAGCATTTATTTTTGAAACCTTTCCAAGGCACGGAGACATCGCACTACAGCGTCCTTTCTTCAGGAGTTTAATCGAAATATTTGTTATTGGCGATAGTAGTATTTTCCGTTGAAAGCGGATGATGACGTTTTAACGGGGCATTGAATAAGTTTCAGTTTTTTGTTAAAAATTAACAAAAAAGGTTCCCAAACAATTTTTTATTCCATTTTTTCGACTTCCAAGAAATGAGACTAATAAAATAAGATTTCAAAATTGCTCAAAATATGGTTTCCGGAGGAAACCGAAATATTTGCTACCAAAAATAAACTCTCAATTTATTAACAAATTTTTTCTTAGATTTGGAGCTCGAGGGAGTAATTAAAATTTGTCCGAAGGTCGATTATAGACTTGCAACTATTTTTGAAAATTAGCATACTATGGTTTTTTTTGTGTTTAACGTTATTCACTGTTTTTGAATAAGTTTCAAGTCAACCCATTCAACTTCCTTGTCATATTCTGTATAGTTTCATTAATTATCTAATTCCGTCAGTTTTTTTGTGTTATGTTCAGTGTCTTCAGCGATGATTAGCCCATAAATATCCAAGTTTCCAGTGGTTTTACAATTCCTCTCAACTTAGTCACATCAATTTGCGAATGTCTTAACAGATAAACGCCAAATATACTTAATAAAGGCCTTCAAACATGTTTTCTCCAATCCACGCAAAGAGAAAAATGGCTAAGAATTTTTTATTTATTATATTTAGGGCTGATTCTATTTAAAGATATCGCCAGCAGCTGTTTCCAATCTTATAACTACAACTTAAACTTAACTAGATATTTAAATATTGCCGCAAACAAATGAGAAAATGTATATTAAAATATTAAATGTTTGAATTTTGCTCTTGATATCCAAAATATAATTTCTGAAATATTTTTATTGATTTATTTTTAGCACTTACATATATGAAATTCGCTTAAGATTTTTTTTATGAGCAACTGTGGCACTTTCGCCTATTTTTACTTTATTTTCCTTTTTGGCTTAATATTATTTTTTCCATTTGGTTTTTTTTAGATAATTTCAAACGCAATCAAACCCATTCAAAAACTTTGGATTTTTTAAAAAGTTCCATTCTCCATTTTTCAATTCAATAACTTTTCACGATAAGTATTTTATGTGTTTTTATCCACTTTTCTGTGCTTTGTAAGTGCGGCACTTATAACGTCCGCTGATGTTCGCAGCTGTTTTCAATAATTAAAAATTGCAATTAATTATTTTTTCAAATGCTTTTCAGATTTCTTCCTCAGTTTTGTGGTGAATTTTTGCCAAAATTGATTTGCGCAAATAGCTGATGTACAAAATAGTTGTTGCTTGTTTTTACACTCTGCACTATTTAAATATTAAGGAATACTCAACTGCACTCAATTTCAAGTCCACTTATTTTCAGATATCTGCCTAAATTTGTTTTCTTTGCATTTGTTTTTTATAAAATAGCTTTTAAATTGGTTTCGAAATGCAGAATATGCTTAAATTTACTCAATTGTAGTCAGAAATTTTAACCAGGTGTACGTATTCCGAAAGGAAACCAACAATAGTGACCGGCTCCTAGAGAGGAAACCCGATTTTGCTGGTGTCTTATGCGAACTTCAACCGATGGTTTTATTTGTGAAGGTGACTGAGTAGCATATTCGATTAAATCATGATTTACGCACCTGAAATATGTGTAAATTTGTGCAAATGTTAGAGGAGCGTTATGTTATTGTCAGATGTGACCTTATTAGATTTATGGAGCATTAAAGTACTTCTTAAGGTCTTCCATTTTAATTGTATTGATTATATATTAATTTAAGATTATATTTGTGGCATTTTTTATTCAATTGAGGTTTTGCTAAACGAGTTCTTAAAATTTGAAGCTCAATTTTAAATGAATTATTGTTTAAAGTAGTCATGTAGACTTTTGTTCTACGTTGCATACGTTTATTTAACTTTCCTTTTTCTTGGAAACAATTTGTGCCTCCAGGCCATACACAACTTTTACTCCTGTAATTTGATATATCAATTTTTTCCTACTGAACTTCTGCTCCTCTAGGACCTTGATAAACAGCGGAGAAGTGGAACAAACACATACTTCAACTTTATTTATTTAAAGTATATCTTTTATATGTAAAAATCATTTGTAATTTTGTGGGCTTAATAATTACTTTTATCGTGTTTTTTTATTCATCTGAAGTTGTGGCTGATAGCTTTTTGTTGTCGTATATTGCTACCGATTCGCCAATCACATTTCCCAGTGCGTACTTACGACTCCGAGCTACTTCTTTTATAGTTATTCGTATACTTTAATTAAGCGACCTTGTGTATTAAAGTTACGAGTACTAAATTAAATTTAGCGAGGCTGTAGTTGAATGTTCGTTGTGCTAATATAACTCACTGTATAACAACTAACTCATGTGTCTTTTTGCAATTTCCCGTCGTTTCTTATTCAAACGTTGCATGGGCTATTGATGATTGATTTAAATACAATTTTTGAACTAAACTTATCAAAATGGGCCTGGAACAAACACAAATGTTTAATTTTCAAAATCAATTTTCATTTCTTAAGCAGATAGTGATAGTGATAGAACCGTAGATCGCATATTTAATTTAATAGAAGAAAGGATTTTCACCTTACGTGATCATTAGAATTTGAAGGACTTAACCAATGCATTTGATTACATTACTTTTATTATTGAACAAAATCTTACTCGGGCATTTTGTGTAGAAATAGACCCTTTCACCCAGCTCTGATTTTATTCCAGATATTCTGCAATTTTCTATAAATGTGCAATGACTTACTACATAAATTCAATAGATTTATTTGATTTCCTATTAGATATGCGTAGAAAAAGGAGTGCTGACAGTTGATAGGAAATATGATTACTTAAATTAGGCATTTGTATGAACAAAGTTACTGGTCTTCAGCAAATCAATTGTTCATACTTTGCAACAGACTTTTATTATTCAGACTTCTATTGGTGAGGACTAGAAATATAATTTCCGTTTTAGAACAAACTAAGTAACTTTTCGTTTTATAATTATATTATATTAAAGGATTAATAAATTGTATTATAAATGCATTCAAATTCAGAAATGGACAAATTTTATTGTTTTTATAGTTTGAAAATTCGTCCAATATTTATAAGACTAATTCTCCATGGATATATACAATAAAAGGTAAAAGATTATTTCAAAAACTGAAGGAAATCTAAAGTGGACGATCTTAGAATTCGTAGAAACACTTAAGTATTTACCCATATTTTCAAAATTCTAGTAGGCATTTATAAAGCAACTAAATGTTGAGCGTAAAGAAGTTAACTGAATTTTATTGTGAGGGTTTAAGCATAGAGTAAATAAATAAGAGTCACAATCTGAAATGTCACTCATTTTTCGACATGGAAGAGATCGGTCGGGGGTACTAACCAGAGTGGCGCTGCGATATGAAAATGAGAGCTATTGAGTAATTCGCGCTATTAGCAGCGATACAAAAAGTTTGTTGTTCGAGGATGTGACTCTTATTTCTTTACTCTATGGTTTAAGTCAATTGTCGAAATTTAGTGAGTATTTTGCTTATAGTTATCTTCAATTTTATATTTTAATTGTTTACAGCTTTAATTTCAGAAAGGAAAGCTAAAATAAATCGTAGATATTTCTGGGATGAAGGACTTTAATTACTTATATTCAGCAGTTCAAAACAAGCAGGTTTCAATCAACAATTCAGTTACTGGAATTTTTTAGATTTTATTGTTGGAATGTAGAAAAGCAAAGTTCTTAATTGACTACAGTTTCAATTGCTGATATTCAGAAATTTAAATTCCCTTTTTCATTTCCCAAACTTAGCCATTTCATTACTGAAAAAAAATTTCAATTGCTGATATTAATGAAGCTACTTGAAACAAATGGTCTTAGCCTTAACGGATTTTCCATCAGAGCTATTAACTTTGCCAAAAAAATAAAAAACAACAAAGTTATTAAGTTCAGAAACTTGGCACCACAGTTACCATAAGTTGGGGAATATTCATATTTAGCAGTTCGCTAAAATTCAGTAATTAATTTCTGAGAGTCTCCAAATCCTGCTTGCAAGTGACGCTCTCTCGCTCCACCGACAAACGTACTCGGCATTGGTATTGGAGCTAAAGTAACCACACCGAGTAGTATCGGATCAGGTTGTTGCATCACCTAATGTCAGTATTAGCATAAATAAAAATTAATTAGTTTGGTTTTCATATAATTCTCGGTTGCAGAATTTCTAAATAACGGTGATTTAAAATGCAAAAAAATGAAATAAACAAAAATGGCCGCTTTAAGGAGTGCCCGTGGCAGTTAAATTCTGTGCATATGCTATCGCCCGTATTTGTGCATTTCGATCGGGCCAACAAAGTATGTCACTGAACCTGTTTTCTTTACAAATTTTAAGCAGTATTCTTCTGCTGCTACACCAACAACTCCCAACTACTTTGGCCGCTTTGTCTTTCCATACTGTTAACTGTCGCCTTTTTTTACCTTTTGCGCTTTCATGCCATTGGCCATTAAACAAGTTTCCTGCACGAAATGAGATCATAACGAAAGCAAAATGTATAACAAAAAAAAAAAAATGCACTACAAAAATTATAATAATTATTATGATAATAAAATATAATCAAAGAACAAATATGTGCTTGATTTAAGTTGTAAATTGAAAACAAATTTTACGTACAAAGGAAAATAGAAACAAATTTAAATATATTTGAAAAGTTTTCGCTCTTTGTTGTAACTGCAAACTTTGCAAGCCCAACACGCATATGAAATTTATATAAGAAAGAACAAATTTTATTTTGAAATTTTGAAACATGTGCGCGCTAAAAATATCCACCAAAGCAGCAAAGAAATTGCGCCTAGTATAAACAACACTGCCATGGGTGTGTACACGAAGCACATAAGCATGTGTGTGCGTGTGTGTACATATGTATATGTACACTGCATGGATGTGTGGGGATGTGTATGGGTATGTGTACGAGTGTGTGAGCATAGCTACAGAAATACCAAAACCATACAAAATTTATAAATATCGAAGCGATTTATGAGTTGAGTCTGTTGGGTCTTTCACATCCCAGCAGAAACATTTATACCTGTGGGTGGGGAGGGGAGATAAGGTAAAAATCACTTTAGGGATGAGCTAGGTAGACGTTTGTACACATCCGATGAGTATCGATATTTTAACCGGAAACAGCTTCATCCTTTGTAAAAAATTCATAAATTTTCTTGATGTGTCATTGCAGAAATCACTTTCTATGCAATACCCCTGATGTCCCCCTAAGTATCGATATATATGTGTGTATATTTTAGTCGGTAATATCATCAATATAGAAATCTAAAACGCTCAAAATCGTCACCGATGAAATTATATTAATAAATCGTTTTTTAGTCTTCTAGTGAACCAATGCTGTATTGCTAGAAAGAATTTAACTATACACAGCTTGGTGTTTGCACCATCCTGACACTTAACCTTAGTCATAAATGCAGTATGCCCAATTAAAAGTTTTTTCTAAAATTGTGATTGTCTTCTCAGATACAATACAATAGTTGAGAGATCTGGAAAATACCCATTGGAACATTGGTTAAAATAATTATAAAACTATCTAATTTACTCCTTTGCTTCTATAAAGGATCAAGAAACCCCAATTACATAGCGCACTAGTTTACGATATATACATTCTCTGTACATATTCTTATATCTAGTTATAGTCTTTATATAGCAGTGAAAACACCCTTCAATTTAAATAACCTGACAATTTTTATAGGGAATTTTACAGATTTTCATAATACTTGACCAATCACTGATAATTTTTCAGTGGTACTTTGACCGTATATGACGATACCTTCTGAATGCAATTGTCTGCCATTCCTTCGTAAATAAGCACATAAACAAAATTTTAATATTAATTTTGATATTTATGTTGGCTATCGATATATTCATCACTAATGCCCACACTTAATCGATGGTGATGGAAAGTAATAATATTTTCTTTGGGGACCGAACTTTATGTATTTTGCGAATCGAATATTCCTTCTATTTCCCGTCATCACTGAATTCAGTGAGGCAACGTTGAACAATTCTTTCTGACATTGATTAAATCCGAGTCTCAGTCATAGTTTCAAAATTAAATTTTTGTTGCTGGGATGGGCGCTACACTTTAAGAAGCGGAAAATGCAGGAGCAATAGTACCGGCAGAGGCAACGTGTTGGCATATTTACACGTATCCTAAAAGAAAAACGAAAGATAATTAAAATTAGGCGCATATGAGCATATTTTCCATCTACTCGTATAAGCTTGCAGGGTGCTCGTTCTTTTAATTTTAATTTTTTTCTATATAGTCATCGTGTAGCTGGAAAAAAAATTAAATAAATAAAATTCGAGTCTTTAATTTAGTTTATTTTCGTTTGTGCGGCTGCTTTCCGAGAGAAGAAGGTGTATCCGTGTATCCGTAGTACGCCTGCATACCTATAAAAGCGAGAGTGCCTCTGTACTTTTGTTTGTGTGTGTGTGTGTGCTTTGAACTGAGCGAGCAGCGACAGCGCGCTTTGCTGTATTCGCGTGCAGATTTTGCGGCTGTGAATAAAAACTAAATAAATTAAAAAACAGAAAAACGAAAAATTCAAATTAAATTAAAAATTTTTTATGAATATTGAACTGTCAAGTGGTATAAAGAAATTCCCACAAATCAAAAAATAGAAGGCTAGCCATAAAACTGCGCTAAAATTTAGTGAAAAAGACGCTATCAACTCTTTAATATTTACATATATCATTGATATATTTATGGCCTGATTTTCATTTGGGCGTCTTTGAAAGCTTATGGAAATAAGCGTTTCGCTAGCAAAATATTTTAAATCATTTTTTTTTTCAAATCTTTTAATATGCAATCCTTACAGAATGGAAATAGAAATAGCTGAGAGCCGAAAGTAGGTTAGTTACAAGACATTTAAGCAATCTTTGATCAGTATTTCGCAACAGAGAAATTTTACCACTAGAATATGCTGGTTTATATATATATAGTTGGTGTGTCTTTAGTTGCTTATGGACCAGTTGATAGCTGTAGCACTAAGTTTTGTTTACTTTTTATATGCATGCTCCAGAAATTGAGATCATCCACACAGATTGAAGATCTCGACGCAAGAGTGTACATTTACTAAAGTACTTGAATGAATGAATGAAATAAAAGGGAAATGTATATCGAGTAGTTTTTGATGCACCAACCTCCTTCAGAATTTTTTTCCAGTGCTATAAACTAGCGAATTCCTGATTCCATTGTCGCCAAACCCTCAGAGCCCAGTCTAACCACTTTACTATTGAAATGAAACCACGTTCCAAGATCTCCCAACACATAAGTAGGAGATTTCAGAATATTCGGGTTAGTCTTGCTTTTCTAGAGATGTAGAGAAATGTTCAAACTTCTATTTAATATCAGGGAGTATTAGCTCCGCGGCCAGGAAGGACCTAAACTTTTACCATATTTCAATTCAATGATTAGTAGGCCCGGGTTCTACTTTAAGTGGCTACATTATGGCAGCAGGCTGGTTTGCCTGTATATTATTATTAAACCCTTTTTGAATCGTCTCCTTCAGAACTCATTCACGCAGACATTTTTAAATTGTAAATACATGAGAATAAGAAATAAAATAAAATGTTGTTTGTTAAAGGCTCCCTTGAGTGTTCGCTGGATACAACAACACACCCGTTCCATAAACTCCATTTCGTCCGAAGGAGACTGCTTTCAATTTCAGTTATTTCACATAAATATCACCAATACAACCGACGGTCTCCGCTTTCCACTTCAAAACGGACACCGAGTGTTTTTAATTAACTAAAAGCCACTCTCTGCAATGAGTTGTAAAACGATAAAGAATGAAAGGAAAAAACTAAATGAAAATAAAAAAGAAAAATAAAAGCAAAATTATCAAGAAAGGGCAATGTAAAAAATGCTAAACATAAAGTTACAAATTGATATCAATTGAAAATGAAATTGATTGTTTAACCTTTTTGATTGCGATACGCAACCTTCGCAACATTTTCCCAACCAGCCGTCCCACAAAGTGTGTATATGTAGTTCAAAGATTAATTTCATTTCTCAAAAGAGAAGTACAAAAAAAAAGAAATGAAATAAAAAATTAGGCACCAGCAAAAATAAAATGAGTTTTTAATATTAGCTTTTTTTCATTTCTATCGACCAAAGTTTTGCTCCCATGAATGAGTTCACATTTTTACTATGACTGTGTATGAGAGTGTGTTCATAATTACACTAACAACACGTCAGAACTTCTCTCTTTATAATGGAAAACAGCAAAAATATTAAAACAACAACAACAGCAGCGAGGAACGTGTGAGGTGGGGAGCATAAACAAGACGCTGACAAATTTTAAGATAAGCGAATATTTCTTTAAGTTTACGCAAAACATTTTAGAGTGAACTAATTTGAACTGAGTTCGTATTGTCCCACTCAGGTCGACACGTAAATGCCCTACACCAGCGATGCCCAACGCTACAAAAATCTCAAGATTTTCCATTTGATCTTTTGATTTCCCATTGATCACGCGGCACAACTCAAGACATTCTGTAACCTATTTTAGATTATAATATAGATCCACCAACTCCCAATGTTAAGTTATCAGTTTTCCCTTTCTTCAGTTCTGTCAACCCTCAAGCGTGATTTCATTATTTTAGTACTTTTTTACAATCTATACTAATTAAGACGCTAGTCCATGTCTATTAGAATGAAATATGGAATAGAAAGTAACAATTAAGCCAAGTTATAACTAATTATAAAAACTACAGCTGTATATTGATAGCTTGGAATAGGTAACTTGGTCCTTAGTTCGCCGGGTTTTCTATCCTCTTTCATGTATCTCGGTACTTAATTACCTACTTAATTATTTATTTTGTTGCAAAAATTATTTGTTTTGAAGAAATTATTATTTATGTATTTTTACTCTTTCTAATCATACTAATATTATTATATTATATTATTTATTATATTATTTTTTATTTTTGATATTTAGATAAATTTTATATTATTATATTACAAATAGATTATTTATTTTATTATTATTAATACATTATAATTAAAATTTTTTTATATTTTATAAATTGTTCTATTATTTATTATTTTAGGCTTACTATTACTATATATTTATAATTTTACTATTATTATATTAACATTTTTTAATACATTATTATATTAAAATTTTATTTATTATATTATTATATTAAATTTGTATTTATTTTATTATATTACATTTCTTTCTAGTTTTGTTCTATCATTTCATTAACACAACTCTGCCATTAACTCTACGAATTTTTTGTATCTATATTCATACTGGGATATGGTTTGCGGTTTTTTTTTAGTTTCCAAATCTTTATTTTACTCTTCTAGTATATAAAATTAAGCTCTCTAATTATACTCTATCCAGTTTACCAATGTATAGTTTATATAATACATTTCTTCTCGCTGGGGAGTATTATTGTTGCTAATCTTATACTATTCTTTATGTTGTTCCTTAATCTTATACTATTGTTCCTTTATGTTCATTTCTCTATATTCACTTCTAATATTTACCACTCCAACTCCTGAATCTTGTGAATCTTTGCTAATCTTTCTAAGTATGTCATTTCATTATTTTTGAACCTTTCTTTCTTTAGTTTATGTTTTTTCTTTTTTACTTCACAAAGGATTTATGTTTTTTTAGTTCCAATACAAATTATAAAAAGTTTCTTTTTTATTCTGTTTGCGAAGTTTATTCTTATATCAGTAACTTTTTGTATTACTTTGTTTTACTGTGATATTTTTGTTCTTTTATTTATTTGATGTCATTTGATTTCTATGCAATTTATTTTTGCTCATCATTTTCATACACAAGTAACTTTATTGTATTATATTCTATTGTTTAGGATCAGTCTCTTCTATTTTCTTGAAAGTATTTTTCATTAGTTTTTTGGTTTCGTTACAGTTTGGAATTTATTTTTCTTTAAAGTTGATCTGTTATTTTTATTATTAGGTTAGATCTACAAATTATTTTGTTTATTTGTTTTATTACTTGGTCTCTTTATATACATTTCCAATTATTTTATTATGCATTTAAGTATGTATTGTTACGTATCTAATGTTGTATGGATAACTTAGTGAGATGACTTGGAATTGGTTTTTCAGCATATAATCGTATGGGTTCCCACAGACTTTCTAACAATTTCTTTACTTTCTTCTGACTATACAAAAATCTCTGGTTTCCGCTTTTCTAATACCTTATTTTTTCACACTCATCACTCAATCAGTCTATTCAACTTTGATGCAGTCTCTGCTAAAGTGACCGTAGAAATCGTGTCTTCGATAATTGGAGAAACTCTCACGAACGTCTCCAGCAGACCCAATGGCATTTAAAATCTCACATCTCAATTAGCGCCTCCAGATAGAAACAATCTAGAATCTAGATTATTAAATTTCAATTAGTTTGGCCCGTGCACACTTGATTAAGATATAAAAGCAAAGTCGTGTACTTTTTTGTACCTCTTTCTGCTTACGAGAAAATCACGTCTCTCTACCATCACTACACCCTGAGACCATGCTTATAGGCCACTATAAATACACAGCACACTACAAAATTTTACGCACACATATACGTTAAATAAACCCTCACACATGGTTACGCCACATTTGAGACTGACGTAATTACGGTAGAGCGTAATTAAGTGTATTTTATGTATTTCTTTATTTTTTAAATTTAAGAGGTAAAAGTACACTCTTTTCGAAATCTTTGACAGTTGTGTGGAGGGATTAGAGAGATAAGTTGGAACTCTGTCTTCAAGAATATAATCGTAATTGTTCCAAACAGCTTTGTGACAATTTCCGCTCTTTCTTCTGACTCTACAGAGACTGAGTCAAATATGCCTAATTAGAAATTTTGAAAATAAGAAAAAGAACACTAAATTTTAATTAAAACCCTCTCATACTCTTCGGCCGTTTGTTTAATGGCAGTCTTTTGAGTATCCCAATTTAAGGTATTAAATGTCACTTGTACGTAAATGACATAATCCGATATACTCACACACACGTCCACTCACACACATCCGTGTAAATGGTCCACAAACACAAAGTGAAAACCACAAACACAAACACTAGCAAGTGAAAACCACAAACGACAGGCGGACCGACGGACGGACAGACAGGGCACATGCAGCTCATCAGTACGGCTTTGACTGTGTCTCTCTTCTTCAACTTTTACTTTAGTTTTTTCTTCTATACATACTTTTCTTTGCTCATCATCATCATGTTCATCAACAGCGGCAGCCCCAGCAACAACAACAACAACAACAACAACAACAACAACAACAACAACAACAACAACAACAACAACAACAGTAACAGCATCATCTGTTTCGTCGATTTTATGAAACTTCTTTATTTGCAAAGTTACTAACCCACAAATTGAAATAGAAACACCTACACAAACACTCATATGTGAGAGCACGTGTGTTTACGTAGACCCAGTTGGATAAGGCAGGATTTCTTCATTGATTCTTTCTTCATTAAGCCTTTTAATTTTGTACTAAATTACTTTCCATACCTCGCAGAGGGAATTAACTCGGTGAAGAATCTCTTGCCCGATATACGAGTCTATTTCGCAGATTTTTCCACCATTTTTGTGTTTGAAGATATACATAGACCCAGTCGGATAAGGCTGGATTTCCTCATTGATTCTTTCCTCATTAAGCCTTTTGTACTAAATTACTTTCCATACCTCGCAGAGGGTATAAACTCGGTGAAGAATGTTTTGCCCGACATACCAGTCTATTTCTCAGATTTTTCCACCATTTTTGTTGATTTAAAAAAATTTCCCATCTAATTCCAAAGGTCTTAATAAGTTCTTGTTCCCCTATTTTCATTATAATATCATTGCTTATATTTTCCGACTATTTTTATAAATATTATTGAGGGCGTGACTTTTTCCTCTCTTTGCGTTTCTCTTTAAACTAGAGTATCAGACCAGCTTCTTGATTTCCAGTTCATTACTTCATCTCTCTTTCTTGCTGGATTCATTCTCAACATATTCACCACTTGCTAAATTTCCGCCCGGGTATCGAACTCTGCAGCAAGTACCATGCAGCCATATATGTGCAGCTTTTGCTGCTCGTACTGTTATCTAATCACCACATTGATAGCGGTATTGATTTCTTGTATGTAGCCATCAATTGTTTTTTCTTCCTTGCTGTTTTTGTATCGGTTTTAAATACCCCTTTGTCACATCATAAAAATGTGTCATGCAAGTTTAATGCATGTTAGCAGGAGGGTCTTCATATTTGTCCAAATGAGGGAGTGGAGCCGCTTCAATGAATAATTGCGTCAGTTAATTGTGTTTATTTGTTTTTGTTTTTGCGCTCACAGATAATTTGCTAGTGGTTCAATGAATGGGCAGCTCATTTACTTCTTGCAGAGCAGTAGAACAAAACTTCCACGAAAGTTCCCACAAAAAGTTTCTATAAACGAGTAACTGTGCCACTGATTAACGGTGCTCCTAGTGAGCTAATGTGGCTAATATCTCAACAAAAACTCCATTTATCCTAAGTACTCAAGAAAAGTTTCAATTCAAGGTAGAGACAAATCGTTCTATAGTTTTTGTCGTTTCTACCTAGATTTGTCTTTTCGAGAAACACAGAACTTTTTCTCCAGATCCAGGCACACCTAAAAATAATACATTAACTGAATAACTCTCCAGCTAAAAGCACTGGTGTCTGAACATCCTTTTGGCATGTCCTTCGAATGGTGTATTTATGCCTTTCTACTCAATATTACAAGACAAGCGTAGCTGGCATTGGATACTTGACTTCCTCCTCGTTGTGAAGGAGTCTCCATCACAATCCTTTTATTCTAAACAATTGTTTGGAAAACGAGCACATTTATTTAGTAAAAATATTATGTTGCAAATTACTATTTTGAAGCTTTCAGGCGCACTCGTATCATGCAAATTGTTAGTAAAAATCATCATCAAAACATGATGTCAAAAATCATTTCATTACATGACTAAGGTGGCCCAAATTGTGTTTTTCTAAGTACACACTTGGCACACATCACTGCAAAATCTTCAGCGGAAAGCTGCCACCACACTTAGTGGCACATAAATTGAAAATAAAAGAAACAAATTAATTTAATTGACGTAAACAAATTTCAATCTTGCATTTAAACTATAAATTTTAGAGCAATGACATTACAAATGAATCAGAGTATGAACGCCCTTGAATCGCTTTAATCAGAGCAATGTAGGCGCACCTATAGGAAGTAAACTTCCTTTTTGAATAGTAATTGCCCCATGTAGCTTATAATTCCTAATAATATAAAATGCTCGAGATTAGGTCAGGTTCCAATGACTGATATATCATGTTTGTATGAGAGAAGGCACGGCTACTTCAACTATCCTTCTCAGATTTCTCCATACTAATTGGTCTGAAATTGTCAATGAGATTCTAAGCTCATAATTCTTTTAATTTAAACATGCAGTGAATTTACTCACATAATCTTTTAATAAACTTTCCAATTTAGTTTCGGAAGCCATCATTCGTTATAGTCAACTTCTCAACAAAGCCTCCAAATCATCTTCATTCAAGGTTCTTTAGTTTAATTCTTCAGATATTCAGATATTATGTAAGTCATCTTCTCTTATTAAATTTCACATATGTAAAATATCCTATAACTTACTCACAGAATATCCCCAATAATATTTCCTTATAAACTATGACATAGTTTTCAAAATCATCTTTTAACCAATCTCTTCGGCCGCATTTCTATATTATACTTTTCGTTATAGAATATAATTGAAATAGTTGTATCTAGCTCAACTTCCTGGGTCCAATCTATTTCTGTTCACATTACCGCAACAATTTTGTGGACTTTCAGAGGTAAATATTTGGCATCGTGTTGTTTTTGTTTGGTATATTTTGTTTCAATGATTTTGTAATGGATAATTATTATGTTCCTGGTACTGATGTTCCAGATATGGATTCTCTCGACCAATTCTTATCAGAACATTGAAGATCGTGGAGAAGTTTTGTTTGTTTATTGTCTCGGTTTTGCATGGTGTTCCAGAGACTTACAAATATCGGGATAATTATAGGTGTTGACGATTTGTTTCAACGCATATTATCAGAAATGTTCGATATTCAATAATTTTGTAACATGTTTTTAGATTGTTCGTGTTTTTGGTTTCATGGTCAATCATGTCAAGCATTTAAGGATATAATTTTGATGTTTCAAGCATAGTTTTAGAGTTGATTCCTTTGTAATTTTTATCGATTGATTTTAGAGTATTTTATGTGGTCTTCTTTTCATGATTTTCCAAAGATGTTTAATGTGGATAATACCAAGTTTCATGGTCCAGAAATTGCATTTAACCCTGGAAGGTCATCAATCGTCCTTTCGACGACACTGTTTAATGATGATTTTTGCGTTGGAAAAATAACGATGACCTTCCAGGTTTAAAGCTGTTAACTATTTGCAGGAGATATTTATATTTCTTCCTTTCTCTTTTGTGTTCTTTATTTTTGTATTCTACCACTTCAGTATTAGAGATAAATATTATGTTATTATTTTGACTTAGAGATTATAATGATATTGCCGAGCTAATGTTCCAAAGATAGAATTTATATTGCAGAGCTAAATTAATGTTCCACACAGTTGATATTTATATCCCAGAGCAATTGTTGTTGAAAATCTCAAAAATGTTCGCATTATTCCCGACACTTTGTTAAGACATATTGATGAATTTGGAGAGACTCTCAGTGATGATGATGGTGTCTCAGTGCTCTTGTTATCAGAGAATTTATGATATGCGTCTCTTATTATTGAGTGCCTCATTATACCACCCACACACTTACGCATAATCCCCATTTGCCTACAATTCCACACAAGTGAGACTTGGTTCCAACAAAACTCCAACTGACCACCACTGTTAGCATTGAGAGAATGCTTAGCATCTTTCAGATTTGCGTGGCGTTTTTTTAGTGTTTTTTAAGTAACTTTTGCCTAAGCGTTTGAAGCAATTTAATAGATTCATTTCAAATTTGCCTCAAATCATTCGGCAGCTTTGGCATGATGTCAGCTGTAAATGCAATGCGCGTCTAGCTCGCGACTTAGTGAGACTATGTGTGTGCTTGTGTGAGTGTGTGTGGCTTTGTGTGGGTTTTAGTTAATGTTTATTTTGTGTTATTATGAATTTCTCCTTGTTTTTTCTTTCAGATTTTTTTGTGTTTTTTTTTTCAAGTGGAAATATTTCTTTTTACACCACCTACGAACGGACGCGCCACATGCGCACGCTATAAACTGGCCAAAATGTTGTGACGCAGTTGGGAACGGTTGCGTTGCCACGATCAAATCGAACTCTTCTGCCGCTGAATATAAATAAATAAATTTGAAAATAAATCTGAAGATTATATTCCGGCGTCGTTGTTGTGCATTTATGTGCATGGGGGAAAATGAAATTTGCCTTCTGCTTTTTTTGTAATTTTCTAGTTCTTTTTTTTTGTACCTATTCGTTTTTTTATGTCACATTTGTAATTAGCAAAGATTTGTCACAAGCTCACAAGAGTTGGCACAGTTTTCAAATTATTATTTTCTAACGTAAAATCATTTTGTGTGGTGTTGCGTCATTAGCTGCGAGGCCGTATCTGCCCAAAGTGATCGCTCAGTTATTTTAGTTACCTTTGCGTTATATTTTCGCTATATTTGAAAAATGTTTCTAACATATATGTGCAGTTTTTCTTGGCAAAAGCCCTCTGAAAATTGTTTACTACTTTTTCCATTTGTTAGTGTGTTTATGGAATCTTCATAAAGGGTAAGGCAGGTAATGGGGCATGAGTTCTAGCAAATGAGATCTTGGAATGCAAAAGGCAGAAACATTGAAGACAAGTACTTCGATTCGAACATACAACTTGCATAGGAGTTGTTGTATTTTTACATTCTTTTAATTATTTGATCGTATAAATTGATATGTGATTAAGGGAATAACAGGAAAAATGCTGTTTTGTTCTTAGTATAACAAATATCAGCCGAGTTTTAGGTCGGAAATTATCTTTGATATTTAGTCCATATATTTCGAAGTCAAATGCATATTGGTAATTAGTCCATATTGAGAAGAGTTCTATCATAATCTTGCTACTTAGTGTGACAGCCTTGTCACGGTTATACCATTTACCCAATTTATTTTTGACCTGATTGATAAGTTTCTGAAATGGGAATATCCCAAAATTTGTATTTCTGCCAGAAAGCACCAAAAAACATCGAGTTCCAATTCATTTAATAGAAGAGCGCTAATTAATAATAATAAATCTATTAGCATTATTAATACTCAACTGTTATAGTACTGTTATAACGGTTTAACAGAATAAAAACTAAATCTATAAATAAATAATTAGAAACATTTTTTATTTATTTTATTTTTGGAATTATTTCGATAATAAAGTACCACTCTACCAGTCATTCTGACATGGATGGTATTCCAATATTCTCCACTAAACAAGTAGAACTGTTGCCTTCACATATATACATTGAAGAAGTAAATTTCTATCCTGTTTCCTACGTCCTTCTATTAGGGTCCAAAGCCAATATTGATGCAGTCCTCTGTTCACTTGTGGTCTTAATGACGCAAGTCTGTTAAATTAATTGCTGTGATGCCGAAAATATTGAGCAATAAAAAAATAAATAAAAAATAATTAAGAGACCACATGGGGTAGAGTGGTGAATAGACTCCATAGTGACAAATTGAGCTCTGAAATAGAATTAAAAGTATAAAATTAAAATTTAAAAATTAAGAGAATATCAAACAAGTTTTTCTGTGATTCCTGACTAATTTCCGTAGCGTCCTATAAAACACGTTCTCGCTGATTGTTAGGAGCCAACTTAAAACATCGCAGATAAAGGAGTCCTTACTCCTTCAATAGCTTCACTCTGTGAAAAATCTGCTGCGTGGCCTTTGATTCTTTTTCAATTCTAGTCAGTGCCGATGTCGTGAAGTATTCGAAATGTCGCTATAACCACCAATTATAGTGTAGTTGTCCGTAATATTTTTCAGACATAATTGAAAGGTGTCTGCAATGAACATGGATGTGGGTTTATTTTTAATTAAATATTATCTTCCTACTTTTTATCTTGAAACTTCCACTTTGTGATTGCGTTTTCTGTGATTACTCATACAATATTTTGTTAATTATACTACTTTATTTACCTCTTTTCCCCAATTCGAGCCCCGAGAGACTAATAAAAACTTAATTTATCTATACTAGTACCGCCAAAGCCAGCCAAAGATACAACACTTTGTACTAACTGAAACCAGTTCCACAAGTTCGCATTTTAATTTTTCGTTTTCTTCTGAGCTTTTTTTATGCAATATTTATTTTTAACATGGCGTATTTGTTAATCAACTATCGACAGCGGCAGAGACTTCTTAACTGAGCGCCATATTTTAAATTAAAAAAGGTCAAAAGCTGTTAACTTGAAAAATTTAACGCAATATTATTAAATATTTAACATCTACGAGCTGCAAACTTCAATACAACAACCACAACAACCACAACAACCACAACAACAACAACACAATGTGTACGAGAAGTAAATAATGAAAAGAGAATTTGGAAAAAAATAAAAATATTGAACAAAATAAACCTGAGTTAATATTTAACAATAGAAATTAACAAGTTATTGTTAAATTCACTAAAAAAAAGTGTCTAGCGTCCAATGACAAACGCGTTAACTCGATATCTCTCTTTCTCTCCCTGTCTCCCTCTGGCAAGTCTTTGATGCAAGTGTTTGACATGCGCGCACATCTGTGTCTGTGTCTCTGCGTCAGTGGTGTGGGCAGGAAATGTCATCAGACACTTCAGTGCTTCTCTGCTATATGGTACGGAGTCTATGCGTTGACTTGATAATGGACCCTTGACCTTTCAGTATTATAAAAATATTAATTCTTTGAAGCTGGTTCAAATGACCTACAAAAGTCTTCTAAACTTTGGCTCGTGCTTAGTCTCCCCTTGAGTTGTCATTTTAATGCGAGAACAGTTTTGTTTTTCATTATTAATTATCTATTATATTTGAAAAAGTTATTTTAACCATAGAAATAACAATGACTTGACTCTTATTCTCCAAATGACACTGGATGAATAAAATACATATTTACAATTCTTTCTTATCTTGAGTTCTTATGAACATTTTGGACAAATTATCCGAGTCTTTAGTTTACTAATTGAAATATGCTAGTGTCAAAGCACCTAGGAATATCGCTTAGACAGGATTGCTACTCAACAGACCTGTGTGGGTTTAGTTAAACAATTATGTTCCGCAGATGTTATGATCTGGTTTAAATTCTATTACATTAATTCTATTAATTTAATTCTATTACATTAATAATTGGTATTCAATTATTTTAGCAATTGCTGCTCTTATGGCGAATCTTGTACAATTTCCTGGCATTGGTCCTGTTGCTTGAGGGTAAATTGCTGCATTATAAGCCGCGATGCAACTAAAATCGGTTTTAAATTGTCTTATTTATTTATAATTATATCATTTATCACTTATTTACTGGCACTTATTTATTTATTCTTTTGCTTAATCAACCAATTAACACTTCCTGGTGCGGTCGGTATACAAAGTGGTGTTGACTGTTGGTATGCTGACAGGTTAATGGCATGAGGAGAAAGGAAAGAGTGTTGTTGAATGATAGCCTTGAATTATCCAATTTTATACAAATAAGTGCTGCAGGCTTCGTGCGTTTCTGCTTCTTAATACATTCTCCCGAAAGCAAAATAAAACGTACAAACGTATTTCTTATTGGGAGTAAAGCACCAGTTTATAAAATATAAATTGTTCGGTGGTAGTATTGAGGATTCGATACTCAAATAAGATATGCATTCCGTGGTTGCCTTCAGTGCTGCTACAGTGCAATTCACTACTCTCTCACGGTAATTCTCTGTTCATAAGTTGTGGAAAAGCCCCCAAAGATTTGGTCGAAAAAAGCACACTTCTATAAGATTTTGGGGTGCACATACTCAGCAATCTAATGGAAACAGTTTCTTGGTAAGTACCAAGCTCAACATAAATTCGCAGCGAAACTAACGGCAGACGTTCATCGCTTGAGTTGTTGTTGCTGATTTGACCTATTTATGATGGGTGAAAATTGACTTCTCAAATTGCATACGCATAAGTAAAATGTGCTTCGACCTGGAGAGCCCTGATCTACATCCTCCACTTAAGTACGGGGTGCATTGAAAAGCAATTTCTTCCAGTCTGTGCATATTTGCCGTATTTTAAAAGATCACCACCTTCATCCTTCTGAAAGACACAGAACATAAAGTTCTCTTAATTAAACGATGCGTAAAACAGGGAGTAATTGGTGAAACATTTTTATACACAACACTGTCAACCTACCCCAGTTGTAGCTCGTTTATATGATTCACCCTTCCCCTGTTCTCTGATTAGATAAGCCTTTGGTTGTCTCTTGACTTCTCTATCGGACGAACATAGGTAAATAAATGGCGAAGTGCTTCATTATCACATGAAATGCGATAAGGAAGCTTCAAATGTGTCGATAGCGGCTGAGTGGGTTAATTTTACCGTTATAAAAAATTCGCTCCTTTTTATGGTATCTACAAAAATAAAAACAAAAATAATTAAAATAAAAGTGAAATTTAATTAAACATTCATTAAGTGCTGCACGTATTTTTATTAGTTCTAAAATGATTATCGGATCTGATGAGTTGATTATAAAACAGAATCTCTTTCGTCTTTTTTTCAGTTAAATATGCAAATTATATTTATTTAATTATAAGTAAATAAATTATTAAAAATGTAGCAAGAGAAAAGAAAATGAATGAAAACCATTTTCAATGCCAGAATTGGTAAGTTAAAGAAAATAATTATTGATTATTTACATGCCAGCAGCCATAGCGGTGATATTCCCAGCAGCAGTCGAATGAAGTGCTTATACGCTAATTGGGCATTAACTGCATAATGTACAAACACTACCTACACTTATACATATGAATATTTATGTGCCTACATACACAAATCCACACACACATTATACACACACATATACACATACACATCCTACCACAATTACCTGTACTTTTACTGCAAATTGAAGAAATGGGGAAAGATTGTTTGTTCGCTTCTTGTATTGTTGACGCTTGCGATAATCTATTATTCTATTAGTGATTGCGCTATATATGCATAGAACTATAGAATATACATATATATATATCTAGACTATATACTTCTACATATGTGTATGATCGATTGGTTTATGTGTACCTATACGAAACTTTTATGTTGCTCGCTTTATATCCTTGTAACTACTATAAACAAATTTTACATTAATTAAGTTAAGTGGCGAATGTTGCGATGTTTCCTACTTTGAGTTCAGCAGCGGTACAATAATTGCTTACATGGATATATATACATCTTATTTACCCCCAACACATATATACTGTTACCGGTGTTTCAGTTCTTAACCCACAGACAGATGGATGGTCATGACTAAGTGGCCTCAGGACAAAATTTCACCATTGTCCGCATAATGATCCCCCAGTCAGGTCCTATTAAGTATATGAAAAATTTGAACGAAAGGATCGATCAATAATTTCCTTGGTTTACATTATTATCAATTGAATGCTTTATAAAAAATGATTGTTGTATCGTAATGTATTTCTGCATCGTAATCTATTTCTGCATCCGTTGTAACTAAAGTATGCAGAAATACATTGTCATTCTATCTTGAGCTTCTAACTGGACAATATATTTTGCGCTTAAGCGACCAAGTGATCAATTGTTTTAAGATGAGATTGTAAATTATATTGTATGATGCCTTTCTCTGAAATGTCCGTCCGTTAGTCCCGATATTATAATTATCTGACACAGAAAGTGACATCGATACATGAACCTCACTATTATTGAGATATGCGCTGGTCTACATTTCAATTTGTGCCAAAATTAATTGTAATCTAAAGTATTGAGGGAAAGATATTTAATTAACCCATTCGACGGACCTTCCAGATAATGAAAGCAGCATTTCTGCCAACAAAGCTAGGCCATTCTTATAGTATAGGATTATACCAGCATCCCTCGTTCAACTATGCTTTCCAAATTGATCACAAGATCTTTATAAGTTAATTTATATAATATCCATTTATATAATATCCATTTATATAATATCCATTTATATAATATCCATTATATAATATAATTCATTTATATAATATAATATCCAGCTTTAAATAAGTTACTTCAGTTGTTTTCCTGAAAGAAACAACCAAGAATTTACTAATGTTTGTAAAAGTAATATGGTAGAGAGCTACTTTCGAAGAATATGTAAGATCTGCAAAGAGCATAAAGCCTAATTTTGCATGTTGACTTGGGCTGCTTTCCCCTTTTCCCCTTCTTCCATAATCATAATGAGAAGCTGCCTCTAGAGTATTGCATATTAGCGGACAGTGCGGTGCTTAAATGCCAATTGGAAGTTACTCTAAATGTAAAAACATAATCGTAAGATCGATGGAGCGGCTTAACGCAATATCTAAATAGAGCACACAATCTCTAATAGAGCAAGGCTGCGCTTATTGCCCTCAACCTACTCCCATTTAGTATTGAGTGGTCTGTTTTAAAATTAAGCTGAAATTTAATACACCTGCCCTTTATGTTTATGGCCTAAGGCATTCTGGCACAAGTTATGCTTAAATTGTATTACACCCTCCCACGCCTATCCCCCTCTATTCCATTGCCTCTATGAATATTTTTATTTGTAATTATTACTTTAGTTTTCATGCGTTGTAAATTATTTCATATTCTTATTTATTTATTTGTTTTGCATTTGCGACCATGCCCCCATTCTCTGTGTATTTAATTTTATCTTTGTGTTTACTATAATTTTTATTTATTTAATATCTTTTTCTTGCTTTTATTTTATTTATACATTTACATACCGTCAGAGCGTGACAAAAAGGAACAAAGTCAATTGGCTGGAAAATTTAAATATAAAATATTTAAAAATTTGTATAGTTTAAAATAATGTTTTTATTGAAATATTAAGTGGGGAATCTATTTTTATAACTGCTCCATTTGTTCAAATTCCTGAATATTCTGGAAACATTTTCTTATTGGCAGTTTGATTCTTCCTATTCTGCATTTTTTGCTATAGGATCGTTTCAGAAACTAAAGCTAATTTTCCTTTTTCTGGTCAACAGTATAATTTATATTCTTTTTTGATCAATCAAGCGTGGATATAACGTTTTTGTGCGATCTTTTGTGTGAAGGAAACACACCATTAGTTAAGGGATGGAAAATAGTGAGTTTTGAACTTAAAATTATCTGATTTGTTTGTTTTTATTGATGTTTCTAGTAAATATAACAAAAGTGTCTCAAAGGACTTAAAGTGTCACTTACTCTAGACTCAGATTTATTATATTAATTACTATTGTCATCTGACCATCCTTCCATATTTTGCACCATTAACAACATTCTACTTCCATCTCTTTATTTGCCCCCAGCTGGATTCAAAGTATTTAAGATTGTCTTTGAGGCCAATTGACTTCATGGTTTGTAACTTCAGCTCTAGATTCCTTTTAACTAAAAATATGATATCTGTGTTTAACTCAACAATAGCAGCTAAGTTTAGAAAATGTATTATAAAGCAAAAAGAAATTAAATAAATAATTAAACAATTTAAACATATGTATTCTAAAATAATAGTCAAATAATTAAGTAAACGGAAAAAACAAAAATATAACTTTATATTTCTATTCTTTTATTTCATTTCAGATATGTAAATCAGCGTATGCTCAATGCTTTGTCTCTTACATACCTAGCCCCACTACATCAAACACAAAAAAAATAATTTAAAAAATATTCAAAAGAATCCCCGCAAAAGAAAAATTGACAAATAAGCAAAAGAAAAGAGGAGCAAATCCAAAAAGAATAGCTAAAAAGAATTTATAAAACATATATAACAAAGCTTACTTACCCTGCCCAGCTTAAATATATACACATACATACACACCACACATATACATATATATATGCCATTTTTAGCCATATACCTAAGCATATAACCGCACGTATTTAGTGCAAGAATTGGTTGAAAAACAAAACAAACAAAAACAGTTCCAACAAACAATTTTCATTTAGCGCATATTGTAAACCCGCCGCCGCCGCTAAATACTATCTCTACATACTTATAAATATTGAACGCCTAAAAGTAGACTATATAAATTTATAATTTAATTGCTGCTACGCTAAAGCAAGTGAAACCAACGCGTCTTGTATGTAGTTTGTGCATTGCGTATGATAAACCAAAAAAAAAACCAAATCAAAATATTTCAAATTTATTGCTAAAAATTGATTGAAAACATTTTTAATTTTCGCGCGCATTGACGTAACAAACGCGACGCTGACAGCATACGAAATTTGTGACAGCTTTCGACGAGCCACGAGCCTGAGATAAATTCTTCTATTTTGTATGCAACACTTTCTAGTCGTATTTTGAATTTGCCATACCAACGCTTGCGAAGCGCGTCAAAAATTTCAAAACACGTGCGGGGTCAAAATACAACCCAGCCGACAAAATACTCAAAATTGCAACGCTGTAAAGTAAGCTGAAATTTCAAGACGTAAACGCACGTCATTGGAGAAAAATAATTTCAACAAATTTTATTCGCGTCTGCACCGAAATTCTCAACAACGAAAACTTTCGCTAGCCCGGCCCATACAGCGATACGAAGAATTTGGTTTGTTTGCATAAAGCCTGCTTCTTTGCCACGAGTGCAGACAAATTGTGATACGAAAAATATTTGAAAAAGTTTCCCCCTCTCCCACGAAAAAAGCGCGTGCGTGCATAGTCCACACTTTTCTCATCTAAAAAAAAAAAGTTTCTGAAAAAAACAAACCACACACACTCCCAGAGTAAAAAAGAGTTCAAGTTCTTCTAACAAATACAACAGCGATAAAAAAAAAACAACAAGCAAAATGGCTGCCATGGTGAACATGAATAGCCTGCTGAATGGCAAAGATTCACGTTGGCTGCAATTGGAGGTGTGCCGCGAATTTCAAAGGAATAAATGCTCCCGCCAAGACACAGAATGCAAATTCGCACATCCACCAGCAAATGTTGAGGTACAAAATGGAAAGGTGACCGCTTGCTATGACAGCATCAAGGTTAGTTTGTTTGTATGCTCTCTCATTGATTTACTTCTAGTATTCTAGTATCCTTTTTAATTTTGATTTTTATTTACATAGCTAATAAGTAGTCCTTAAGCTTACATCACAAAACATTTTCATTACCCATATGCCTCGAAGAGCTTTTTTCTACAATATGCTTTTTTTAATTTGACGTATTTGCAACTGTTGCGTATTAACATACAATTTTATGATGAGCTTTTTACTAAATACTTTGGTGAGACGCCATCAAAAGTGCTTTTGTTGTTTGCTGCCGTGCTTTAAAGCTTTACAGAAAGGGATTTTACTTTACGTACATAGCTTTTGATTGTGCTTTTACAGCTTCTGAGGTGTGACAACAATTTAAGAGTAAGAATATTTTGAAGCTATTGAGTAGGTAGGTATGTAAACTGTGCTATATTAATATATATATAAAGTGTGATAAAATCTGTAGTGATCACAGCGATAAAAAAAATGTAGAGGAATGCATGAACGGTATTATGTGCCGAAGTGCACAGATACGCACAAGAGATCTTCAATTTTATTTGTGAGTATGTGATTAAAGCTCCTTGTGTCGGATGTTAGGACTAAGCACCTCATAGACACATTTTGGAAATGTTGTAGATTGGGCAACACTATTAAGGCCAGAATTAGCAAGTGTCTGAAAAGACACAAATTCAATCTTATACAATCGATCGGGTTTTTCTACGTATATGTGTAGAGCTTTTAACATACGGTTTCGTGCTGATTGGAGATTCCACAGGGAGATGCAGATGGTATATACCATCGATGCACAAAGCTTCGGTACTGTGTGCAAGCTATTTTAAACCTTTTGTATGTACACAAGTTGCCAATCGCTTGTTCGGTTCCATTATGCCGCCAAGTTGAATGCACAAATCGTATACGATCGATCCAGTGTGTATTCGTATTTTTGTGGAGCTTTTACCATATGGTTTGGTGCTAACTGGAGTTTTTACAGGGAGATGCAGATGGTATATACCATCGATGCACAAAGCTTCGGTACTGTGTGCAAGCTATTTTAAACGTTTTGTATGTACACAAGTTGCCACTCACTTGTTTGGTTCCATTATGCAGCCAAGTTGAATGCACAAATCCTATACGATTGATCCAGTGTGTATTTGTATTTCGGTGGAGCTTTTAGCATACGGGTTCGTGCTAAATGGAGCTCTCACATGGAGATGCAGCTGGTATATACCAACGATGCCCAAAGCTCCGTAAGTGTGTGAAAGCTATTTTAAGCCTTTTGTATGTACACAAGCTCTCACTCACTTGTTTGGTTCCATTATTCCGCAAAGTTGAATGCACAAGTCGTCTACGATCGATCCAATGTATATTCGTATTTGTGTAGAGCTTTTTATCATACTGTTTCGTGCTAACTGGAGCTTTCACATGGAGATGTAGCTGCTATATACCAACGATGCCCAAAGCTCCGTAAGCGTGCGAAAGATGTTTTAAGCCTTTTGTATGCACACAAGTTGCCACTCGCTTGTTCGGTTCCATTATGCCGCCAAGCTGAATACTTTTATAATTGACAAATTGCAAGTATATAAATTTACTCATCACTATTACGAAAGTTTAATCGACTGACTGCTCTTTGTGCTTACGAATCCCGGACACTTTTGTGAACTCGAGATGCGGAAAGCTCCGCACACACGTGAATGCTATGTTAAGCTCTATATGCGTACATAAATCGCCAACTGGTATATTTATATTAAACTCATTACACGTGCAATTGATAGATTGTAAATATATAAGTTTGAGAGTGGCCCATCTAGGATTTGAGATTCTGTGTGAAGACAGAAAGTGTTTCACTGCTCTTTCGTGGGAGTGAATTATCGCGAACGTAACATTTGCACAATCTGCCGCCACTCCGAAAGAAATATAGTGATGAAACAAAATATCAGAATGTTGAAAGAGTGAGTAAGGAGTATTTTGGTTGACAGAAGTGTGCGAAAATATTTTTATATATCATTTATATTCCAAACTTTTGTTTATTATATACAATTTTTATTAATATCTTTCTTAGTACTTATTTGCAAACAAATTTATTAAAATATATAATTTTTTAATACTTATTTTTAGACTTAATTACAATATTTCCAATATTATCTTCTATGAACAACTCACATGATTCGAGTCGCGAGTTTCATAAAACCTCAGGAATTATATATATTATATTTTCAGTGATATTGGCGTAACATTAATTAACATTATAAACCAAAGATTAGCAAAACTTTACCATTGTTGACAAAAAAAGGACACCGAATTGTTGTTATGCTCAGTTCACAACTGCTTTCGTCAAGGTGTCAATATATTTTCTTTAGGATTAATTATCATATTTTTTGTAGAGTGCGAATGAACGCATAAATTCTTAGTATAAAATTGATTTTGAAGCACTTCACATCTGCGATAATTTCTCGATCGAATAAGGAACTATGTATAAAGGAATTGAAACCGCCAATTTAGAATATACTCTATAGTTAGTAGAACAGTGCCGTTTTTACTTATTTTCTTACAGTACTCTTAATTCTTGTAGAAGGGAAAGGATTTCAAATACGTGCACCGAAAGTCTCAGTATAATTAATAATTGATTCCTATGGTTCCGCAGGATAAAAGCAAAGGACCACAACAAGTTTTTTCCATTTACATCTGTCAAGCGCCAACCTCTTGATCACCTTCGTCCCAGCATAGGTTAGGTTAGGTAGGAGTGGCCGCCCAGTTTGCCAAAAGCACACTTGAGCACACATAATGGCCCATTGTGATACCACGGACGTCTCAGTATAACTTTCCTTAATATCTCTTCGAAGATATCTCTTCCTAGAAAAATGGTCAAGCGGTGAGGACGGTGTCCCACGAAACGCTCATTTTAAGTTATTCTTCATTACACATTAACAAACATGACAATGAATGGCTGATTGTGATGACTAGTGTTTCTTTCAACTACCAATAAATTTCGGTTAGTTATACTTGCATATACTTTGCCATCCTAACCACAAATAATTCAGTTTAGTCGACTTTAAGTACGAAGGAATGGCGAAATGCATTTGCTCAATTGGTTTCAATATCCAACTGAGTAACAATTTGCTATAAATTAATTTCGATTCCTGCTCATTCGGTTAACATTTAACTAACTATCTGCTAATTCATAAATTAGTGCACTCTGTGTCAAGTGAGGTTAAGTTGAACCCACTCGGTTTCTGCTCCAAGTTTAAATAATGAAAATGTATTGTAGCAAAATTGTGCGGTCTGACTTTGTTGTCGGTTGTAATAAACAATCTTGATAAAGTGCTTTTAATAAACATATTAAACCACACCTTTATTAGCAACTCCTTTGCTCCATGAGTTTGTATGCATGCAAGTGTATACGTCTATTCGTAGAACTGTGTGTGTGTGTGGTTTATATCAAACGTACACTCCTTAATTCACTCATTGTGTTCATTGGGAGTTGGGTGGAACTTTTATGAGCAGAAAGGCTGCGCTAATGTTTGCGATATTATACCCAGCAGCTTGAATGAGAAAGTCGACTTCCACATGATAAATGTATTAAATGAGTAAATGACAAGGTGGGCCCAATGTAAACGTAATTTACATAAAAGAGCTGAACGTGTACATGAAAGTCAAGAGGTAAGAGTATTCCATCATTTTGACGGAATGATGAAGGCGGTGGCAGCAGCGTTATTGTCATATCCTTCATGCTCGTTTCTATCTGAGAAATATATTAAATAGGTTTGAAACTGCTGCTCCTCGTTAGTCTTGTGGGTTAGGTTAAGATAGACAAAAGGGATGGGATCGTTATGGATCCCATTTATGTTTATGGCACTTGGAAGACTTCTCTCTGTTTCATTTGAGTAAACCGACTCCCGCCCTAAAATAAATGAAATAAATACTTTGGTTTCATCTTTCTATGAGTTCCTCAAATAATTTTGATATCCCAGATGTTTATTTTCATATTTATTATACGTTTAAAACTGTTACGTTTCGGCGAAAATTTTTTAGTAAGTTAGATCGGGGGCACAACGAACAGAATTAGGTTATTTTTCACATTCTTATGTTTAGTATGTCCATTGAACGCAATTTTCATGGGAGAAAAGATTACATTATTCCGTGATTTGTTCCATAAATCACGACATACGATCATATTCTATATATATTCGGGACATTACGCGGTCATTTAACAATTTATGAAAGAATGTGTGAGACATGTGAAGATACGAGGCTATCACCTATAGGTTATAGACGATTTTCTATCACCAATTATTTGGTTCATGTTCAAGTGTTATTGAAAAATTTAACGGAGCTTTGTATCCCTTAACGGCATTTTCAGAATGCTTGTGTTTTCGATAACTTTAACTCTCCGTAGTATTCTTCAACAATTTGTCGGAAGATATTCCGTTGGTAACACGACATTGTAGGTAAATTTTAGGTCGACAACAGCTAACCAACAACCGCAACCAAAAAGGTAGGCATATCGTCTTTAAATTGGTCGGTTACCAACTTACAAGAACACGCCAGCTAAGTATTTATTTCAATGTAAAAAAGGACCTCATTTCACTTTATTTGCCTTTACACCTTATGTGACAAAATCCTTTTATGTGTCAATCAAACTATAGCTATATTTTAGGACCGAGACTTAGTCGAAATGTGCCTCTCTTTGATCTTATTTTATATCCTTTTCTATCATCTCCTATTTGAATTGACTTGTACCAGAGAGTTGAAAAAACTTGGTTCCTCATATTCAATCCTACTGCAACTTCCTCTATTACTTTATTCAAGTATATCCACAAGCAGACACCGATATACGGAATCCCTCTGTCCCCCCTCTTTGGATGGTATTCATTTAACATGGTCAATATCGGGAGACACTAAAAAATACTGCAACGAATGAAGGCATTTTCTAGTTATTTAGCTACACGCCCTCTCGCCGCTGTGATTTCGGTAAACACAGACAACAAAAAACCGAAAATTTGTATCAACCTTTTATCCTTTTATGATATAGTCATAGTCATTTTCCGCCATATTCATGCTTGGCCCACACAAACAACCGCAAAAAAATGAAACACCGCCAGGTACGGATAAAGGCAAAAGGAAAAAAGTGGCAAACCTCTGCAGAAGTAAGACCACATTATAAAATTAGCAAAGAAAAATGTACTGCGGCAACAAAAAGAGGAGAAAAAAGGACACAAAAAAATAACGACGGAAAAAAGTGAAAGAAAAGTGCACAACACACACAAAAACCCAAAACTGCCAACAGAGCAAAGTGCTAAAAACAAAACGTGACAATACCTTCTGTTCTCCAAGGAATTAAGCTTCCTTGTTGCTTTATTACAACACAAAAGCGGAGAAAAAAGTTGCTTTTGTTTTTTGTCGCATCGCAAAAAAAGTAACATTCAAAAAATTTTATGTTAAGTTTTATAAACAAAAAAACCGCCGCCCCTTCCGCCACCATGCAAAAACAGTACTTAAAAAACACCAAAAAAAGTAACAAGAATGCAATAACAAAAAAAAACAACAACAAAAAACAAAAACGTATTGTGTGGAAAAAGTTGTTTACAATATTCACGAGGCTCCCCTTGCCCCACAGCGTCCACCCACAACCTTCACTCAGCAGTGCAGTAAAATGTGCCCTCGCTCGCCCTGCCGCCCGCCTGCCATTATCAACGCAAAACTTGTGACAGCAAAAAATTACACTTTAACACTCACACAAACGTACGCACACACTCACGAACACACACACATACACATACACACAGTGTCCCAGTGCAGGCATAATAAAATGCAAGAAAAAAGCAAGCATTTTAAAGTCTGTTTTTAGGCGCCTCGGCTTTGTTCTCAGCAGCTACCGTGTTCCTTCAATTTTTTTGCCATCATTATATTCTTTTTTTTTCTTTGGTAGGGTGTATATTTGTGCGTGTGTGTGCGCCTGCAGGCGGGCGCCATAATAATAACAAAGTGCTTTAAATGTTGGCCACCTCCCACTTTATGAAGCCATAATTTTTGCGGCAATTTCTCTGCGCTTTGTTATTACTATTTTTTTATTTATTTATTTATTTTTTTCGTTTTGGTTGTTGGCACTTTGTTCACAAATTTTTTTTTTGCTCTGCTTCAAAGGAGTACACAATAGTTGAAAATTATGGCTATAAGTAGCTCTCTTAATTGAGCGGAGTAGCGTACAAAGCCAGTCTCGCGGTCGCTCTCTCGGCCGATATAAAAAACCGGAGCCTTTCAATTAATGCGTTTTTTCCGCTCAGTAATGAATTCAGTGTTCCTTTTTCCGGTTGGCTTCGCCGCTGCTTGCAGGCTTGTGAGTGAAGTGCTCTGGCATTTATTCATAGCTGCACATGACGAGGCTCTTGTTAAGGCTCAGAACGGCTCAAATTGTTTTAATATGCTTAAAAATTTAACATATTTCTTTGTGACGGCATTGTCGGGAGAGGTCCCCTTTGCGGCGTGATAAGTGGTCGTCGACTCGTCTTGGTTACGACACTTTCTATTTGATACTCCTCGTTATGTGAACCATCGCTTCCATAGACGTCCTTTGACTACGTTTATATCTCTTCAGAACTGTGTCAAAGATTTCGCTATGTGAACATATTGGGTTCTGCCAACTACGTTTATATCTCTTCAGAACTGTGTCAAAGATTTCGCTATGTGAACATATTGGGTTATGCCAATTAGGCTAAGGATGCCATACAAGAAAGGAAGGCTGTGCTCTACTGTTGCTTTTTTTATGTTATTTTATGTTATTTGGTTTTTTGTTTGTTATTTACTCTCAGAAGCAGTGTTGGGAGTGCAGTTTCGTGTATTGTTGTTGTTGCTCTCCGCCTTCTTACTCTCAGTGCACTGAGTTTCCTTTATAAAGAAGTGCCTTTAATAACTCGCTCTCCACAAACTCCAATAAACACTTTAGTACGTCTATTAAATACTTTTATAACCCTACCAAGAAATTTCTTCTACTTCTTAAAGTGATCTTGTCAGAAGTTCGGTCCAAAAAGTCTCTGCAAAAATATTTAAATTTTCGTGTGTTAAACAATCCCTAATAATTGATTAAACTGTGATCAACCTGATTTTTGTTTATAATTTCCTTAACAATGTGGATTATTATGCATATATATAGCTTATATTTATCTCTAACATTGTTCAATTCAATTGACGATCTTTATCCAATTGTTTATTTCATAGTTTTTGTGTTCCCAATTTTATTTTCCTATATATTTGTCCCCGATTGACGCATCAATTCATATTCCTTATGACCGAATAATGTGATCCAAGTTCCTGCTATAAATTGAGAACTATAAACATATCCTTTTACGTGTTTACATCCACGATAACTATTGGTAAGACTCCATCGCAGTTTCGAAGTTCATTAAGTAACATATTTTCATTTAAAGACCACTTACACCGATAGTTGGTTTCTTTATTTTCCTTGTCTTTACTACAAAAGTTACTTCAGAGGCAGATTCAATAAATCTGTGCAAGGTTTGTGACTCCCCATGTTGACTTCGTGTCATAATCTTTTCCTGATCAATACTACAGTCGAATATTCCTCGCCCTTCTGTTTAAATTTTATCACAATTTAAGTGCATCATTCGAGTTGTATTCAAATATTATAGGCACTTAGCTTCTGGTTAATGGAGGATGTAAACTACTCGTATTTACGTGCATCAACCAGCAAGGATTAGTTTCATAATCATGCGCTAACTTCCTACAGTTGAACGCAAAGTCTGTACTCGTAACAACTCTGATTGCTACTTAACAAACTTCTCTGCTCCCGCATATTCCCGCATGCTCCCGCCTCACTTGAAACACTTTTGCCCACCTTTATACTCTGTGTGCAAAGGAGTGCCTCATTTACCTGCCTGTTTTACTTTTACATCCAAATTGTAGCTCGGGTGGTCTTTCTAATTTGTTCCGCTTTTTTTCTTCCCTACTTAATCTTGAGCAAAAGCTCTTTAAATCCCTCAAAAACCCACATAAAGGCGAGTTTATGGCATTGCAAATAAACCCAGACATTCATTGCCCACAAATTAATTGCGTTATCCTATTAATTAACTCCACAGTAAGCTGCCAACCAATTTGGTCCTTTTTGTGTGTGAGGAGGGTTTTTTTACTACAAAAATTTTCTTTTTTCAAGCGCACACTTTTTTAGTTTACACATACACATAGAATATGTAAGAATGTGTGCATGTATGTTAGTGTGTTTGTGCACATTTGTTTGTCCTCATTTTCAGCACCTTGCGCAAGTGTACACACTCGAGACCTCGAGAGAAACACACAAGGAACTTAACCGTGCAACCAACCAGCATAATGAGCGCCAACTACTTTTGTGTGCCACTTTTATTGCCTGCCACTACTATGCCCACACACACATACACACACATGGCTATATGTGTATGTATGTGTCAATGTGTGCCTTGAGCCATCGCGTTGTTATAGCACAAATTGTGCAGAGGGTGACACTTAATTCTGCAATGTTGCTAATGAAAAATGCACACTTCTTGTAATTTTTTCAATTGTTGGTTAATTTTTATTTATATTTTATAATTTGTTTTTTATTGTTATTATTTAATTTATAAATTTTTGCCCAACTAATTTTATTTTACGCTTTATAATTTCCTGTCAACACAATTTTTTGCTTTCCGCTCCCCCTCAACCACTTCTGTTTCGTTTTGTAGTCCTTTATTTTCGCTGCTCTACAAACTGTTAACTCGCTTTTCGCACTCAACCACTTGGAAAAGCTTTCGGCCATTTTGTGGCACCTTACTTCAGTGGTTAGTTATCCCGTTTTTCTTTTTTCTTCTTCCTTTGTTTTAGTGGGTCTAGTGAAAAATATGAAAAAAAGTTATTAAATAAGGAAATAAGCGGCGGCAACTACGCTGCCACGAAAGCTAAACAATGCGCAACAACTTTCGGCATGGTAGAACGCGCTTCCGAGCGCCATTGTTGCGTTGTTAATAAACAATTAAGACGACAGGTTGCAGCAGTAGTTGCACCACAACAACACCAGTAGCAGCAGCAGCAGTACTCTATCAGCCGCAGACTCCGTTAGAATGTTATAAATTATGAGTTGCTTGTAAAATTAAAAGTTAATACAAAGAAAATGTGCCGTGAAGCTAATTTAGTGCAGTTTAAACACTCCTCTTCCCCACTTTACTATAGAGCAAAGTTGCGCTCCTGCGGTTCATTTGCGTCTCACTGCTTTATGAAGGCGAACAAAATCTAAGTTTTCAATGAAACTTTGAATCCATTGGGTGGGGGTATCACCAAAATTTAATTGTAATTTGAAATTTTGATCTTGACCAGAAACTGTGTGATATATAAAATAAGCTTTTCAAAAAACGACACCGTCCTCAGTGGCCTAAGTTGCTCTTAAGCTGTCATAAGAGAACAGATGTCTGGGTACTTGCATTGGGTTCGAGCAATAGAATTTTTGACGAACTTCAATATTATTATTATATAAGAAAGGCAGACATTTCGGTTTAGTTTAGGACTAAATGAATATCCATGCTATTTGTTTGTAAAGGTACTGTAAAAAAAAGGAACCATAAAGCTTTTAAGGTTTAGACATTCAAAAATAAAGCTCTTTACTCTAATCCTGTAGGCACGTACCCATAAGAATTTCACTTGTATGGGTATTCAAAGCTCGGGCGTTCCCGGCATATATATAAGAAATTAAGCCTAGATGGGAGTAAGAAATTAAGCCCAAATGACTGGATCGGAATAAGAAATTAGACTAATTAAAATCTGGCGCCGTTTTTGTTTTACATCGGTCCCAGGAAAACAAATATAATCATGCATGATCGTATTTGTGTGGAACTTTAAACGCATAGTTTTATGATTACTAAAGCTTTTAGCGAAGACCAAAGCTGAAAAGCTCCACATACCTTCAAGACACAGGAATGCATGTCAGGTGCACTGCAAACCCATTTAAACAGTTGCAAATCGCGGTAACAAAGTTGGCAAATACCATTTTCAGGGGTTCACATCTTAATTAGTTCCACGTGAGCTTTGGGCGGATTATTATACCAAAAACTTTATATCAAAAATATATTCGATCAATCAACTGGTTAAAAATTATACTTCAATCTTTATAATTAATTGAATACAAAACATCTTCATTCACAATTCATCTATTCACTTCATCTATTCAGCAGCATCTCTCTATTCACTTTCCTCATATACTCATCCTCCGCCTGAAACTATGCAATATTCATAAATAGAAAGAAAAATCCAATTTCCTTCAAATGCTTGGCCATTCAATTAATTTTAATTAGAATTGATTTCAATCACTTTAAAATTCAATTTACCATAAAAGAAAAGCAAAAGAAACGGAATCGATAGCACGAAAAAAATAAAAAGGAGGAAATAAAGAAATGAAATGTCCAAACATAAAAGGAGAAAAATTTGTATACTGGGTAAAGCGGGCTGGGCAAAGTTGAGGGAGAACAAACAAACAAACAAACAAACAAACACATAAACAAACAAGCCACGAAGAAAAAAATGCACTTTAAATAAATAGCATTTGTTGTTGTGAGTGTGTTGTTGTTGTTCTATTTATCGGATGGAGTTGAATATATATTTCCATAGCATGGAAATGTGCTTAAAAATTTCAATGCTATCAAATCAAAATAAATTGCAAATTGTGGTTGAATGCGAAAGAGAAATTAAACTCGATAAAAAGTAAACCAGCAACAAACACAGCAGTTATTTCGAACCACCGAAGAAGCTACCCAAGTGAACCAGCTCCCTGCACGCCCAGCGCGCTCTGTTAGGACATAACCTCACTGATATTTCTCAAGTGACACTTTTCGGTTTGCTGTGAAGGACTTTGAGAATATCTCCTTATTTTCTTTTTCTCTTCCTTTTTGCATTTATCAAAAGGCAGCAATTCTTTCGTAAGGACAGTATCGTTTCCACAGCTGTAGAACTAAAGAGCACAGTTGTGGCTTTGATATAAGCAGAACAATGCTTGTGAATTTGAAGAAAGCATAATTGTAAAGAAAAGTGTAGTTGAGTAAAAAGTGGACAAATGTGTGATGCATGCCACCCAATGTAATCAAAATAGTTCTCATCCACCATGGCACCATGAACTAGTGTCTTTAAAAATTGCAGATGCCAGAATAGTGTTCTGGTGAAGGTAGTTGAACTACTGAAAATACTTTAAAGAAGCCTGAAATGCATAATTTAGAGAACTTTATTTATAAATGCTCGAAATGGTAGTGAATGGAGCCTTTATTAACATATTTCAAAATTCAGGGAGAATTGCTTATGTTCAATTATATAGAAGATACATCTTTAAGAAAGTTAACTGTATTGTGAGAGCGTATTTGATGATGATCCTCTCAGTCATTCGGGCCCTAGCTGAAAGTACGAACATGGAACGAAGCAGCTGTTCGAGAGTGTTTTGTTTTTACTGAACAACTTGCTGGATAGTGCCAGAAGAACGGTATAATGTGATTTGTGAATAACATGGCCTTGAACTTCATCAGAACTGTTGAATCACACCTACTCTCAATCTCTCCCTTAGTGTATATTGAGCTTAAAGCAAACCATCAAATTAGTAGCTAAATAAATCGATTTGAATGGATGTTTTAATGAATGATTTCTGTGGTGTCATCGTTCTAGAACACCAAAAGAGTCGGATTGTCTACCACTATAGAGAGGCTGGCAAAGAATTGATTCAATCTCTTAAATGGGTTCAAATTTAATGTTTGTGTTGAGAGTATTCAAACCAGTATTGAAAAAGCATTTAGTTCCCATCTTTATATATTCAAACTTGTGTATAAGAAAGCATTTATTTTCCATCTTTATATATTTAAGTATTTATATGAGAAACTCCTTGAAATGTTTTACATACTTGTGTGACTGCTATTACATGATTCTTAAAAATATTGCATACCATGTTATTAAGAACGTTAATTTGCGTTAATAGTGCGGGTCACTGGATTGTGTAACATAAAAAGGTTGGCTTCATAATTTAGTTTTAAAGAAATCAATTCAATTCATTAGAAATGCATAATAGAATAAAATAACATAACTTTTACTTCTAAATCACGCTCACAACTGCTGCTTCCAAATGAACTACACTGATTGTCTATATCGCTTGTTTATCTCGCATGGAATGTTATAACAATGTGATGTGTTATGAAATCCAATTGCTGCAAATGATGCTGCTTCACTATTAACAGAAAGGAAGAGCATCATCGCTGACTCATTAAAGTATCAGCTTCTTATGAGAGTGACGTGCCACATCACTAATGACATGCAGAATTAGTAAGAATGACACTGAGCACAAGGACCTTCCCCTTGTGTTTTGAACTAATCGTTTATTCAAGTTTAGGCATGAAGTGCTTATTTGGAGATTCGCGGATATATAAATTTCCCGATTTTCATGTCTCATATTCCATATTTTATTTGGAATATAAAAAATATCCTTGCCTATTAAAGGGGCAATCATCCGTACTATATATAATATGTTAGGTTTCTATTGACACATAATATGAAAACTATACTTAGGCGGCAACGTAGAGTTCAAATGATTGTATCAAAGTAAGGATGGAGGCTCTGCGTGTAATTGAATACTATCTATATTTATATAGCATAACCCAGGGAGCCAAAACTTAAAAAAATTATAAAAATAATGCCACGTGTATTATAGAATTTACCAGAATTTTGGTGACGCACTTTATAATACAAACAATTCTGGCCCATCTCTCGGAAGACACCAATCAAGTCAGGTGGTGTTTGCTTATTAATCATCACAAATCTTCGCTTTTGTGTGTTTAAAGTTATGATCTCAGTTAAGAGAGATGCCTCTTTCCTCAATTTATGCAAGAAAATCTTACAATTGTTTGTTGTTTCAGAGTGATAGGAGTCACCTCTGCATGCGAATCCCAATGTTTACTAATTTCAGCCTTAGTTACTAACCTGTCCTCAATCATTTGACACACAAGTCAAGCGCTACGCTCCGAATGCGATTAATTTCAGTTTATACAGCCAATAAATTCTTTTTTGATCACAGAAAAGTCACAATGAATGTAATGCGACTTTAAAGAGTCGGACGGAATAAAAAAGTATTTGAAAAGAAAATTTTACTGCTTGAATGACTCATCACGATATTTACCAATGGATTTTACAATAACAACAACAATAGGACCAACAAGAATAAAATTTTAAAGCCACTTAAGCAAACAGTGAAATTTTACTTGAGCGAGCGAGTGCCCTCCAATGAGACGGCCGCGGCGTGGCGGAATGTTTGTTTACACACTCGAAGACTACCAACAAAAGAGCACACACAATCGAGAATATATTGAAGCATAAATTTTAAAAAGAATTGGAAACTAAAAGAAAAAAATACGGGTTTATTTTTGTGATTTTTTTTCCTGTTGAGAAAAATATCAAATTTCGGGCGCAAATCAGCGAGCAAAGTAACGAAATAGCGATTAAGTAAACAGAAATACCGTAACAAAGCGCAATTGACTGACTGGCTGACAATAGAGCCAGCCGACAAGAAATGGCAAAGGCAATGGGAATTTGATATACAGCGTGCACCCAACAACACACACTCGTGCACACACCCACACCTCACGCCCCCTTCTATTGACATTATTACATGGCTTAAATGTCACTTTGATGGCTCCCAGCAAGTCACACGTAATGCCAAGGCACACCAATAAGGACAAAAATGCCGAAAAAATAAATATACACAGCAGCGAGGAGAAAAGAGGAAATAAAAGAAAAAAAAATTAAATAGGAAAAAAGAAAATGAAATTTATTTAAAAAATGTGAGAAAAGCAAATTCAGAGACATTTTTTTGATATTTGCACTCATTTACATTTTTTTCTTTATTATGGCGAACGATTTAAGCGAGCAAACGCACGCACGCAAAGGACTCTGCCGCCAACTAACAATCGGGCAAATACAGCAGGAAGGGTAGCAAGGACAACAACAACAACAACATAAGCTCAAGAATAAAAATATACACCAATAGTAGGAGCTGAAATTGCTCTGCCACTTATTCGTATAAAAATGTTTGGCAGTCCTTGCCAATGACAAAGTAAAAATATGTACGACTATTAAAAAAAAAAATGATAATAAAAAAATTAGAAAAACAAACTATAAAAAAGGCATTCATTTGGCTACATTGGCAGGCACACACACAACTTGCAGAAATATTTCACAGTCATTCGTATTCGCCGTCGCTCCTTCAATGATTACACGCCTTGTTGTGTTGTGCACGAACGCATTGCCTCGACTCCTGCCAACTGCTCCGTATCCTTCGTCGCTGCCACGTGTTTTTGCATATCATTCACTCAGTTGTATGAGTGTGTGTGGATGTGTGCGCGGAAGTGTGAGTAGCTGAACCTTCGTTAAATACGTGGCATTGGAATTCAATTCATATTTTGTGCGTTACCGCAGGAGGGGGCCTTCGCCCAGAAGGCGGCAGTCACCAGTCGACATCAGGCTTAGTAAATTCGTGACAATTTTCAATTTTCGCTCGGCTCACTTGCACGCAAATTCATGCAATATGCAAATATATATAAAATAATAATGTAAAGAAATGTCTTGGCAGTTATTTTAGGTATTTATTAATGGCGCGTTGCGTCGTGTTTGCGTGTGTCCTTCAACCATAAAAATGGCGTTTGTGTTGAATTTTTCGCTGAAATTCCATTGCGAATGATTGGAAAATATTTTTACTTTAACGTACTCGTAATTAATTGCTTTCACTCTTCGGAGTATGTTGTATGTATGTTCAACCGCAAAAGTCCGCTCCATCAATCAGCCTATTCACTTGTCATATCATGGCGAGGACAGCTGTCTCTTTAAATTTTTTCTAGCATCCATCCAGTTACAATGTTTGTCTTCCTAGATGATGTTGCCTGTTTTGAGATATCTATGTCAATATTTCCACAAAAAAAGAAGATATTCCTTCATTTTTACTGAATCGTGATTGAGAAAGATTCTACCTCACCAAATTACAAGCAGTCCATTTCCGGACTAAGTGGGGATTACTACCAAAACATAAGGTTATCAGTCACTCCACAGATTACATAAACAACAACAAATTTGTCTCTTTTGTGAGAATGCAATAATATTACGGGACTCCTCTGACAATATATGCAAATAGGAAACGCTCACAGAGAATACGAATCCTTGCTAAAGTGGTCTGTTCGAATATTCCCGACACACCAATTGAGCTTAGGCAAAAGCCTTAGAACGGATTTTTCATATATAAGATTTTGCAGGTAAGTTGTAAGCTGAACTGGATTCCTGCGATTAAACAAGGAGGTAAAAATCCAGTATTCATTCCTTTAAACAGACCTAAGTAATCACATCTTGTGCTAAGTATAATAAACAAAAAAAGACCAGGCTCCAGGCACTGCGATGGCCCAACATTGGGTTTCTCAACATGTTGAATTCATAAAACATTTTGATTCAGCAAAATTTCAATCCGATTGCTATGCATATGTCGCATTATGATAATTGTTATCCCCTTCTCGGATATGACCCGGATACTAAGAGTTATCAATGATGTTCTTTTCTTGTGTTTGATTGAGTTGTGTTGCTATCTCTTTCACACTAACGCTCTAGAACGTTCTTAAACTGCGTCGAAATTAGACTGCAGACTAAGAAGTACATGAGAATCGGCAATGAAGTTCTAATTTGGCTGCTGTAGTGATGATAGTGAGATGGAGTTTAATTTAGTATATATTTCTTGGTGGGGTTTCAATATTTCACCACTTTGAATATATAATTCAACTCGTTCTATTGCCTTCGGCGTACACTGTCGGACTAGAAAAATTTGGGCATTAATGCAACACTAGCAAGTAAATTGAAATTTAAAAATAAATATCTAAATTACACTAATGGACATTATGGCTGGACACATATGCAGCCAGCAAACGAAACGGAATGATCGAGATGACTGCGGGGCACGTACACAGCCACCCACACGTGGTCCTGTGGCAGTGTAATCGACAAGAGTCTCGAGTGCATTTCGACAGCAAATGCAAAACTGCTTTGCCATTTTTTTCCTCCCTCCTTGTTGACCATAAATTAAAGCATTTATACCAGGCAGCATGAAGCAGCAGCTCCAGCAGTGGCAGTAGCCACAGTTGAAAACGGTGCAAATACACTTGATGCAAATAAGCCGGAGTAAGAGCGTCGGAGCGGATGTGTAGATGGGGAGGCAATCGCATTTATTAGCCAGCTGCAGAGAAATTCACATACACACACATTGGGCAGTTTAACAAACAAGCAACTCCTTGCTAGCCATTGACCAAGCACACTGCACCCGTGCACACCACGCCTACACACTCATTTATGGCGATTTGCTTCTACGTAACACACACATACGTATGCAGGCAACTGTATTATTCGCATTTCTATGGATTTACCAAGGGCTAAAACCCAGTAGGAAAAAGGTTTAGGGAAGGATGTTGTATCACTGGTATCCTGAATGCCCTCTAAGATCCCTTTCTCGTATAAGTACTTCTATTACACATGTTCCTGTGTTTCCATGTGTAGTACTAAATGCTTTAACCAAAGAAAGATACCGAGAGAGAAAAAAAGGGAGATACATGGAGAGAGAGACAGATGGAAGGATATACAGATGGAGAGAGAGACATATGGGGGGAGATAGATGGATATAAAGGATGTAAAGTTATATATGAAAATAACGGGAAAGATGTAAACAGAGATGAAAATAAAGGCAGAGATGGTCGCAGCCAGGAAGAAAAGTAAAGTTGAAAACATGTAAAAAAGGCATTGATAGAGAGCATTATATGGAGAAACAAATTCGTTGGGAGAGTAACAATATATATAGAGCAAAGTATATAAACAGAGTATAATATAAAAAGGTATATACAGTATGGGAAGATAAATGGATCATAATCAAGAAAAGAAAAAAGAGAATACTAGAAACGGAGAAGCGATAAGTGGACGAGTAGTTGAGAGAACCGAAGGAGGGGAAAAGAAGAGAAAGGCTGAAAAACAGATAGATAGAAAAAGAGTAACGTAGAAAGGGACAAGGGAGAACAGAACAAAAAGAGAAAGGGTGAATGGGAGAAGTGAAAGGGAAAATAACAAAAAGAGTAGTCGAAAAAGAAAGAATGCGAGAAGGAAGGAAAGATATAAATAAAGGAAAATAAAGAAAGAGAGGGAGGAATACAAAAAGGGAGAAATAAAAAGGGGAGACATAGAAAAGAGCGAAATAAAAAAGAGAAAATAGAAAGTGGCAAAAATAGAAAGGGAGAAAGAGAGGAGAAGGTTGAATGAAAGGGAGAGAGGGAAATGTTAAGTGAAAGGGAGGAAGACAAAATGAGATAGGGATGAAAATAGTAAGAGTGAAAAAGAGGAGAGAATGGTAGAAGCAAATAAAGGGAGCATAGGAGAACGTGTGAAGAAGGGAAAGGGAGATGAAAGAAAGGGATACGAAGAGAAACGCAGACGAAATGAAATGGTATTGAACAGTGGGAGTAAGTAAAAAGGGGAATGGAAAACAGAAATGGAGAACAGAAATGGAGAACAGAAATGAAGAACAGAGATGGAGAGCAGAAATGGAGAACAGAAATGGAGGAGATAAATTGAGAACAGAAATAGAGTAGAGAAATTGAGAACAAAAATAGAGGACAGAAATGGAGAACAGAAATGGAGGAGAGAAATCGAGAACAGAAATGGAGAACAGAAATGGAGAACAGAAATGGAGATCAGAAATAGAGAACAGAAATGGAGGAGATAAATTGAGAACAGAAATAGAGTAGAGAAATTGAAAACAAAAATAGAGAACAGAAATGGAGAACAGAAATGGAGGAGAGAAATCGAGAACAGAAATGGAGAACAGAAATGGAGAACAGAAATGGAGAACAGAAATGGAGAACAGAAATGGAGAACAGAAATGGAGAACAGAAATGGAGAATAGAAATGGAGAACAGAAATGGAGATCAGAAATAGAGAACAGAAATGGAGAACAGAAATGGAGAACAGAAATGGAGAACAGAAATGGAGAACAGATTTGGAGAATAGAAATGGAGAACAGAAATGGAGAACAGAAATGGAGAACAGAAATGGAGAACAGAAATGGAGAACAGATTTGGAGAATAGAAATGGAGAACAGAAATGGAGATCAGAAATAGAGAACAGAAATAGAGAACAGAAATAGAGAACAGAAATAGAGAACAGAAATAGAGAAGAGAAATGGAGAAGAGAGAGGTGAGAAATGGAGAAGAGAAATAGAGAAGAGAAATGGAGAAGAGAAATGGAGAAGAGAAATGGAGAAGAGAGAGGTGAGAAATGGAGAAGAGAAATAGAGAAGAGAAATGGAGAAGAGAAATGGAGAAGACAAAGAGAGGAGGGAAATGGAGAACAGAAATGGCGAACAGAAGAGAGAAGAGAAAGAGAGGAGAGAAATTGAGAACAGAAATAAACAAACAAATAGAGAAGAGAAATGGAGATCAGAAATGGAGATCAGAAATAGAGAACAGAAATAGAGAACAGAAATAGAGAACAGAAATAGAGAACAGAAATAGAGAACAGAAATAGAGAACAGAAATAGAGAACAGAAATAGAGAAGAGAAATGGAGAAGAGAAATGGAGAAGAGAAATGGAGAAGAGAAATGGAGAAGAGAAATGGAGAAGAGAAATGGAGAAGAGAAATAGAGAACAGAAATGGAGAACAGAAATAGAGAACTAAAATAGAGAACAAAAATGGAGATCAGAAATAGAGAACAGAAATGGGAAACCGAAATAGAGAAGAGAAATGGAGAACAAAAATAGAGAAATATAGAATATAAATGGAGAACAGAAATGGAAAAAAGCAATAGAGAACAGAAATAAAGAAAAGAAATAAAGAACAGAAATAGAGAAGAGAAATGGAGAAGAGAAATGGAGATCAGAAATAGAGATCAGAAATAGAGAAGAGAAATGGAGATAAGAAAGAGAGAAGAGAAATGGAGATAAGAAAGAGAGAAGAGAAATGGAGAACAGAAATAGAGTACAGAAATAGAAAAGAGGAATGGAGAAAGGGAGGAGAGAAATGGAGAAGCGAATTGCAGACGACAAATGAAATCAAGAAGAGAGAGGGAGGAGAAAATGGAGAAATGGATTAAGAGATAACAATAGAAAGAAAGAAGAAAAAGTGTCTGCTTCACTCATTGTGCCTACTGGGTTGCTGCAGTTACTTGTGAGAGTGTGTGTGTGTGTGCAGGCGATTGCTGTTACACAGCAGCAAACTGACTGACCAAGCATATTTTCCTTGTTGTTACACTCAAGTATGCACTACATTTACTTAGTTTTTGGTGCATTCTGTAACGGGAGTATTGAAAAGAGGTTATTTTCCAATCAATTTAATTTTGCAACTATTTGTGTGAGCTGGTAAAAGAGCAAAGAGAGAATGAAAGTAAACGAAAAGAAACAAAAAACCAAGTCGAAGGGATAAGTTTTGTGCGCCAATAAGTATGCAAAGAATTTTTGTTTACACAACAAACACTGGCAAAGTGTATGCGGATTTTGAATTCAACCTCCCCTCCGCTTCTGTGTATATGGGATATATTTTATAATTTACGCTGAGACTTCGACAGAGCAGCTCGAATAAAGTCGGTAGTTATTCTCATATTTAATAAGGACACAACTTTCAATTTGTAAAAATATTGCGACTGTAGCTGCTTCTCCGGTTGTTCTTGGCAGTGGAAAACAAAAAAGAAAATCCATAAATTCCCACTCGCAAACAAACATACATAAACAATATTACCTCCTCTCCTTCTAAGATGAATCAGTGCTCCTCGCTCTCACACCACGTGTTGGAAGACTTTCCTTTAGAGCGAGCGTCGTGCAGCTTAACAAATCAAGCGCGACCGCTTGGCGCCATGACGGCATATAAACACCATAAAGCAGAGTCTCCACTCCACTCTCACTTACTCACTCCACTGCTTTCCAACATTCATTTCCATTTCCTACTTCCGTGGTTAGTAAATTGTGGAAACCGTCTGGTGTGGGAGACTCTGTGAGGGGGGTGGGCAAGTAAAAAATCATGTTGTATACGACAGCAAAACATACCGAAATTCTTTTTCAATTGTGAGTTTTTTCTTTTTTTTTTTGTTGGTGCTGCTGCTTTTGATGCCGCCGTCGCTGCTCCTGAAGTCGTCATCCTCATCCTCATTGCCATCGCCATCGCCAACGTCATTGCGATTGTTGCTGTCGTTGTCGTTGTTATTGGTGATGAGATGTTAGTGATAAGGATGATTGAATTGATTTACTTGATGGATTTCGATTGAAATTCTTCAACAGTTCCACATTTCGTTCGCTCCGTTGCTAAACATACCCGTACGCTTCCAACATGGCATCAGGCAGCGTTCCCTTTCTCAAATGGCATTGCTTGGCAGTGCTTTTGAAGGCGATTTAAAGTTGTTGTGTCATTGGAAAATAGAAATCAAACCATTTCTACATTTCTGTTGTCGAGCACATTAAAAGGTTAAAAGCACAAAAGCTTTTTCATATATGAAATCAAATGTAGGGGGAATTATTATGTTACAAGGATGCGTTACAATCTGATGCGATGTGATGTGATGCGATGAGTTGTGACCAGAAAAGAGGCAGAAATGACAATTTAGTGGAATCGCTTCAGATCGCTATATCTGTGAGGTTAGATTCTGAATGAGGCCAAGCTCTAAAAAGGACTTGAGTACTGTGTGAATCATGTGGTTGATTATGATAAGATGTGGGTTGACGTGCTTTGATGGCGCATGACGTGATGTGGTGGTACTTGGAGAGGTATGGTGAATCAAGTACAGTTGCTTAGGAAAATGTAGGAGTATCATTTTTGACCGTTGAGCTTTTGGATTTAGATTGCATTGTAGCCTAAGGCCATTATTATAATAGTGCCATATGGTGTGTACATTGGAGTGTTTTCTAAAGTTAGAAGATCAATCTACTTGTATTCTAAGCCTATATCAAGTTCACCAACAGATAATTTTGAATGCCGACTGATTTCATGAAGCCAAACTATCTGTTCCTTCCGCCAACGTAGTTGAGGAAAAGCTTATAAAAGGGTTACGTATTGTACACTGTAAAGCGAGTTCTATTCATTCATGTATTATCCTTAGTATGGATCTTTAGCGATACTTCTATGAAGTGAACATTCGTGACTTCCTTCAATGACTTTATATTCCTTACATTGTTGAAGCTGATGATACTTGGCCATATTGCTTAATAATGTTTGTCCTCAGAGTAGAGTGGATACTACTTCTACAGCGTTCTTAAACATTTGCTTCCAACTGAAGTAGTTCAAGAAAAGAATCATCAGATTGAGAATTTATTACAAAAGGCGACTGAGCATGTATAAACGTGTGCATAAAATCACTGTGAATCATATGAGCTGGCACATATACTCGACTCGACGTATTTCAGACTCGAGTATAATCTATCGTTGATATGGCTTTGGTCTCAAAATCTATTTCGAGCATGCTGAGTATGTTCAATCGAAAGTTTTGAATGGCTTCTACTCCTTTCAAGGAATAACAATAACTCACTGAGTGGTTGGAGGACGGCGAATAAGTATTGTGAGGATGTCCATGAAAGACTTGAGTAGTATTGGCATTTGTATATATTGAAGTTTAAATGAATTAGTTTCATCGTCCTTTTACGTCTCTGGTGGAACTCTCTTCAGTGGAGAGATCAATGTGTTTATTGAACAGGGAATGTATACATAGTCATATGTATATGTCCAAGGAATAGTCTGCAGGTATCAGTTCAATTATGAATACTAAAGGCTTGGTGAGACTATTGCCTTAATTTTTAATTAGGAGGCATTGTAGTGTCTGGTATGATTCTAGGAACTCCTGCCCTGTTGTCCATTATCCGAGGCCAACTGCCTGAGTGATCTCAGCTGCATTAATACCGATTTACATATATTTATTTTCATACGCTGCTTTGTATTACCAAACGTCTTTCGGCAGTTAATAGACGCCACGCTGCAATTTCGGCGCGTGCAGCTCTGTTGCATCATTTGTTTCGTGCGCTCTCGTACCTCGTACCAGCAACAACATCAAAAGATACTTAATACCTTTCACTACTCGCACTTGTGTGCTTTTTTTGGTAGTTTTAAATAAAATAAATGACATGATGTATCCAGCATGCAATCCACGCCTCGGCCCGAGCTGAGCGTCGGACTGCTGTGAGTAAAGTTGTTAAGTTACTTAAGTCAGAGCAAATGAAATGCGCACGGAGGGAGCGAGCAGCGCCAAATTTCGCACTGGCTTTGCTGGGTGCAAAGGATTGCGCAACATGCCACAACAACACTGGAGCGCTAAGCACACGCACGACCCTGACAAATTGCAGTCGCCGCTGTTGTAGCTGTTTTTTCCGTTTGAGGTGGCCAGGCGTGCGCTGCAAAAGTTTGCTGCTACTGCTGCGCTGCATCTTTACGGGATTTTTGCTCGTTTTGAATTTTTCCACTTCTGATGAGCAAAAACAAAGAATTTTCCACTTTCAGCAGCACGAAAACAAAAACAGAAAGGAAAAACTACCAAAAAAAAATTGAAGAAAAGCAAGCAGCAAAAGGAATTTTCGTATGTGCTGTGCATGCTCAAGTAACGCCAAAAAACAGCATGGCAAGGCATGGCAAGGCATGGCAAGGCAAGGCAAGGAGGTGAGACACACGCAGAAGGAACTGTTAGATTACTTTGAAGTTATTTGCACCCAAACTGCATGCTAACAAAAAAATAATAATTTTTCTTATTTAAAAGCATAGAAATAAAAAATTAAACAAAAAAAAAGGCGAAAACAGAAAAATATGAGCCAAATAGCAAAGTCCTTTTTGCTTCTGCTGTTGCCATACACAAATAAAATGGCGCAAAGGAGCACAACTAAAGGCACACCATGATGAATACAAATGCGCTCAAATATGTACGAGCACGAGTGAGTACGTACAAGAAGCGGTATCAGCAGCGGCGGCGTGGCAGTGTGGCAGCAAAACTTTTCGATTTTGTCGCAAGAAAAATGTCAGAAGTTTGTCTTGAACTCTCGAACTTTTTCTTATTACGATATATCACACACACAAGGAATTCCAAACTATGAGTTAAGGAAAGGCACCAAGGAAGAGCGAGCTACCGAGCACAGCCAAAGCATTCAAGCAGCTTTGACAAGTTTTTATTTGACGCCCCTCTCGCCTGAGGCGTGCGACTGCTATTAATGCAGTCAAAAATGTCAAATTCATTTCGATTTGCTAAACGTATACGACAGACAGACGGACGGACGGATAGATGCAGAGCCTGACGCACGGACGGACAGACGGAAGGACGGATGGACGGACGGTTGCCTGACGGGATATAACATGGCAGCATAAAAGTTTTTGCGGGATTGAAAAAGTACACACAAATACTATCCCGTAAAAGGGAACAACAAAAACAAAAACTACCACAAGAAAAAAAAAACAAATAACTTAAAAAATCCCAAGAAAAGCCATGAAAAAACTGAACGCAAATCACATGATCACAATCATTTATTTGTCTGGCATGTGACGTGCATTTGATTTCAGTTCTTGTTGTTGTTGTGGTTGCTTAACATGAACTATTTAAGCGAGTTCGAGGAGAATTTATTCACTTCGTGCATGGCAAAAGAAAAAGGGAGTTAATTGTGACTGTAGGAGTGGTTATAAAAGGGGCGTGTTTCCATTCTGGTCTGACAGATTGACTGCTGTGCCCATCAATGTTCATTAATTATTGCTGAAGGAAGCAGAATGCGATGTGTAGAACTGTTCTCGCAAAATAGTGAATTTTCACTGAAATTCAGCAATTCGATTAGTTAAAATTGAATGAAATTGCTTATATTACGCAATTCAATTGCTGATTTTTAGTAATTAAATCACTTCAGTTGACAATTTAAAGTTTTGAGATGTGGGAAATTCAAACACTACAGTGGAAAAATGCGAAAAAGTATACTAAAGTCATACAATTCGATACATAAGGTAAACCGGCAATGAGTGCTTGCAGGTAATTAATTCCATTATTGAAATGTATCAGTTAATAATTTCCCTGGTATTGGGTGCAGATTTCATTTTAGGCCTGCAGTAAATTAGTCGGCGAAAGTGGGGTCCGGAACTTAAAAAATACAGGAAATGTTCAGCTTTTCAGTAAGAACTGCAAACAGTAAAAATTTAATGAACTTAATGAACAACTAGATCTTGTATGAACTTAACGATGGTTCTGTTGCCCATTCTGTTTGGCAAATATACAATTGCAGTTATAAGACTGAAGATATGATTGCAGGATGATGGTCGAGTAAGACTTACGAACTTGAGAAATCCTCAACCTTTTTAGCTAAATAAGTTTCTGAGGATATACGAGGGGTACTATTTATATTTAGGGAACTGGCAACACTAATGTCAATAGCTAAAATCTGGCAACACCATAATATTTTTTAGTATAAACGTACTCACAACGTGTTGATGTACAAGTGCTATTTGTTTTGTTTACAGTGAGTTAAGAAAATCAATTTGGCCAAAAGATGGAAATTTCAAGAGAAGGTTTTCGTTGGATTATTTTTCACAACTTTCGACGTGGATTATCTCAGAAGAAGAATATGTCGATGAACTTAGTTCTTTGTATGACGATAAAGCACCATCAAAAACCACAGCATATCGCTGGTGTAGTGAATTCAATCGTGGTCGTAGTTCGGTGGTCGACGAACTCCGTGAAGGTCGTCCAAAATCGGTTGTTGTGCCACAAAACATCGATGCAGTGCGTGAACTGATAGTGCAAGATCGTCATGTGACATATCGTGAAATAGAGGACACCTTCGGCATTACTTCAACTTCCCATACATTCAATATTGCATGAACATTTGACTGTACAAAAGATTTGTTCGCGTTGGAACCCACATAATTTGACAATGGCTCAAAAAAGGCTCGTGTCAATAGGTGTAAGGAAATGATTGAAAAGTTCGACCGTGGTGCTTCAATAGACGTGTATAAAATCGTGACAGGTGACGAATCATGGATATATGCGTATGCGCCGGAAACAAAACAACAATCGACCGTGGGGGTACTCCAAGACGAGCTAAATCCAACAAAAGTTGTTCGTGGAAGAAGCACAGCGAAGCAAATGGTCACCTGTTTCTTCGGCTGAATGGGTCATGTGGCCACTGTTCTGCTTGAGCAAGGTAGGACGAGTGGTACCTGACCATTTGTCTTGAATCTGCTGTATAATATATCAATGGATGTAGAATTAGTATTAAATATCCTCCAGATCCTTTTGATAGTAGAATCAATAATGTAATTCGCTAATGCAACATTAATCAAAGTACCTGAAGTTTCTTGGCACTGCATTGAAAAATGTAGAACGCAATCAATAGAAAAAAAGACCAACAATAAACACAACATCCTTATTCTGCCTTGAAATATCTCCAGTTTAAAATTAAGCCGTGGGTATTATAGGATAAAATCTATGGACAAATGTTGGGAGGGAATCGCAATGAAAGCTTTAGAAACCGTTGTGGGTGGTAAATATAGAGCCGAATAGGGACCCAGGAGCCTTGCACGGTGATGTATAATAGTATTCAATGCAAACATGTTTCCAGTATGTGGGAATCACATTAAAGTTATACATCCCTACCAAAGTACTAAAGTTGAGTTCCAAATGAAGGACCACGTCTAGATATTTGATATATGTGGATGTATATATATATTTACTATATTCCATGAATACAAAAAGGTTACTTTTCTGTTTGAGGTCAACAATTTATTAAATCAAAATAGTATTATTTACTTAAGAGCTGCAGCTCACGTACACAGGAGCACAAATACACATATAGACATTCACACACACATATATATATTCATATATACGCCTTCTTATGTACTGCTTTAGGAGCTTAGAAGCAAAAAAGCAGCAGAGAAAGAAATGTCACAAGTGAATTACATGCGCATTATGCTGATTATTATGATGCTCATGTGGCCGCCACCGCCGATGGTAACCCCCTAGCGGGTGCCGACCCTGATGCCTGATGATAATAATAATAATAATGATGATGATGATGATGATGATGATGATGATGATGATGATGATACTACTACTGCTGGTGCTGATGCTGATGATGATACCGTTGATATGTTGTTGATGCTGGTGTGTCAACGCAAACTCAAGTAGGATTTGCACATTACATCCTTTCTGCAAGTGTATAGTTCTAGTTGACTGCTATTTTGGTTGAACTGCGGCAATATGCAACTGAATAAGTACACTACTCTGACTCCAACATGTCTTGCCTGGTTTAGCCGAGACGAGCCTTGCCTTTGCCTTACTTTGCCTTGCATACATTTATGACAAACGAAGTTTATATGCAAATTGTAAGCATATCACTCACTCAGTCACTTGGCGCGTTGCAGTCAAATAAAAAATAATAAAAATAAAAACGTGTTCTTCGTGTTGTTGTTGCTGCTGGTGCTGCTGCTTTAGCGCGACACTTTTATCAACCACTACAATAACAACAACAAGAAGAAAAACAACTAAAGATATGATCGCAGCCCACTTCTGGATGTGCGAGCATGCATTTGTGACGCATGTATGCAAATCTTTGAAAACATTACTAGTCAAGTGAAATGTTTGTGCTTTTCTGTTTATACAAACACGAATCAAAATGCTTGCATAGGTAGGGGTAATGCACAGGCACACAAACACACACATACACACGTCCATACACACAGCTTTTGCAGCCTAATGCTTGGGATTAAGCTGAAATGTATGCTATGAATTCAAGAGGAAAATATAACATGAAAAAATTGGTTGCGTTGGTGCAGAGGCCATCTGCACAGTACTTATAACCCACACAACAAGTGCGTTAAAAGAGATTAAGTTGTTCGATTTGGTTGTTGTTCGTGGGTCTTCAATCTAAGAGTTTGCATATTCTCTGTCAAAAGGACTTACTATTATAGCTTAGAAAGTTGACGGTTTTGAAATTGTTTCGATTTCATAATTCTCGTATGTAGCTTACTGACGACGATTACGATCTAAATTATACTATTTCAAGTATATCTCTGAGAGATCTGTATAATATGAGAAATCAAAACTAAAGAAATGATCCATGATCATTAAACATTTGAATCCCATTTTGCAGACAAAGGCACTTAGTTCTCGTCTCTTCAGTGACGAATATAGATTCTTGAGAGATTTTTAGATACTATAAGCGACCATGTGCAGTGGGTGCATTTACACGCATCGATTCTACAATATCGGCCCAGAAAGACTAACGATATTTATTAAAAAATCTTGAAACTTCTTTTTACCGAAACGATTTCTTCCACATTTAGTTTCCTCCACATTTGGTTTCCTCCACATTTGGTTTCCTCCACATTTGGTCTTCTTTCATGGTTTCGATAAATGCGAATCATTTCATGATGGGATGTTGCCGACCTTACGTATAGAAGGGAAAATTCTGTATTAAATCTCATCATATATGTTCCGATTTCCATCAATAAATTCCTTAATATTTCGTTTGCTGAATATTCACTTGTCTCATGTACACTGAAAATGCATGCTTAATGCTAAGAGTTGGTTGCAATACTAAACACTGCCTTGTTTGACGTGATGTGCATATGTGTGCGTGGAGAACTGTACTGATGTGTATAAAATCATTTCTCCAAAGCAAACTTTTAGGCGGTAGATAGCGAGCGGAGTGTTCCTAGTAAAGATGTATAAATAAAATAAAAGAGATGAGAATCGTTCTGCTGCATTGCATCATTATCAGGCGTATCCTTTTGCTATTCATGCTTGTTGTTGTTGTTATGGCGCATAATGATACCAATGCTGATTGTGTTGATGTTTCTGTGGATGCTGCTGCTGATGTTGATGCTGCCTCTGCTGCTGCTGGTGTTGATGCTGGCTCTGCTGCTGCTGTTGCCACTGATGATGATTGTGATGGTGGTGATACTGTTGTTGTTGATGATGCTGTTAAGCGTTCTTTATGCCAACAATAAAAGTCGACTTCTTATCTTGTACTCTTATGTATGTGTTCATAACGCTGTTGCTGCTGTTCACTTTCCTGCAGATCCGGCTTCAACTGCAGGCTTCACAGATTTTTGCCTCTGGCCTTTGCATACCTGTCTGCATCCGAGTCTGTGCCTGTGCGTCTATGTTTCTTGTTTGCATATGGCATTTTCAATCTTGACACTTCTGTACAGTATTTGTGTGCTCGTCTTTTTTGTGTTTTTTGTTTTTGTATATGACTCTGTCTGCTTTTAAGGCACATATCCTTATCCTTATTTGTTTGAATTTACGCAATCCCTCTGCAGTCGGATTGCATTTCGTATGCGTTTGTCTCTAAATGCAGCAGTTTCTATGGTGGCTCTCTTGTTTGTTATTCAGTGGAGTCAGTAGGTCAATTAAAATAAAATTATATGCCAAGTGATCTGAGTTATGAGCAACCTCTTGCTTCAATGAATTTCTCGAATTCTACATTAGCTTTATTTACAGAAACTTATACGATTTGGAATATTCGCATAACTTTTGGTGGGGCGGTGCAATTCAATGAGCATTTTTGAATACATCTTTTATATTGATAAGACAGATTTCAATTTGGCGGTTAATATGGAGGTGAGCATTGACAATGGATGTTTTTAAAATAAGTCTTTGCAGAATATGTTTGTTTAGTGAACTGTGATGAAGCGTGATGATGGTACTTAATTATAGAGCCGATTCTTCCGCATATTATTTATATACAGATTAGATAAGATAGTACAGGTTTAATGTGTTTGAAAACAGGAACGATCATGATTATAATGATAATAACATTGTGGAAAATTCGATTATGATGAAATTTGAGCATGCAGAAAAATTGTTGTGCCAGAGCAATAATAAAAACCTGATTTTTCTGGTTAGAATTATAGAAGTCAAGCTGCGGCTGCCTTAGATCCTGTTTTTTATTGACTATTACCCCTTTTCACCTACTCGAATCTTTAAACACTTCTACACTGAAGAATTTCTTCCCTTCTTCAACGCAGGCTCTTCGAATATTTACGTACTCAATGAAGCAACACCACTCGTCCATAAGGCAGCGCAAATTTCTGTAGAAAATATCTTAAAAGTCCACACAATTAAGAACAACAAAAAATAATGGAAATCCCTTTACTTTTCTTATGCCATTATAAACTCGTAAGCAGGAAAAGAACAGGGCGAGCCTTAGAAATTCAAGTAATGAGCATAAAAGCCGCTTCAAACATACTTCAATGAGCAACGCAAATGCCCCAGAGCAAGTCAAGGAAGCATTCGTTGGCATAGTCACATTCCATCATTAATATCTCAAACGAGTACTGCCGCTGTGCTGATCCTGCCACAGCCTCCTGCTGCACACAACACAACATACCAATTGCTATCATGACCTGAATTATTGGTGGCATATTGCCACTCATTGACTGTGCCTGCTGCTGCTGCCACCATGACTACTTTTCGAACTACTCTACAAGCACTACTACTGCCATCCTTAAAGCAGTTGCATAGTTGCCCTGCCGCACAGCCATAATCTCAACCTAGATGAATTTCTAATGGAGATTTTCTTGTCGCTGGCAGAGGCGAGCGAGCGAGCCCCAGTCTCCCAACTCTGCAGTCTCAGTCCGAGGAGCTAGTGAAAAATCGTAATCAATTTTTTATATATATGCATAATAAAATATGCGAGGTAGCAGAGCGGTGCAGTGTGCGATGTGCATTGAGAGCCAGGCGGCAGTATGTTTGGAGTGTTTGCATCGGCTTGGGTTGCCTTGGTTTGGGTAGAGTTGGGTATGGGTATCTTGAGGCTTTTCCAAGTTAAGCTCATGATTGAATAGCAAGCACCGAACGCAGTTGCTAGAAAAGAAAAGTGCACTAGGAGCAAAGGACGTGTGCTAGAAAAGCGAAAAGAGCAAATGTATATTTGGGATTCAAGCGAGCGTTAGGAAGAAATGCATTAAAAAAAAAAAAACAAAATATAGTAAGAAGTGGCACAGCAAAATGTAAATCCCTCGGGGAAGTGCCAGCTACAGCTTTAGTCCTGGCAGCAGCTCGCAGCTTCTCCACGCTTGTGTGTGCAACTTTTGTTTAACATTTTCTCTTGTGTGCTTGGCGCTTGCTGCAAAGCAATTTTCTTTGCTTCCTACACAGCTTAACGCTATTGTTTGCTTATATGCACTTGTTTCACACACCATAATGTAAAGGGTCGGCCCCTCCCACCCGGCTCTGCCGCAAGAACAACTTTCCGTTATATGAGCTTAGTGAAGGCAAGAAAGAAAGAAAGTATGAGAACTGTAAGGAACAAATGACGACAACAAGCAATGCGTGTGCGAAGTATGCTATTTCTTTTTTTTTCTTACTTCCCTTGTTGTTTTTTTGGATTGCCTCAGCTACTCCGCCACTCACTCCGTCAGGACCCTGCAGCTAGACAGCCAGCAACACTTCCACAGTGGCGCTCATGCAATTGTTTGCTGTCAAGTGAAAAGCGGCTTGTTGCAAGTTGCGCTGCAGCCACAGCTAGCATCTGCAGGAGCACCAGCATCAAAGGCTTTTAATGCAATATTTTGTTGTTATCCTAGCTTGTCGTCACAATTCGTTTTGCTGCTCCTGCTACTGCCGCCTCAGCTCCTTGTTCATTCTCTTGTTGTCTTCCCATCGTCAACGGTGCCATTGTCATTTGTTTGTGCTCACTGCGCTCAGTGCTCAGTACTCTGCCGTCCCCCCGACGCTCTGTTTGTATTCTGCTCATTGCCGTACAGCGGTTTAATAATGTGTAAAGTCTGACTTATTTGACGTAAGCCCGTTGTCAATGGAGCAGCACTTCTTCCGCTGCGTTCTTTCTTCTCTGTTTAACTATTTCTTGTGCAATTATTTGCGGATTTTAAATGCCACCGCCATAGCCTCCACAACCATCCTCAGCGCATCACCATCACCATTGGGCATATTAAGTGGTTGTATTTATCAATGAACTGCAGCTATTAAATTGCAGCTTTAGTGGAAATTAATAGAACTCCTTCACTGCAAATCCACAGTTGAAGTGGCTTCAAGTTAATTTCTGTGTACACACACACATACACGCGGACAGGGGTGGGGGGAAGTTTTCAAGAGGTTTGTCGCAACTGGTCGGAAATACACTTCGGAATCAGCTAGTTCGCTTCAGAATAAAAACCCCCTTTGCTGAGGGTGTGGAAAGGACAAAAAAATTTCCTCTGTGGTTTTCATTGCGATTAGAGTTGAATGGGGTTTCATCCTTCAGTATAATAATTCCTCTTACTTAAAGATAAGGAGTGTTGAAAAATATTCAAAGATATTCTCAATTCGATCACTAGAGTCGAATTCAGATATCAAGTATTATCTTTTGCTTGGTGGCTCTCTCTTATATTATAGTGAAAGCCCTTATAAACTTTTGCTTCAATGATATTTTACCGGCAAACCCGTGGAAGAAGCTTCGGAAGCGCAATATGTTTAGAATTGTAGAAGTGGTGCCATTCACAATCGGTTAGAATATGATTTGTATATACTCCTGAGCGATGGATATGCGCCAGAGAATAATTCGAATTATTAATAAGATTAGTGAATAAATGTAAAAATGTATTCTTTTTCCCAGCAAATCCCGCACAACGTAAATGAATGCCAAAGATATGAGATCACAGGACTTGTCAAGAATATCAGATCCTTACTATAAGAACTCTCTTATTTCTGTTTAGAGGATCTTAAACTGACTGTCAACATTTTTCATTCAATTGACGGTGATACCTACAATACTGCAAACTTATATGACCGTTGTCTTGACCACCTCAGAACAGCAACAGTCTATTAACCCTTCTCTCCTACGCTGATCGGAATTGCTTCCAGCAAATAATGGCATTAAATCTCGATTTTTATTATCATTATGTTGAAATGACTTTCCGCACTCAAATAAAATTTTTTTATTACATTCCACTTACATAAGTAAACACGGCGAAAACAGCAAGGAAAAAATCATTATGTTTAATAAATCGGAAGAATGCACAAACACACTCACACACACTCACACACACTTACACACTCACCCACACAGACACGCACTCACATACTAATAAGAAAAGCAAACAGGAAAAGTATAAAATAAAATTAAATTGCATTGCATTGTTCCTTCGCAGTCATTTCCAGAGCCTTATTTTGTGGCGTTCATATACTCAGCGCAGGCATGGCACACATTGTAATAATCTTTCAACTTTTCCGTTCGATTTAATCGTAATGTGTGTGAGCATCATACGCAAAGCATGCTGAGTTCAGTTGATGGATTATTTTTTATACTCCTTATCCTTTCGGTTGCTAGTAGTGCTGCTTCTGCTTCTGCTTCTGGCGTGTTTAACTATTATTTTTTTTTATTTGTTTTTTATATGATTTGCATACTTGTGTGTGCGCTAACGAGCGTGGCCATTTTCTTCTAAGCTCCTCAAACATGCAAGGACGAGTATGAGGAAGTCGTGCAGGAACAAAGAAATTACAAGCAAAGAAATTAAAACCGATTTATGTATGAGGATTTTAGTGGCTTATCGCCATTTTTCTTTTCTTTTCTTCTCCTTTGTTCTACTTGATGACATGCTATAAAATGACTTACTGCCAAGGAATGAGCTGTGGATATTGATTGTAAGGCTCACATTATTATGCATGGTTATGCGGGAATACTGAGGATTATTATCGACACATAAAAAAGTTGCGTGGAAACATTTGACTAGAAAACAAGCTAAGACTATATGAGTATGAATAATTTGCAGTACAATATGGTTAAAGCCCCTTAAAGAATTACATTAATAGGGGAAGAAAATTACAAGCTTTCTTTAAGGCACTGTTCGTGTTAAGAACTGTTCAATTTTACTAATTTTGGATATCTTTTTATGTTTGGATTATGTAATAGAGTTATATTTGCTTTAATTAATAAGAGTGTCCAGGCTTCACGCAGCTTTCGGGTAGACTTATCATCATTTAGTGAATATTTACAATATGAGTATATAAATTTATGTTGTGAGCAATGCTAAAAGAGCACAAAACCTTTACATATACTAGAACTTTGACATAATAGACTGGAGTGAAAAAGTGTGTAATAGTTAAAACAACTCTGGACATTAATGAGATCCAATATTCAGCAAAGCTTTTGACTTCCGAATGGGCAATAAAGGTCAGAAGCTTGTTCACCTGGGGGTGTCTAAAGTAGAATTGCTAATATTTTCAATGTAAGTTTTATATTAGCTTGAAACATGTAGTTTATGTTCGAATTCTTCAACGTAATCCCTTTCAGAATAATCGAATACCAAGTGACTGTAATTCAGTGCCCGTCAAAAAAAAAATACAGAACGAGTTTGCATACGTATTGTGTGGAGCTTTCATCGTATGGTTTTATGTAGAACTTCAGTATTTACAGTGGTTTTTATACGGATACGAACTGAATTGGACTGCTCTAAATATATGTAACATCATAGCTTTTTCAGTAGTATTTACTATTATTATCTCACACCTTAGCTAATTATATCATATTTACTCCTATACAATAATATATCAAAATAAAACAATAACAATTGTTTTTATTTCTCTTTGCAGGTATGTTAAATCTTTAAATACAACTTAGATAGCAAACTATAAATAATGTGTAAGTAAATATGCGTTTTTTCTGATCTGTACTGATCTGTAATACAAGAGTAGAGGCTCAAGACTAGCTTTAAATGTATTAATTTTCTAACTAAACCAACAATATTCGGTTCTCATATATTTCAGTTTATATCCGCTAATTTTTCTTTTATTGCGTTCATGATGTTATTCTTCAAGGTTTGTTATAAGGAAGTTTTGTTCAGCAATTGCTGCTCGTATAACACTACCCCAATTATAACATTCTGATATTGATTTTATATATTATTACGAAATCAACACGGCATCTGATTGGTTAATGGTTTTAGGGTGAGCGTGGTTTTCAACCCCTAAAAATGCACACGCGAGAAGGCATGTGAAGCTGCCTTCGGAGGCTGGTTGAGATTGTCATGTGCAAGAGGTATATAAGCGACAGCACAATTGCCATCGGAACCAGTCAACAAGATCAATGAACAAATGGAAGTGACCAAGTGAACATCGTAGTAGCAGCAGCGGTGAATCAGTGGCGTAGCCGCAAGTCAACATCATAGTAGCAGATCAGTTAACCAGTGACAGTGGCAAAGTGATCATAGCCGTATCCTGAGAGTGGCAGCAAGCAGAGTGAATGTCGTATTAGCAAAGAGAGTTAACAAGTGATCGTTGCACAGCGAGGCAAATAGAAAAGTGTGGTGCAACTACTGACTAACTGAAGCACACACTATAAGCGAAGACGAAGTGTGAGAAGCAAGCAAACTTTTAAAGCCAATAGTGAGTTAGATGAATACTAATAAAGCCAATAGTATGTTGGACGAATACTAATAAAGCAAATTGTTCTAACTTCAGAAAGAATTGCTTGCTTATCCAGCAATCCAGCGATACAAATCCAAGTATTGAGCTTGGTAAAAATTGCAGCTACGTAAGAATATATATTTGTTCAATATGTTAGTGATTTGCTAGTCAATTTCGCCATCTGTATATATATCAGAATAAATTACAATCCAGAAGCTTTTTTTAGAAGCCAACATTTAAAAACCTTTCTAGCAGCATTTGTGATCGTCCGTTTTTAGAGCTCTTTACTTCTAATAAGCTGATAATTTTACTTTGAATCAAAGGTTAAAACCAGTATTTAACAGTTAAAACCAGTATTTAACAGTTAAAACTTTTAATAAGCTTAAAAGCTTTCCCATGTATCAACCGTTTTGAAGTTTTGAATTGCAATAATCATAAAATCGTTCTGATCCATCAAAAACCTAGCTTAAGTCTTTAAGCATTTTTATATTGTGTTGATCTTCAAAAGCTTTGGAATATATCATACTATCAGATCAGCATTAGAATGATCTGAAAAGCTGTATTAAAATCCAAGTGGAAAACCTTTTAGGTATTGAAATACGTTCAAAATTTGGCAAGGTTTCAAAATTAACGCTGAAATTTTTGACGCTTCCACATCATAATAACCCTAAAAGCCTAACAATGCATCAAGAGTCAAGTGCAAAAATGTTTTTAAAGAAACTTTAAAGCTTTGTAATACTTTCGAAGCTAAGCTCAACATTTTCCAAAGTTGGAACTTTTAAAAGCTTGATAGCTGTAGGTAGGTAGGTAGATAGGAGTGGCCGCCAAGTTTGCCAAAAGCACACTTGAGCACACAGTGGCCCATTGTGATACCACGGTATGGGGCCGTTCAAGCACTGACTAAAAAGTTACCTTACTTGGGATATGGGTGATAGTCAGCGCAAGGACAGAGCTTGAAAGCTGTACAATATATCAAAAGTTCAGCTCAAACTTGTTTCAACTCTGAGATGCCACTTCAAACCTGACCAAATTTCTAAGCTAATTTTGTATACCAAAAATATTGAAATAATTCCATCAAACTAATTATAAGAAATCCGTCTTGCTACTCAATTTCTGTGTGTAACACATTGACACAAAATGGCTGGAGTGTCGTAGTTATCCTACAATTTAAATCAAATTTACAACAACTTCTGTTGGCATTTCTTATAATGAATGAGTGAAATTTTGCAAAAGTTTTGACAACTTTTCAGCGAGTAATAAAACTTTAAAATTAATATTTCTTTCTCCTTGCACTCATTTTTATTTTATTATTTTCATGGGTTTTTTTTTGGAATTCCCGTATTTCGCCTGTAATGCTGTGACAAATGATAATCCTTTTTGTCGAGTGGTAGAAAGTAATTAAAAGTACAAAACTGACTTGACTGCTGCTCCACTGCTATTACCACTGCCGCCACTACCAGTGCCAGCGTGCGCTCCCAGCGACTGTCAACTGTTTTGATAAAATTATGAAACACAGAAAAGGCAAAAATTTTGAATTCCCTCTGACATTCTTAAAGGCACAGAAGTAACAATTACCGCTGACAGGCGCAAGCTTCGAGGCATGTTGTTGCTGTAATTAGCTAAAATAAAAAGTGAATGAAAATGAAGCCAACCAAATGCTAAACTTCTTAATTACATACACTTTTGTGCCTGGTGTCGTATTGAAATGAGCAAACGAATTCTAAGCACTAAGCAGCGCGATGAGAGATACTAAATCGTTATAAAACAAAGGCAAACAAAAGCAGTCGAGAAGCTGAAGAAGCGCATATATCCTGCACGCAACTCCCTGGATGCGTCTGTGTTACGAGCAGCAAACAAAGTAATTTACCCGCTTAAGTACTTTATGATAACAATTAAATGAACGTCAAAGACAAGCAGGAAGAGCAGAAGAGCTCAGCAGGCAGCAAGTAGCAATTGTTAAGAGCTGAGTAGGCTGAGTTGAGTTTGAGCAGCGCGGGGGAGGGCTTTTGCTAAATCAGGTCATGTTAGAAAGTCATACAAGTGTAAAATGAAAATGCCGACATTTATTGCAAAATGCTTTGAGTGGGATGTGTGTGCACACTATTAATCATCATCATCAGTAGTAGTGGCAGCAGCAGCAGTAACAGCAGCAGCAGTAGCAGTAGCAGTAGCAATACCAACGCAAAAGACACTCATACGCCCCGTATGCTCTTAGCAAAAGGACATACGGTGAGTGCGCTGTGGCAACGTGTTACTGACGTGCGTTTTACTCACACAACCCACACCTGTACAGTTACTAAAATGTTCGCTTGAGGCGCTTTTGAGTAGGTTTACACACACACACTCTCACACAACTACATTAAAAAGACACCGACTCTTATTACTCTTAACAGCCTAGCATAGTTGACAACAATGGCTTTTAAAGCCTATTGCAACTATCATCGCTATTAGCACTTACACAATCTCGTTGCCATCACTACTATTGCAAGCTAACAGACTATGTTTGTGATTGTGTCTGCTCAGGTAAATTCTGTCGTCCTTGTGCTTGTGCCTGTGGTTGTGTTGACAGTAAACGGCAATAAATGATAGCATAATAAGTCACTTTGATGTATGCGGCATGCAAAGCGTTCCTAAATTAAAATTTATTTATGTTTAGTTTGTTTTGTGCGCGGCATACACTCCAGTTAAATGCTTCGTAATATTAGTAAATAATGGTAAAAATATAAATATTAACAGAGCTTTTATCAACGCCGACTTTGTAAAGAAATAATAAAAGTATTCTGGTTATCTGAGTAACTCATTATTTGCCTCACTTAAAAAAGCGTTGCTCGCTGGCCAAAGGAGAACTGAAAGCATTTCGTTCTTCTTACCACTTGGGGAAGTTGTGTCAAACAGATTTCAAAGGCATGGTTTCTTAGGCACCAAATGCATATTTCAGACAACCTTATTTTATCGACTTTTTGTTGTGTCTCTAGCACGATTTTTCTCCCTCTTAGATTTTTCATATTTAATAGTCTTTCTTTACATCCAAAGATATACATATATGAGGGACTTAAATGCAGTTAGCATTTTATCGATGTATCAGCATTTGGGTTCCTGAGGAAGATTGGTAGAATATAAAGCTCCTCTGAATAGTCCTTCCTCTTCCTTATATTTTCACACTTAACCATCGAAATCGAAAAATGATTATTGCATGAATCAAATTAATTTGGCATGCGAGTATCAACGTAATTATAATTCGTGTTTAGTTTAGGCACCTTCATCAACGTTTTCAAGCTGTACGCACATAGTTTAGGCACCTTCATCAACGTTTTCAAGCTCTATGCACACTAATGTATCCAAAAAGGTGGATCCTTAAAGCTCCAGATTAGCAAATCCAGCCTCAACCATTTGCAAATTGCTGTTTAATGCTCATTTTCAACTGTGAAAATGCTTTGGTAATTGCGCTGCATCCCAGCTCCACTTCCGGCTTACTTCACTTCAATTGAGAAACTATGCCTAAGCACCCTTGCCAGGCGGCATACACTGTCGTGCCTTGCCTTGCCTTGCGTTGCCATCTGGAGTGCAATATTACAAAATAAATTAAATTCCCATCAACCGCAAATATTTTACACAATAAGAAAATTATCGCATTTCTCACTGTCTCCTACAACAATTTAGTTTGCCACACACAACCGCCCATTAGTGCACGCCCAAAATTGGAAATGCTTTTGCATACGTAAAATAACCGCAAAATGATCTCATTTCGCATTCATTCCGAGCAAATAAAATAAATTGTAAGCAGCCCAACAGCCAAAGAACCCACCAAACATGGCTGGCAGGCGGCGATATTAAGTGCGATCTACTTCGGTGTAGAATTTGAGAGTGGGGCTAAAGGAAAAAGTCGGCGCACTTACTTGTGTACTACACCCCCAAAGGACTGCTACTTTCATCAACAACCGAAAAGGATATTTAAAATAATGCTGCTTACAGTTGAGCGTGCGCTAAGAAAATGCCATTTTCCACACAGTGGCAGCAGGCAAAAGAATGCACAGCGTTGTGGCAGCAAATTGCGGAAAATGTCTCATGTCCTGCGTCAGAGTTAAAGTATGCCTTGTGAGTTGGCAGGGGCTGTGGAGTGCACCCACTTCACCGTGCTGGCTGCTGTACGCCCAGCTAATGGCTAAAATGTAGAAATGACACTTTAGATTATGCACTCTGTTGCCACGCCCCAGCAGGCGTTCGTAACTGTGCCAGCCAGCATAAGAATCCGCACTTTGGCTTAGACACATCCTTGTAGCCGGGCATAAAGAACGCCGTATCACATTGTCATCAACCACATTTAGAAATCGTTAATGTCGCACTGGCTGCGAGCCTTCAAATGGGCCCCTCTACCCAGCCTTCCAGCTTCTACACATACATAACAAGCAAGCAATCATGCAGTCAGGCTAGATAAGCACATAAGGAGCAAAACTGTAAAATTGTTCCACAGCAGCGAAAGAGTCCTCGTGTATTGTCCTAGCAACCATGGCAAGTGACCAAGATGTGAACATTTTTAACAGGCATGTTCAGTTAGTGGCACATCTGAACCGAAACATGCCTCAATTTTAACGTTCGTAAATGAAATAATCAAAGGCAAATTTCTGTGAAGATGCTGCCCGGTAAAAGTGTGACCGCATAAATCAGCAATTCATAAACAAGCTCGGTGTGTTTTCAATCCAGGATTTTACCGCTACTCGCGTAGTTGCAAAAGACTGCAGGAAGTTTCACATTATTTTGCTTCCATTGAGTCTGAAGGAGCCTTAAAGTTCCCATGTGAATTTGCCTTGACTGAAATGTGCTGCACTGAAACCACTTCAAGCGGAGCAGCACTTAAAAAACCCGAAGGAAGAGAAGGAAATTGCTTGCATGTTGTCACTAAGACCCCAAGTTCAATTACATTTCTACGCTGGCAGCAGCAGTTTTCCCAACATTTTCACTTTTGTATTGCATAATTTTTAACTTCTCTTCTGCTTAAGTTGCGTTCGACTATTTCGCTATTTTCTTTTTCTCCTTTTTTCTCTTCAAGTGAGTTTTGCATTTCTTGCAATTTTCTCCATTTCATTTTTATGAGCTGTGTTGTAGTTTGGACTTTGGGTGACTTTTGGCGCCAACTGCTGGCAAAAGATAACTCAAGAAATTATATGCTGCCAGCGTTGTAATTTTATCAACTTGAATAAATATGACAAATCACTTTAGTAGAAATGCAAAAAAAAAACAAAAAATAAATGTGAGAAGAAAAAGAAAGTCCACAGAAAGAAAGAAAATACAAGATACAGTGCCAGTACCAGTGCTAGTACCACCACTGCCAGTGCAAGCATGCAAGAAGCTGAACGCCAGCAGGAAGCTGGAGCTAGAGCTGGGGCGGGACCGCAGCCGGCAGGAATAATAAAGAAAAATGTTTTGCACTAAATCAGCAAAAAGCGCGACCAAGCGAGTGAATGAATGAATGAGCAGGGCGCTAGCAAGCGCGCGAGCGTTTCACATGTACGCAAAACCTCGCGCACACAGCCGCAGACAGATACATGAGCAGACAGGAGTCACACACACAACAGGCGGAAATGAAATACGAACTGGCAAAGGCACTCAGGCAACTTCCGGTATTTCCACTGGCGCGGTTTACTTGGCGCTGGTACATCTTCCTCTTTTGTATCTTCTCAATATTTTTTTCTTAGACTGCGTGTTTGTGTGTGACAAAAACAACAAAAATTGTTAAATATTTTTTATTGCTATTTTTGCTGTACTGCATAAAAGTTCTGTGGAAAGTGGCAAATTCATATTTTACGCAGTCTAAGATAATGTTTGCTTCCAAGGAGCGGCAGTGCAGCTATGCACATTTCACCCACTCCCCCTGCTGCCCTCTCTATGTGTCCCGCTCTACTGCTGAGCTATCAGCATAATTGCGCTGCACAATTGCTTGGCAGCTTTTAAATTGCGTGCATTCAACATTCCTTTTTTATCCAGTTTCACTTTAACGTTTTTTCTCCAACTGGAATTACTGAGCTGCATAAAAATTTGTTTAATTTAGCGTGTCATTTGGAAAAAATTTAACTTAAATAAATGCAATTATAACAAATTTTGTTTGTCCGTCCGATGAGAGCATTCTTTTCGTGTTCAGAAACTATTTTAATTAAAAAATATTCTTAAAATTGATTCACAAATAATAAATTAAGGAAATTCCTTTCCTTTCAATCATTCTTCACAATGCGTTCTTTCATGCGGTGTTGGACATCCTTGAAGATGCTGGCAAGCAAATGGGTTCATTTTGATACTGTTTGTTAGCTCGCAGTTTTATCAAAAATTCGCTGAACTAGTGCCATGAAGAAAACGTGTTTTAGTTCCAAAAGCCAAAAGCGGACGCTAAAGATCCAATTGCCTCCGTGCTGTTTTGGGCATGAGCTCTTGCAAAATTCGTGCGAGTCAGTGGTTAGCCTGGAATTTTGTGTATGTTAGATACGACCTATTTCTCTGCTCCTGTCTGGGAATATTTTAAGCTAGCTTCTCTCATACCAAGGACATTATATGATTTGTTGGAATATTTCTGTGTATTCTTCTCAAAAGTGTCCCTTAATTTCCTGGTACTGCGCGGTCACCTTATGACGACAAATTAGCAGGAACTGGTTTTAGTACAGGTTACATTGTGTTTGTCTTTTGCACAGCAGTAGTCGGGCCTGTGGTATGGTATAATTATGACGAGGCTCTGATGAAAGACACATTCGCCTACTATATAGTGAATATGAGAGCCAAATGTGGAGGTAATATACAAGATCGTACCAATTTTCAAATTGTGGCTTTTATAAATAACGATTGGTCTATGTAGTATATGTTTATAGACAGATAATAAGTATATGCTTATAGACAGATAAAGTATATGTTTATAGACAGATAAATATGTCTTTAATGCGAAAATTTAAATAATGCCCAGATTTGCGGTAATATTATGCATCATGATCAAACTCCACTGCAAATATTCTGGAAAAGATGTTATGTTCATAATGAGTAGATATTTCTGTGGTCACAAGCAATAATAGCCTAAGTCGATAATCATGCTTTCGAGAGAAATGACTTTTTATATACAGAAGCGTTTCTGAAAAAATTAAGAAAGGGCATTGGAAAAAATTTATTGCAAAATCAAAGATTCTTACACGCGCAATGCTAAGAGCAAAAAACGACGATGAAAGTCTCCTTTCTTTAGTAGATATTAAAAAGAACCATAAATGGTTATTGCAAACGGAAAACATGAAAATGGAAAGATTATGTCGACTAAAGCTTTTATTGTAAAGTAATGTTTTATTTGTTACCTGACATAAATTGAGTTAATCGATTATTGTATATTGAAATTTACCATGTAATGCAATTAGGTCTTTTTTAATTACTAAGAGTTCGTTCAAAAATAAAACAAATCATTTATATATTCATTATTTGTTCCTTAACTTTATTTTCAGAAAACTTAAGGTAATAGTACTTGTGTTTATAATTTTTAAAAATGTAAACTGTAGAACATATTAATATAAGTCATTCTATTTCTGGCTCATCTTCGACTAAGTCTGGATGTATTTCTAAAGAGTCCTCTGTTGATAAACTTTTATAAAATGGATGAAAATATGTATTTATAAATGGAAGTAAATCAAGGAGATCCTTTTTCTTTTTTGAGCTGATTTTTACATCTTCGCTTAGCATAGATAGGTCGTCTTTTTTCATTGAGTTAACACCGCGTGTTAACAAATTTAATATTTGAAAATGAGCATCTATGTCTAATGTGGTTTTATATTCAATTTTACCAAAATTTGTCTTTGAATATCTTAGCCATCTATTATTTTTCCAAACGAATCTATTCCCATCTTGATTTGTGGCTCTCCACATTAACTTTGTTTTTAATAGAAGAGAGAAATTAAAAAAATCTTCTGCATTCATTTCAACGACGTTAAATGTATGTTTAGAACCTACACATCTAACAAAATTGTACCAGTCGTGTGGATGGTGTATTCGAGTATCAGTTCTTTTCTTTTTCCTTTCTATAACAGAGTGATCTACATCGCATTCCATATGCGTGTGTCCAGGCTCTAAAAATTTATGATCGATGGTTTCTAAATCTTGATTGATTTGAAGAGCCAATATGAACATTGCGCATACAAATGAGTTCTTATTTTGTCCTACACAGGAATCGCTGTAAAAAATTGTGTGATTAATTTGTTTAAGATTACTTATATGCTTGAACAAGCAAGATGCAATTTGGTTTCCACCGCGAGCAGATAATGCTTCATGCCACATAAAGCAATGTGGGGTACCAGTTGTGCAGTCGTGAACGGTTAAATTATATGTCCAAAGTTGTCTTTTGTAAAAACTAATTGAGTTCCTCAAGAAAGGGGTCGGCAAACACTGTTGCAAATCAAAAGTATAGACTTTGACTGTGGAATCAGTAGCAGCTGAAGCTTTATCATTCCTTTTCGACTGATATGCTAAATCTGCTTTTTTTTGATGAGTTGAGAGTTCAATTTCTAAATCGCGTAATAGGTTACTATCGTTTTCCTGTTTGGCAATACCAATTTTAGCTCCGAGTTGATCGCATTTAGAACAAGTGTCAAGGTAGGCTTCTTAAACTTTATGTTCATGCCTGTAAAACATTCTTAGGTGATGAGGAAATAATTTCAAGGGACGATAAAGAAGATGCTTACCTTTGAAAACGCTAGCGTATGATGAGATGCTTATGGCTTCGGATTCATATTTATCGCAATATAACTTGTACATTTGAGTTAGGGATAAATCGGCATGAAAGTATTTGCAACTTGTATCTCTCCTAGAATAGTGACTTTCGTAGTTTGGGAAGCTGTTTATGTGGTCCTTCACAAGTTGAATTACATCATCCTTCAGTTTATTTTTTCCACCACCTAATCCACGCTAGTCACACAAGTTATTTTGAGGAAAATTAAGTTTCTTCTTCAAAACAGTTTTGACAAAACTTGCACTCTCATCAAAGCACTGCAGAAAACATTTTTGGCATACCTGCACTCTTTGGCCTTCATATTCCACATGATAAGTAGCATGAAACTTTCTTTCACGTGGCTTTTCAGGGTGCTTTTCTAGGGTTTTTTTTTTGTTGTTGTTTATGTCAATCAAAGACTCAATAAATAAAATTCGCTGATTGTACGTGCCCAAAGACCACTATTTCTCAAATATACTTTTCTGTAATGTCCAAGGTACCTTTGCTTTGCATTGCATATGACAGTCATGTACCAAAGGTCTTAATTTTCTCTCCGGCACAACATTTCCCTTCGCATTTACGTATGTTTTTCCCTGGTTTCGTCTTTTGAATGAGATTTTCCGCGAATAAGCTCTTTGAGATGTGGTCGGAGCTTCGTTAAGTTCTACATCTTCTTCTATGTCAGTACTATTCCCAGCCTCATGAGAAAGTGAAGGTTCAAAGTCGGGATCTTGAACTGAGTTATCAGCCTCACTGCTTTCTAAAAAAGACATGCGGCTTTCATCGTTGACCTTGACTTGCAAATCATCTCCATCGTTCATAAAAGACATGCGACTGCCTTCATCATAATCTTTTTATTTAAAAAATTAAAACATTAAATACACTAAGCAATGACTTGATTTTTGTACACAATTCTCTTACCTATTTCATTTTCTTCATTTTGTTTTCGATTTTATCCATATTATTTTCTTTATTTTTTTTTACAAAATTCAATTGTAATGTTTTTTCTTCTAAACTCTTAAAACCTCTGCATTATCAGACGAAAACGCTTAACTGAACTCATTTTAAAAGTGTGCTTTAGTTATAAAAGCCTAATTGTATTTTGCACAAAACCTGAGAGTATATGTCATTTGCAATGTCTCTTATGTTGATATAGCTCTCATTAAATCATACCAACAACAATGCATTAACACTTTATGTAGAGATAGAACATGTGTTGAAACATTTACAGTTTGCAATAATCATATATCTTTACTTTAGCTCTTAAACACACTCTTTTGTTTACGACAATTTATTTCAAAAAAAAAATTAACAAAAACAGCTTAAGTCATTATAGGCTATTTAACTAAATTAAAATTTTATGGAAATATTTTCGTAAGTATATTTAGGCGCTTATTATAAATGTAATGGGGTGTCATTACTACTTAGGTCAATATGTATTTATTAATATTATTTTAAACAACATTGTTAGAGAAATGGGGATTTCACGTAAATATTAAGTTTTGTTAGTAGAATATGATAGCATACATAACTGAAATCTTTCTTAAGTCGACTTAGGCGGTTATCGATTGTGACCACAGATTTTCATTCACGCCCGAAACCCTCTCGCCCTGCCTATCTCCTCTTCTATAAACTTGTTTCTCTCTTATTTATTTTGCAAATAGTTCTATAATTTTGATAAATTTCGAATTATAATTTCTCTCTCACGATTTGAAATGCAGGGCAGAAATTGTGAAATTATTTGTTTTTAAGGTCTCAGTATAACGGAAAAAGCTCGTAGGGCGGAAAGAATTTGGTCATCGCTGGATTACTAAGTGAAATCAATCCAACTAGATAGATAAACCAAGCAACCTTATAGCTGTGTATACAGGTTATTGGAATATCGGCAGTCACGCTTCCGTTCAATGCTCATTGCAGGAGCTGCAAAGACCCACCGAGAAAGGAGGGGAGGAGTCGGTCACTTTCTTTGTGATTGCCCAGCCCTCGCTTGCTCAAATTCTGCGAAACCAAATTTTTCTCTGTCTGAGCATTGCTCTAGTTTAGAACTTTCAAACCTATGCAAATTTTTTAACAAGTCCAACTGGCTCTAATTTTACCAAAGTATATCACAACGCAACTATTGCTAAATGAGGGGACCCGAGGGTCGCCAGCCATTTTGCCTACCTACCTAATTAGGTTGTTGTTGACCCTGCAAGTGTTCACAGGGTTCGTAGAAATAGGACAAAGATTGGTGGGTGAAATATGAAAAATTTACTCTGCTTCTTATTTCTATAATCATTCTTATCTATATATTCTTATCTATATACATCTCTTGGGGGAATGATGGAAGATCTGATTATAAACGAAACCTTGGGTTTTTCTTAATGTGGTAAAATCAAGAGTCCAGAAATTGTGGATCTACATTTATCCCCATTTTGGTGACTAGATTATACATGATTCAATATTGTGGTGATTAAGTCATTCATCTATCATTGTTGATATCTCTTTTTCTTATTCTCTTTCACTCTCCCTCTTTATCTCCCTCTTTATCTCTCCCTCTTTCTATCTCGCTCTCTCTTTCTCCCTCCCCCTTTCTCTCTCCCTCTCTTTCTCTCTTCTCTCTTCTCTCTTCTCTCTCTTTCTCTCTTCTCTCTCTCTTCTCTCTCTGCTCTCTCTCTTCTCTCTCTCTTCTCTCTCTCTATCTATCTCTGTCTGCCTCTCCTTTTCGCTATCTCACCATATTTCACCCGTTCTCTCTTTATCTTGCTATATGTTTCCGCCTCTCGCTCTCTCCTTGTTGTATGTACTTGTATTCTATCTTTAGTTCTCCAAGTTTCCTTTATCTCTCTTATTATCTCTCTCTCCCTTTCAGTTTCTCACCATATTTCACCCGTTCTCTCTTTATCTTGCTATATGTTTCTGCCTCTCGCTCTCTCCTTGTTGTATGCACATGTATTCTATCTTCAGTTCTCTAAGTTTCCTTTATCTCTCTTATTATCTCTCTCTCCCTTTCACTTTCTCTCTTTTACCCTCCCTCTCTTTTTCCTTCCCTCTCTAGTTCTTGCTCTCCCTTTTTCTTTCGCTATCACTCTTTATCTCGCTCTTTGTCTCTCTCTATATCTATATTACTGTATATATCTATCTATATATTTGTCTGTTTGAACCCCTCTCTGTTTCTCTCTCCCTCTCTTTCTCTCTTCTGTCTCCCTCTATTTCTCTCTTCTCTCTCTCTCTCTATCTATCTCTGTCTGCCTCACCTTTTCGCCCTCTCACCATATTTCACCCGCTTTCTCTTTATCTCGATTTATCTTTCTGATTCTCGCTCTCTCCTTGTTGCACTTGTTCTCTCTCTGCAGTTCTCTAACTTTCCTTTATCTCGCTTTATCTCTCTCTCTTCCTTTTAGTTTCTGTCTCTTCCTCCCTCTCTAGCTCTTGGTCTCTCTTTTTCTTTCGCTATCACTCGTTATCTCGCTCTCTGTCTCTCTCTATATCTCGTTCTCCATCTCTCTTTCCCTTTCTTTCTCTCCTTCTCTTTTTCTCTTCTCTCTTTTTCTCTTCCCTCTCTTCTCTTTCTCTATCTATCTCTGTCTGCCTCTCCTTTTCGCCCTCTCACCACATTTCACCCGCTTTCTCTCTATCTCACTTTATCTGTCTGCTTCTCACTCTCTCCTTGTTGCACTTGTTCTCTCTCTTTAGTTCTCTAACTTTCCTTTATCTCTTCATATCTCTCTCTCCATTTTACTTTGTATCTTTTCCTCCCTCTCCAGTTCTTGTTCTCCCTTTTTCTTTCGCTAGCACTCTTTAACTCGTTTTCTGTCTCTCTCTATGTCTCGTTCTCTATCTCTCTTTCCCTATCTCTATATTTCCCTTTCTCTCTATCTTTCCCTTTCTCTCGATCTTTCCTTTTCTCTCCATCTTTTCCTTTCTTTCTCTTTCTCTCTCTCTCTTTATTTTTCTCAATCTCCTTTTTCCACTCGCTCTCTCTTGCCCTCTCTCATTATTTCGCTCTACGTCTCTCCAGGGCTTTTCTCTCTCTGTTGACCCTCATTATATTTTTCTTTATCTCTCGTTCTCTTTTTTTTTGTTGCATCCTCTTTCTCTCGCATTTTCTTTTGCTCTGTTTCTAGGCCTTTCTTTCGGTTTCTCTCACGAACTCCCCATTTCAATCTCCCTATCTCCCCTACCTTACTGTATATATCTGTCTATATATTTGTCTGTTTGAACCCCTCTCTCTCTCTCTCCCTCTCCCTCCCTTCCCCCCCCCCCCCCTCTCTCTCTCTCTCTGTTGTGTTATCCTCCATACTTTCAGTTATTGAAACTCATTAAAATCACGAAACTTAACCCGTTAACATCGTAAAATCACTGAGAATCACCGATAACTGCCACTCTCCGAAGTATTTCGACATCCTCCAGTAAAGCAACGAATATAAATATCAAGCGGTTATGTTCCAAAGCAGGCACCTAAAAAGGACCCATTAAAGGCGCCACCAGCATTAAATACCATTATGAGCGCGTAAAATACTGATTCGGTTAACTTTGTTAGAAGGCATAAAACCAAAACGCGTAATAAACCTTATAAGCCACCAGTATATGCGTTGACAATCCCCGTGAGGCTTTTGTGAGAAATTTTGCAAATACGACGCGTTTAAAATTCTCAACAAATACCAACAAATCCGAATCATTTTTCTTCACGTTTTTCCGCATCTCCTGTTCTTATTTTTTCGGTGTCTTCCGAAGTAAAAGGATAACACCAACAACAACGCCAGCAGCTTCCGTAAGCAAAACGCATAAAATTTCGATTTTAATTTCGTTTCGTTACGCATCAGCACGACAATAACAATAATAAAAACAACAACACTAACAGCAAGTAACGGTAAAGAAAAAAAAAAAAAAAATGTCTCGCCATGTTTTTGCTTTAAATTCACGTGGAGGCATGGCGGGTTGGTGGGGGGTATGTCACTTGCGCTTAGCGTATGTTTTTTGGGGGCTACGCTTGGCAGCTGACTAAACTTGTGGCAGCGCATTTTGCTGGCGCTGCCGTTGCTTCAGCTGCTGCTGCTGCTGTTGCCTTCAACTTGTGTCAGTGCGCAGAGCACAGCAATGAATTTGTTATGAATTTATGTTGCCAGGGTTAATGGCACACAAAAACGAGACAATGAGTTGACTACGCACAGGATGCTGACAAAGTCTTTCTACGCCAGCTTCTTTAGCCGCTGATGGCCCCTCCTCCTGCCACTGCTAACAGAAAGCGGCCTGTCTGGATCTTATGCACGCACACTTTTTATAGCCTTAAGCTGAGAAAATGAAAGGCACGCGCGAAAGGTGGTTGATATTGTATTTTTTGTGGCCTTAACCCTATAATGACCCAAAAGGCCTATTTGGAGAGATTTTAATTATTTTACTCCCAATATTCGTAGTAGAAATGTTCCTTTGATTTTGTGAATATTAATAGAAACAAAATTCATCCCTATAAAAAAGTACAATAAAAAATAAATAAATATATAAAATAAAATGAAATGAAAATAGAGAAAAATTATATGAAAAAATATACTTGGAATAATAAATAAATATAAAAATATAAATAAATAGACTAAAATATAAATAAATATAAAAATATAAATAAATATAAAAATATAAATAAATAGACAAAAATATAAATAAATAGATAAAAATATACCAAAAACTAAATGCGAAAACAATGAAATTCAACAACAAAAAAAATAAATCTAATTTCAAAAAATTTATTTTATGAAAAAATTAAAGAAATAAATCACATATTAAATAAAAATTTAATAAAAATAATAATAGTAATAAAGTAAGTCTATAACAATAAATAAATAAACGCAGACTATCCGAATAATATTCTGTTAAAGTTTCATAACCGTTTTTTAGCAACTCATTAGGTGGGGACGCCATCAGTCGTTGTAGTGTTAAGCATTAGTAGGGTTTAGACCGACATAGACGCGAGCCTTTAGGCGCTCTAACGATGTTTTCAATTTGCGCTCTTTTTTTTGCCTATTTATATATTTGTTTGCTTCGTTTTTCGCGTGCGAAAGACAATAAATATTAAAATGAAATTTGTGAAATAAAACAGACGTTAAAGATTTACTTGACTGGGGTCACATTTGCCGTGCCCGATGAATTTGTTTCCTCAATGGCTTTATATCGCTTTCGACTGTTTTACAAATTTTGCTGAATATATATTAAGCTACTGAGAGCCACATTGATTTCCACGCAATTTGTTAAGAATAAGAGTCAACGAGATACGCTTCATCGTCTAATTTCAGTTGCAGATAATTTGAGCTGTTCAAAGTGAAGTCACGCATTTTTCAATTTTGATGAAAGCGTAGTTATATACCATTTAATAGCTATATATATTTCTATACCAAGAGGGATTGTCATTGGCATTGTCAAACATTATACAGATGTCGCAAGCGTGCGTGGGTAATTGAAACCTACACTTAATAATGAAACATACGCCTCGTTAAATGTTGCCTTATTTAAGAACACTTAACGATGTCGCTATATTTAACGACCTTAGATGGATTCGCTTACACGATTTGGGAACTGTGCCAACTAAGTCAGATCAGGGAACGAGAGAGATTTCTTATTTCTGATTAGAATTTGAAGGATTTGTTATTGCGAATTCAATGAGTAAAGAAACTGAAAGAAAGATTATGAACTATCCCATGTTAAACTGAACTTGAAGCTTAACAATTCAAGGGAAATGTAAGGATACAAGCTAAAAAGGTAGAGGCTATTAAAAGATCAGAACTGAACAGTAAACGGAACATAAAATAATTTCTATGTGCGGGTATAAAAGTTATTCATGACGGAGCTTACAAGAAAGAAATTATATATGTCTACATTAGCCTCATATGTGGAAAGAAGGGCTGAAAGGGAGAAATACAGGAAGAGACATTTAAATATATATTTAATGGCAAGTGTTGAAAAACAAAGTTTAAAGATTTTGAGAAGGAAGTCTGAATGGGAATATGGAATGGAAGAGAAAGGAATTTAATGATAACGTCGAGGCAGACATTCAGTAAATTTTACAGTCTCTGAGGCAGAGAACATTAGGGTTGACCGAACTGACTATTTGCATGTGTAGTTAAAATTATTTACTAACAAATTTCTGAGTAAGGTGGTTGGCAGTGTCGGTGAGCGAACGACAGTGATCATCTGCTCAGTAAATCACGAGGCGAATATAAAACACAATTAAAAAAGAGGGGAGGTGACAGATAACAGTGAAATTTATCTATAGGCTAGACCTGTAGTCAGTAAATGACGTCCGTGAATATTCAAATGGTTAATGAATGAAGGAGAGATAACAGTCAATGTCAAACGTAAGCACCGTAAACGATTGGTCAGCACGTAGTGATCAGTAATCAGCAAATGACGTCATCGATGACTTAAAATTTAATGGTGTTAATGGAAATAACTGAATGTCAGCAGTTTTAGCAGTGTCACTTCTTGTTATATGAAGGCGTGATCAGGGAATTCATCATCATCATAATTGGCGTACAACCATTTCTGATCATTGCCGAGCTATTAGCCTTCGCCTGTCATCCCTGCTTCGCGCACGCTGGCGCCAATTGGAAACACCAAGTGCAGCCAGGTCCTCTTGAACTTAGTGCTTCCAACTTGATCAGGGAATTACCTGAGAATTTATTATGATCAATTGAATTAATAAACGAAATTCAGTTTTTGAGATTTTGATACTACAGGCGGCATATATATTCGTAAAGAAAGAACTTGTGGGATTCCCCACCTGCTGACTCTGAGAATGACGCTCTAGACTGGATGATATTTCCAGATACTTGATCGCCAAAATTTTGCAACCATTCTCTAAACTTGCATATTGGAGTGCTGAATGTGCTTGCAGAATCCTTCACAAGAGTTACAAGTTGAGCATGTTCCGTTGGGCAGGAATCGTTACTAAAACTGAAGAGAATTGTGATATCAAAAACTGTTGTGGAGTTAGGGAAAATATTTTGTGCTGTGTGTTGAATGAAAATCTTCAACATTACATCATCTAATTTTAAAGTGTTTACATTCAGTACCACAAAAAACGGCAAAATTCAGCCGTAGCTAATCCAATATTGTCCGAAGAGTCATTAATTTTCATTTTAGTTTGGGGCGTGAAAAATTAAATAAGATTGCAATACAGCGTGGCAAACTTTTGAAATCAACAGAATTCGAAAAATTGCTCACAACTGCCACACCTACCAACAGTTGCTGCTCCGCCTCTTCCATTTACCGCTTCAACGGTGCAATCCTGACCGGGCCTGGCGGGTATTACGCTTTCATTATCTACTTGAAACTCAACAAAAATTATTATCCTTATAAAATTAGAAAATATACAATTTACTATTTGAAAAATGATTGCAAGCAATTCCATTTCCGTTTCCTTTATCCTGCGCACCACGGCGCTGTTGCTGCTGCTGCTGCTGCTGCTGAAGCCGCTGCAGCTCCTGTGTTCAAAACTAATTACAGACTCATAAAAACGGCGGGGAGCTTGTTCTCGGGTGCCGGCTGCCGCCATGGTTGCGCTAGTTCGCCGCTTTTACTTTTCATATTTTGTTATTTTGGCGTAGTTTGGAAACGTTAATCCCGAAATGAATGAATATGACTATTTTGAGGGTTTTAAAAAAACATGCATACTTGAAAGGGAGATAGCTAAACCCACAACAGCAACAACAACAACAGTAGTTTGTAATAACAGCACAGACACACACACATCCATAAACTCACACACACGCATCTTCGTTTGAATTCCTTTTTGTTTGTTTGTTTTTGGGCAGGCGGGCAGCCAAACAACGCCGCACAAAAAGCATATTAACAACACGCCCACCCAGCTAAGTCACCAACACACCCACAAGTTTTGGAGATTTTCTCTCTGGCGCTGTCCCGGCGAGCGTAGCGAACCGGAGAGGTTGGCGGTCACCCTCGCTGCAATAATTTCTACTTTTTTCGCCCGCTGACTGTTAAGCTTAATTTATGAACATTTAAGGATAGAGTGGAAAATGCGCTAATTTAGAAGAAAACCAACACCAACAACAAATGAACGGCTGCAAAATATGCAACATAAGATGCTTGGAAGACTTTGTAGAGGCGACCAAGAGTTGGGTAGAAAGAAAAAATTCGAATAATCTTCAAATTTGCATTAATTTAAATGAAATTTGTGGCGTCATTAACTCAGAAACTGCTCGGAAACATTGCGAGAGAGCTAACTTTCGGGCATGTGGGAGATCTTTGAGGTGTTAGAGAGATGCAAGAGGGAACTCCGTGTGAATGCAAGTAGGGGTAGCGAGAGGGAAGTGCAAGAAACAATAAAACATAAAGAGCGGCCAGCGATGTAAGGATAATGCGATAAATTGATAAACTGTAAGTTATGTTATGCAAGTTATCTGCTATTCAAATAGTATTTGTTATCGATAAATTTTGGTATATTTTTTTCAACAAATGATAATTTTTTATCGATAAAATTTGTGTGAATTCTCTTCTATACATATACATTTTTATCGATAAATTTTTAATGCAATTTTTGTATTACAATTTGTTATCGATAAATGACATTTTTTTAGAATCAATAAATTTGTGTCACACTTCTATGAAATTACAATTTTTTATTTTGCTTATAAGCTTTTTTTAGGTTACTCTTATCGATACATTTATCGATATTTAAGGTTTCTTCTATTACAAAATCTTAGCGTCGAATGATTATTTCAATTTTTTATTTTCCTTATAAGCTTTTAGGTTATTTTTTTTTATCGATATTTAAAGTTTCTTCTTATTAAAAAATCTTAGCGTCGAATAATTATTTCAAATTTTCCAAAGAAATTACAAAAAAAATTACGAGGATCCTTTCTGTGAATTTATCACTAAACTTTCTATTAGGAAACGACGATTCATAGTCGATCAATTATGTAATCGTTCTTCTATTAAATTCCAAATTAATTATCGATATATTTCGTTGAATATCTAGTATAACTTTTTATTTATTATCGATATTTTATTGCATTTCTTCAAGGAATTACTATTATCGATGCATTGGTTGGTGTCATTTCTATTTTTATCGATAAATTGTGTAATCGTTCTTCTGTTAAATTCCAAATTAATTATCGATATATTTCGTTGAATGTCCACTATAAGATTTTTATTTATTATCGAGATTTTGTTGCATTTCTTCAAGGAATTACTATCATCGATACATTAGTTATGAAACCATATGTTATCGATAAATGGTGTATTCTATGAAATTGCGAAGTCTTTTCGATCAATTCTATGTACTTCCTCTTATGAAATTTTTATAACATACTCATCAAAGAAGTTATCATTTATTGCTAAACTGTGTGTTAGCTTTCTTTTATAAAGTTTCCATTTGTTATCGATAAATTGGTTTTGTATAAAATTGGGATTTTCTTATCGATAAATTCAATGTACCTACTCTTCCTCTTATGAAATTGTTATATCATACTCTTAATCATTTCTCAATAAACTGATGTTTCATTTTGTTATCGATAAATTTGCTTTGTATAAAATTGAGATTTTTTTATCGATAAATTCTATGTACCTACTTCTTGCTCTAATGAAATTATTATAACATACTCTTAATCATCAAGGAAATTATCATTTATCACTAAACTGTGTGTTAGATTTCTTTTATGAAGTTTCTATTTGTTATCGATAAATTTGTTTTGTATAAAATTGGGTTTTTTTATCGATAAATTCTATTTACCCACAGCTTCCTCTTATGAAATTAATCAAACATTCTCGTAAGCTTCGGCGGTGGACTTCTCGTCTGCTACGCGGGAGACCCAGCAGATGGAAATTAACTGCTGCGGCGACGGAATGGTTCAGCTTTGGTACTTAATTTAAAAATGTTCAACACTTATTAAGGACAATAAGAGAACAAGCCAAGCCGCACATGTTCACATATGTATAGATCAACAAACACACATGAACACCGCACGCTGCAGTTAAATTTTTAATATACACCGGGGTCTTGCTCACAGGATTTCTTCTTCATTTGACGTATTTTTATGGCAAACACTTAAATCTCAAATATTTGCATTGTCAAGCATTGTTTGCGTAAAAATGCCAACGCCGAAATGAAAAAAGCTGCACAACAGGGATCAGAGTACAGAGAAGCGTAAGATGTGGCGCAGCAGCCAGGACAAGAAGAAGTGCAAAGAAGCAGCAGCAGCAGCAAAATATGAAAAAAGTAAAATTAAAAGAAAAATGAACGAATACAACGGCAATTTGTGCACACAACACACACACACAAACATTCACTACTCACACACACACACACAAACAATACAGCTAACAAACAACAAAAATAATACGTCGAATCTAAAGAGGAAAGAGAACAACAACAACAACAACAAACACTTCAGCAAATAATCCACTTTGCATACACATGCATGCATGCATGAAACATCACACACACAAACACAGAGAAACAAAAAATTGTAGGAAAATACAGCAGTAGGCGCACACACCCACGCCCACTTAATAAAGCTTTAAATTGTTGCTACGATGTTTTGTTTTCGTGCGATTCAGTGGGGAAAAGCGCACGTTTCACTGCTCCTTCTTTTGTTTTTTCCCATGTTGGATTTCTTTTTTGATGCTTATTTGTGTTGTTGTTTAAATATATACATTAATGCATGTGTGTGTGTGTGCGTGCGTGCGTGTGTCTGTGACTGAGTGAAGCTTCTGAGGAGCATCTGAGCTCTGTTCTAAGGTCTGCTCCTACACGCAATTCACGCTGTGTTGCTCATGTTTACACAAATTTTTGCTGCACTGAAGTGTTGTGGTCGGTTGCTGCTGTTTCTGCTACTGCTCCTTCCTCTTGTATTGTTGTGGCAGCAACCAGTAAATTTAAAAAAAAAACATTTTCAAACATGTTTAAAAAAAAAAAACAAAGAACTGAAGCAGAAAAAATTTTACAATTTTATTAGCAGCATTTGTGCAAAAAGAAAAATTTTTGGAATAACTACATTAAGAAATATTCTACAAAATATGTTGTCTACATTTCGGCGCTTCTCATGAGCGACCGTTTCTTGAGTCTTCCCATACTCGTTTGCTTACTGATTTTCACTCCGAAATTGCTTTTGATATTTCTTTTGATGATAGTCCGCAGTTTTGGTATGAGCAGGATAGTGGGTGAAATAATTAGTAGTGACATAAATAATAAGTAGGCATTTAATCGTTCCTATGTTTAATGGTAAAAAGTATGAAAGAAAAGAGGGTTGAGGGATTCAGTACCAAGAGATATGACAGAAATTGGTGTCACATTATAAACATTTTCCTTGATTGCATCAATCAATTGATCCAATAATGCACGATAATACTTTCCTGTGATTGTGGATCCTTTTTCAAGATATTCGATGAGCAATATTCCGTGTGCATCCCAAAATACAGTGGCCATAACCTTGCCAGCCGATTTCACTGCCTTCGCCTTCTTCGGAGCACTTCCACCAGATTCCACCCATTATTTCGATTGATTTTTGGTTTCAGGTGTGTAGTGGTGGACCCACGTTTCATCAAGAGGTATTAATCGACGCCAAAAATCAACAGGATTACGCTTTATCATGTCCAAACACCGCTGTGAAGTGGTTTGTCGAACTTGTTTTTGTTCGACACTGAGCAAACGCGGCACCCATCTTGCCGATAGCTTTTTCATATGCAAATGTTCATGCAAAATGTTGACCACACGTTCATATGATATGTTTACCATTTCAACAATCTCACGCAACTTGACTCGGCGATCATTCATAACGATATCGAGGATATTCTTGATATTTTCTTCAGTAAGCACATATTTTGGCCTTCCTGTTGATGGTATTGTTGCAGTGCTTGTTCGGCCGTGTTTAAATTCAGCAATCCAATATTTTACCATGTCATCTGACGGAGCAGACTCACCGTAATATTTATCGCTTTTTGTTTCTTTCGCCGTTTTCCCTTTCAAATAATAGTGTTTAATCACTGCACGAAATTTAATCAAACACAAAAGTTGCTTACTTCAAACGTCTACAACAAATAAACTAATCGATGAATTTGGGTGAAATTTTAACAGCTGACGTTTGACAGATCGCAATTTCTAAAAAAAAAGATTTTATGTTTGTGCTGCCATCTAGCGCTAGGTAGCTTCAGGAGGTAGGTTGAAGGAGAACATTCCCTACACTTCGGTAGAAGTTTGAGAACATTCTCATTTTATCTACATTTCGAAAGAGGGGTCTTAAGTAACCTTTTTTTCGAATAGATTGTGTCTTGATTTATATGCGCCTCTCTCGTAGTAGCTGAACTTAATAGAGGTATCCTAAATGTATGCAAAAATTCATGTTTCAATACATACTAATCTACTCATTGTTTTAACTTACATAGTTACTCCTTCATCTGATATCTTTCTGTTTAGAATATAATTGGACGGGAAATAAATACCAGCTTAAAAGAGACAAGTTTCTTATTGCATATAAATTTATTATTTATGTGTGTTGTCTTTTTATATAATTTGTTTATTATAAATTCCATCGATAATAATCATTTTCTTCTTTTCTTCTCTTTGCAGGTATGTTGAAGCTATAAAATTTTTTAAATAATAAACCATATACGTATTTTGTAAGTAAATTGGTATGCTTTTATCATGTTCAGTCCTGTGTTTCACTCAAATTAGTGATGTTTCACTGAAATTAGTGATGTTTCACTCAAATAAGTGATTTTTCACTCAAATTAGTGATGTTTCACTCAAATTAGTAAGGTTTCACTCAAACTAGTAATCTTTCATTTAAATTAATAGTCACTCAAATATGATACACTTCGAATGTCCTTGTATTACGTACGATTGTGTGAACCATCAACATTTCTTTTAGCCCCTTCTTGACTCAATACATTCCTCGAGAATTTAAATTACAATTATTTAAAGAATTTTTAAATCTTTGGAAATCTATATGTCGTGGGCGTGGCAGCTTATATACCGCCCAGTTTTTTCATAGTGTTTAGTAGGACCTAAATTGCGCCACTATTCCGTCAATTGGACCGAAGTTATGATCATTTAAATAATAAAGGTGAAAAAAGTTCCTTATATGGGAGCTAGGCGTGGTGTTTGTCCCAATAATTTATGATTGATGAATTGATACAATTCGTAGAATGTCGCTTTCATATTGTCTTAAATGGTTATAGTCTGGGAAGTCATTTCACGTCAAAATTTCCACTTCCGACCAGTTGCAAGTAGCACTTGCGATTATTTAATGGCACCATTTAAATATGCCTGGCGAGAAATGCCTCACAAAGTGTTTGTATATAATCTCTGATATATTAACTAAATGCAACGGCACATTTAATTGTGGCATACCTGCTAAAACCGATATTATTATTATGTGGATATAAATATCAACGTCGCCAGCCGCGCTGTCATAGTTTATTGCGCCTTCCGATATTCTCAGTTGTTGCCGCAGTTGGTTGTTTATGCAATTGAGTAAAATTTTAACTCACAGGAGAAAACCGCCACCAGCAGATAATCAAAACAAAATTAATATACAGACAACAAGCAATTATAATTTTAAAACTGGCATTGAGCCAGGTGGCTAATGTGCGCTTCGGGTTCCAAGTCCCGAACCTCATGCAAGAGATTTAATAAAATAATTTAATATAAACGTAACGCACGCAAAACCGCTCTCTTTTTTACTTATATATACTATGTGTTAAAATATTTTTCTATTTATTTCAAAATATGTGAAATAAAATTATTTTTAATTTGCCAGTCACCTCCCCTGCAGTTGCACGTATGACATAAGCTGAAAGGCAAAGTGATAAGCTACATAATTAATTACAGCAAAGAATGCGCCACACTGTCCGACTCATGGACGGGTGACAGGATTTTGTCCATGGGGGACGACCTAAAATTTGGGCTTCTTATGAAATAACAAGAAGATTTTTTTCATTTTATGATCAATTAAAATTTTTAAGTGAGGGAAATTTTGGTGTGATTTTTTAATGACAATTCTCGCAGATAATTGGGGATGCTTTGAATTGTTTTTATTTTTTGGCATGTGTTCTTCAAAGAAGTAGACTCACTTGACATGAGAAATCGTTTTAATTATTTCACCAGTTAACTCGATTGTTATGCGAAATTACTCCGATAGTGGCCTTTTCTTTGTAGTTCCATGATCCTATTAAAGTAGCTCTCATTAATGCAATTGGTATAAATACACAGAAACTCTTTGGCCTCCATAAATAACTGCACTGCAGACACAATGAAACCGGTTTTTAATATTTTCATTAAAACCGAAAACTCGTTCAATGTTCTGGCTCCGATAAACTCCAAGAAATACTCAATGTCAACATGATTATTTTAATTTGGTTTATCCCACACAAAACCGTTTTCCGGATATCAGATTTTAATTTATAGAAGCAGCTCACAATATAAATACACAGTTATAGTCAGAAAGACTGACAAAATAGCGCCCATTCCAATAAGAGGACTAACTATTATCTATATGTGATTGTGGGGGCATGCAACCCTGATCCTTTTCCCGTACGCCCTTGGAAAATCCACTACTTTTAGCAATTTCTTAGCTAGTGGAAAGTGCCTCGTGTGTATTTGTGTTGGTGTGGATGCACTCTGCTTTTGTTGTTACTGTTTCGCACCTTTTGTTATTGTTGCTAATGCGACAACAAACGTCGCTTAATTGTCTAGCAAAACAAAACTTTTCACCGTGGTAACGAAATCTCTGCCAGCAAACGAACGAGCGAGCACTACTCACAAAGTCGTTGTGACAAACTACACACACATTGACACATGCACATGCACATGCACACTGACACACACATGCGTTACACCGCACACTTGCTGCAAGTGCAGCATTCTTTTTATGCTTCAAGTAGACAAACAGCAAGAATTGTCATTAAAAATGTTTGTGTAAATGTTATGCTGCGTTTGACGTAAGTGTGCGAGGCACTTACACAAAGCAACGCACCAACACACACTCGCACATGCACTCACACAGTGGCAGCTGCTATTCACCTGTTCGGCGTTTGTGTTTTGTGCTGAAAATGTGCGCAAGTGCTCTCCTTGTGTGCAGCAAAATAATGACAATAATCTTTTGAGTTGATGCTTTCTTTTTTTTACTTAATTAGCATTTTTTTGCGTTGCTCTCTGTTTTAATAAAATCAAATTTTTGCTATTATGCATGACAAAGGATTTGTAAGCGCAGCTAAAGGCGGGTTTAATATACCACCTGAGGTAGAGCGCCAAAGGATATGCAAGAGATTTTATAGAAGATAATTAAATATGTGAAAAAAGATGACACGAAGTTTTGCCACTCTACTTAATCATAATAGCACATGTTTTTCGTTGTCATATGGTTTCAGGGTTTGACTTTAATTGACACTAATGAACGTGCGCTTATAATAATTTTTAATATCTATTGATTTTTAAGCAACCGCACCGTATTCAGCACGCTTTTTCTTACTATTTCTCTTTCATAAAACTAATTTTCTTCAAGGAAGGTGTCAAACGTATGACATTTTTAAACAACCGCACCGTATTCAGCACGCTTTTTCTTACTATTTCTCTTTCATAAAACTAATTTTCTTCAAGGAAGGTGTCAAACGTATGACATTTTTAAACAACCGCACCGTATTCAGCACGCATTTTCTTACTATTTCTCTTTCATAAAACTAATTTTCTTCAAGGAATGTGTCAAACGTATGACAATTTGTCATTCAATGTAATCATATATGCTTATAAACTTATTTCGGGTGTAGGAAATTTACGAATTTCGCTGAAAGGATTTAGTATATATTCGTCTAGCAAGACTTATAAACTAATCATTCGAGTATAACTTTTTTGCTTCCACGATACTGCGTAGTTATAGTGTTAAAATTTGAATGAACTTTCTTCGAAACCCGAAGTAGCCATATCAGTGGTAGCCTTGGCTAGAGGGTGCATCACATTTCCTAGCTGGGTGTTTGCATCAGTACATTTCCCTGCTGGCTGGTGTATCAATTGTTTCCATGGCTGGATATGCGCTGACGATTAATGCTTACTAGAATTATCTGTTTTCGTGAATATTTTCCGCCTCCCTGCCTTGCTTTCCAATTGGCTCTTTATATTAATTCCTGTTGACAGAGCTTCAATAAATTTCCAAAGTGTTCCCTCCGATAGTATAATGATTCATGATTGTAAGTTTCTCCCCAATGTTAGTGACAGCTTCCTTTGTAGAGGCTATTAAGTCTCATCACAAGTCGTAATCAGTTCTACAGGAGCTGTAGGGTGTAAATTGTCATAACGGAGTACACATCTTCCTTTGTTGTTTACTTGTTCAGTAGTATTTAATTAATGAAATTGTTGACATCATTAAGGAATCTACGAGTCGTTTTCGGCCAGTCTCACTGCTGAGGTCCCCTTGAATGGAAGTCTGCTTTAACATTATCATAGCAGAGCATTAAGAACTGTGTCTTAAGAGAACATTCAGAACATTTACTTAAATGCTCTGGTGTAACGAGTTAACGAAAATGTTAATCTTGAAGTTTCCCTCATTGATCCTTTCCAAAATTCTTTAGAAAATCTTCTCCATTCCACCAAATATTTCCAGGCTTATAGTACAGAGAGCATCAATAAGTGCTTGGACACCTTCTTCGGGGGGTCTCCGGCTTACCCCACTTCTATCTACTTCTATGCCTCTCATCCTGCACGTCGAGTTGTCCTCATCTGTATTAACAGTGTAGTAATCTACTCCAGTATTTCTTGCTCTTTTTGGTTATTCTTTTGGCTAAACATTTTAATTCTAATTCCGTTTCGGATCATCTTTTGAAATGATTTCGTTTCTTGTTGCTCTTTTTTGGCGTTCTTTCCTCCCCGGATCAGCTGTCTTTATAAATTGATATTTCATGCTTACTCCTCTCTACGCCGTGAGTTCTTGAACTGCTTCCATTCCAAGCGTTTAACTGCAAAGATGCAAGCCTTGTCGAAATGCTTCCGTTGCAAAAGAGGCCCCTGCATTATGTTTATAGGTAGCATAAAAGTTTAATGACATCAATTTGCCAAACCCACATTCATACACAGCGCACATACTTGCTGGCAGATCAAAGGATCTTGATGTGGTGTCTTACAGAGTTTTGTGAAAGCGAGAATGAGAAAAAAACACAAAATACCAGAAAGCTAAAACGGCAAAAAGTGTGCATTCTAATTAATTATGCAACATCTACAAACTACTTACAATGTTGCTTAAACATTTACAAACAACGTGCATATTAAAGGATTATAAGCAAACGAGTTGCCGTATGTGTACACGAACCCACCACACTCTCACCCATATCTCTGCCCATACACGGAGTACATATACGTGTGCTTGTATGCTCCGAGAAGTGTTTGCGGATGCTTCAGAAGCTCACACATCCACATACTTCCACACACACTCACATACAGATAATAAGGAAAATTAAAAACTTTAAGTACTTGTGGCAACACACTTCAACCATTAAGGCGGCGGCTGCGATGACTGCAGAGTGCCTGTAAAAACATGAAAAAAAACAATAATAAAAAAATTGAAAAATTATGTGTCTGCGGAAATTTTTTAAATACCCATCTGCAGAGACGCATACGAGTATGCGGAGCATTTCATCCCAACAGTAAAAGATGCAAGTGATGGCGTAGGCATCACCGATTTTCACATTTTCTTGTAGATGTCATATTTACTCGTATAAGAACAGCCGTAGGAATGTGTGTGGAAGCGAACCCAGGGACTTCTATGCAATGACACTCCAGCTGACATATCATTTGTAGCTTTAGAAGTGGCTGACACCTCAGATGAGTTGTCATTTGATTTTTTTTGCAACAGGCATCATTACTTACTGATAGATATTTTGTTTGCTCATTGATCGATAATATATCCTTGAAACCGTCAGCTGCTGAATGAATATAATTTTATTCATTTGAGTTCAAGGAAGGAAAGAATAACATAATGGGTGGGTAGATGACATTCATAGTTAGCAAACAATTCCCGTGCTAGGATCGTTGTGTGAGACTTGGCATTATCGTAAATCCAAAATCAGTAAAGGATGTTTTCTTATCCGTTGAAGCTTATCTTTGAAAAGCCCTGGAACATCCAAAGTATGGTTTGTTGCCTGTTCGGAAGAGAATCCGAGTGTACAACAACACTATATATAAAGACAACAATCAACATGGCTTTGTTTTTTTAGCGAATTTTTAGCTTCTCACAATTACCGTAGCTCTACTCTGAAGATACTTTTATCCCCTCGTTTCTTCACCTTTAATTCGTTTCATGGCTGTGGAATCAGAAGTAACTTATATACACAGGTTTTCAGTAATCTGTGGTAAATTCCATTGTAAAGAGTGAGGCCTCAAAGCCCCTCATGTTGAACAAAACAACTAAAATCGACTGAACGTATTCACAATATCAGTGATGATTTGCCATTTACATTGCCTTCACTTTATCGGTGTTCTTATTACCCGCAGTCTTTGCAGTTCGACCAGAACGAGGAAAGTCTTCAAACAGTCAACTCGAATTTTCTATAAACTAGACTCCCTGGTGATATTTTTTTAAAATTTTCAATGATTTAGCACAGAAAATTCACAAAAAAATCTTCGATATTCTTGTCCAAAGACCAAATTACAGCTTTGATCGACTAACCTAAGAAACACCTATAATCACTCTGGTTGACATATCGGGCCAAAAGTTTACATTTTCATATTGTACTCACAATTGATGAGATCGTCCATGGTAACGGACTGTAATACTGTATGAGAATGTCCACTATATATATAAATGACTGTTACCACGTTCAACACCCTCGTCACTAACTCCTTAATTAATATGGTGTTGACTACAATAGTCTTGTAAATATTAATTTATATATATGAGAAAAAATCTTATTGTATACACAAACCATAAAAAATGGGGTTGGCAACACTGTTTCTACGCCTTTGGATAATTAAATCAAATACTAATCGTTAAAATTAACGATTTTCCTAATTTGTTTTGAGGCTCCCGAATCAAAAGAGGATATTTCCAACAATGATGAAACTGTCTTAGATATGCAGCACAGTTTATACTCTCTTAGATAGGCAGCATAATTTACACTCCTTTAGTTGCATGGCCAAATCAAATACTAATCGTTAAAATTAACGATTTCTCGACTAACGATTTTCCTTACTTAGGTTTTGTTTTTAATCAAGCAGGGATTTTTTAAAACTCCCTTACATAGGCAGCACTGTTTCTACTCCTTTAGTTGCATAATTAAATATAATACAAATCGTTAAAATTAACGATTTCCCATTAACGATTTCCAATTAACGATTTCCTATTAACGATTTCCCATAGTTTGATCAGTTTTTTGCATGAAACGGAAGATTTTTCCAACTCCCTTAGATATGCAACACTGTTTCTACTCCTTTAGTTGTGTCATTAAATCTAATACTAATCGTTAAAATTAACGATTTCCCGTTAACGATTTCCCCATTAACGATTTCCCATAGTTTTGCTATTTTTTTAAAGAAATGTGGATTTTTGCAACTCAGATAGGCAGCTTAGATTCTACTCCTTTTGTTGCATGATTACATCAAATACTAATCGTTAAAATTAACGATTTCCTATTAACGATTTCCTATAGTTTGGTTATTTTTTGAATCAAGCAGACATTTTTTAAAACTCCACTGTTTCTACTCGTTAAAATTAACGATTTCCCATTAACGATTGCCTATTAACGATTTCCCATAGTTTGATCAGTTTTTTGCATGAAACGAAGATTTTTCCAGCTCCCTTAGATATGCAACACTGTTTCTACTCCTTTAGTTGTGTCATTAAATCTTATACAAATCGTTAAAATTAACGATTTCCCATTAACGATTTCCCATAGATTGGTTATTTTTTTTAAAGAAATGAGGTTTTTTCCAACTCTCCCAGCCACAGTTTCTACTCTTTTATTTGTATAATTAATTAAATTTAAAACTAATCGTAAACGATTTCCCATTAACGATTTCTCATAGTTGGGTTTTTTCTTTAAACAAGAATTTTTCCAACAATTTTGAAAGTCTCGCTGGTAGCTTCTGCCTATTTCCTGCTGGGTTGTTAGTGTAGATGCCTGTACGAGTATGTGTCTTGTCTTAGGTTAATGAGTTAAAAAGCGAACATTTTTGCACTTCAAAGTTGTTGCTTGCACGCATACATACGGACCCATTACTGCCTGCAGTCGTATGCATATTGCTAAGTGTGTGTGTGTTTGTGTGTGGGCTCTGTAGCTGTGTGTGAAGTGCATTTAGATGCAAATTAGTGGATGTGTTGTTAGAGAGCTGTGCATACGAGTATAAGCTGCCTAATTGTGGCTGGTGTACACATAAAGTTGTAAATTTTATAATAGAGCAGAACATTGTTTAATTACACACATTCACACAGCAGTATCCACTCTCACGCACACACACCCACACATACCCACACATATACTTTTATGTTTAGCCAGAAAAGTGTGCATAATTTTACTCATTTTATAGATATTGTTTACGTGTTTTTTTTTTTTTTTTTTGTAACAAAATTATTTAAAACTAGCATACCCGGCAATGCTTCGCTATTGCATGGCTGTGGGCAAAAAGTAATAAAAGTTAGTAAAACTAAATTTAGTAACTAATATTAATATGTTGTTTTATCTTACTTGTATTTTGTTCCTAAAATGTTAACATGTTCGGCTTGTGAAATTTAGCTATGATGTGGTTTAAAATATTTAGCATCGTATGAAAACAATAAAAATGAAATACCAATTCAAAAGTGTATAGTACTTTAATATATATCAATATCTTTATTACCAACCTTTAATATTATTGCAATGCTCTTGGGTATACAATGTTCTTGGTAGTGCTATTTGGCGCATATATAAATAAAGCGTCAGGTTTTCCTACACGGGAGCATGCAACATATAATTGGCCATGAGAAAAACAGGGATTCTCCAAATTTAAACCACATATTTGAAGTGATTGACCTTGGGATTTATTAATGGTTATCGCAAAGGCCAGTTTAATGGGAAATTGAAGCCTTTTGAATTCAAAAGGCACATCTGTGGGAATCATCGGTATACGTGGCAATAGCACATCTTCTCCTTTGAATTTTCCAGTCAATATTGTGGATTCAATGACATTATTTAACAATTTTTTGACTGCCAATCTGGTACCATTGCAAAGACGTGGAGGATCAATATTTCTAAGAAGAATGATAGGAACGCCAATCTTCAAATTTAAAATGTGTGGTGGCAATCCAGGTAAATCAAGCGAATTCAAGAATTCAGTTGGATAATGTATTGCCTCGTCTTGATTCATAACAGTATCTATCGATTTATAAGTTTTTGTTTCACCTGGTAACGCGTCTTGAATGCAGTTATTAATATCATTTACATCCGCGTTTTTTGCAGCCAGTATTGCACGTTCGCTTAACCATTGGTGACATTTGTAATTTTTTGCTAAATCTGGAAATACGCATTGAATTAATTTTTCTTTTGACTGTGCGGTTCTGTAAAAATCAGAGGGTAATTTAATGCATCCCGTCGATTCATCAACTGCAATCTTTCCATTTCCGACATCTAGTAGTTGTTGCGCAAAACGTTCTGCAGAAGCATTGGTTTGTAACTGAACACGCATGTTTGTACTTAAATTAAATTTAATGACGTGTCTCCATAAATTGGAAGCCTTTAAACAGGCATTCAATTCATCAGCAGGTGTCGAACGGGGTATTACTGGCAACGTTTGTCGAAAATCGCCTGCCAATACTAATAGAGCTCCACCGAAAGGGGTTTCGTTACCTCGTAGATCTTGCAACGTGCGATCTAATGCTTCCAACGATTTTTTATTTGCCATTGTGCATTCGTCCCATACAATTATCTTGCACTGCTGTAGCACTTTGCCCATTCCTGAGGTTTTTGAAATATTACATGTTGGTGTTTCAATGTAATGAATATTTAATGGCAATTTAAGTGCTGAATGTGCCGTCCGGCCGCCATCCAATAGTGTTGCCGCGATTCCTGACGATGCAATTGCCAATGCAATACCATTTTGTGATCGTATGGTGGCTAATATTAATGATATTAAAAATGTTTTTCCTGTGCCTCCCGGTGCATCCAAGAAAAACATTCCTCCACTTTGATCATTAACTGCTCGCATTATCGTGTCATAAAATTTCTTTTGTTGCTCCAATAATTTTGAAACATTTGTTTCTACATATTGGTTCAGATCATTGATGTCAAATCGTTGTTCACGCTGTAATTCGCTATCAATTATGGTATTTATGGATCGATCAGGTGACGTTATTCCGAGTTGTGATAATGGTTTATTAACGATTGCCAAACATTTGTCTTCGATCAAAATCAATGCTTCGTTATATATTTCACGCGAGAATTGCAATTCTTCGTTTAAACAATTTCTACGTAGTCGGTGCAGAATATCATCGGCCATATAATCCTTGTATTTTTCCCATAACTCCATTGGATTCGATGGTAAACATGTACATAATATAATTGCAAATAAATTACGTATTTGACTTGGAGGAGCCGAAATCGATGCGTCAGCCAGTGAACTATCCCAGTGTGAATCATTTTCCAGTAAATTTAATTTTTGGCATGCTTCTTGAAATGTTTCGCATAAATGGCCGTTAACTGTTTTTAAGCTTTGAAACGATGTTGGTCCGCGAATGTTAACTAACAATAAACGCAAATAAAAACATTCTGCATGATTTGGGTGTACTGTATATAATCTTCCCAACGCATCTGTTGCAAATAAATTCTGGTGACCTTCAACTGCTTTTCCTAGTTTTCTCCGCATAAATTTTTTGCTCGATGCATTCCAAGTAAAGTATTTGGGTATTTCGGAATATAACAATGTTTTGGCAAATGTGTCAGTTTGGCATAGAGAAAAAAATGCAGTTAATGTTGTTGCTGGGGGAATTAATGCTCTTTCACGAATATTTTGTTCAGTAAAATAAACACGTTGCCCGTTATGAAGATGCACTGCTAAATGCACTACTGTTGGATAACGTTCGTGTATTGCAAATGAAAAAATACGCCACACGGCTTCGTTGCTACTGATATATCGCCCCATTTGATACTGATGGATTTCGTCCATAGACCTCAGATCTGATACTTCAAATACAGCCATATCACTTCCTTTGTGGATATATTTACATATATATTTAATTGATTTGACTGAATTGCAATATTCAACGTTTATGTGAGCTTTAAATGTTTTGCTTAGTAGTGGCGAATATGGCACTACCCAACGATTGTCAACTTCAATGTTTTCATTTCGAACTTTTAAAATTATCGATTTACCACCTTGATCGGTTGAACGACGTCGATATTGTGGATAACCATCAGTGCCAGTAATAGTTTCGGGAAGCAATGCTCTGGGATAACGTTTTGTACATTTTCCATCTGCCATACACGGCGAATTCATGTTGTGGGCTCCACATGGACCATGTATCATGTTTTTGATTATTACTTGAAATAATTCTGGATCGGCAGTTGTATCGGGAATTTCCGCTGAAATGACATGATCAATCTCATCGGGAGTTATTTTGGTGACCAGCCAAATCAAAATATGGGCATGAGGTAATCCTCTTTTCTGCCATTCAACGGAATACATCCAACAACGTGTCTCTCCGAATACTTGATGTTTAGTTATAAAATCCATTAACGATTTTAATTTCAGTTTAAAAACCCGTGCAGTAATATCATGTCGATCAACTGTCGATTGTCCGGGAAATAGGTGTTCCTTGATCTCAATCCATGTGGGATTACACGTAAATGTAATAAACAAATCAGGACGTCCGTATTGCCGAACGTACGCTATCGCATCTTGTGCGTATTCCTGCATGTGGCGTGGGCTGCCTGCATATGTTGCTGGTAATATTGTAACTCTGCCATAGTCACTTGCATTGTAGTCATTGTTTACTGCATCACGCAAATGTATATACTCTTCAGATCGTAGTTTCTTTTGATTCATGCGAATATACAACAATCGTTCCGATTCAATCTTGGCATACATGTCAACGATGTACTGATGAAATAATTGGCGACATTTTAAAATGTGATTTTCTTCGTCTTCACGAATCATCAAACGATATGAATAGTAATTCATAGCACTGACTTTTTTGTTTGTTTCTTCACCATTTTGTGGATTTATCATTTTTAAGTTAAAATGATACCCATCTTCACCCTTCCAAAATATTATTGGATATTGCAAAGCATCGTATGATCTATGAGTTTCTGCCACACGTATTAGACGATCGTTTCGAAGTTGTAGTACGATGTCGCGTGATTCAAATTGTTCGCCAACAATTATGATAGCCACTTCATCGATAGTTGGAGCATTAAATCTTCGAGCGTGTTGCCCAATAGGAGTTTTATCCGCTCGAATCACGATTTGATGACTATCGGATGGCATGCGGTCAGTAGCTGTTTTGAACAATGTAATTAATTCGTTGTGCTGATGGAAAAAATTTTGCAATGATTCTAGTATTTCCTTTTTAGCGGCTTTGTAAATCGCACAACGTTGATGTAGTTGGTCATTTGAATTTCCAATAAAATAAATTTGCAAAAACTTGTGCTCAGCATCCGGTAACGGTAACAAAGAACCTGCTTTATGGTAGACTTGACCTTGAATCTTAAATGTTGGCATGTAGGTGTCATTTATTATATTTGTCGCACCAAACGACGTCATTTGAAAACATGTATTATAATTTCGTATATGGGCCAAAAAATGCTTCGATAATGCTGTAGTACCTGCAACTAATGAAAGCAATGGCTCAGGTGGTGTAGTCAAAAATGGCAATTTGACTTTGCCATTCAAACAACAAATTCCTGGCGCTTCATTTTTAAACTTCAATGCTTTACAGTTTGTGCAAACTTTATTCATATGACCAACAGCGACGACTGAATGCAAGCTGTAATTAATGTTTGGGTCATATTGAAATGCAATGCGGTTAAGTGTTCCCCGTTGAATAATTTGCATGGGTAATTCATGATGTTCCTAGAGTTCATTACGATCAGCATTTAAAAAATATTTTCGTAGTTTTCTAATTCTTACCCGAGTTGCATTACTTTGTGATTGGTGTTGTTGTGATGAACTTTCGGCATTTGGTACAATTCTTTGCCTTGATGCTTCTTCCCCTTCATTTCTCCTTTGGACACTAACTCTATTGCGTCTGGCACTATTTGTGTAGCGGCCAATGTTTTGTCGTTTTGGTGGCATTTTTATACGGTTATTTTCACACAGCAATTATTATACAACCTAATATAATATTTCTCACATATTAAATCGAGAATAATCAAAACTATTTCAAAAGTTATACGTACACAATTTTGGAAGATTAAATTCACTTTATTTTTAAAATGTAAAAATTTATTTGTTAATTCGTAAATCTTAAGTGAACGATGTGAAACAGCTGCACAATACATGGATGTATTCCAATCTTAAATCATGTCTGCAAATCTTTAGCTTAAGTGAAACCGTTTTTGAACACCCCTGACACCAATTTAAACTTTCAGTAGTAGTAGCTTAATTGGTTGGTGTCTATGCTATATGTTCATTGCATGTTCTTTCAGAAATGTCTAACTTTATTATTTTCAAATTTAACATTAAAATGTTAATGTTTGTCTCACATGTTAAGTGTCTTATTCAACATAAGGTCTGTGCTCTGCTATCTTTTAAAAAGAAACAATTTTCATAAGAACTACTTTACATACATACATCACTCTAGACGTCAATGTATCAACAATAACAACAACAGTAAAACACCCGAACGCCCCAACCCGCTTGCAAACAATTAGCTTTAAAGCCCCTTCCCTTAACACAACACTCTTTATGCAGAATATAATGAAGTGTGTGTGAGAGAGAGCATCAAAAAAATCACCATGCCAAATGCTCTCAATCTCATAGTTGCTTGATCTCACATTCACATGTACATGGCTCTATTATAAGCATACACTAAGAAAATGTTAAAATTCACATGTACATGTCTCTATAAACACACACTAAGGCAATGTTCAATAGTTTAAACAAACTTAAAATTAATTAATAAAATATTAACGAATTGATTTAAAACAGACACAGAAACATTCCTCCAATATTGAAGAACATTCTGTGAAAATTTCAGGCTAATCGGTACAGTAGTTTTTGTGTGCATAGAACTCGAAAACATTGAACCTTTCTTTTATATATATAGATTTGTAGTCCAAAGTTTCGGCACTGGAACATGCTTAAAAGCTTGTTAAGTGCGCTTTTAAAATATAATTATGAGCATAAAATTTGGTGAGAACTCTATACAATTTATTACTTTAATGAACTAGTTTTTAGCTTGCTTGCTTTTATTCAAATTTTATTTTTTAATGAAACATTTTCATTTAATTTTAAATTAGGAGTTTCCCATTTGGATATTTCCACACAGTTTTATCCACTGAAGGAGTGAAATTCATTGCCAACATTGGCGTCATTTATGTGAACTTTATTCTAATTAACAGCAACAGAGAGATTATTATTTTTTATAAAGGGTTTTTTCCAAAAAAATTGAGGAATTTTCGCTATCGCTAGATTAGTGGGGTAGTCCCACCGAAGACAATCAGTATATTCCCACCACCACATGTTCTCTCTACGCTTGTTATTGGTTTTCTTTGCAATTCATTTCGTAGTAATTTGTAGGTGTTAATTATATTATAATAAAAAAAACTATACAAAAAATAAACTATTAACTATTATACTATAAAGACCATTAATGTTTAACTATATGAGCCGCCTCGGTCCAATTTGAATTACCACACCAGTAAAATTAGCTCTTCACGGTCCACCACTCTCTTGGCTGCTGCGTTCATCATGCGTTATCTTGGATTTTGTATGCTGGCACATGCTGGCGAAATACGAGGGCGGATTGATATTGAAGCTACCTAAGTAGCAAAAAAACATTTTTTTTTTCAAAAACCATTTATTTCTCAACATAGTCTCCTTTTACTTCGACACACTTAGTAAGACGATATTCCAACTTTTTATACCATCTGAATAATACGATTTCGGGAAACCCTCAAAATACGCGTTAGTTTCGGAAATCACTTCTTCGTTTGAGATGAATCTTTTTCCTGCGAGCCATTTTTTCAAGTTTGGAAACAGGAAAAAGTCACTAGGAGCTAAATCTGGACTATAAGGTGGATGATTAACCAATTCGAAGTGTATTTCACGTAATTTTAGCATCTAATGCTGTGTGAACCGGTGCGTTGTCTTGAAGAAAGAGCATTTTTTTCTTCTTTAAATGTGGTCGTTTTTCCTTGATTGCATCAATCAATTGATCCAATAATGCACGATAATACTTTCCTGTGATTGTGGATCCTTTTTCAAGATAATCGATGAGCAATATTCCGTGTGCATCCCAAAATACAGTGGCCATAACCTTGCCAGCTGATTTCACTCCCTTCGCTTTCTTCGGAGCACTTCCACACATTGTTTCGATTGATTTTTGGTTTCAGGTGTGTAGTGGTGGACCCACGTTTCATCAACAGTTATTAATCGACGCCAAAAATCAACAGGATTACGCTTTATCATGTCCAAACACCGCTGTGAAGTGGTCTGTCGAACTCGTTTTTGTTCGACACTGAGCAAACGCGGCACCTATCTTGCCGATAGCTTTTTCATATGCAAATGTTCATGCAAAATGGTGACCACACGTTCATATGATATGTTTACCATTTCAACAACATTCATAACAATATCGAGGATTTTCTTGATATTTTCTTCAGTAACCACCTCTTTTGGCCTTCCTGTTGATGGTATTGTTGCAGTGCTTGTTCGGCCGTGTTTAAATTCAGCAATCCAATATTTTACCATGTCATCTGACGGAGCAGACTCACCGTAATGTTTATCGCTTTTTTTTGTCTCTTTCGCCGTTTTCCCTTTCAAATAACAGTGTTTAATCACTGCACGAAATTCGCTTTTTTCCATTTTTCAAGAAACACAAAAGTTGCTTACTTCAAACGACTACAACAAATAAACTAATCGATGAATTTGGGTGGAATTTGAACAGCTGACGTTTGACAGATCGCAATTTAAAAAAAAAAGATTTTGTGTTTTTGCTGCCATCTAGCGTTAGGTAGCTTCAATATCAATCCGCCCTCGTATGCCTCTAGCTGAGCATATTTTAAGTAACAATAATATTAAAATTTACCTGAAAGCCTTTTTAAACTGGGTTTCTTCGCCCATATTTTTACTTTCACTTTTCTTCTCATCTGCTCAGTAATTGCTTTTGAAGCCTCTACCATATTTTAATGATCTTTGCTTAGATTTGGCTTCATCTATTTATCAATCGCACCTCGCACATGCAGCCATAAACGCAACTACGTATTTTCAATTACTTTCACCACAAATCAGTGAAATTTTGTGTTAATTGAAATTTTTGGCTTTGCTCTGATAAATCCTTTTTTCAATTTGTTGCGTTCAAACCGATAACAACAAAAACACAGGGGAATCGGTAGTTTTAAATAAAAAGTAAATTATAAAAAAGAAATTTTAGTTCAACTTGCAATTAAATTGCTCAGCGAGGAGCCAAAATGAAATTCCACAAATTTAACAAAGTTGCAATTTCATTTTACAAATTAACATTATAATTACATAAAATTACATTTCATTCACAATGCACCCACACATGCATACACGCTCGCCGGCACGCACGCACGCACGCACAGCGCGAAGTACTCGTAAGTACGTGAGCAAACAAATGCAGCTGATGTGTGCGCTTGTGATATTGTTTTTTTTTTTTTTTAGAGATTAACTCATTACAATATTAATTATACAATTGAAAGCATAGCAATGTGACTGCGAAATTGTGCGCCTGTGGCTGTGAGTGTCTGTGTCAGCATGAAATATGCAATTTAGCTGTTAGCAGTACATTTTATTGGACTTCTGTGTGTGTTGGTATTTGCCTGCCACACACACACACACACACACACACACACACACACACACACACACAAACACATTCAGGCACCCACTCTCCCAATGAGTCAGTTAGTCAGTCAGTCATTCAGTCAGTGAGTTTGAAATCGAAAAATCTGTCAATGTATGCGCTGCTGCTCCTGCTCCAGCTCTTCAGCTCCAATCTGCGGAAATTGCGCACATATGGCCGTGTTAATTGTGTGCCATCTGCAAATCGGAATTACGCCGCCCACAACAACAAAATCAATTTGTAATATCCACATGCTGCAATTGGTTTATATACGCTCGCACAGGGCACAAGCGGTTGAATTGCATTCAGTGCAATAATCAGCGCACATATTGCGGCGGCATATTTCATGTAAACTCACACACAGACGCGTGCTAGTAGTTTAAAGTGTAGCCTACTTTTAGGAGGCAACACAAATTTAAGCTTGCCAAAGGGAACTGAATATGTGGACCATGGAAAATATGCATGTTATTTGAGTGATTTTGCAACACGGAAACAATTTTGGGCAAAATGAATATCTTAAGCGCCTTAGGGCAGGCAATACATTATAAATTAATAAAAAGTTTCTGCATTATGTTACGGCCTACAAATGTAAAGTTTGTTGGTTTAAATTTTATAAAAAGCAGCACCATAATTTAATATGCATGGCATGCAAAAACCTATTCCATAAAGTAAAGGGGTTTTCTGTAGTTGGAAAGTTAAATGTGTAGCATATTTGCAGGTGCTTAAAAACTGAAATGTTTATGATTGTATCACTGCACTGACTAAATTAAGTCATCAGTTCCTTAATCCTAGAGGAGTCCAAGAATTCTACTACGTCTCCTGAGAGTATGTTTTTCAAGGATCCAATAGGAAATATTTTATACAATCAAGCTTTTGAAGTTTTACGGGCTAACGCAGAGAATTTTGCTCCCTCCCTCTATGCAGAATCTGCTGATTGAGTCTGGCGGGATCGTCAACTTGCAATGTACGCTCCTCACATTACTCTAGGACATCTGTCTATAGCCATTATGTTTCTCTAGTGTGGACTTATCCGACAATTTGGGTACAAACTACTGAATGCAAGTCAAACCTTTTGCAGCCAATTCAATCTCATCAATAAAAAAGTTTTGACAACTGTAGAGCAACAAACCAATTCGGAAAAATGTGTGGAAATATGTACAAAATTTGTATGCCTCTGGCTTGCTTACAGCATTTATGGGTCCACCATTTTTAAACGCCTTCAAATAGGCAATAAAATCTTTGCAATTAAATTATTCTATTATCTCTTTACTCTTATGTGCCTGGAAATATTTCCTAATAGCGCTATTGCTACGCGCTGCACGCCCCGTTAACAATTTCTATGGTTGTTGGTGTTGTGAGCGCCTCGAAGTATGCAACACATTTTCTTTATTAGCCTCAAATGCGCGCTCGAACACTACTCCGCCTCAAATGTCTCATCAAAAACGACAGTAAGTACCGACGAGTGGTTATTTTTTAATGGTTTGTTGTTTTCCTGTTTTTTTTTTTGGATTATTTTTGGAAACTCTCCCCATTTGTTTTAACCGACCCCTTCGGTCCGTAGCGTAACGTAGAGAGAGCGAGCATTAATTTTATTTTTACACATCAACCTTATCCACGACCACTCGCTCAAGCCATGGCAGCGTTTTGCAGATAATACGCACAGCGCTGAAGTTGTGCTAAGCAACTGCAGCAGCAACTGTGGGAGCAGCGCCAGGAAAAAAGCCAACGAAATGAGAAAAAATACTGGGGAAAAACGTTAAAAACTTTTTAATTAAAAAGTTTCACAAAATGTACTGTACTTGCTTGCCAGAAATCGTTTTGTAATTTTGCGCTCTGATTTTTTCCTCACACACCGCCCGCCCATTGCCAGCGATGCGATATCCTGCGACAGGACACTGCCAGTGCTATTCCAATTGCTGGAGTTTTCTCTGTTTTGGTTTTTTTAAATGCTCGGGGAAGACACAATGAAAATTACGAGAAAACAATTCGAATTAAGCGAATTACTGCTTATTTTGTGTTTTATTTTGCTGATTGTTGTTGTGGGCGTGGTTGTTGTTATTGTTCTTTTTCGCACGGAAAAAAATGCACTTTTCTTTTCGCTCCTCCTTGAGCACCAGATTTTCTTAAGAAGAAAACATTTTTCTTGAAATTTAGTTGGAATGGTAAAAATTCTTTCGCTTTGTTGTGCTTTTGTGTGTGTGTGTGTGTGTGTGATGTTGGCGCTATTGTTGTGTTTAAACAAACTTGGTCCTTGTGCGGCATTTCAACTGCCTTTGCACCAGCAATGAGTGGTGTGAAATGCCACAAGGTGTAAAATTGAATAATTGAAATGAAGTAAGTTCTGCTGCAGCGCGCGCACACCAAAGGATTTTATGTACTCCCGTTAACTTCAGTGCAGCGTGGTGTCGGACCGCGGCTGGCTGGTGGTGTAGGCAGAATGTAATGCTGAAAGTTAGTTAATTGTGGTTAATTTTGATGGATTTGTGAGTCATTAGTGAGTAATTAAATTCCTGCTGTTATTAATCTCTTCAGCGCGTAAAGTGAGTGATGATAGAGTCACTTGTAGGGATTTGAATGGGAATGGCACTATCATGCTCTGAAACTTTCCTGCAGGATGCCTGGTAACTGTAGAACAATCGTAGTGCGATCGAACTGGCACTGTCAAGTTTGACTCACAAAAATTCCAACTTAGAACAGTGAAAATGTTTCAATTGCGAAAGGCAACGCAACGAAGAATTACACATCGCAAAGTAGATAAACAAAGCAATGGTGAATCTTGTGTTTGTTGTTAAAAACAGCTGCGGTAAAAACTTTATGCAAACCTTCCTTGAATCTCCAATAGTCAATAAATTTAAGTTAGAACAAAACACTCATTTACACATTCGTTCAAAATCATAGACTTTTCTTCTGTTCTCATGGCTTCTAAAGTCTGTTTGTGCTTTTTTTACGTTCAGTGTTGTTTTTGTGTTGTCTGAATTTGATTGGTATCATTTAATATATTGTTGACTATAAATATATGCCCATAAATAACTTCGATGAATTCGAATGCTTAGAATCAGACTTATTGTCTCTCAATTGTCGATGTTTCTATAAACCGCATTGCACAAATTGCTCAGTAACTTCATTATATATTCTCCCTTTTCTTTTGTGTCATTTTCGTATTTAAAATCTTATCATTCGTTAAAGAAAGTCGTTCCAACTATTCCTCCATTTCGGAAAAACAGGAATTTCTCTCCATTCTTCAGACTCGTTTTCGAAATGTTCATTTTATTATAATTGATAAAAAAAGTAATAATTTTTCCAAACAATTAAAATATTTATCCATTTTGTCTCGGTCACATCTTGTAATTCCAAACAAAATTTCTAATTGTGCGAACTTAATTCTGATAAGTTTATATCCATCATGAATTATTCAATTTCTTTAATATTTCTCAATCTTTATCTTTTTATATGAAGTTATATTTTTGTAAACTTATATTACGATACAGAAACTGAATTGGTTTAAAATTGTTCTAATGACCTCTCTCTTTTTCTCTCTCCATCTCTCATTCTGTCTCTTTCTCTCTCTCCATCACTCATTCTGCCTCTTTCTCTATTTACCTCATCATGTCTGTGTGTCTCCTTCCCTTTCCATCCTGCACTTTGTCTCTTTCACTGTGTATTTCTTACCATGTGTCTCTTTATTTTTCTCTCTCGTTCTTTTCCTTACTATCTGTCCCTATCTCTCGCTCTTCTATGCCCATCTCTCAATATGTTTGCTTCTCGCAATCTGCATCTTTATCCTTCGCAATATTTCTCGTACTCTCTCATTATGTCTCTTTCTATCTCTCTTTATACTTTTCTGTAACTCTCTTTATCTCAATCTTTCTGATCTTTCTTTCTGTCGCTCTCTTTATCCTTTTCTGTAATTTCCTTTCTCTCAATCTTTCTGATCTTTCTTTCTGTCTCTCTTTATCTCTCTCTCTCTTTCTCTCTCCCACCCTCTGCCTCACTGTCTTCCACCCTATCTGTCTCCTTCCCTCTCCTTTTCACACTATGTCACTTTTACTATGTACCTCTCTTCATGTCTCTCTCTCTGTCTCTCTTTATATTTCACTCGCGCTCTGTTCTTTTCTATCTCTTTCGCTTTATGCCCAGCCTGTCTGTTTCGCGCAATCTGGATTTTTATCTCTCACAATCTGTCTCGTACTCTCCATCTCCTTTTCTGTAACTCACTTTTTCCCTCTCTGTAACTATCTCTCTCTCTATCTCTCTCAATCATACTATTTGTTTCTCGGTCACTTTATCTCTGTATTTTTCTCATCTCTCTTTCCTTCTCTATATTTCCTTGTTTCTCTGCATCTTTCTCTACCTACTCTCTCTTTCTTTTTCCTTCTTTCCTCGTCTCCTCTTTTTTTCCCTCTCTCTCTCTCTCAATGTATTCCTCTCTATTTTAACTATCTTGCTCTCCCTCTACTCGTATTTTTCTATCCTCTAGGTAATTTTCTTTCTCTCTCTCTCTCTAGGGACTTCTTTCTCTCTTTCTCTCTCTAGAGACTTTTCTCTCTCTCTCTAGGGACTTTTCTTTCCCTTTCTCTAGGGACTTCTCTTTCTCTCTCTCTCTAGGGAGTTTTCTTTCTATCTCTCTCTCTCTAGGGACTTTTCTTTCTCTCTCTCTCGGGACTTTTTTTTTCTCCCTTCCTCTCCCAGCATATATCTCCCTCTCCCATCTTCTCTGTCTCACTCTCTCTTCCTCTCCCAGCATATATCTCTCTTTCCCATCTTCTCTGTCTCACACACTCTCTCTCTCTCTCTCTCTCTCTCTCTCTCTATCTCTCATATTCTCTCCCTCTATTCTTCTGTTACATTGGTGAAGACCAATCATAAGTTTTAATTCTACCTTTTTCCCCTCGTTTCATCTACCGTTGTTTTATAGCTTTTTCAACCCCCTTTTTTCGTTGCTCCTCCTTTTTTGGTCCATCTATGAGTCAATATTTCAAATATTTCTGTTCTATATTATCTAGTGTTTCTATTCCTACCCCAAATTATTCTATTCAAATTCTTTAATTAACTGTTTTTGAACTACGCTTCTAAGAAGATTGTTTCTCTCATTGCTATGTTTTAATTTGCCAGCTTATTTAAATCTAATTTAATTATGCCAAAGCGTACGTTTCCAGAACATGCATAATTCCCCATTTCAATTGCAATACATCCCTTTGGACACTGAAAGCCACAAATTATTTTAATCTCATACGACATTAACTTTCCAGTTTCCAGTCAAGATATTTAAGATCGATTTCGAAATTGCATTTATTTAAACTACACACAGTTTATCTGCAGCTAATAAATCTGTGGAAATTTTCTTCGATAACTCTCCATGCACACTTTAACCACAGGTGTCCATTAAAATCTCACTCACAAACAGACACACTCACACACACTCACACACATGCATACCTGCATCCATGCAGCTGCGTGTGTAATAGAGCATCCACTTATTCACACTCATGCAATTTGCTTGCATTGTGCGCATACCTGTACCTATCAGTGTGCGTATGTACGCGGCGTGTGTGCTACAGCACCTAAAAGTATGCTATGCGCGCTGGCATTCTGTACATTTAACTTTCAATAGCCGTAATTTAAGCCATTTATAACAGATTAATGTGTATCATCGTCAACATCTCAACCGCTCAATGCTCTTAACACTAATGCGACTAACACTAACGGGAAATGTGCCAGCTGACCCATGTGGAAACGTGTATGCTCGTGGCCTTTGTATAGGGAAGTGTGAGAGCATCCTATCTGTCGTATATGTGTGCGTATGTATGTGTGCTAATCTACACTTTACTAGTAAGTCTATGCATAGTGCGAGGCTAATCACAACTGTAAAGTTATGTATGTTAAGCAGGTGCTTCCACAAAATTGAGCATTGGATTTAAAAATTTTTAAATATAAAATTTATTCTATATTCTATATCTATTTTACTTCATTATTTGCTTATAATAATTTCCAACAATGACATCAAGAGTGACGTGCCAACAGTAAAGAAATTTCTGACTTGGTTTTTTATAGCATATTAAAACATACTCACAAATAATCTGTGAATGACATGTCATCATCATTGTGATGACTGTTTCCTCTTTCATATTTTGCAGTTTGTTTAACATAGTAATAGTGTGTCATCAATATAGTAAGGTGTGTCATCAATATAGTAAGGTGTGTCATCAATATAGTAAGGTGTGAACAAAAAATCAGCGAATAAAAGTGTTATAATCTTTCAGTTAAAAAAAAATCTGTAGTAAGAAATTTCCAAATGGGTTCACCACATCAAAGGATCATCACAATGCAGGAGATTTGAGAAGCTATTGTGTTTGTTTTGAAAGTAAATGCCTTTCTAAGGACTTGTTGTGCTTATAGCGCTGTTTATATGATGCCATATTACCGATGATGCCATATTACCTATTGGCAGCCCCAGGTTTGTGGCATACGATGGATGGTTCTGAGGTCGAAGACTTCGGAATGAATGCAAACATTTATCCATAATATGATATGAAGTGGAGGGGGTATATAATAGTAGAAGTATCCAAACCTTTTATATGTTGGGTTGTGGGGATATTGCTTATACAAATCTTCAGTTGAAAGCAGTAACAAGATCACTCAGATTATGCAAGTCTAATAGTATGTGTAGGTACTTTCGTTTTTTATTCACCCCGACACACCCTTCTGTAGCCACTTGCCCACTAATGCAACAAAATTCTATATAATACGATTTGAGCCTGCAGCAAATTTCCAACTATATCGCTGTGCTACGTTGTTAACAAAGCTCACTACATTTTTATGGTTGCTTTTTGCTTAAAATCCTGACAAATTAGTTTTGTTATTTAGAACCAAACTTTATTATCATTGCACACAAACACGAAACAAACAATAAATCTCACTTTTTCTTAATAAACACCGAACATAAAGAATAAAAAAAAAACATAAATAAATAAAACAAAAAATAAATGAATTAAATCAAATCTCTCTGACCTGCGCTCACACACACAGCCACACTGCAGCCAATTACAATTTGTACAATACTACAACAATAGAAGGAGCAACGAAAGAGAGCAACAACAGGAGCATAGCGTCAGGAAAAGAAGGATTAAATGCCATACTCCACACATGCTCATATTACCTAGATAAATGTGTATTGTTTGAATTATAACCTAAAAATATATACAATAAAAGTTTATCTCCGCATGGGTCTACAAGAGTGTGTCTCTACATATAATTGAGTGCATGTATCTGTTTGTTGGTTAAAGAGCAATGCTGTGTGTGTGTGGGGATGTGTGTGGAAATGCACACAATGGCCGGCAACAAAACAGCAACCAGAGGCACAGCAGCACAACGACAGCAGCACAAGCAACAGCAGCAGGATGCGTTCGTATATAAATTATAACACCGGGGTGTCTATTAAAATGATTGTATCCGCTCGATTATTCACACACATAGCCACTTAAACACACACACAGACACAAACTTTGCCACACAAAAAAACACACACAATCATGCACCATGCGGAGATAAAACGAGCTCGTATCATATGCGGCACTTGTTTGTGTGAGCACAAAAACTTTTTGACTTTATTTATTATGCATTAGTATAGGAGTGTGTGTGTGTCGGTATAGCCTTCGTGTGTGTTTTTGCGTGTTTGGGAGAGTGTGCGTCAGCATGCCAGCCAGTGTAAATTTGTCTATGCGAGGTGCTATAATGTTGACTTATCATTGCGGACTACTTTATGTGTCACATCAAACTCACACTTTGCCGATTTAGCTGCTACACCCTGCCCACTGAAACTCTGAAAGCACTTGGTTGGCGACTATGCTGATGATGATAATCATCATCATCAACATTATCATGATAATGTTGTTGCTGATGACTCTTTTATATTTGGTCAAAATACTGTATCATTGAGTGAGTTGACAAAACAAATACGCCTGCGACTGCAGCTCTAGTCTGCTTTATTTAATGTGCTGTTCATATGTGTAGGTGCAACCATTCGTATGTGCATGTGTGTGTGTCTATGCGTATGTTGGCTTTGCAGGTGCTGTTGTGATATTTTATGACAGTTAATTAGCTCAATTTAATTGGCAAATATATTTTCAAAGATAATTAAATTTATATATATTTTATACACAGAGAGTTGACTCAATTTTGCTGGGTCGTAATTCGCATTCAAAACAAAATGTGCAATAAAATGGTGGGTACACACATTAAATGAATGGATGGGGGGGATGTACGTGGATTTATGGGACTGCCAAATTTAGAAATAGCGCAAATGAAATTCTATATTCGTGCATATATTATAATTCGTTTTTCTAGTTAATTACTCTGAATGCAAATCGAGTCCCATCAGTTGAATTATCGTTAGAGCGATACGAGGAGAAATACTTTAATTTTCTACCTTTGCCGTTTTCCATGCGCACTTGTGAAAATTTAAAGCAGTTTTAACTGCTTTTTGTATAGCGTGCTTAGGGCCGTGACAATTTAGTTAGATATAAACTTTCCCCCCCCAATAGTGTCACAATTCACCAAGTATGAAATAACAAAAATGTTTAAAAGTTCCCTTGGGTCCATATTTCTATTATTTATTGAGTTATGTTGTTATTGGAGTAAATGAATGGCTACAGATATTATATATTCTGGTTCTACCATGACGGGGATGAGAATTGTACTCATTTACTAGCGGATTGTACTAGATCCCAATTTTGCCGGAGAATGATTTACCGTGGAGTTATTGACCAACTTGTTCAAAGATATGAATCTCAGTAGGATTCAAGAGATCGTAGTTTCAATGGCTAGTCACCGGCTCCGAATTTAATAATAATTATAAAATTATAATAATTTAATAGGTAAAATAAGAAGGTGGACCAATCCTGAATTTCTCTTTATATGTCTCCCTTTCTGTCTCTTTCTCTCTTTCTGTCTGTCTCTCTCTGTCTCTTTCTGTCTCTTTGTCACTCTGTTTCTTTCTCACTCTTTGTCTCTCTCTGTCTCTTTCTCTCTCTTTGTCTTTATCTCTCTCTCTCTCTTTGTCTTTATCTCCCTCTCTCTCTCTCTCTCTCTCACTCTGTGACAGTCTACTTTGATTTTAAATAATACGGGGTATGGCTCCATCCCCTCATATCACAGTTAAAATTAAAATTTCAAATGACTCAATATTTTTGTATGATGAAACTTCCTTTGAATATTTTCAATATACAAGGAAATAACGTGAAATGTTTTAAACTTTTAGTTTTAGTATTTGTTTTACTTATCTCGCAATTCCAGTTACCGAGTACTTACTACCAAATGAGCTAAAGATGTTGCCAACATCTTACTTCCATACTAATAGAAGATCTATAAATATGGAATAGATGTTGCAATATGGCCCTGAATAGCCAAAATAAAGTGTAACAACGATACTAGGGGTTCTCATCTACATAAATGTGGAAACCCTGAATGAATTCACCGGATTATAACATACTCTTGAATGAACCAATTTCATGCTCACCACAAATGCTTCGTTGAGACGTGCCTTGTCAGTCTCATTTAGATCTTTCTTGTATTCATTGCTTTGATTCGGTCCATGATTTATTAGTCTAACTTATTAGTCTAAAGAATTATACTTATATATTCGTTGCTTATGAGTCAGTCTACTACTCTACTACTCTATAGCTTTGTTTTCGTCGTACAATGAATCCGTAATTTTCGTATCATATTCTAGTTAGAATTTGATTGACTGCCTGATTGCTAACAGCAAGAAAGTGGTGGCAAAAGATATTTTCATTGTCAACATCAATCGTAGAAAGATAACTGAGACCAGCGGCGTTCCCGGAATGCTTTGACTGCGCTTTATTTTGTCTGCTACGGCAACATATTCGATGCTTTGAATTCGAAAGATTTCGAGTAAGAATTATGAAGTGTGTATTCCTAATCGGAACCACAATCAACTATGGTGAATCCATACATGTGTATACTAAGGCATGACAAAACATTGACCTATATTTCCAATTAATTGCCAGATCAATTTCACATAATTGCCGAAATGATTCATTGTGGTGGAAGATATAAGAAATAACTAATTAAGTATTCAAGAAATCTCTGCCTCCACCATATACAGTCTACTTCCCCCAAATCAAACTGAGCCCAAATTGAGTTAAGATACTCTTTCCACTGCACCCTTGGATTCAATCTCCGAAGATGTCAAAAACTGAGTGACTGAAACAAAGCATATCATTTTCTCTCTTTCCCGGTACTAATTATGAGTAATGCAGGAAAACGGGCCATTTTCTAGGTTAGATTCTTCCCTTCCATGTTCTATGCTACGGTGTGATTTGAGTTGAAAGTGTGGGTGTTCAATTACTACACACACACACACACACACATATAATACAAAATATACACACGCTCAGGCACGTACTCTACTCACACATTGATATTTGTCTTCAGTTATATCAGAGTTGCTTAGCCCTCTACTTGCTACATAAATCAAGCAAGTCTTCAGGAATAAATACAAATTGAGTTCACGACTGCAGTTAACTATCTGTTTGTCTGAGCGTGAGAGCTACCAACACGATTTCCACACATGCCCACTTTATAAATGGCGCTTAAATTGACTTGTTCGTTTAATTTATTGTTATTTACCATACAACTGAACAGTACTCGAAAGACACACTCACTCATTGATACCTACACAGGCGCATTAAATCTGTCCAAATACGAATACACACACTCGCTGGTTGTCCTGTGACCCTTTTGCTACCCTTACACAGGCGCCAGCGATTTAAATGCAATTGTTCAACACGTTTTAACATTTCGTGTAATGCCAGCGGCGGCGCCACCACTGCACAGAGCGAACGGACGATTGAATATTTTTTGGTGGGCCATCCTTAGCTCCTCCCGAATTGATTGTAGCATCATTGTTCATTAAGCGCACCCAAACAAACACACAATAGTACACATGTATAGAGTCGCAGACACACACACACATGCCAGCATGAAGACACACGCTAATAAATTATTAAATACAAGCAATAAATTTCAAATTAATCGTTGATATTAATCTTCATTGCAGTATGCATGATAATTATTGGCATTGTTTTTTATTGTTATTGTTTTTTGTTTTGGTTTTTTATAAATTTTTTTGCTTTGCTTTACATTTTTTGTTTGATATTGTGTTTTTTTTCATGTGTTAATGAATGTCATATTGTAGCTGGATTTTATTTATATGCACACTTGTTTGCAGGCTCACACAGGATAATTGTGTGACAGCATTATGAACTTTTTTACATGTTTTTAAATTTAATTATGAAATCATTACGCGTGTACTGTCTATAAATCATTTTCACACACAAATTGCATAAACAATTTTTTATTTTGTCACTTATTACGCGGTTAATTTAAATTTTGAGTATCGACAATATTTGAAATATGTTTTGTAAAAAAATTGTAAAGTAAAAACAAAATGTAAATTTTAATTGGAACAATTCGGAAAATTTATGAACTTTTTTAATAAATTTTACACACACGCGTTCACTGAGATGATATATTAAAGGCACTTAATATATCATCTCAGTTAATGCAGTTTCTTATGAATTTGCTTACATAAAAATGTGGTGGAATACTTCACAGTATTGGAAAGCAAGCTTCATGATTTCTTATGAGTCCAGACAGATTCATAATCATGTATATATGTAAATATATATAAAATATCCTGAATATCCTGAATCATGCTTTCATTATAATTCCAAAGCGTTTAAAATTAAAACTATGAATGTTTCTTCATGTGATTCCTGCTTTGTTGTTCCTCCTTTGTTCGTATATGCAGAATATTTCTATGTTCACTTAATTTCTCATCTTTTTTAAGTCATAGCAACCTGCAAATGGTAAAATGACTGTATTTTCCTAACATGAAGGTATGCAACTAATAATTGAAACATTTCTCCATAAAATATCTAAAATAGCTCTGCACTCTAAATTTAAAAAGAGGTCCTTTCTATCACCATTATAATCCATCGAACAATAATTAGCCGATATATAGTCCTCTCCACACTGTTTTCCATTACTGAGCTGCATTTACAGTTCCAATTTAGGTTTTCTGCTTGGATTTTTGTCAATTTACAGTTAGGATTCGTGATACTATTTCATAAGACACTCAAAGTCCATTTAATAAATTATCTTTTATGGTTTTAATTTGAATTTCATCCACGTTTTGGTGGATTCATCCACAGCTGAATTTGAGACATATATTAATCTTATTACGAAAATCAGTCTTGCCAATAGTTCGAATCACTGATCTCTATCAAGTAATATACAAAAACCTTTGTTTGAGAATTTATCTTTATCAAAAATAATTTAAATTTAACATTAAATGAGAATTTATCTTTATCAAAAATAATTTAAATTTAACATTAATTGAGAATTTATCTTTATCAAAAGAAATTTAAATTTAACATTAATTGAGAATTTATCTTTATCAAAAGAAATTTAAATTTAACATTAATTGATAATTTCTCTTTATTGAAAATAATTTAAATTTAACATCAATTAAACAGAAATAGTCGTCAAAGTATAATGTCACACCTGGTAAACCATTGCCAGTTGCTCTAAGAGCAATTTGTATCGAACTGTTCTAATATGATTTGCATGTATCAAAACTATTTCGTCGCAATTAATTATCTCCTACCAAAAGAGTCTGCTGACACTTGCAATGGGCATTAATTGATTGCCGTATCCTTTTGGCTTACTGCTGGTCTTAAGCCAATTGTGCTGTATTTAATAATTCCCCACAATTGTGAAAGTTACATATTTAACTTTGCTCCCTTTGCGACTGTTCAAGCACACACCAAGTAGGCATCAATTTCATATGCAAATTTTCAATTAGACTGAAACAGTCTTGCTGCACACAATGCTCCTGGCATAACACATATAAAATTAACATAAGCCAACATAATACAAACCAAAACACTTTTCAAACTTAGCCCCAGTCCGTAGGTTTGCTTTAGTACCACACACTTGTCCAATTGCACAATTGAGGACTTGACCAACCTCACGCATTCACTGACTCACTCACTCACTCACTCACTCACTCACTCACTCACTCACTCACTTACTCACTCATAAGAGGTGCAAATGGAAACCAAAATTTTCAGGCGTGTCAATAAGTTGCCATTGAGCTGAGGTCAATAAAGTGCTGGCTGGTGGATCCTTACATGGCTGCAACCAGTCGAGTGTGCAATTATACGCCGAAGACCTACAACAATGTGGACTGAGCACACAAACAGCAAATCGCCTGCGTAGGATTAAGACACTTAATTAATAACCGGTTCAATGTGAATAATTGCAAATTTACGCTCTTTTATGCCGTCCACAATTGTGTACTGTTTAGTTGGTTGCCTTGGACCGACAGAAGCCATATGTGCCGCTGCATATGTGTGAGTGTGTGTTGGTATGTGCAGCAATGGAAAATGTCCTGATCTGCTGCCTCATGAAAATAGCCTATTTATTGACCTTAGTGCTTGTTGCAGACAAATGTTTGTTGGGCGTATATTATATAACAACCACTGACTATAAGAGTGTTCGGGCGAGTATGTACGTGCATGTGTGTGTTGCCATTTATGTAAACATTTCAGACAGAAATCAAGTTATAAACTACAATGAAATCAACTCTCGGGCTCGGACTAGTGTATGCACTCAGTGCCGCCTGCATGCCTGCCCAACTATCCGCAAATGTGTACATTTCTCCTTATGGGATTTTTGGGGGTTTTGAGGTCACAACTTGTTCCTGGCGTGTACCTAAAACTGACGTTTGCTCTTTGGGCCTATGCGACAATCAGGCATTTGTACGAGTATTTGCTGCAAATAGAAAATTTATTTATATTTCTTATTTTTTTATTTTGTATATTTGCTTTCAGAAAAATAGCTGGAGCAAATCAAACAATTGGAAGTAGGTCTTTAAGTCAAATGCAGCAGGGAATTATTGTATTAAAAGGTGGTAGAGTGGGTATTTAACAATTACGGAACAAAACCAAATAAGTACTAGTATGGGGACAATTGTCGGAGGACTATTTTTTATATATTTTTCGGCTTGATTTCACAGTTAAAGGTGGAAAGGTGTAGTAAACCTTTTGTAAGACCACAGTTCAAATTAATTTCACTGACATTTGGAATTGTATTCATGATTAATTGTGAAATAGCTCGGTGGTAGAGTGGTTATTTAACAATTAAGGAACAAAACCAAATAAGTAATAGTAAGGGGACAATTGTCGGAGGACTAATTTTATATATTTTTCGGCTTGATTTCACAGTTAAAGGTGGAAAGGTGTAGTAAACCTTTTGTAAGACCAGAATTCAAATGAACTTAACTAACATTTGGAATTGTATTCATGATTAATTGTGAAATAGCTGGCATTGAATTCATGCCATAAGTGTGTTAGGGCTTTCGCCATCCTTAAAAGTTCTACTTTTTTCAGTCATCAAGTCTAAGGAATTGTGTATGTATGACATTGTTTGATCCTAGTTATATATTATCCATTTTGCACTATATTTCGCTTAACAAATTTATTTTATTTGTGGTCTAGTGGTAAGCATCTCACTCCCCGAGGGTCGCAGGTTCAAATCCTGCCACGGGCTTGGTCTCCAAAATGCTTCTTTCTGCAGAATCCTTTTCTCTTCGAGTCGAAAGCCTCTGTAGCTAGTACTCATTCCCCTAACACCTTGTTCTCATAATTAATTATGGTGTAAGATATAATAATAATAATAATTATTATTCTTGAGTTGGCAACTTACGTTCCACAAAAGGTTTTATATATGATTATTATTATTATTATTATTATTATTAATATATATTAGCTTATAATTAAAATTAGACCTAATATCTTAAAGCTAGAGCTCCACTATGGCCTTAAGCTTATGTTTATAGTTAATGAAATATATTTATATATATAACTTCATATGTAATATATTAATATTTGATATGAGATGTTTGATATGATGAGAACGGGGTTTGTGGTGCATAAGACTTGGAGACTTCTAGTTAACCTTGTTTTCTTCATTTATACGCTTCCATAGCAACTGCAATAAACTCAATCTTAATTTATCAGTTTTTATTGCCTCAATATCCATTTTCTGACATAACTTTAAATTTAAATGATTTATTATATAATAATAATAATTAATATTTAATATATGATATATAATAATTAATATAATTTCTCTTCTCTTTGCAGGTATGTAAAAATTAAGATTGTTCTCTCAGTATTACTAAGAAAAACCACAATAATTCAAAGTTTTTCGTTCAGAGCCCGTAAGTAGAAAAGGTTATATTAAGACTTCTCCTATATTCGGTTGTTCCAAAAATGTGAGGTACCTTACTTGGTCCATCTGCGAAGGCTTCTGAGGAATTTTGCATTTCACCCAGAGCAACATATGAAATATAGGACCTCTGATTGCTTAATAGTTTCTTCTGTTACATATTTGTTCCTTGTGTCAATCTTTCTAATAATGATTTTTATTGTATATTTCGCAATATTATTATTATTTCTGAAAGTTTTTAATTTCCTTAGTTCTGGAATGATTGTCGTTTAAGTCAGTTTTTCTATGGAGCATAAAAGAGTTTCTCTGTTTGCCTTTTTCACATGAAGTCTAAAATTTCATAAGTGATTTCAGTGATAAGATCATGTCATGTTATTCATCATATCATATCATCATAATTGTAGTGAGTGATGTTCTTCTGGAGTCTCCTAAGACTATTTGTTTAAGGAAACACCAACAGGTTTTCGGGATATGCAGTGATGATCATTAGTAATTCGTTTTCAATTTAGCTGTACGGTTTAATGTTCGTTTCAAGAATCTGACACTGATAAATGGCTCCGAGTTATTATTTTAATACTAAATGCTTGGAAATAAAATGCATGTTATTTTATTGTGGATTCTATTGAATCTTACGGTCGTTTACGTTCCATAAACATAGGTTCACTTAAATTACAATTCAATCATGTAGGTTTCCCATTTAATTTGCAACATCTTATTGTGATCCATGTGGAATGTATATATTTGGGATTCTTGTGTTCATATTTAAACACTAATATTTAGTTTGGATTCACCCATTTTGAGTAACTCATCTTATTGTATTCAATATGGAATGCAATTGGGAATGTAATTGGGATTCTTGTCGTCCGCGTACGTTCTTTCTAAACTACAGACTCCATGAACAATACAAATTTCAGCAAAAATACGAACTATTATCTCATTTTAAATGCTTTAATAAAGATTTGTGTGCTTATGCTTAAAATGTTTACAAAATTTACAATCCACACTTGAAGCGCCGCAAGTGCGACCGCATTTGCGCATATACGGGCTGCATGCCGCATTGACTACTTCATTACCATGTTTAATCAGATCATAGCAATTTGCATAGTGCACGCGCTTTTGTCTGCACTTGTGTGGATGTGGATGTGTGTGTGTGTGCCTGGAAAAACCTCTAGGCATATGCAGACTAATTTATATTTACGTGCATGAGGCTTTTGTTTTTACACTCTCACATTGCATAGTAGCCGCATCCATGAACATTCACACACAGGCACATCCATACGGATGCACATTTGTACATTTGCTCGCAAACCACAGCTGAATATATGCGCTATGGTAGCATTTAAAATTTCGCGTTCCACACGTCACCATTTTTACAATTCTGCATGCTCGGTGTTGTAAATGTGTGTGTGCAAATGTGTGAATTGTGTGGCTATGTGAGCCTGCTATTGCATTGAGTATTCGATAAACGTTCTTATTTGTTGTAATTATTTCAACTTGAAATTTTGCGCAATTAACTTTTGGTTTGCCCTCACGCAACGACATAAAATGCGTTCCACTTTGTCGCTGCGGCCGCGCAGCACTGCAGCCAATGTCAGTTGTAATGGAAATGAAAATTATGTGGTCGTATGTGAGTGTTAGTGCATGTGTGTTGTATTTGTGTGTGAGTGTGTGTGTAAGTGGCATAAACAAACAGGCAGACATCAGCAGCAGTAAAAACAAAAAGCCGTGGTCGGAAAATCTGTAAAATAAATATAAACCGGAAGCCGCCATGACAGTGACACTATTTCGGCGAGAGCGCAGAATGCATATTTGATGATTTGCCCGATGCTGATGCTGATGCTGAGCTGATGATGACGCCGATGACGATGAAAATGCTGGTGTCATGGCACGTCATGGCAGTGAATAATTGTTGCCAGTTAAAATCCAAAAATGTTCGCTTTACGTGTTTTATTTACTTTTTGATTTTATTGCGTCGTGGTGTGGTGTGGTGTTGGGTCGTCGTCAGTCACGTTGTTTTGGTTTTAGTCTGGCTGCGGTTGGCGCGCTATTTGGACGGCTGGTGTTGGGTCTTTGATTCGCTATGATGTCATATGCGCTCAAATGGTGCTATTCTTTGATTTTGTGTGTGGCCGATTTTACATTCAAACGCTTTTTGAAGTCTCTATTTTATTCGTTTTTAAACCTCTTTGCTACATTTGGGCATCGCATAAAAGTGAATCACAACTTTTAAGAGTTAAAAACTTATTTAGCGTTTTATGACATTTTTAATGTGCGGTGGTAAATTATCGCAGTCCACATATTGAAAAAGTTTTATACATTTTTTTCAATACTTTAATTAATTATATACGCAGGTCTTTGGGGAAGGACTACTAATAACTGAGAGGCGTAGTTGTTAATAAATACTATAGAACTTCAAACTGATGCTGATGGTGGTTCAATATTTTAGTTTCTTTTAAATTTTGCTCACAAATATATTTAAAGTTTAGAAGGATGAGAGAAGGCTACCACTCCTTCATTAAGAAACTCGACTCAATGAAACTGAAGCAATGTAATTGTCAGTCACTGCTGAGTTATTGAACTCCTTCAATAAGAAACTCGACTCATTGAAACTGAAGCAATGTAATTCTTTGCAGTCACTGCTGAGTTGTTGAACCACCGCTTCATTAATAATTATCTTCCAATGCCATTTATACTGTCCCTGTCCATAATTCAGTTGTTATATGGAGACCTGAAGCAACATCAGAACACAGTTCAGCATGAGGATACAGCTCATAGAGCTTTCCATCCGTTGAGCTGTTCCTGTTAAGTTAACAACAGGCAATTTAGAACAAACCAAGCTTAAAAATTTTGTTTGAAAACAAATAAGTTTCTGTGCCATTTTGTTCCACAAGCTCACACAGGGTTAACTTCACGCCTTTCTAGTAATTTGTGTCCTATTACTTCATACACATATTCGTCCTGCCATGCAACTTGTACATGTTGTGAAATTACAGTTGAAATCTGTAAAAAAAAAGACTTTGGCACAGTACATCGACTCGCTAAGTGAGTATCACATCACTGCCTGCCTGTGTGTGCGTGTGTGTGTTATGGCTACCTCTTCTTGCTTTGACGATTGTTACTATTGGTATTCGCAATGAGCCATTATATGTGCTTAAGTGTGCTTTTGCGTAGAAGGCTGCCACTCCTACCTACTATTGGTATTAAACCCCCCTTCACCATGGGGTGTAATGTTATTGTAATTCTGGTTCAGTTAACGAACGTAATTTTTTTGGACATTTTTTTTACCTAAGATGTAGTCCTGCTGGTCTATTAAGCAACCACTGGATTCCTCCAAATTCTATGAACACTATCGCTTTCCCGATTCTGAGCTGATGAGTCCTCCAGTCCTCCTTTCCATAGTTTACTTCGCGTAAAGAACTTTTGATATTCGTACATTTCCTTCTTTTTTAAAGAATGAAAGCATTGCTTACTCCTATGAAGAAACTTATGTTCTGAATTGAGTTGCTAACAGTGCTTACATATGCGTAGAACTGGTTCTTTTTGTGCTCTGAATGACGTAATATTCTTTTTTAATTTTTCTTCTTTTTTTTATAATAATATCAATAAATCAAGTTTGTGCTTTTAAATTAGCAAACTTCTGATTACCCACACTAATGGCAGAGTGGTGTCCTTGTGTGTGTGTGTGCGGTGGCTTCTGTTTGAGTCTCTGCGTACGTGTATGTTGCACAACATTGAAAAAACTTTGTCTTTTAACGCACAGAACCACCACCCAACCGACTCAAGCAAATGGCAATAACCCCACTAAGTATGCTACGCTTTATTTTTTCTCTGCTTAAAATTTTCAATTTATGTGCCACATTCACTTCGTGCATTTCTTCTCCTCTCTCTCTCCCACTATTTTTTATTTTTTGTAGTTTTTGCACTTTCTTGGGGGAAAAGTTTTCACATTCAAATACTTTTACTTAATATATTAAATGTTAAGCACAGCAGTTGGACATTTCATTGATTACATGGGGTGACTACTTGCCAAGGATCCGCTTAGTTGGTAGTTGTACTGGCGATAGTTGCAGTGGTAGACTGAATGGCAAAAAGTTTCTGTCTCGCACTAAATACATTCCACAAATATTGCATTAGTAATACTTGTAAAATGGCACTAAAAGAGTCGTGGCAGCAGTCCCGCACCATCAACAGCAGCGCCGCTGACTGCGGAATGTGTGTGCATATGAAAAAGTTGCAAATTTATCATAAGTTTACACAACGTTTCAATAGTGCGCCTTTGTAAGGGACGACTAACTTTTTACGTTTATTTGTACGCAAATTTAATAAAAATGGAAAAAATGAAACTAAAAATAAGAAGACGACGACTACGACGCATTGGCTTCTGACGTGGAATTTGGCATTCAATATGAAAAATGCTGCATTTTTGCGTATTTCTTGGTAGTTTTTCTACTTTATTTTTGTTTGTTTGTTTGAGTACTTTCGTTTCTTATATGGAAGAATTTGCTTTTCGCCCTGTTAGTTTGTTATCTGCAGCACGAGGGGAAGGTGAAGGAAAGTGCTTAAGCAAGTATTTGTGTGTACCCTCAAGTACATTACCAATAAATAACAGCATGAAGAGTCAAAGTTCTGTGGAACTCTGTGACGCGTCTGGAGCGATCATTTTCCTTTGAAGTTGATGAGAAAAAATGTTAAAACTTTTGCAATACCATTTGAAGCGTCATTATCGTATTTCTTCTTCAACGTACAACTTTAAAGTTTTATTGAAGAAAATAAGCAAGGAAAATATGAGACATTTATGCACAAACAGTAACGATATCTGCCAGAGAAGGTGTTTAAAGTTAGCGGTGGGCAGAAAGTGAAAAACATGAAATTGCTTCGGAAACTATTTATTATATTTTAATAAATAGCTGTGGTAGCTTAGGTTCCACAAAATATTAATATGACTTTGTAAGGTTTGGGGGTTTATCTGTATTTTAAAATCCCTTTTAAATATATAGCAGGATAGTTTACTATTACAAAAGCCATCCATCCTTTATTTTCAGCTAATTATAGTCCTTGAACTACTATTAACAGTTATTAGTATATGTGTTCCACATACTTACATTCCACATATATTCCAAATACATAGTTTTATTTCGATACAGTTAAATTTATTGAATACACACAATGATTACGGTATTTAATGCTTTGAAAATATGTTCTACTTGCATTCCACAATTTTTATTGGATTTACATTTCACATAAGGTAGAATAAAATTTGTTTAAGGATTATTTTATATAAGTAATACTTTTTTGAGCAGCAGCATAAGGGTTCCACATATGTTCCACATATTTTTATAAATGATTAAACATTTCTTATATTTTTATAAAAGTTAAAAGATAGCCTATTGACGGAACATATTTTTTTGTTGCTGAATACGTTCCACATAAATTCATATTCTTTATTAATTTCCTTAATCTATAAATAAATTTTATAAAGAGATGAAGGCTCTGGCAGCTTGTGCTCCCCTTACAATGTAAAATAATAATTAAGTTATTGTTTTTCAAGGAATAATAATAATGATATTAGTATTATAAAATTGTAAAGAAACTACACTCACACTGAATACATGTAAGCTATAAGCGTGTTTTGGTTCGACATACGTTCCACATATATTTATGAAAAAAAGGCATATTGATTCTAAATCCAGTGATATAAGAATTGTTTTTGTTATTTGAATTATTTACTAAATAAAATCCACATAATGTCCAAGATTGATTGCAATTTCATATTTACATTATTTACTAAATACATTCCACATAATATCCATGTTTGATTGCAATTTTATATTTACATTATTTATTAAATACATTCCAACAATGTCCAAGTTTGATAGCAATTTCATTGAATGTCGTAGAATGCAATAATTGTATGTTATATATTTATGTATATACATACGAGGGCACACACAAAAACTTTTTTATTTTTAGAAATTGCGGTTGTCAAACGTCAGCAGTTAAAATTTCACCCAAATTCATCGATTAGTTTATTTGTTGTAGTCGTTTGAAGTAAGCAACTTTTGTGTTTCTTGAAAAATGTCAAAAATGGTATAAAAAAGTTGGAATATCGTATTACTAAGTGTGTCGAAGTAAAAGGAGACTATGTTGAGAAATAAATGGTTTTTGAAAAAAAAAAATGTTTTTTTCCTACTTAGGTAGCTTCAATATCAATCCCCCCTCGTGCGTTCCACATATGTACGAAGTTTCTCCCTGAAGTTCATTAAGTCAAAAAAAAATTCTTTTAATGTTTAATATTAGCTGATTTTTAAATACGTTCCACTTAATATTTTCTTAGTAAGAATTTTTAAAATGAGCTTAAATGAGGTCCAAACATTCATCGGGACCACAATTTGATTTGTTTGTATAAGGATAGTGTTAGGTTGCACATTTGTTCCACATATCAAAACTTTTCTTCCATCTTATTTTCTATAAAGTAGTTTTCAAATGCATTCCACATAAGTTGCAACTATGTTTATGGTTATGCTTATTTGTAATGCCTTTACAATGTTTTTTTGTTGTTGTTAAATTTATTAAACCTTTCCAGAATCCCACTTTAATTCAGATTCAACTTAATTTCAGAGCTTCAGTTATATATGTTCTACTAATATGTCCCACACATTAGTTTGTTTCGCGTATCCGAACTTTCCTATATGCCGGCAATAGTTTTTAGATGCATTCAAGTTTATATTTTCAATTAAAACTAATTATTTCTTATGGTAATTAAAAAGTTTACCCGCGCAACCTTCAGACGAAATGTCATCATTTGGCTCTAAAGCGTACAAAAATGCTCGCCAACATGTTCGCTGGCATTTATAATAGCCCCACGTAAGTGGTTGCGGAACCAACTTGCTTCCACATTTCGCCAACGCACCGAAGAGGAAAATCGAAGCAGAAGTAAAGTAGGAACTTCTGCAGCAAACAAAACTATTGAAAGTATATGTCCTTGCAGTAGTGCTACTCACAACTAATACGAAGAAAGAGGAAAATGAGGGGGAAGTGCCCGAGTACCAGTTCAAGTACAACTAAATATGAACACACTGCAAAAGTTTTGCAACTGCTGCGTGCAGATACTTCTCGGATATCCAACTGAAACGACGACTGTTGCTGCTGCTGCTGGTGGTGGTGGTGGTGAGCTTCTGATGATGTTGTACGAGGCCACTCTTAATAAGATAAATGGGCACTTACGCAACTTCTCATTAACAAGTACAACAACTGAAACAACAATAACAGCAACAACAACAACAACAACAACGACGACGACGAAGACGACGACAACAACCGACGCAAGAAAACGGCATGGGCGTAGATTTTCAATACTATGAATTTACGTACTTGCTTTATTGTTGTTCTTATTGCAGCTGTTGTTCTTGTTGGTGTTGGTGGTGTTGTTGTTGATGAGCGAAGTTGGTGCTGAAGTTTTTCCGTTTCTTAATAATCAAATATTGGTTTTCTGATTGCTTGAAGAGATTCCTGCTTCTGCAAGTTGCCGCACAAGTAGCCGGAAGAATGGCGGCACCAAGGGAACTAGTTGTGGAGAACATGAGTTGCTGTTTAGTTTTCAAACCGCAGCAAAGTATGCAAACTAAAAGGACTGCTCTGCGCACTGATTAGAGCGATAAGCAAGTAGAGTTGTTTTGTTCGTTTATTGCAATAATTGCAGAAATTCTATGAAAGCTGGCTGCGTGAAGTTGATGGAAGTGGGTTGGAAGTATCGCCGATAAATAAATTTATGTTCTCTGTATATTTGCCATCACGCGTAACTCCATATATATAATTGGTAATCTACTCGTAAGTGGGTTGGTAGTCTAACCTGTGTTCCCAGTCGAGCTGTCGTTGCCGTCTGTCAACGCAATATTATCGGATACGCATATTTGTGGGTTTCTAATCAGGTTTTTTCTGTAACTATGTGGGTTATTTATTAACTTACCGCTTCCACTGTTATCTATTAAAGGGGAGGAACGAAGATAATAATAATAATTTTGTGACATATTTTTTCAGTCATATCCTTACTTTATGAGTATTATTTTCACTGGCAGTGCTATTCACGTTGATTCTGGTTCTTCTGTTACTGTGCTGTTGCGTGCTTCTAGTTTAGATTGATCATCACAATCAGCAATTGGGCCGCTTGTGTGATAATACATATTCAAATACATGTACATATACATACACATATACATAGTCATATGCATAGTCATATATATATACATAGTCATATATATACATAGTCATATACATAGCATATGCATAGTCATATACATATTCATATACATACAGTCAGTGTTAGTACCAATTATATTTTCTGAATGAAGACCTTAGATACATAGAAGTGGGGTAGGCCGGAGAACCACCGAAGAAGGAGGTCTCCAAGCACTCAAGCCTTGATGCCCATTGTTCCACAAATCGTTTGGTTTTAGTACTCATTCTCTCAATCCTTAAGACGGATAACTAAGATATTCTATATACAAATTAGTATATCCACTCTGATTGGTTTAGAATTATTATTAATTTTTTCTATTGGAGATATCAGAAAGATATTTTTCCTAATGTAAGGATTGTAGGAGTGTTATTATAAAGAATTTGTTTTATTATCTTTTTCCACTCTGTATTGTCACAGTGTTTGCGCAAGATACTTAACTGGAAGTTGTTGCCAAGGGTCCCATATCCGTTTAATTGTATGATTTTCCCTTGATTCTTAACTCAACATAATCGCCCTGATTTCGTCAACATACAGTTCACTTTCTGGCTAATTCAACGGTCTTCGCATTACCTGACATATTCTTATGACTTGAAGTCAATATGTCTGATTGTCTTGCAAGTATACCTGGGTTTCAACATTGTGCTTGTTAAAAACGTTCTGTGTTCTTCAATTATTTTGGAGTTGAATAAATCTTCATTCTGTCAACTTCATCATCCAATTATCTGAGTAGTATATACGAGTACAGGGCTCTCGAAGTTTCTGAAAAATGAAACTGAAGCTTTTTGCCTTTCAAAATACCACACAGTGTCACTGAGATGGCCTCACAAATAATATTCCTAGGAAAATTTTTATGCAAATGGCTAAAAGTACCACTATTTATTCGATGAATCCTTGAATTCTAGTGAGACATACAGAGGTGTAAAAATGCGTTTAATATTTTATTATAGTATTGATTGATTTCTTTCCCGCACACGCTCCGATAAATGTCCCATACACTCAATCTTAGTTATGGGATATTTGAAGGAGTTTTTGTATGATTGCGACAATACTATTCTTTGGTTACTGTTAGATTAACCATGTTATCTGATTCGTCTTTCTTAAGGGGATATATAAAAAAATTCATATCACGTGATAATAAAGTAACGTAAAGTAACATAATTGTCGTCCTTAGGATTTATATTATACTACGAGGGGTACTATTTATATTTAGAGAACTGGCAACACTAATGTCAATAGCTAAAATCTGGCAACACCATAATAAAGCTTGACATTTCTTAGCATAAACGTACTCACAACGTGTTGATGTACAATTGCTATTTGTTTTGTTTACAGTGAGTTAAGAAAATCAATTTGGCCAAAAATGGGAAATTTCAAGAGAAGGTTTTCGTTGGATTATTTTTCAAAACTTTCGACGTGGATTATCTCAACAAGAATGTGTCGATGAATTCAGTTCTTTGTTTGACGATAAAGCACCATCAAAAACCACAGTATATCGCTGGTGTAGTGAATTCAATCGTGGTCGTAGTTCGGTGGTCGACGAACTCCGTGAAGGTCGTCCAAAATCGGTTGTTGTGCCACAAAACATCGATGCAGTGCGTGAACTGACAATGCAAGATCGTCATGTGACATATCGTGAGATAGAGGACACCTTCGGCATTACTTCAACTTCCCATACATTCAATATTGCATGAACATTTGACTGTAAAAAAGATTTGTTCACGTTGGAACCCACATAATATGACAATGGCTCAAAAAAGGCTCGTGTCAATAGGTGTAAGGAAATGATTGAAAAGTTCGACCGTGGTGCTTCAATAGACGTGTATAAAATCGTGACAGGTGACGAATCATGGATATATGCGTATGGACCGGAAACAACAAGAATTGACCGTGGGGGTACTCCAAGACGAGCTAAATCCAACAATAGTTGTTCGTGGAAGAAGCACAGCGAAGCAAATGGTCGCCTGTTTCTTCGGCCGAATGGGTCATGTGGCCACTGTTCCGCTTCAGCAACGTAGGACGGTCAATTCTGAGTGGTACACGACCATTTGTTTGCCGGAAATCTTCGGAAGTAGGGAACCAATCTGACAATTTGGCAGCGTCCCTAATATTACAGGTTGCAAGCTCCATAAGGCTGGTTAAAAAAGGTGCCCCGAAGGTGTGCATTCTTCGTCTGGCTAAGAATGGGCACTGATGACAATTGCCCACAATTTTCTCATGCTAGAAGCAACACATAAGCAGATAGTTAACTTAATGATATATATTTATTATTAGAAAAATATCACTAAATTGCTATTCTACTTTTAGAGCTATAGCTACTAAGGCTTTCCGCTAAAACTTAATGATAAATTTTGAGTTTCTAGTAAAGTGTGGATAGTTTTAACAAAGCAGCTTTCGGGCACAAACTTAAGCCTCTTTCAATGCCAACATTAGACGGTATCTTTTCAGGGGTCGTTTTTGTTCTTGTTGTACTTTCGGGTTATCCTGTATTAGTCACTCGAATACATAGTTGGATTTTGTATGATGGGTCTTGTTTTATTACAATCTTCTTCATATTCTGCAGCCTCTAATTCAACACTCGGTTCTTTATCCTCTCTCTCTCTGCTTTTGATATGAATATTCATTTATACATCTACTCGTATTTTATTTAAATATCTCCTCTTAGCATAAATTAGTAGTTATGATATGAATGTTGCTGTGAAGTCTTTGTGCCATTCCAATTCATTTAATGTTGCGTACTCTGGTCATTTTCCGTATGTGCCCAAGCGAGCGAGGATGTTAACTACTGCAGGCATCCCACAGCGCCATAAAAGCCAACACAAACCACCAACCGCACTGATTTGTTAATGGAACATCGCTCATAAATTTCAATAACTCACTGTCAACCGAGATGAACTCTACCACACAATAATTAAAATAGTTGCGCACAATGGTCACTGTCAACAATTTATAATTAAATTTTCAGACATGGACCGGCGAAGAAGAAGAGCACAATGAACACATTCACACCGTGAACAAATGACATTCAGATGCTGCAGTGTGAACTCATATGACAAAATGTGCACAAAAATACAAAAATTGTAGTTGTAAACATCAGTTTTTGAAAATATTGAAATGTAATTAGTGTGCGGAACGTGAAAATTATAATTAAATAAATTTATTTTTCTTTTATTTAATTAGTTTTTGAAGGATATTTTCAAGACTCTCATTTACTTCCACAGACAAAATGTGCTTAATTACTGTGTGCGTGCAAAAGATATTTAAAAATATTAATAATTTTCTTCTTGGCGTATTTTTAATTTCGTTTTTGGTGCTTCTGAAGCATGTGGAACGTATTAAGTATTAATTTTGAAGGAGCGAAATTGAAACGAACATCAGCGCAATGAGAACTAAATTAAACTGTCATACATCAAAGCAGCAGACACTCTGTCAGATGAACGTGGCTGATATTTCATATACAACACACACTCACACTCACACACTGCCAGACAAAAAATTAAATTAAAAACAAAATGAAGTAAAGAGGAAGAGAAGCGCCAAAGAAATGCATTCCACATAAAATTCAACAGCGCACAAGCAACTAAATTTATGGTCGCTGGCAGCAAGAGTGCCATGTTGATAATTAAGAATAAATGCGGTATGCGTGTAAAATGTGTGGCACTGGAGGAAGAAGAAGTGCATGTGTGTGTGTGTGTGTGGCGCGCTCCGTGTGTATAAAAAGTAAGAGTGTTGAGTAAGCACAAAAACTGCTGCGGCTGCTGCTCCTACTCCTGCCTCAGCACTCAGCGCAGCACATACCGCTGTAAATGCTGCTGCATTAATGTGAATGCTGATAATGACGTTCCTGATGCTGACGACGATTGTGTTTCTGCTGTTGCTGCTCTGATGATGATGCTGATAATTATCAGCAGCCACATCAACATCCGCAACATCAGCACTTTTTAAATGTTATTACGTGTTGCCGCAAGTTTATTTTCAGTATTTATTTCTTTTTCTTTATTTCTTTTTCCTTTTTTTTTGTGTTTTGTTTCTGTTCTTATTTTTCTTTTTGTTATTTTTGTTTTATTTATATTTTTATTTACGTTTTGGTCTCGCTGGTTTTGCCATGTTGTGTTTGGCGTTGGTTGGCACTGAAATCCAGTTTGTTATGGCTGGCAACTTCTTCGGCTACAACATTGTAGCCACTTCCTCGCTGTTGCTATTTTTGTCTCAGAGAATAGTTTTGTTAAATGTTGCTACAGACAATATTTAAAATATGAATTTGCGTTGGTGCGTCAAAAATAATTTTTAATATTCCCACAGATGTGGGACGTATGAAGTGGGTTTATGTGCCTGCAATGCACATTTCGTTAAAATATTGATATGCATTGCTATCAAGTTTCTTGCTGTGTTGCGTATGTTTGAACAGACAAAGAGCACAGTTTTGTTGTTTCAAGGAACTGACCACAACCAGCAGGCGAGAGGAGAAAGCAAGCATTGTAGCAGGAAGGACTGCTTTTAAGAGGATTACATGAAAGACTGTCTTAATCTCAGCTTAAACGAGTTTATCTCCAAACAAATCGTAATTTTTTTAAATCGTAACTGAGTAGCTGAAAGCACAAATAATTCAGAGGAGGATAGGATTAAGAGCAATTCTTGATTAGAATGGAATGTAAATTAAATGTACTTTTTTATGTACCACATACGCCATGGAGGCACATTTTGTTTGAATTCAAGTGGTTTTATTTGAAGGATAAGCCGCGCTAATATGAAATCCTGTATACTAGTTTCTTTTTATAGACTGGATCCTAGAATTTTTGATTAACCCACTTTGTGGAATGTGGATTAAATATACTTTATGTACCACATACGCCATGGAGACACATTTTGTTTGAATTCAAGTGGTTTTATTTGAAGGATAAGCCACGCTAATATGAAATCCTGTATACTAGTTTCTTTTTATAGACTGGATCCTAGAATTTTTGATTAGACGTCTTTGTGGAATGTAAATTAAAAGTACTTTATTATGTTCCACATACCATGGCGGTACATTTTGTTTCGATTCAAGTGGTTTGAAGGATAAGGCACGCTAATATGATATCCTGTATAGTTTCTGTTTATAGAATAGTTGCTGTACACACATAGTTTGTGTATAGTGGGTCTTACTTAAAATGTTCCATATAGCGACTGTAATAACATTAGGTTACGTTAGGTTAAGTTCAAGTGACAGTAAGAAGACTGAATTAGTTTGTAGCAATTACTACTCAAGCTGGCATAAAGATACACTAAATTCTTACTTACAGGTCCATTCCAGACAACATTATAAACATATGTTTCTGAGCAAAAATGGTGGGTGTAGAACCTAAGTTTGACAGTAATTTCCTTGAATGATAATATTATTTCTTACTCAGCCTTTTGAAAACTTAGGTTCCACATCAATATTCAACTAAATAGATTAGTTTGTTATATTACTAATTTCGTAACTTAAATAATATGTGATCCCTAAACAATTTCAATTTATAGTTTCTTTTAAGATCCTCGAACAATACAACTTTGTTTTTTTATTAATCAAATTTACATTGCACAATATTTTTGACACATACTGAAATAGTTGTTATTTTAAGAAATGTACGTTCCACAATCAGTTTCTCTTATCATATTTATTGTATTTTCTAGAATAAAAATAAATATTGATATATAAAAAATAAATTGATAGATATAAAACTATTACTGAAAAATTATTTCCGGTCCATTATAATTTGCAAGAAGTAAAAGAGCATTTATAATTTACGTTCCACAATTCTCGTAAAAAAGAGCATTTACAATTTACGTTCCACAATTCTCGTAAAAAAAGAGCATTTATAATTTACGTTCCACAATTCTCATAAACAGAGACTACGACTAATTACCAATCGTTTCCTGTGTTGGAAAGTATCCACAATGATTGCCACAAACATTTTAAAGCATAGCTATGAAATTTTAAATTTTTTTCAAGCAAACAATTTTTGAATAATCCGAATCGCTGAAATCACTTAAATATACTTTTCATGCAGATTATGCCAAAAACTCGCAACTCAATTTTTGGTACTGACTGCAGAACAAAGCAAAACTACATGAAGAAAAAATGCGCCTTCAATGTACTGGCGTCCATAAAGCCAGCCACCATTTCCCTTAGCTACAAAACCACTTTTGCTGGCATTGAGCCAGTTTCAAAATCAATCTTTGTAACGTTGAAATTTCAAGCAGCATTACCGTAACGATTTACCCCCGCCTCCCGTCACCCAGCCATAACTCAGTACGATGGCTGTATCAATGCTGTGAGCTGCTGCCACTGCAGCGGATGTCTATCCTCGCGGTGGCTCGCTGACTGTCTGGCATTACTTTGACAAGTAACAATATGACATCATTTCTGCCTGTTCTCCTCCTCTCCGCTTCTGCCTCCTCCGTGTATGTGTACAACTTCCAGCTTTACGTTTTCATATCTTGATGGAAAGTTTCGACGCCTGGTATGCTAAATACTCGTAAACGAAACATTGTCAGCAGTCAGCAAACTGTCGCCAATTTTTGTTGCCGTTTATTTATTATGAAAATATTTTCTTGTTTCATTTAACATTATTTCATTCTGTTTTCTCTTTCTTTTCTTTTTGAGAAGCACTTAGAGATGTTCAGTAAATAATATTATAGGCTTATGTTCGTCTTAGCTTTAGATGCACTTTTTGACGTTTCTTCTTTAAAATCCTGCCAACAAAAACAACATTATATAAAGAGTAAATAAGTGAGAGATGTTCTAAGCATGTCTACATTATTATTAAGGAATATTTGCATTAACTTTTCAAAAATCCGGCACTAGTTTGCGGAATTAGCATACGTTCTTCCAACCACCGACATTATTGCCTGACTCAAGAAGCAGTTGTACACTTATAGAGCTACACAGGACGAACTAGAGATGGCTTTTTGTGCTACCACCATAGTTTTTGCAACCACCGTCATTACTACCTGACTCAAGAAGTAGTTATACTATAGAGCTACTGAGGATGAAGTAGAGATGGCTTTTAGTGCTACCTCACCAGTTTTTCCAAACACCGACATTACTGAATGACTCAAGAAGCAGTTATAGACTTACAGAGCTACTCAGGACGAACTAGAGACGGCTTTTAGCGCTACCACGACAGTTTTTCCAGTCACCGACATTACTGCCTGATTCAAGAACCAGTTATACAATAGAGCTACTGAGGATATACTAGAGATGGCTTTTGGTGTTATCTCAGGAGTTTTTCCAAACACCGACATTACTGCCTGACTCCAGAAGCAGTTATATACTTACAGAGCTACTCAGAACGAACTAGATATGGCTTTTAGTGCTACCACGATAGTTTTTCCAACCACCGACATTACAGAATGACTTAAGAGACAGTAACAGAATGGAGCTTCATAGTGGAGATGGCTATTAGTGCTACCAGGATAGTTCTTCCCAACACCGACACTACTGCCTGATTCGAGAAGCAGTTATACAATTGAGTAAACGAACTAGAGATGGCTTTTAGTGCTACCACAGCAGTTTTCCCAAACAATCTTACTGCCTGATTCTAGAAGCAGTTATATACCCATAGTGAGTAGCTCTAGGGACTAGAGATGGCTTTTGATGGTAGTTAGTTGTATCGTTTATGTTGCAATACTTCCCCATTATTAGTCTCAAGTCTTTAGTAGTAAGTGCACACTAGGTTCCACTCAAGTTTCAGTAAATTCTCACTCATAAATTTACATTATTACTTCCCATTATAACAGGAATTGTATAATTTGAATAATTATTAGAATAATTTACTCTATGAGCACTTACATCCCACACAGTCTCCAAAATATTTGAAATATAAACTTTCCTTCAATAATATATAAAATTAATACAAATTTTCCCAGTCTGTTTCGTTTGGAAACTTACGTTCCACATACACGTTCCACATACACGTTCCACAGACACGTTCCACATACACGTTACACACATACGTTGAACACACACGTTCAACATATACCTTCCACAGATAAGTTCCACAAAACTTATACCACATTATATTACAGCATATTATTACACGGAAAAGTTTTATCATGAATTTTTTGTTCATTTCTAGAAAGCTTGCATTCAAATTTTTAAAATTTTTCTCTTTTAAATATACCGTGGACTTTTCATTATAATTTAATGTGAATTTATAAAAAAAATGCTATAAAACATTTTGTTGCTAGGATCTTCGTTCCACACGAGCTTTCGTTAATTTAGAAGAAAAATTTACATTACAAGTTTACAAAGAATACCTTAAAAAGCCAGCTCTATAAAATTACGTTCCACACAGGCTTTCAGGCACTTATGTTCTTCAATGTGTGCTATTATTAATATTTCCAAATATTTAAAGCTTTATATTCTATTTTCTACACTGAACTGCCAATTGCCTACCATCAGCTCCTGCTTAGCTGCGCAATCTTGAATTTATCTCCCTTAATTGGCTCACAATTACGAGCGAATAACTTACAATCCAAACGCCATTTGTGTGTGTTTGTACAGTCAACCACTGCTTAAAATAATTTTGAAGGCTATCAAAAAATATGTGCTATCATCATTCACAATACAATTTTTATTGTCAGCATGTCATTTTCAAATAGCGCTTCTACAAAGCTTGTTGAACTCCGTAGCTTTGGGGTGTAAGTGGTGGGGGATTGTGGAGGGAGAGAACATTGTCAAACATATTTACAGCGTGATCTAACAACAATTGCAATAGCATAACAAGCTACAACCATAAGTCCGTACCTTGTTGTTTTTCTTGCGGCTCTTGCGACTGCTTTTATTGTGGTAAGGATGGCAAGGATAATAATTTTTAGCTGGTCTACGCTGTGCGCTTATAGCGTATTGTTAGGGTTATACAAAGCGCCAGCTTCAAGACGCATTTGCTATGCTTGTATGCGTTCCATGCTGGCTTCAATCGTCTGCAAATCTCCTGGAAGAACCAAACTCAGACATTGTGGGGAAATTTTCTGAAATGATGCGTTTTTGGCGAAATGTATAATGAAAAATTCTCGAAAAAAATTAAATATTTAAATTTGTTTTTGCTACAAATTTGTTAGTTTTCTACCCTAAAAATATTTCGAATTTATTTTTTGTGGAACGTAAATTTACTTTCCTCCCAAGTAGAACTGCCACATATAATGGTATAGTAATTTTCTGCTATGCTGCAAAACTAGCATCTCTGGGGATATTTGCGCTAGTGAACGAGGGTAAAAATATATATAAAAAAAAAACAAAAAAATTTTCTCTCTTTTGTTGGAATTTTTATTTGGAGTTTTCCTTTTGTTGTGTGCTGGCTGCTTCCCACACACACACGTACATCCTTGTACATACTCGAGAGTCGTCTCGCACTTGTACAATGCGAGTGAGTACATACCACAACAATATTCTACTTATCATCAACATGACATTAGGGATTCTCATTTTGATTTAGTTCAATGAAATAAAAGCAAAGTGTAATAATAAAACTGTAAAAAGGAAAACGTAGAAAGGAGAGAGGGAAAAAATAACAATAATAGAAGTATTGTTAGGAAGCAAGGAATTTACATGGAACATGTTTGGAATAATTTGATTGGATGTTGCTCGAGGGAAGTTTTATTTTACTTTACGTTTTGTTTGTTGTTGGCTGGTTGTTGTTGTTGTTGTTGTTTTTGCAAGGCTGCCGCTGCTGGTCGCAATTGTAGTGGAGTCTACATACTGCATGTATATGTCTTCTATATAGTCTGCTCCTCTCTGTGGGCAGTCACCATTTCCTCTAACCTACTCCTAGTTAAATACTCTGATATTGCACAAGTTCTACACGGTTCTCTCATTTACGTTGGTTAAGCTTGATTGCTTGTGTACATGCTTCTTCGAATGTATTCATATAGACTTCTATATATAAATTTATATATTATGTGAGTGGGTTTGTGTGTGATTGTATATGTGAAATATCTGCACAACAGTTTATCCATCGACAATGACATGTACTGCTTTATCGATTGCAATTGCATTTGCAATTTGAAGGTTGCTTCAATTTAATCTTTTTGTTTTCCTTACATAATGAAAAGTGTGATGGAGATTAACAACCAGCCACTCTTTACAAGTGTCTGTGACACCAGAATGTGTCTTTGAAACAATGGATCTAGGAAATTTGTAAAATTGGATTAGCTTTTTAAGTGTTCAATGTGTTCCACACAGTTTTAATTTAAATGGTGAAAGTGTAAGTTCAAAAAGTATTTGGGTGTGAGAAAAGTGAAGCGGGTTTTCATATAATAACTCAATGGGTTCTACTTATTATGTATAATGAACGTGTATGGCTTTTTAAGATAATTCCACTTCAATTGAAGATCAACAAAGGACTGCATATTAAATATAAACCAAATGTGTCATCCACCTCAGTCTGATTTACTTTAATTTTAATAGTTTAATTTTCGCTATATATTGTATTTCGTATGCTCCACTTAAAGAAAATTCTATTTGAAAAACTTACGTTCCACAAATAGAAATATTACATAATTTCTACAGCTTTCTTTAACATATGTTTATATATATGGAACAGGTTTAATGGATAGTTGCACATATGTTCGTTAGTGCGTTAATGTAGAAATTTGCCGTACGCAATACGTTCCACAAATGTTCGTTAGTTCGTTAATTTATAAACTTTTCGTACGCAATACGTTCCACAAATGTTCGTTAGTTCGTTAATTTATAAACTTGTCGTGCGTAATACGTTCAACATATGTTCGTTCATGTATAAACTTGTACGCAATACGTTCCACACATGTTCGTTAGTGCGTTAATTTATAAACTTGTACTCAATACGTTCCACAAATGTTCGTTCATGTATAAACTTGTACGCAATACGCTTGACAAATGTTCGTTAGTGCGTTAATTTATAAACTTGTCGTACGCAATACGTTCCACAAATGTTCGTTCATGTATAAACTTGTACGCAATACGTTCCACAAATGTTCGTTAGTGCGTTAATTTATAAACTTGTACGCAATACGTTCCACAAATGTTTGTTAGTTCGCTAATTTATAAACTTGTCGTACCCAATACGTTCCACAAATGTTCGTTAATGCGTTAATTTATAAACTTGTACGCAATACGTTCCACAAATGTTCGTTAGTGCGTTAGTTTATAAACTTGTACGCAATACGTTCCACAAATATTTGTTAGTTTGTTAATTTATAAACTTGTCGTACGCAATTAGTTCCACAAATGTTATTTCAATTGGAATCTGTTATATATTTTAAATTGGTTTATAACAAATCTTAGTTTTAAATATTAAACTTAATTTCACATACATTCCACAGTACCTTATGCCAGCAAAGCCCCTCCGGAAACTACACAGCTATTTACATTAATTTATTCGTAGTTTTAATAATATTTCTGAAAAGAATTGCTTAAAAAATGTATATTTTAAAAATAAAGAACTTTCCAATATCAAGAGCTGGGTTCCACATACGCCCCACACACCTTCCTTTATTTAATTTTATGCATTCGATGCAATGATAAATTTATAATAAATTTATGATAATAAATGCAAAAGGCTCTTGCAATTTTTTAACTATTTTTCACAAGGTTTTTAGCTGAAGGGGAAAGTTCAATGACATTATCGCTACCTTCTTTAAAGATTTTTGCATATTCCTCTTGACTGGCGGGGACTTCCCTGTTTGACAAAATATTTCTATAGTTGCCACAACATCCATTTAAATTGTTCGTGTGTTCTGGAGTTTTGTTTTTCCACGGCTAGACTGCGAAATCGTGCCGTGGATTTTTTGTTTAACACTCATGCGCCAACCCTTCAGAAAACATATAAAAAGCTTGTCTAATAAAAGTCTAGTCGAATTTTTTTGACATATGAGTACAAAAAATTTCACAGCACAAGAACGTGGCTTGCATTTTTAATGTACTTAACAAAACTTTCTTCCCTTTTTTTGTTGTCGAAGTTAGGATCCACAAGTCAATAACATGCCAAGTGAAACGCATTTTTAATATTTTAAAATTGTCTTGGGTCTCTTCCTTCCCACCCAACAGCATCGCAATTTACACAGTTTATATTTTGGTTTATTAGAAATAAGTTGTATGCCAGCCCCCTCCTCCTACCTCTCTGGACGGAAACTATTTGTGTTGGCATATTTCAGTAAGTAAGCTTTAAGTGGTTAGAACTTTGTTTAAAGTGGGTTCAAGTGAACCGTACTGAAGAGCAATGCGCCGAAGTGAAGTGGATTTGTGTAAGTGGTTGTATTGAGTTGAGTTTCGTTCACTTTTAAATTAAGTCTGAAGGAATTGAACTTTGCATCTTGAAATATAGTCATGAGGAATGCAGAGTTATTCTGCATATTTCATGTTGCAGGAGTGTGTTTAGAAACTCAAGTTCCACATACACCAGGCGAATATCTAAACTTACTACACCAGTTTGCCTCTTGAAGTGACCCACTTACCTTTAAGAGTTTTTTCAGTTATACGCGTGCACTCATAAATATTGAGCTGCTTGCTGTGTATTTACCCCCCACAACAGAAAACTTCAGCCGCGCAAATCTTTAATGCCGCAAAACGAATTTGCCTGAAATGTCTTCTGACTGCTTTTGGGTTTTTTGTTTCCCTGATGCAACGTTCCATCTTTTGCTGCCTTGGTTTTTCGCCGTCTTCATCATTAATTTGAAAATATTTTCGGCGGCGAATACTCTTGCCCTTAAGTCCAACTCTCAAAGTTTATGATTGCTATTCATGATAAGGATAATTTTGTGCGCGAAGTAATTTTTCTTCTTTTTCTCTGTCTCTCTTATTCTCGCTCTGTCTCTGTTCATCACATAACGAAATTTATTCATTGGCGATTTGAATTGAGGGCTTTCCAAATTGGATTGTGTTGTTGATGCCGCTGTTGTTTTTCTCTCGCTAACTTCGTATAATGAATATTTATTTGCCGTAGAGATTTCATGATGCTTATCCAGAGATTTAACGGCTTTTGTTTGCCACTTTTTCCCTTAAGTTTCCCAGTTTCTCCATTGTGGAATGTGTTTAGGAAATTCTATCTGACTTTGAAATAAACAAAAATTATGCACATGATGGACGATTTGGTTAACATACCATGTGAAAAATATGTAATCCACAAATATAAAACAGTTATTTACAATTTTGATTTTATTTTGGTGTTTTCTTAACGATGCTCTCCGCACGAAGGATGTCTGAAAATGAGTCTTCAACACATGAAGAAGTGTTTCTTTTTTCAAATCTTTCTGAGGTACTCTCTGTAATTGCTGTTGCAATTAGGCTTTACCCAAAACTCAGGGTCCACCTTTATTAATCATTTGAGAAAGAAATGTTTAATCATATTAACCAGATATGATTCGCATATATTTATATGCTCTGCCTACAATTAACTTGTATTTAGTTTGTAAAATTTGATATACATTGATCAAATAATACATACTGGGGGGACAGACACAATATCTGTATATTATTATAATAAAGTAAGAATTAGATGTGTGACAAATGTTTAAATGTAAATTAGTGCAAAATCTACAAAATTACTCGATCCAAACAAGTTCCACACCATTAAAAACAATATTATATTGAAATATTTGCCATTTTTATGATTAATATTTAATATTCTCTTTAAAAATAGACTGTCCACATACAATCCACATGCATTCCACATCTCCACATGCGTTCCACATCACCAAAATCAACATTTCTATTGAAATATGACCATGTTATTGTTTTATATATAATATATAATAATTTCTCATGTTTTACTATCCACATCTGACCCACAATCCGACATCATAGTTTCCACACCGTCAAGATTTTAAACTATCATCTTAATTTATACTAAAGTCTGAAGCTTCAGTTCAATTGCAATCCACAACAATTACAAATCCGCTGCTCACACTTACACTCCTTCTTTACCTTTATTATCCTTCAATATTTTTATAATTGGTATTAATAGCTAACTGTACCATAATGAATATGTCTAAGAAAGTATTACAACACCAATCCTTGGGCTGGATTCAAACTCTCTACACACAACTGCCGCATAGAAACTTACCACTAGACCACGGAAGCCACTGCTCGTATATTCCTAGTTTTACTTTAGGGTTTATTCAATACACAGCTCTGTTTTTTAAATAAGAGTTGCCTTAGCACAAACTGGTGGTATTTGCACACACATAGGATCTACATTAGAAGCAAAAGAAAAACGGACCCTAATAAAGCTCAACTAATAAACCGCAGCAAGAGAATAGAAACGTCCTTTCCTTTGATACTGACTATATTTGCAATTTCCTGCAAATTTTCCAACTACTTGACATAAGGTCCTTAATTTCTTCCTTTTCTTGTAAATGAGGAAAAAAAAGCAGAGCTTCACTTCCCTGCTACTTTTTGCGTTCCTTGCCGCATTGAATACCAATTACGCTTGTCTTTGTCACCATTAAGAAATTGTCATTACGACCAATGTGCCCTGGCATGGCAACTTCTCTACTTAACAATGTATACCGCAATGATTTACACTTCAAAGCGGTAGCAGCACCAGCAGCGGCAGTGGAGGAGCAGCTGTAAATCCTTTGAGACTACTTCCTTTTTATGCTTTGCTATTGCGGGCGTGGGCATACCAATCTAGAAATTGCAATTTTTCAATTTCTATGCCAGTATTCTTTTTTCTTCTTTGCTTGTCTTTTTTGCATCCTTTTTCTCCAGTGGGCGGTAGCCTGCACGGTGTTGGCGGGTGGTTGGATAAGAAGTTCTCTTTTGCGTTTACTTATGAAAATATTGGCATAAATTATGAGCAACGCCACACTTCCGCTTCATAAGGCTTCCGTTTCCGTTGTTGGCAATTGATAATAGCGGCTTGTACTCAACCATAATGCCAACTTCAGAGCCTTTTTGTTGTTGTAGTTTTTATTGTCATTGTGTGTATGGCTGTATGGTTGTGTATGTGTGTGTGTGCTGCCTTGAATGCAAATGACTTTGCGTTTTAATTAAAGCGGCTCAGCGAAGGAGCGCTTAATGACTGCAATTGATGAGTCTGCGAGTGTGTTTGAATGGGACTGAATATATATTTATACATGTGGCTGTGTGTGTATGAATGGGTTTAAGCAGGATATAAAAAAATAACTCATCGCCATAGAAGATGAGGAAGAAAAAAATATCCCTTGAAGGAAGATTCCTTAAGTAAAACGTTGGCATTTTATAATTTTTCCGCAACAAAGCAACTGAAGCGCATTAACTGCAGGAGGAAGGATGTCAAAGTGGAATAGCGGGCAATAAAACGGCCAATTAAATGGGTTTTCACTAATTAAGTGGAAGTAACGCCAACGCACAAAACGAATTTTGAAGTGACAATGTGGCTGAAAGGGGTCGCTCTGACTCCTTTTGTCCGCTCCAAGGGGTTTCAAATCTCAGTCACAGACTTCAAGGGGGGAATAAATATGCTTTATAGAAGCTGTTAATGATGATTGTGGCTGCCTGTCCCCAAACAATTTGATGAATCGCTACAATTTCTTCTGATGTCTCCGTTTTAATCTGCACTTAAAAGTGAGTCCTAACTTAGATCCGTCCTCTCCCTTAACAATTAACGGAATTGACACTTGTTTTTATTGCTTTGATTGACTGATTTTTTTTTTTTTTTTGGATTACCTAAGATTGACAGTGGTGTGTTGCAGCCCTCTTGCAGGTTATATTTATTTTTACTTGCGCTGCTGTCCGTTTCGAGGTATGATTCTATGCAGGGAGAAAAGGCGTCACTGTGCTTATTTGGATATTCTGTGAGGCTTATCAGTGGTGATTCTTGGAGCCTGCTCTATGGATTTATTGATTTGTGGATTTATTGATTCAGTCAACTAACCCTTGTTAAGCTTACATTCTCTTAGTCAACTAACCCTTGTTAAGCTTACATTCTCTTAGTCAACTAACCCTTGTTAAGCTTACATTCTCTTAGTCAACTAACCTACACACTAATAGTATTTATATGAATCTGCTAAGTTAGGTTTTGAGGTTCATCATAATTTTATTATGTCTTCGTCATTATTCTGGACTATACTCTCCAAGTGAGATCTTCATCTTTTATCGTTATAGGTCGAGATGCTTCACCATTTCTTACTGCTCTAGTATAGTTTGTCTGCTTCGTGATTACACAGATCTGATAATATTGGGTTCTTCAATATCGTCTGTCTTCCTTTATGTTTTGGTGTGTTTGATTCAACCATTTTACATCTTTTTTGTTTGTTTTATTATGTCTTTCTTTTGAAGACGTGTTGTAAAAACCTTTTTTTATAGGACTTATATATAGGACATATTTTCTACATTTTGTCTTTCTTTTGAACAGTTGTTGTAAAAACCTTTATTATAGGACATATTTTCTACAGTTTATCTTTCTGTTGAACACTTGTTGTAAAAACCTTCATTATACGCCTTATATATAGGACATCTTTTCTACATGCCATCGGTTAATATTTCCAACAACTGTTTCTATACTGAGGTTGGTATTCTGAAGACCAATTGTTTCATTTGTTGATTGTTTTATTCCTTTTAATTCCTTTATTCCTTTTGTCCTTTAATTTATGTAGTGAATGTTTCAGTGACTAACTTCCATCTTTCTTATAGGACTATTTACCTTTCTTATGTATAGGACTATTTTCTACAGTTTATCTTTCTGTTGAACACTTGTTGTAAAAACCTTCATTATACGACTTATATATAGGACATCTTTTCTACATGCCATCGGTTAATATTTCCAACAACTGTTTCTATACTGAGGTTGGTATTCTGAAGACCAATTGTTTCATTTGTTGATTGTTTTATTCCTTTTAATTCCTTTATTCCTTTTGTCCTTTAATTTATGTAGTGAATGTTTCAGTGACTAACTTCCATCTTTCTTATAGGACTATTTACTGCTTCTGGGAGTCTGGAGTTCTCTTCAATTTATTTTCCAATTTTCTGTTTTTTTAAATTTTCTTTTAAATTAGATCTTGAATATTCCAATGACTATCTTTGCTATTTTTTATAGGCCGATTTTACGATTTTACGATTCAAAAGTCGGATTTTTCATATTTAAAAATCATCCCTAATGCCTGAGACCCAGTTGAAGTTTTTTCCTTAACTTCCTTAAAGTATTCACTTCAGTCATCTAGAAAAATCTGCAAGGACTTTTGTGGCTTTTAATTGTAGGATTTTAGGTAGGTTCAGGCTTTGTGTCCGATTGATTGTGTGTATATAGCGATAATCCTCAGAGTTTGACGTCCTTATCGGCTTTAATTTTTTGCAAGCTATCAATCCTGATATCAAACAAAAATATTTTTCTACTAACCCGAAATGAAGTGAACACCGTGAAGGTGTAATTAGGAATATGCCTGCATGAACATGGGGGTCTCTGATACTTCCGGCAGGTGTAAGCAAACACCTTTTCATTATAAAAAAATCACATTTTCAACATATGAATACTTATTAATGTATTTCTTTCCTTTTTTCATTGCAGGTACGTTTGAACACACAAAATTTAACTTGCTACCCACCGCGTAAGTGAATTTATGTATATTTTCATAGGGTGGCAAATAAGCCCCTCTTTAAAGTTGTTACTCATGAGTGCGGAATTGTCAAATGCCACTCGACTTTTCCAAATGTTAATTTTCCAATTAGAGACTGCAGCGAAACACAAAAATTATTTCAATTAAAAGAACAAAACCGAAAAACAAACCATAAAAAGTAAATTTAATAAAAGTTACCTCAGTGTTTTGGTTATTTTTTTTTCCTACTACCGACGCTGTCTCTTTGTGCCCTTTTCGCGGAATTGTTTTAATGAATACAAAAATTAAATTACACTCCTTTTGCACACGTTACACATGCACGCGCTCACACACACATTTAGGCCCACATACGTACACACTTCAGCGAAGTGAAATGCCGCAAATGTTATTAAACTGCCGCCTGACACGCGACTCGACTTTCTTGGCTTGGCTTGGCTTGGCAGCCGCCGCCGATGTTGCCATTGTTTTAATTTATTCCTGCTGCTGCTTTCGTTTTTCCCTCTTTTTCGTCTCGTTTTCTGCGCTTACGCCTCTCATTCCTCCAAGGTAGGCGGAAATATTAGCCGCTTACAATTCTAATTACATTTGGTTGAGCTGCCGCGCCAGCAGCACCGGTGGCAGAGTCAGTTCAGTGCGTCAGTGTTGCTGTTAAGTGGCGCTTACAATTGCAAAAGGAACGCGAAATACGCAAACATGAAGTCAAAGCGATAGGAAAGTGCGCTATGCCGTTGCCTACTTATAGGCTTTGAAGGTGCTCGACAGCGATTGAAGCAGCAAGCAACACAAGTGGATCCCTGCTCTATATGCATACTCGTACACTGGCATGGAGGGGTGGGGACAATATGTATTCAAGTTGCAGTTGTGGTCGCATTTAAGCTTTTAAAGTGTGATTTCCTGGTTAGGCAACTGAAAGGGAGACTGTGGAATTTGCACAAAAAGGGAACCTATGAAAATGACTTCAGATACCGCACCTGCTTAGGAATCTACTCAAATGCGGGTTGGTAGAATGACTGGAGGAGTTGTGAATATGAGAATATGGTAGGAGTGCCAGGTGGTGGGAATGTCATATTCTGACAATAAAGTGACTGGGATCTAATGCAGTCAACATTCGGTTATACACCCCTATGTCATATATCCCATCATATGTATCAGCGGTACAGGATTCGCTACAAACACCTAAAACACTAAGCAATTCAGGGTTTTATACGGAAGACTAACAATTTTTTTCCCCCCAATTACTCTGTGGTGGGTTCCTTCACCAAGAAGTTCGCTTCTTTTGTTTGTTTTGTTTGATTTTCAGTCAAACAATAAATTAACATAACTTTTAATTGAAGATTTAAAGGAGTGGAAAGAAGGAACGTTAGAAATTGTGTTCTGCTAAGAATGTTCCATTTGACTCAATAAAACCATTTATGTGTAACTTGCTCTCCAAAGTTATTATAATATACCACTATATTCACCCCAGATTTAAGTCATATTCTCCTTTTTTGATAGACCTTGACTACGAAATCATTACCGAAGTCACTATGAGAGCCAATTCAAACTAGTAGCAAAAGGAGATTATATATTGGTCATCTCTCTTATCTCTTCAGTATGACGACGCGATTCTTCCCCTAATCAATCAGGCTAGACTAGAAGCTAATGAGGAGATTGAAACTTTAGACTTGAGGGTCTCTCACTAATCCAGTTGTATTAAACCTCTCAATCTGCGATTCTTCCCCTAATCAATCAGACTAGACTGGAAGATAAAGAGGAGATTGAAACTTTAGACTTGAGGGTCTCTCACTAATCCAGTTGTATTAAACCTCTCAAGCTGTTCTAAATCAAAGAAGTTCCTACGAGTACTCGTACACCTCTAGTTCCGCAAACTTTCTCGATAAATACGTTATTCATACGTGAACGTGTCGTCTTCAAAAAATCCGGTTTATTAAAACTATTTGATTTCTAACCTTACCGATCCTGGTTGTTAAGGCCCCAGCTATCTGGAAGTAACTTCAGATTTATCCAACTGTTATACTCACATACTATATACATCTAGGCTTGAACAATTCTCTAGAAACCTGGAGAATGTCTGCTTTTTCAGCAGAAGTCACTGGTGAAGTAGCCTTATCTAATTATTTGAACATGGCTTCCACATCCAGACTCAGGTGACAACCCCCATGACCATCCCCAGAGCATCTCTACACACTGAGCAGCGTCATGCAGTTTAATTCCCACTTAGACTGAATCTAATAAGTTGTTTTGTACGTTCGTGAAACAGATCAAGCTTTGTTCGTGGTGGTAGTAATGACTCAACTTGAATGTAGTCAGTGTACCTTGGAATGGATAGATTGGAATACATGTCGTTGCCCGGACAGTTCATAAAATCAGGAGTTATCTATGATGTCTCTGTGACTGGGCACCAATTTTAGGTGCAAATTATACTCTCTGCCATGTCTTCACAATACTGGCGGCAGTCTATGACTCTAGTTGGTGTGGGTAGTTGATATGCATGTTTGCTGTCGGTAGGTCAGATCCCTGTTTGCCCACCTAGTTAGCATAGAACGTAGAAGTTGCTCTCTCGCTAAAACCAAACCTTTGGGACCATTGTCGATATAGATTCTAGCGGGTCTGTTATCGAGAAGAGCTGATCTGTGAATTTTCTTAACAAATCAATGTGGAACGCTTTGCCAAGAATGATACTTGGGTAAGGATGAGGAACAATAGCTGTGTGCAATTCTCTCAGCAATAACCCAATATTTTTTAATCCTGCTTGGATGAAGTAATCAGAACAGCTGTTAGTATGTACTCTGTGTGATAAATTGTCGTATCGCATCATCATTTCAGGCTAAAAAGTTAGGAGAGAAGACAGAACATTTGATATTACTATTAATGGCGCAATCGGCTACATGCATCGGGCTTAAAACTAATAAAATCCACCCTATATTTCGATATGTGTTGTTGACATTGTTACATAATTCACATTAAAGAAGTGGATGAGCTTTCTATTTATACCGCACGCTCCCATTAACTGTTGCTCCCCCTTTTACAATCAACATACTTGTACCTACTTAAGCTTCAATAATTTCTCAATTTTCCCCATTAATCCTTGGAATTTCACCTTAAATCCTGCTCTCTCTGCTCCTCCCCACGCATTCATGCAAAAATTGTACACAATTTGTGCAAAAATATATGAAAGCTTAGTCAACAAAAGTGTAAGCGCTTAGTTTCATTTTAATGCAATCAAATTACAAACGCTGCGTTGTTGAATTGCCAGCATAATAAACAACTGGCACGCCCCCTAGCCCCCCTACTATCACGCATCGTACCAATCAGCTCAGCAATCCAGCAACGAAACAACCGATGTAACAACCAAGTTACTGCCACGGTGGCTGCTTGCAACAATTTTTACAAAATTACAACTTGTCAACTCAATCAAGCGCGCTTTTATGTTGCAATTTTTTGTTGCCACTTGTGCCACGCCCTACTTATCCGCCCGATGTTGCCACTTCACGCACAAACACACACAAATCTAACAGCAATAATACGCACATAATCAGGTAATATTAAATTTTTGCTTGACGCTGCTAATAATCCTTTTCTACTGCGAATAACAGCCGCGCGCCCACTTCCCATCCACCCACACAAGATCCCAAAGTGACAAGTCGTTGTTGGTGGTGTTGTTACTGTTGCGCTGCCGCTGCTGTTATTGCTGCAGGGTGTACACAAACACTCGCGTATTATCCTCGCGCTGTTGTCGTCGTGTCGTAGTGGCGTGTATACACACTCGCACACTTGATACGCATGCAAATCCTTGCAAGCGAAGGATTTTCAGTTTCAGTTTTTCATTATGCTTCATTTCATTTTCAGCAAGCTCAAATTTGTTGCTTTTTTTCTCGTACGAAATTTTCGCTTTTCAGCTGCAGGGGCTGCAAAGAAAAAGAAACGCTAAGTAGCTGCAGCACTGCTTTGTAAGCTGCCGGATTACCTGGCAATAGTAAACTTATTTGTTAGTTGCTTATTTCGAGGGTCCTTTTTATGCACGAAATTCATTTCATTTTTTCTCTTATTAATTTTGTGGCGTGTTCGTTCTGAGTACTTGAGTCGGTTGTGCCGATTGTGCCGGGAGAGGGCAACCGCCAACAATCTCTTATCACAGCTACTTAGCGTGCAATTAAGTTGGATTTCAGTGGCTTGCGGAGTATTCGAAGTCAAAGCTTCCATACTCTTACCTTTCATACTCTTTCATCAGTTGCTCCGCGCTTTAATACTTTTGCAGCTGTAATCCCATCCATAATGGTGGTAACTCTTGCCCAGCCACAGTGGAAGCCTTTATTACTCAAAGAAAGAGCATAGCACTCATTGGTAATACAGGATTCATTCAACTTAATAGTGAAAAGAACAGAATTAATAGATGGGGTGATGATTCTGCAAATACCTTCCAAACCTCTCGGCCGTCTGATAATGTTATCCAGTATTTTTCTTAAAACTAAAGTCTACGATTGACCAGATCTTTCAGAATTCAATGTCTATCTTATATTCAATGCGTTCATATCAGTCACGATTGGCTGATCGGAGAAAGGGTATTCCTCTTCCACCAAAACAATGCACTGGCTAACATGGTATTTCCATCAAATAGCCATCATATCCAGCTGGTCTAAAGACCAACTCACTCAGACCACTATGGACACATTGCGATACCACCGCGTAACACGGCTCTACTTTACTCGTTAAGCCATTTTGAAGCCCTAATCTAGGGCAGGATTTGTTTGACCTTCACGCCGTAAGAGAGTTGAAAGCGTTTCTGCCTAAAGAGCCCGCTCTGCTTCTGGCTAGAGCCGTACACCTACAGAAGAGATGTTCCGCCTACAGAAGAGTCGCCTCCTCATCCCCAGAGCTTCTGCAGTATTCATGACAGAATATTCAAATCAAATAGAAACACTGAACGAACCTCAAATCATTGACTCTCAGTCAAACAGCAATTCTCCCCCACTTGTCATAATGTGCGAAGTTCATTGATCCGTGGATTGCGGATGACTTACGAAACCCTGAAAGAGCCACCCTTATGCAGAATGTTGCTCAGCTCGTAAATTAGGTACTCAAACGTAAGCGAATTACCACTTCAACGAGCATTTTTAATTATAAGTATTTCTTCCGCTTAACCCCACAAACAATCGATCCGCACCACCACCCACCACCCCACGCAGAGGTTATCTTTGCAAAATAAACGCACAAATCAAAAGTACTTCAAATCCCGAAAAGTGCTTAAACTGCATTAAAAATTAATTGTAAAATCTTAAGATAAACAGCAGCAGCAACAACAACAACAACAACATTGGCAACTCCAACAACAAAAACATAATAAAAAGAATCCTAAATTACAATGTTTGACAAGCAAATACAAATCCATTAGAGCGGATTCATTGTCACTATTACTCGGATTCACGGACTAAAGTGGGAGGACCCCTTGTGTCGCCGCTGCCTTCCATGGCTCCGGTTGTTGGTGTCGGTGTCGTTGTCATTGTCGGACTTACCGTCTTAACTGTCATTTAATGCACATTTAATTTAGTCGTAAATTTTCATCATTGGCGTCGCATTGCATAGCATCGCATTTCTTTTCGCTTCCAATTTTTACTCGTATTTTATTTTGAATGTAGGAAACGTTGCTCGTAATGTGCAATGAAATCACACACCAGGGAGTTGCGCCCAGGAGTTGCCAGCATTTATTTCGCATTTGGCATTGAGTTGGTCGCCATAGCGTGGGCGGGTAATTAGCTGAGCGCTGCTGCCTTGCACAGTTTTATGTGAGCTCAGCACTTTTCTTAGCAGTTGTCCATGTTGTCTGCGTGGTGGCAGCCCAGCCAAGCAAAGGAAGCAAGGCGTGGTGGCAGCCAGCTTTAAGATTGTAGAGTTGCAATTAATATTTGTATAAAATTGGTGCGGTACCCAATTCTAAGACTACGCAGCAGCAGCTATTTAGCTAAGTAGTGGTCAAACTGCCCTTAAGCCAATGAGGGTGATTATTTTCTTTTGTTATGTACTCTGCTCGGACAAGCGGACGGATGTGTTTGCTTATATATCAATGTCGCAATTACATTGACTCGGCATTTGTGTACATGCAGAGCGAATTTATAGAATCCTCCTAAGAGCGTCAATTAATATGCGCCGTAGTGGGTGACATTACGGCTCCAAAGGGAGCTGTAGAATTTTTATTGCGCATTTTCAAGTAACACTATTCTACGGAGACCTTGTTGAGAAAGGTGTTCCACTCCAATCTAGTTAATGGAGCATATACGGGACTGTATGCTGTAGTTGACACGGCAACTATGCACCAAAGTAGTTACCCTGGAGCCATTGTACAGTATATTAGATAAGAGCTCTTCTGTGGAAAGAATGGAGCGGTGGCGAAGTTTTTAAACACGTGTCGATTTGGAATATCAGTACACTTGAGAGCCTCAAACATCGGATTCTTCAGCCACACTCGGATGATTTTACTCCAGAAGAGTACACTTTGTAGTCTCGTGACTATTTTTCACTGATTTAGATGATAGATAGATTTATAGATAGATACCTATATTTAAGGGTGCTATAAACTGCGACCTGAAAGATCTGTTGTGATGCCCCTATTTATTTGAAAGATGAGGATAGTCTTATCCATAAATCTTCTGTCAGGTTAATTTCCGACAGGGATTCATATATTTTGGAGGGATCAAGATGAGGGATCTTGCTCATATCTAAGATATATTCTCCAAAACACCTGAGTCTTTTGTGTGGCAATGGTCCGCAGGATCGACAGATGGCATCTGAAGATATACCCAACTTGTTCATATGGTAGTTGAGTCTGAAATGTCCGCTTAAAATGCCTGTGATGATTCTTAATTTACTCCGAGGCATATTTATTAACTGCTTAGCTCTTTTCGGATTAAAATCTCCCAGAAGAGCTTTGGACTGTCTTAATTCCGGAAGAGTTTTCCAGGTTTGACTTCTTTTTGCATCTGTACACTTCTTCAGCAGACCTCCAATGGTATTGGATGATAGTCCACAGAAGGGTTCAGGGCCGTTGAAGTGAGAGGCCGCAGCCTTCCTAGCTAAGCTATCAGCCTTCTCATTTCCCTCTACTCCTATGTGGCCTGGTACCCACATTAGAGATAACTTGTTCATACTCCCTAGGGAGTTTAGCTTTCCAATACAGTACCATATAAGTTTAGACCTCACAAAGGGTGAGCTCAGACTCTTGAGTGCTGCTTGCTAATCAGATAGTATCGCGATGTTTTTCCCCAGATACTTTCTGTCAATGTTGATCTGGGCACATCTTTCAATAGCGTGAATTTCCGCTTGAAAAATGCTTGGAAAAGAACCCATTGGTCCCCAGTAGTTGGTTCTAGGCCCAAATACTCCTGCCCCAGTTCCGTCTTCTTCAAAATGTTCAATTATTATACACCTATTATCACAAACTATATCTATACAACCAGAACATCCCACTATACGATGTATACCGCTCCTTGCAAATTACTTCACGATTTATTTAAAAAATTCGTCGGCCCTTAGATTTACCGAAGAAAACACTCAGTCAACAATAAAATAATATAATGGAAAATTTGTCTGGCGTTTTCTTAATCCTCCTCCGCCCTTTCACTTTAAATAACAGACTTCTGTCATTCTGAAGTATTACAAAATAATGCAGACTGTGTCACCCCCATGAATGCGCTGACTAAGTCCTTGATGTATAGTTCGTGGGAGGGAGTGGGGGAATCGCCTGGGGCAGCTCAATCGTAGCCCTGCCTTAAACAACTAAACTTGCTGTTGAAAATAAGGACTCGAATATGCATTAAATTACACTCTATGGTTGAGGTAAAGAAAACGGCAGCCATAAGCAATAATTTCTTTGTTGCAGGGACCCTGTAAGCCTAAAATTATGCCATACAAAAACCACATGAAAGAGTACAAAGTTTGAAAACATATAAAAAAATTGTTTTTTTAGTCGCTTCCTCACACCATCAAAGGAAATAAAATCAAATGCTTTAAACAAGTTTTTAAAAGAATCTTTGTTGTTGTTGTTCTTATTATTTTGGTTGTTGCTTTTGTTGTTGTTTTGTTGTTGTTTTGTTGTTGTTTTTGTTGTTGTTGTGGTATGCTACACACGCCATAAAAATTTGTTTTATATGCTGTCAAATTGTAGACCTCAAAAGTCCGCAGAACTTATCTGGCAACCGCAACAACAACCACTTCACTCAACAATCCAAAGGCTCACATACACTCATACCCCTGTACACACACACACACATACACACATAGCTACACAAAGCCAACCTCAGAATTCCCGTGGCCATGTACAAAAAATGGTGCACAAAAAAATGTATGAAATTTTTATGTTTTTCTGAAGGAACGCAAAAATTAACAACAACAAAGAATATAGAAAGCAAAGATGAAGAACAGGACATTCATATTGCACACGCAGTTTAAACGCACAACAACAACAACGTCGCCTCCGCCATACGCACATAGCTCCCTGCCAGGAAGATAACTGTGTAAAATCTTTTTAAGCCACAGAAATGTGCTCCTGCGGCTGCTCCCGCCGCCTTTTGCTGCTGCTACTGCAGCTGCCTCTGGCTACAGTTGTTGTTTTTGTTGATACCGTTGCCGTTGCTGCTGTTGTTGTTGTTATTGCAGATGTTATCTATCTGCACGCTCTTGGGTTGTTCTTCGGTGCCGCTTGATTTTGTTATGATTTCCGTTAAATGTATATTTTTCAATGATTTTTTTTTTTCCCCTTTTAAAGATAACATAAAGAAAAAAGAGACCCCCAATATTAGAGCGGCGGTGTGTGTAGGGTATAAAAAACTTGGTTTTTAATTTTTTATCTTATTTGGGATTCCTCATTTTTACGCCACAATTTCGTTTTCAGGCACAGAAGTGTAGCGAATGCAGTACTCGTATGTGTGCGTTTGCTATCCTTTGGCCGGATATGTGCGTAGACTGCTGTGCGTAAATTTTTACAATAGATTGAACATTTCCTGCATGCACATGCGAGTTGGCGAGTGCCCCCAAATGCCAGCGTAAAGAATTTGTTGATAAAAGCCAGAAAAAAAAATTTGTTTCTTTACTTTCCCCCCCCTTCCTTCTCTGTGTTTGTGGGTAGCTCGCAGGACTTAAGGCAACATATGCCAAAGCGAGCAAAAGCAATCCGGGGAGAGGGACGAAAAAGGGAAAAATATTTACAAAAAGGTTGTGTTGCAGCAAATTGCTTACAAAAGGATAATAAACGCATAAAGCAAACGCCGCTACACCAACAAAAACAACCAACAGGAGCAACAACTTTTTAGTTTATCTGTTACAAGGAAAAGCAAAGCACAGCAAAGCGTACCGCAGTCGTGCAGCCATCCAGGCGGAGACTGCCTCAGAACTTGCAAAATAAATCAATTGGAAATTTTGCGTTTTGTTGTTTCTACAGCACTGGAGAAGGTTCTTGGGTTTGGGTCAATGGAAATTACATAAATTAGGGTTATAATATTGGCCACATACAAATTGGTTTGTAAACATTTTATGGTCAAAAATTACTTAAGTTACTTTACTTTCCTACGTTCTTCCCTTGGCAAACAGATTTCTCATAAGCGTTTTTTGCTTTGCTGTTTCTCCTAAACCATCCCCTTTCAAAAGCAAACCAAAAGCTAAACAAAATGTGTAAAGTTTAATCTGCTCACAATTCACTGGGAAATCCGTTGGGGTAGCAGAAATTGCATAAAAAGCTTCTAATTTCGAAAAAAAATCCCATTATCCTCACAGGTTAATTAAAAAAGGAGGGCAGTTAAGGACCGCAAGTGAGGCAAATGAGTGGGAAATTTATATTGCTTAATTTTTTAAGTGAATTGACAGCATCTTCCTACAGAAACGTGGTGGAGGAGTGATGGAATTGGACTCCCGTGAGGTCTTAAATACCCGCCAAATCATTGGAACCTTTTTTTAGAATTCAGAAATAATAGAGTAAAAGCTGAAGTGATATAAGTCGGGAATAATCTTGGGGATATGGTGAATTGTCCAGAGGTGATTTTTTTTCTGGATCTGCTAGAGGTACTCCATTGAAATGCAAGTGACTTTTTGGCGTTGCTTTTATTGAATATCTGTGGTGTAAATGCTCCGAAGTAGGAAGTAACAAAACATTGTTATTGTTGTTGTTGTTGTTGGTGTTGTAGTAATTTTATTCCTTGTTTCTCCATAAGGAATAGTTTAAACAAGTTTTTTTCCATATTCCCATATTAAGCTTTTTGATCATCTTGAAGCATTTGTCTCCAGTTCAGTTACCATATTTTCTGAGATAGGTTTGGAAAAACACTTGGGGAACTCATTGAGTCATTGTTCTCATTATCCCAACTAGCCTCCAGAGATGCTTTCCTAATTCTACGAATAGTGTAACAGTTTTAATGATAAAAGACTTCATTAGAAAGTTGGAAGTGAACTTCTCATATACATTTGAAGAACACTCTTGTTTTAATTTTAAAAATGGAGGGTTTTAGGATTTAGTTTGGAAATTGTTCCATCATGAAATATATTGTATATTATATACCAACTTCTCCAGATAGGCTTAAAATGTTCACTCGGACACCTTATTCAAGTTCACTCTAGTTTCATGTATAAATACTAAACCGTCTTTGTACCTATTGTTGGAAAATATTATTACACAAAGTTATCAGTTCACCAGATTTCCAATCTTCTTATGCAAACAAACAACTGCCTAACATAGAAATTATTCTAATAGTCGCATTATTATTAAAGTTTAATTGCCTATTGTATTTTGAAGCTTTGTATCCGTTTCTCGACCCTTTGTCCGTCCCCCATTCCACCTCAGCAAGTGTCTGCTGAAGAGACTGCTTCAATTTGTATGCAGGCCTTTTGCTTGCGCTTTGTAAAGGGTCCAATGGCAAAAACGCCGCCACTTCCTTTGCTACTACTCTGACTATCCTGTCGGTTGCTTCTTGGCGAGGCGGCGGCTGTCATTTTACTATTGACATTTCGGTTACGCTTTAAAGTTCGTTAAACAAACACAATGAGCGGCATCGCCTTCCTTCCTTCCTAGCTGCCTTCCTGCCTGGCCACCAGCCTGCCTCCGTGGCCACCAGCCTGCCCGCGTGGCTTTCTTTGGCCTGGCTCGGCCGCCTCCTGCCTGCTTTCGGCATAACTTTCCATAACAAAACAAATGGACAATTGGAAAAAAGAACAAATATCCCCGGAAAAAAGGATAATGATGCTGTGCAGCAAAAGTCCTCTCTGCACTTGAATTAAGCTCATGCCTTTTGTGCTAAAGAACGTAAAATAATAACGATAATAATGAGTGCTAGAATGTACTCTCTGAATTGCTCCCGGACAAAAGTCGCCGAATGTGCTATTTTATCGGCCATGAACGGGCCTTTTCTTCGTATTCGTCTTCTTCAAGCTGTCTTTGAAATTTAATTTTTTATGCAATTCGTCACTGTTTTATTAAGAAATAAAAAAGCAGAATACATGCGGCCAAAATGTCTTTGACATTTGCGTTAAGCCAACAGCGCGAGCAACTGAGGGTGGCAAAGGGAAGGGCAGCAGCGACTCTCATTCCAGGACATATCAAATTTCTATTTAAATTTTTTTCCCCCGATTGCAAAGAGTCCCTTTTCTTGTCGGGCTTTTTTTCTAATTGAATTCCATCAAGTCCTGCTGCTGTTGCTCTTTGTTGCTTATGACCGGAAGCGTTTGGCCTTAAGCTGTGTGTGCATGTTGTTATATTTACGGAAGCTAATGGGTTCCGCTTTTGAGTTGTAAATTTAATTATTCGCTGATTTGCTGGCGAAAGGAAAAGGTTTTTTGTAATAAAAAAAAAAAATACATTATGTTGAGATTTGAAGCTGACTACGAAAGCGAAAGTGACACCATGGGAAATTTGAACAAGTGCGGCCTGTGCTACCTTCATGGTTCTTTTATTTTTTGTTCATTGACATCCCAAGGAGTCCTTTTGAATTTTTCTTCTTTTGCAATGGTCTTTTGTCAGGCATACAATCGCAACTGGAATAAATGAGGATATAAAAATTTAAACAGAGTGGACTCAAATTTTCCCTACGATTAGAGAGGTTTTGGAAGGTTGTAAATATGTGTACCTTAGGCTGTAAAGATTCGAACTTCATAAGAACAGCGAAAAGCGGCTTTTAAATGCACGAATAAATAGTTTATCAGCGGAAATATATGTAAGTATACTTAAGCTTAGAAGTTATTCCTTTTGAATTAAAAAAGGACAATCCTTGAAGAGATCGTCTATTACTGGTTGTGGGTACAATTGCAGGACTTATGTTGCTGCTGCTCAATGGAATTATAAAACACTCGTACATTCCTTAATTCAATTTACATACTCGTATAATAGATAATGCTTATGTGAAGAGAAGAGAACTTTGTATAGCTAAGTAGCTTACGGGCCCATATAGTAAGTTGGCCATTCAAATAGCGTTTTCTAGAACTAGGAGTTTTTACACCATGGCTTCTAAATGAATACTCGGCAATCATTTTCCCTTATCATGTGTGAAGCTGTACCACTTTTTGTATTAAAATTAAACACTGTGAAAACTTTTCATAGTATGAGACCATATGTTAAAAGCTCCTTACGTGTGCACATCCTTGTTCTTACCATTGGACCATACGTTGAAAGCTCCGTACGTTAGCACATCCTTGTTCTTATCATTGTATCATAGGGCATTCTTTTCTTAATGTGAGGGACTTGAAATTTGAAATAAATTCAGTTGAAAATCAAATTTTTTGTGTAAGGTAAGAAGAAAAAATGTATAAGAAGATTGTTGGAATACGAACTTGCAAGGAAGGGGGCTGCAACACCCTTTATTGGCCCAGAACCCTTCTGGGGTATGCGCAAGGGCAAGCTGTTAAGCCAGCTTAGGATCGATGAGGGACACCATAAGCACAAACACTGGATTAACACACCAGGCCTAAGAGTATCAAAGAGTCTGCTAGGGACATAACACCTAAAGAGATTCGAATCACTCATCAATCTCTCGAAGAATAATCTTAGGATGATGACAGGCCTATTAACAGGACACACATATGGTGAGAATGGGGGTCTCCTCCGAAGGCTCCTGCAGATTCTGTATGCAGGAAGAGGAGACATCTTTGCATGTGTTGACAGAATGTCCGGCTCTCATGCACACCCGCAGGAAATACTTGGGATTTTTCCAGGGCTCTGCCAGTGATGTGAAATCTCTGGAGCAAAAACTTGTCATCACGTTTATCTAGAGGATAGGACTCAAAGATGTACTTTGAACCTCTGATGGGGGCACAATAGATCGAAAGGTCGCGGCGCTTAAATCCCCTACACATAATAATAATAATTGTTGGAATATGTTCTAATACATAAACTATAAAGTGTCTTTAAACTCGGGGGTAATTTTAATAAGCTTTCGTTTTGGTTCTTCTGTAGAATTGGCATTCCATTTACACTTCCGGTGTCCCGGTACTTTCTCATGGCACTTCTGAACCGGTAGCGACATAATTCATTGACTTTGCCACTGTTTTGTTCTTCTGAAATTGCAGTAAAATGTATGCTTCCCTTGGGACAGGTATTTTCAAATAAACAATAATATTCCAACCAATGCTGAATAACTCACACACACACTCTCACTCGCACACAAACACATATGCACACACAACTCATAAACACTTATGCTGCCTGCCGCACAACCTTCAGCGCTCTTGCGGCACAAAGCTCACAAAAGTAGCAATAAATAAAGCCACAAATTATAAACAACAACAAAAAACGTGCAACCAGTGCCATCATATGCGAATTCGCGGCACCCTACACGCCTAAATTTATATGTTTTTTCTTAGAAACTGCGCTACCGTAGCTGCAGAATGAAGACAAAAGGCCGCTCATAAAACAACAGAGCTCGTATGTGTTGTATATGAGTATAATTGTGTGTGTGTGTGGCCCTGTGTGATGAGAGTACATAAGTTTTGTTTGTGTAGTGCTGGTGTGTATAAAAATATGGCGCCAGTCGTGTATATGGCTTCCGCTTCCGTTTCTTTCATATTTTCAAGTATTTGTTGGCCACATAGAACAAAAAGGATACTCCCAGCGTGGTTAAAACTCTGGCTCACACAGGACAGAACACACTCGCACACACACACGTGCCTAGACATTTTTATAACCTATAATTTGCTGCAGTTTTGTACTGCATATGAGAGCAGCTTTTAGCATGTAGCATGCGGCATGTGGCCCGTCTTTTTGGTGCCTGCCGCGGAAATGTACCATAGACATGCAAACAAAATTTTTTGTTGGCAGTTTTCATTTTTTTTCACGAGTGCTTTTTTGGTGCAAGTGAACTGAACTTATTATTAAACTAAGCGGAAGGGTTTTTGGTTTTCTTTTTGGCAGAGCGTAAACACAAATTTCCCAGCTTTGTAAATTATTATTTAAAGGTAGGAATGCAACATTTTGCAGAGGAAATGTGGCAACATGCGAAATTATATGCGCCCGGCTCTAAATTCCAATTCCAGTGAGTTGCATGCATGTTCCTCCGTTTGCAATTGAGTCCTATTAAAAATTTACCATATGTGCATTAATTGCCCATAATTGGTAGACTGCGGCAACCAATGGCGCCGTTTCTGGGTGCACGAAAATCCTTTACTGAATCAGCACTACTTTGCAGATTATATCGATGTATGTGTGGTGATTAGTACACACCAATAGCGGGGTTCTAATAGTAATTTCCTTAAAGAAAGGGTTTCTGAACCAGAAACTCTTTAGCATTTGCCATTACTCTTGACATTAATTTGAGCTCTATTTTCATCCTCATATATATTATATTATTCCTTACACCATAAGTAATTATAAGTGCAAGGTGTTGGGGGAATGAGTACTGCCTACAGAGGCTTTCGACTCGAAGAGAAAACGATTTTATAGAAAGAAGCATTTTGCCTCATATATACTATATATATATGAGGATATATATTATCATTACGTAACCTTTCTCCTTTAACCCCATCTAACACAATCATAAGGCACTTGCATAACTGCATCAAAATGAATCTTCTTATAATGTTTCAATACCCAAAATATGGAGTTTTTCATTCTCTGAGTTTCTCAAAATGAGCAGTGATCGCTACTGTGATAGAAGCTGAACCTATTCCGCGGCCCTTTCAAGGGTCTCTCACTTGTGGTGGTTTAAAAACCTACCTGGAGTTCAACACTCCATACACGATGGTTGTTTAAAAACCTACCTGGGGTTCAACACTTCATACACTATTGGAGACTCTGAAAGGTCATCTTTATCTTTGGGTCTTGAAGCTGTTGATTAATTTGCTCGATATAAAATAATCGTTGTTAGTTAGATTGTAACGCGATAGTGAAGTGTTCCTTATCAATCTATAGAAAAGACTAATCTTGAAAACAGACATCTATGGTATCTTATATTTATTTTCAATTCTGGAATCACTAATGTCACTTCAGTAGAGGACTGTCTTAACCAGCATTTTCCAATAAGTTAATTGGTTAACAAAGTGAGTAGACTGTCTCAATCAGCAACTTCAGCTAATTGGTTAACTCCCTTGCCTTCATTAGATGCTATGTTATCAAATTAGAAATCATTTTCTTCCTCTTCCGCCAACAATATTGGTCTTTATTTGACAGATTTATCTGGTTGAATACCGTTCCAAGACGTATTGCATCTCTGACTGAAGTAGCTAACAAAAAGTTTTCCCAATAGAAACTTTTGCAATAAAATCGATGAAGGACTGAAATGAGAAATTATTTCTTATCCTAGACACACAAGTGTCGATCTAAGAAACTGATACAATGAATAATTTGGAAACATTGTTTCTCAGATGTGATTCAAGGATATGCAAAGTCTGAATTATGTTTCACAGAAAATTAAAGAATATGGTGCTAAGAGAGTGGCTGATTCATTGGTGATTCCTCGGATCACAGGAATTTAAAAGAGTTCACAAAATTCTCTTCATATTTGTACTTATACTATTATTATTGGTATTATCCATATTTTTTATTCAGTCATATCAATGCAACTATCTTCAGTTGGTCGAATAGTATAAAAACTAAGTATTCATTTGTCGTTATACGATCATTATTGATATTATCCATATTATTTATTCAGGCATATCAATGCAACTATCTTCAGTTTGAAGCCGAACAGTATAAAAACTAACTATTCATTCCCAAGCCATATATCATTGGGCGTATTTTCATTTAAAACTTTGATTCATGAAATATTCCTCTAAAATTTAGGGAGACTCTGTTTAATAAGGTGTGTTCTTTTCATAAGAAACGTTTTCCTATTTGGGAGGGTTTCATTTGAATTGGTTTCCCAATGCACACCACAACTGATCACTAAACCTTATAAGCTCCAATTACGTTCAATGATGCCTTATCTCTAACTCAGATACGAATAGTTAAATTTGTAATAGGGTTACGTTTAACGCCTATATTTATAACATGTTCCAGAAGCATGGGATATATAATATATTTGAAGCCCCTGCTCATATAAATATACACATCTCCATTGTGTTGCAAATCAATCCTTCGTAAACAGTTGCGTTATATTCAGAAAGGAAACCCCCTCGGCCTAATCAAATTTGCCGCGCTCACCCACATGCAATCCCATCTGTTGTCCTTGCTGCCTTATTGTGTTGGCATTGTTAATTGCATTTTCGCTATTGTTATTATAAAACCAGCACAATCCATAATAACCATGTTAACAATGTGTATTTAAAATGAGAGCTTAACATTTGCAGCCCTACTTACTGCAATTTCCACTATCGTACTAACTAACGTATAATGAAACGTGTTGCCATAGCGACTAAAATGGCCAAAACAATACTAACTAGCACAAATAGGGGTTACTAACAACACCGACAACACCAACAACGAACAACAACGTCGACAAGAACAACACCGTCGACAAGAACAACAACAACAACAACAACCGCAGCAACAACAACTGGCACTACAAACAACTACAGCTAACACAGAAAATGCCTCTTTTAAAGGTAGATTTTTATCCTTCAGTCAGTCTTGCAATCCGGCCTCCAGAGTTATGCCACAACAAAGACAATTTGGCTCACATAGGAGAATGTTTCGAGCACAAATAAAGCAAAACCCCGCCACCAACAACAAAAACGAAAGCCAAAACTGAAACTGAAAATGGGGAGTGAAAATGTTGTTGCTAAGATTGCATGCAGCTGATAAAAAAAGGTTAACCACAAACAACGGCAACGCAAAACATTAACAACACGAAAAATAATCAGAAAAAACCAAAAAAAAAAACACCAAAAATGGCGACTAAAATTCATAATTTAAATGGGTGGGTGGGTGTACAGGAAGTGAAACTTTTTTCCAAATTTAAATTTTGTAGTTTTTTTTGTTTGTTCAAAATTGCACATTGTAGGAAAAAAAAACTCCCCTTGACTTCCAGCGCCATTTCGATTTAAGCGAACTTGTTCAAGGAAATGTCCTGTACGGTTACTTCGGGGCTAAATGACCGTCAATACCCATGCCGCGATGTATGACTCAGCGCAAATGCCAGCGAGCAGCACACCCCCAATTGCAGTTTCTCAGAGGCTTACCCTCTTTAACACTTGAATTGTCGCTTCCTTGGCCTTTCCGTGGTCTTTTTTCTGCCACTGTCAGTTCGTAGATAGTAACGGAGTAGTAACTTTAATTCCACTTTTGCAGTTCCGTGCAAATTCTCAGTTTTTTTTTCTTATTAGTGTTGTTACTGGTACTGTTGTTGTTGTTGTTGTTGTTGTTGTTGTTGTTGTTGTTGTTGTACTACAACTAAATTGTATTATGTTGATTTCCATAGGGAAATTGATTGTATATTTCCGAAGGAGAGAGTAAAAGTGAAATGCGGCATCGGCGAGGTTTGTGAAAGCTCGTTGCCATCAAATACAACGCTGTGTTTGTTTGCTCAATTATTTATAAACATTTAAAAGAAAACGAACATTTGTTATTACACAATCCACCAGCAAGTGAATGTCTTCTACACCCTACACTACGGTGTAGAAGACATTCACTTCTTGCTCTTGTAACAAAGCTCAATGTGCTTGGAACAACAGTAGAAAAGAAGACATTGAAGTGGTCTTAGATCTTAGGAACAGTATTAATCCCAGGTGATGAAGTATCGTTGTATATAAAATTGACCCTTGATACGTAAATATCTCAATAAGTAAGAACTGTAGAACAGCATGAAAGTAATTGTTTAGGTTGTAGTTTGAACAGGCGTATGAAACTATGCGATCTATAGCCCAATAGTTTATCGATCTGATTATCTGATACACCTTTACCACTAAATTATCAACTGAAATAATAGAGATTGCAGAAATATGCATATTATTTTTGAATATGTGGAAAAAATTAGGTTACAATGGGAGACTTGGCGTTACTCTCAGTGAATACCTAAGTCCCATTATGCACATTCCTGTTTCTATCCTCTCGTAATCTACTCGTTTATATTTATGTTCTTTCTTTGTCTGTATCGATCCTTCTCACCCTTTTCTCTTGTCTTCTGTTTTTCTCTCACTTTTTCTCATTCCTTGCCACTATTTCTCTCTTGATAATACTTTGTCTTTTTCTCTGGTTGAATCTCTCTTTCTCTATGTTTTTTTTTCTCTCTCTCCAAGTCTCTATTTCTGTTTCTATATGTCGCTGTTTCCCCTCTCTCTCTCCCCATGTCTCTATTTCTCTCTCTATATGTCTCTGTTTCCTCTCTCTCTCTCTATTCATGTATCTACTTCTCTCTCTATATGTCTGTTTCCTTTTTCTCTATTCATGTATCTATTTCTCTCTCTATATGTCTGTTTCCCCTCTCTCTCCCCATGTCTCTATTTCTCTCTCTATATGTCTCTGTTTCCTCTCTCTCTATTCATGTATCTATTTCTCTCTCTATTCATGTATCTATTTCTCTCTCTATATGTCTGTTTCCTTTCTCTCTATTCATGTATCTCCTTCTCTCTCTATATGTCTGTTTCCCTTCGCTCTCCCCGTGTCTCTATTTCTCTCTCTATATGTCTATGTTTCCCCTTCTTTCTCTATGTATCTATTTCTCTCTCTATATATCTGTTTCGTTTCTCTCTCTCCATGTTTCTATTTCGCTCTCTATATGTCTCTGTTTCCTTATCTCTCTCTCTATTTCTCTAATTGTATCCCTCTCTGTGTGTATGTTTCCCTCCTTCTGTCTCTCTCTATCTTTCTCTCGCTCTGTCTCTCTCTATCTTTCTCTCCCACTTTCTCTTTCTCTCCCTATCTCTCTCTCTCTATGTCTCTATTATCTCTATCGTTCTTAGTCTTTGACTCTATTCCACACTCAATTTCTTCATATTGATCTACTTGTTTCTTTATACATCAATATATATATCTTTTTCGTTACCCCTGATATTCTCTCATAACTTTTTATACATCCTTAAATATGTACAGCAACCAGACACAGTTGGCTTTACTTAGAAGAGAGGCCATTTTGCGTTCTTTCCACACAGGGAACAATTAACTCAAAGCGTAGACAATTGCATAGCAAAGCTAGATTTAGATTTAGTTTGGAATCCCCAAATAGCACAAAATATATCTTCTGGTCTGCTGAACGCACTACTTGGTGGCATATCTTTTAATGTTCACTGCTCATTTTACATCTTTCTTACAGCAGTTTTCTACTTATAGCAGTTTTCTACTTATAGCAGTTTTCTAATTATAGCAGTTGTGACTACTTAACTATATGTATCTGCTTTAACTTGCCTGTGTGAGTTTTCTCCGGCATTTTTGGAATCGTTCTTACAAATCCATATAAATACAAGTTTCTATGTCTTCACTATTCTTACTTCCCCATGCCAGTCTCTTCACTTCGAGGTCTACGAATAATTCGAAACAAACAACAGCTCACCTCACATACTGAGGCTGATGTTGTATGTATTCTCCTAACTGACCTATGTGAAACCACCTGTTGTATCTCAGTTGCTTCTTGCTGCGTACACTCTGAGCTGTAAATTGAGTAACTGAAGAGTCGCTTACGACCGAACTTAGCGCCGTCGCCTGCATTTCAGTCACAGTTTCGTTTCGTGATGTTTGGTAAAGTAATTGAATATTGATTGAAAAATGTTTTAAGTTTTACGATTGTTATGGTTGCTAGTAAAACGTTGAGCACGCAATTTGAGCACTGAATATGCAAACATTTAATGATGGGGTTGATTTTATGCAAATGCGCTGAGTCGCGCTTTCATGTCTTCCTTCGTGTATGGGGTTGTAGGGCGCGTCATGTGACTCAGCAAATGCGGGTAATTATGTTTTTGTAATATTGTAATTAAAGTTGTGCCAAAAAGTTCACGCACCGCACCCCTATACTTGTACACGCTAGAGCGACTTCCATTTCGACTAAAACGAAAGAATTTGCAATTTGAGTAGAAAAGGCAGGCGAAGCGGGTGAATTTTATTGTGTATTTTTATTTTAGATATTGAGCCGTGAATGAATATTCATGCTAATGGCGCTCTACCATGGCATTGAATTTCCTTTCGTATTGGTCCAATGGCAGGGGAAATTTTTCTTTGGCATTGGAAAATATTTAATAGTGTTGAAAAGAAAAAAATTTATATATTTAAGTGAGAATCGTAGTAATAATAGTCTGGTGAGTTACCTTCAGAAATCATATGAATGAATAGTATTGAACTCGTAATTTGAAATTCAAAGAATTTCCAAGAATATTTTCAATGGCAATCGAAAATTTGTTAAAAGCATTATTAAAAGTTAATGTGATAATGCTTTTATGTCAATGTCAATTAAAATATTACTAGACTTCAATTCTAGTCACTAGTTTTTTCGCTCTATATAGAGTTTTTTTTGTTCTCTTTCGAGTTTTTTCGCTGTTACTCGAGTTTTTTTGGTTCTCTCTCGAGTTTTTTTTTTGGTTCTCTCTCTAGTTTTTTCGCTGTCACTCGAGTTTTTTTTGGTTCTCTCGAGTTTTTTTTTGGTTTTCTCTCTAGTTTTTTCTCTCTCTCGAGTTTTTTATTGTTTTCTCTCGAGTTTCTTCGCTCTCACACGAGGTTTTTCGCTCTCGCACGAGTGTTTTTGGTTCTTCTTCGAGTTTTTTTGGTTCTTCTTCGAGTTTTTTTGGTTCTTTTTCGAGTTTTTTGGTACTCTGGAGTTTTTTTTGGCTCTCTCTCGATTTTTTGTTGGTTTTCCCTCCAGTTTTTTCGCTCTTTCCCGGCTTTCTTTGGTTCTCTCTCGAGTTTTTTCGCTCTCTCTCGATTTTTTTTGGATCTCTAGTGTTTTCGCTCACTCTCGAGTTTGTTCTGGGTTCTCTCTCGATTTTTTTTTGGTTCTCTCTCGAGTTTTATTGGTTCTCTCTCGAGTTTTGTTGGTTTTCTCTGCAGTTTTTTCGCTCTCTCCCGGTTTTTTTTTTGGTTCTCTCTCGAGTTTTTTCGCTCTCTCTCGACTTTTTGGGTCTCTAGTTTTTTCGCTCTTTCTCGAGGTTTTTCGCAATTTCTCGAGGTTTTTTGCTCTTTCTCGAGGTTTTTCGCACCCTCTCGAGTTTTTTTTGTTCTCTAGAGTTTTTTCGCTCTCTCTCGAGGTTTTTCACTCCCATCATTACTAGACTTCAATTCCAGTCGTCTGTTTTATATAAGTAAGTAATGACTTAATTCTATTACTGAATATTTCATATATCTATTCTATTCTTTCTCCAATTGTGGTAGACCACTGATTTCCATCGAGTCCGTTTAAAGTTATAGCGTCTTTATAGTGTTTAAAGTTATAGCGTCTTTATAGTGTTTAAATTATATTATTCTATGAATCTTTTAGAGTTGTTCGCATGTCCTCCTTTGACAAGTGCTTCAAAGTATCCCGAACTAAAAACTTTTTGATGACTTCATTGCACCCGCGCGATAAAGCTTTGAAGCCGGTGCCGCCCTCAAATAGAAATTTGTTTTAGTGGCTGACTGCCATAGGCAAAATTAATTAATTATTTTAGTTAGTACGCCAGCATGATTTTCCTTTTGTAATTGAATAACTTCGCTCAATGCAGGCATAAAGAACTTCATTAAAGTAAATTAGTTTGGTTTAGGTTTAAAACAATTTTTTTCAATATATAACTTGAAGGCACTTTTGCCTTTTTTTGTTTGCTAATATGCACGAACAATAAGTGAAAAAACTTTAATTAAACTAAATAGGAACGGAGGATTTTAATTGGTGAACCAAACAAAAAATAAGGAATAAAAGCGAAACAGTTCCGTTGCAAAAGCTCAAAGCTGTCAGAAACACTTACTCACACATCCGTAACTACACTCATACACACACTCACAGAATCAAACAATCCAATGCAGCGCATTCCTACAATACGTATACACCAACACTCACACACACTTAACCATTCACTCTATAGTTCTGCATTAGAGCACGCTACCAAATGCAAAGCGAGCGCCGCCCACATCCGCCTCAAAGAAATTTTACCCGCTGGGGTTATTACGATTTTCAATTAGCAAAATTAACTTAAAAAAATTTAAAAAGAAAATTTCAGCGTGTGAGAGATGGGAAGGATAAAAATCAACCAAATACACATGCACGCACACGCACACACATGTGTGCCAGAGCTATATAAACGCACACATTAATAGATTAGCCACATCTAAAGTGGGGGGAAAGGCGCAGAAAAAAGGCAACGTTTTATTGCACAAAAATAATAATAATAACAACAACAACAACAAAAGCAACAACAATGAGGACTACGACTACAAACATTTGCAAAATGAAAATACGAAACGCAGCTCGCTAGAAAGGATTTAAAAGCTGCCAGGCAAAAGGGGATTTGTGGAAACGTCTGCGAGACGCCAAAAAATTGTAATGCCGCCCGAAGGCGACGGCACAGGAGTTACTGATGGGCGCCGCCACTGTACAGTCTTGCGATACCGTAAAATGAGTGGATACGATTGGATGAAAGTGTGGGAAGTTAAAGGGATATTCCATATTATGCAAGGAAAGCCCAACACACGAAATTCCTAAAATATCGTTTAGGGGGATTTCGAACCCACAAAGTTGGTTATACTGTTTACATAATATACCAACTAAATCTGTAAAAGTAAATTTACTTTAACCTACTGCGACTATCGAGTTGTTTATTTGTTATAACAAATATTTTACTATGGCCCGGGGACACAATTTTTTCCGAAGCTTTCTTTATACAAATCCATGCAGATTCTCTCCTCCTCTGTTAATTTCATTTAAGTTGTTGTTTTCCATTGTTTTGTATGGGACGAATTACTGTCCAACTCCGTCTCCTTGTGCAACTCCCGTTCTTGTTGTTGCTGCTGCTGCTGCTGCCGCCAGTCTGCAATTTGTGCGGGTTAGGCCAAAACTTCCACGCAATTCGCGTGGCAGCACTTTTAATTTTATTTATGCAGCGCAAATATATTTTTCGTGGTCATGCTGCTTATCAACTGACGCAGAGGATGTGTTTGGGTGTTTTGGCGTGCGTCTGTGTGTCGACCGCTTCGTCATCCCGCTCCTGTGCCATGCGTGTGTGTGTGTCTGTATTGCTTTCTTTGCGTGTTCTATTATAATTTTAAAAGCTTGCTCCTTTCTCTTTCCGTTTTTTTTCGCAAATAGTAAATTATAAGTTCCGTGAAAAATAAAAGTTTATGGCGTCAACAACGAAAAAAGGGTATAATTCAAATTAATAGAGAAAAATGAGTTCAGTTTGGCAAAAGTTTCACTTTTTTCTATATATTTTTTGTATTTTTTTGGTGCATTGTTTTGAAAGAAATCGCTGGCGAAAGTATTAAAAATGTTTGGTTGAAGGGCAACAATTTCTATATAAGTGGTGGACTCTTAAAGGTGTGGGGGAAGAAATGCGTTACGCTTTGCTGCTCTCTGCACCCCATTGCTCGGATTTTATTGTTGAAATTAGAAGAGCATTGTGATCGTTGAGGAGTGTAAACTGAAACTTGTAGGTCTGAAAGAATCGCTGGATATAATACCGGGAATAAACACCTGTCAACCACCGGTATAGCCGAGGAAGTTAAGAGGAAAGGACTGCATACGGTGTTACTCAATGGTCTGATAATATCCCAATAGAAACCTTTTGGGTTCGGGGATATAAAGTCGACCTGGCATTGGAAAGGCTTTCAGAGAGCTCCTACACTAAACACATTTCTGAAAAAGTAGCTAAGATGAATTCTGCATAAACATAGGTAGTCTCATGAAGTGTCTCACGAGTCCACAGTGGGGGAGCTCTGATTCTCTACTACATTCTGCTTCGAATTGTCTCCATTTTTCTGTAATGTTTTCGCATCACATTTCTTTATATTCTGATTTAGAAGTTCTGCTTAAAATAATGATCTTCTTTATATTCTGATTTAGAAGTTCTCCTTAAAACATTGACCTGTCTGCGTCTAGTTTGGATTTAAGTTTTCGACTTCTTTCGATTACATTTCCTGCTTCCATCTGCTGTTATCTGTTTGAATGCGTTATTTCCATAAATCTCCAACTCCATTTATGATTCCGCTCTATCCTATATACACATTTCTGTTCGTCTTTGTTCTCGTTACCTCTTTTTAAAGTTCAGTTTTTTCCTCACATAGTTTTTTCTACGCTTCTCAGGATATTCTCTTCTATATTTTGTATTCATACTTAAATACTTATTCCACATTTTTTTGAAAATTATATGCTTCTTCCTATATATAATTTGTTGGTATATATCCTTCTTTTATTCTCAGTTTATTTCCATATATTTTATATATCAGTTCTTATTCGGGAATTTATCGTACAAGGAGTGAGTTTTGTTCTAAACAATATTTGCTCAAGTAATAACTTATAAACACCAATTGTCCAGCAAATTATGGGTTCCTCATTGACTGTTTCAGCGTACATACCTTCTTTTAGGGTAATATAGTAGTTGTATTATTTCGTAAGATGTATACCATATTGCAATTGTTCAAAAATAGACCTTCCCTACCTCAATTCTTACTCTCAGTATCCAAGGAAGTGGTCATCTTTGAGCCTATAATGGATAATAAAACCAAGTGAAAAGGGAGTTGACAGAAATACCATGAAAAGGGCACGATTGTTCTTTTTATAGAAAACATTTTGTTTTAAAAATTAAAACATTATTATTTGCTAAATAGTTACTATATTGGACATATTCCAGACTCAGAGAAAAAAATAGCATATATAATTATATATATTTTGTCTTACTATAATTGGAGTCCTTAAAAAAGTAACCCTAGTTAAAACCCACCGTATAAATTTCCAGATTTTACGCCAGTCATCTAGTGTACTATTGCAGCTTTCTAAATTCGGAACTAAACAAAACTGCCGTCGTCTCTCTCCAAGTCTATTGCATCGCTTCAGTGTTAAACTGGCAGGTCCCAAATGCTTTAGGAATCCCATCCAAAGATAAGCAGAGCGCTTGTGTAGCTCCTTTATACAAGTATATCCTATTGCCTAAGACAGATAATCTTTTCAATGCCCTTTGTTATCGAAAGCAAAAAGAACAAAATTGCTTTTAAGTTATTCAATCTACTGCTCCTGATGCTCTCTCTCTCACAGGCTCTAAAAGCTAAAAGCAGACTATTGTCGAAATCCCAAAGAAACACAAAGCAGGGCAAGTACAAAAAGACAAAATTCGACAGCAAGACATGTACACAAAAACGCATTAATGCCAAACAACTGACTGAGGAGAGTGGCAGCGAACATGCTGAAAGAATGTCAAATGTAAAGCATCTCAAATCCAAAATAACTGAAGGGCACAAAACTAATTATGCGCGGATACGCTGCGAAATTTCACTACAAAAAATTTAAAAAAAAAAAAACTATTGTCAAAGAATGATCTGTAAATGGGGAAGAAATTATTTCCAAATATGACGCTACGAAATATCGCGTATTATTTGCCAAAAGACTGGAGAGTACGAACACACTGAAAATATATTAAAAATGAAGGGTAATTCTTAAATAAAATTACATTTTTTTTCGGGCAGTTTTAAAAATATTTCATTAATTAAAAAATACTTAAAAAATGAACGAGAAATTTTGCAAATGAAACGAATCAGCTGAGAATAATATTAAGAATATTCCGAATATACCCATCCACAGTAGTCATCCGAATATCCCCATCTACAGTAATCATCAAATATCTCCACTCCCTCAGTATAAGAAGGATACTCTGGAACATTGAATTTCGAGTTTGAATTCGTCTTTTCTATTCTTTCGACTCTGATATGCGAGTAGTGCTTGACACAGGGTCTCCCTGTTTCCAGGGTGTATTGCTTGAGTTTTTATCCACAATCCAATGCCCATGATCACACCCTGTATTACTTACTTTCTGATGGTCTCCTGAAGTAAGACAGTCCTTGCCTGCAATGGTTATATTCGCGTGTAATAGAGTCTATACATCGGGTACAAGACTGAGATGTCCTTCCCCAATTATATTAAGGTTTTCTGGAAAGTAATTTACCCCGTTCTGTTCTCAATTTATATATAGAGAGAAACATTTATCCTACAGTTATTCTGACTATAATCGTATATACCTAGTATACTATTCTTGGTATTTATCTGTAGGACTATTTTGCAGGAACATTCACTCATTCACTTTTTGAATCTTCTTCTAAACGAGTGACTTCTTTGTAATCTAGGTATATCTGTGAATATTTTACCGTTTTAGGCACCATAATTCAGTTGCAAAAGCTTCCATGTCGTTCTTTTCCTAGTGTAGACAGACAATCTTGCAACTTAAATTAATCATAATCATTTGTTTCACGATTATATTTACCGTATTCCAACTTTGACCCCAGATTTCCGTAATCTTTTGCCAGATACGATTTCGTTATCTTCCTTTTTGCTTGATTTTTCATTCGATAATTTTCCATATATAAATCACATTTGAGTATATTCCTCATTTATTTCTTTATTTTGTTTTGCCACCTCACCAAAGAAAACTCACATTTTGTACATCTTGTGCGAATCGCACACAGTCCCTGCTGCGTCTCTGAAGCTATCTATCTACGCCGCCCTGCGAGATACGTTCTTTACTCGTATGCAGCTGCACGTCAATTCAGTGTGAAGACATATGCCTGCACCCGTGTGCCTCTGCGTCACTGCGTCGGTTTGCCATTCCGTCCGTTGGTTGTTTGGTTTGACTGCTTGTCTGCACGCGTGTTTAGCGCTCCCTTCTCGCATGTGTTAAATGCAATTTTGTGTAAAGAGCATGACATTTGCACTTTACAAGCGGCACTCTGCATTCTTCGGCGCATATTTGCCAAAGTAAAAGTCTGCAAATTGCAAAATTTACGGCTACATGCATGGCAGATACAATTGCATCCGTCAGATACGTACTTGTACGTTCACCAGCTACACTCGCGCTGCACCTCGCACTCCACTCCACTGCACTGCACTGCATTGCTTTGAATTACTTGACAAATTGTTTGGCTGCTTGTAATTATTTTTAGTGTTACTTCTTCGTTCAGTTTATTTATTTTACTTGTTTCTTATTTATTTTTTTTTTTTGTTAATTTTCCCTTTCACTTCGTTGCCGCTTCTTTGGCTGCGTTAGACGCTGAATGAAAATCACTTTGTGCCTTGTTGTTATTAAAAAAACAAATCATGTTCCAATAATTTTATTTTCCTTTTTTCTTTATGATGCGAATTATAAAGTGTTGACGGTTTATTTAGTCGTGAGCGCTACACTCAGACGTGTGACTGAAAAGCGAATCAATGATGGACAGATTTGTAATAGATTTATCCAGCGACTAAGGATGTCATTTAAATCTCTTCATATGCCTACTGGGGATGGCACAGCCGGTCACCTTGTAGAGTGGCTAATTTTTATTGTCAATCACCATATTGTCCATTGATGAAAGTTCGATGATTTGAGGGTAAATGTTTGCAAGGAAAGGAATATAAAATTGTTTATCATATGACTCAACAATAAAAGGATGGTTAGAAGGAAGTTAGGTTAAACCAGGTAGCTTGCGAGTTACGCACGGTGCACTCGGAGACCCATTGGGCCATTGTGTGATACCAGTTGTGTGAGAGAAACAACCCCCCTCCATTAAAACCCTCAGCTTCCTGTGATTTTAAACTAACCAGAAGCTTTTGTGAAGTTAGATAATATTAGTTACTTTCAGCTCGGCTAATAATTCCTAGAGGTGGTCTCCAAAGATGGTCCAGCTCACAGATGCACTACGCCTGGTAGGGAATTATAATGGATATAAAAAATATGTTCGATAGAAACTCAGCACTATTACAAAGGAGCGGTATTATTTTTAAATTCCTACTCTTGTTTGGACTCGTTCAAACATATCGCCTCCGAAACCATGTTATCATCATAATAGGCACTATGTAGGGCTCAAAAACCAGATGATTGCCCTTACATGGGTGGACATATAAAGGAGTGAATTACGTTTATTGAATCTGTTTTTATTTAATTAGTTAATTTTATTAAAGATTTTTATAGCAGCTTCTTTATAGGTTTTTATAGCAGCTTCTTTATAGGTTTTTATAGCAGCTTCTTTATAGGTTTTTATAGCAGCTTCTCAGCTTCTATTTGCTTCACAGATTCAGATTTTTATTCACAGTTTCGTAACACATTTTTCGAAAGTTAACATAACATATTCCAAACTGTTGTAGGGGATACACCCGCCCTTCTAATTACTTGATAACTAGTTCGGTGAGTTTTACTGGAATTTATTTTGAGACAATGTAAAAATTCTAATGTCAGATTACCATAGGACTTTCATATTCTTTCGCTTATATTATATAAAGATTCCAGAAATGTGTTTCTCCGTTGTTCCATTCATCTACAGATGTGACCGGTGTTTGGGGTTTTTGTGCTTCACAGTTTCCGTGCCCCCAGTTTAGCGCTTATATAGTCATATATTTGCCGATATCCATTTGAGATATCATTTGATTGTCTCTTTTATACAGATCGGACTGCGGACAAAAATTGCTCAGTATAGAATTACTTGCTTACCTGTTGAAGCAAAATTGACGTAGAAAAATGTTGCTTATGGTTTCTCCTCTATGAAACTTAAACAAAATATATTTATCACAGTTCCGAAACACAGCTTACTATAAATATGTTTCATAACTCGCCCCAGAAGGGATCTAATGCTATTGTTCCCGTTCGATTGGAGTACTTTGGATATTCAGATCGACTATCTAGAGTCCATATTCATAACTTGCTGCCTCCCTTTATTGGTAATTTCCGAGACTTTTGATAGCGCCCCTCGTAGTCGAGCTGAACAACAACAATTCCCGTACGCGTAAGTTTCCATCTCTTTTGCTGCTAAATTTATACTCTGGTGTTCATTGAAACATTTTCCATATTGAAAATGTGTACGCGGCGAAGTCAAGTGCCAAATCGTAGACACCAACGAGCACTGTCAAAGGCATTATTTCTTTCTTTCTTCGCTCTCGGTCTTTTTGTTCTTTAGCTTTTTTTGCGGTGTGAATTTAGGTTGAATTATGAATATTTCGTTTTCATATTTTTCAAAAATTTTCGCAATTATTACAAATGGCCGCGTTTATTTATTTTTGATTCACGGTGCGTCTCTGGGGCTGTGTGTGTGTGGTTGTGTGTGTCAGTACGTGAGTGCGCTTGTGTGCGAATGTGCGAGCAGTTGAGTGTAAATTAGTTTCATGCGCAAATACCACGAAAAATGACTTTTCAATGTTTTTTATTATTTTTTTTCGTGTGTTTTTGTTGTTGTTGTTTTGTTGTGTGCATTTTCATCACTTGACAATTTTTGACATTTGTTGTTCTTTTGGTTGTCACTTTTAGCAATTAATGTCATCAATTGAGCGCAACATTTTAATTATACAAACTTTTAAAAGTTGTTTAAAAAAACTTACATTTTTCAATTTACCTCAAGTAGAATTTTGTAAAAGTTTACAGAATTTTTGTTCCTGAGAGAAGTGAAAGTAAAAGCAAAAACAAGAGAACCAATAAAAATTATTTTGCAGAATAATTTGAGCTCATTCGACAATTTGTGGTAACACGACCGTGTAAGTGTGCATAATTAGGTAATTTATAATGCTCGATCAGATCATTGCCTGGTTGTGTTTGTCTACTTATGAATGTTTTAATAATTAAGCGATGTCCGGAAGATCAATGGATGTAGAAAAATAGTTTCTGGAAAAGTTAAATTACATTGAGTCTTTTAATACCATTTTCAGTGTAGAGAATTGTACAAAAAACGTGGTTCGCTTTTCAAATTTTCATTCTAAATTGTTCCAATATGCCCTTCGTAGCACGGCTCTAAGGATATATGTAAAGAATCTATAAATGTTACTATAGGAAAGTACAGAATCAAAGTGACAATCATAGGAACCTGACCAGAAAAAAAAACTGATTGAGGATATGAATATATCTCTAGAGTCTAGAAATTTTATTGGTGGGATCAACTTACAAGGGGGAAGGCAAATATGGCTGTCAACCGGTGTGAATTTTAGTATTCTTATATAAAAGTGGGTTTTTTCTTGGGACAGATATTTCCATACTTCTGAAGAATTATTCTTTTCTACCTTTACTTCCTTTAGTTTCTTCTCCCTATTCTCATTTATGGGAATTTCCTTAGCCGGAAATTTATATTGAATACAATCTTTACGACATAGCGACCACTTCAGTTGCTCTTCGTGTAACAAATTGAGTTTAGTTCTCTCATCTCTCTACCTAGAGATTATAACTGCGAATCATAGACAGACATCTGACGGCAGTCGATTATTGTTCCATATATGTATACATTTTTAGAAGTTTCTTTCAGCTTTCAGGCTTCGTGCCAGCTTACTCACGTTCTTTTCCTCTTCCATCTATTTTATCGTCAATTTTGTTCGCACCTTATTTGACAACACTCAATCTTCGTTATACCCAAAATATTTTAACGCATTACAGCCAATTAAGGAATGACATTTATTTGAATTGGCAGCTGGCAATCTTTATTTCAGTGCACAAATCCAAATCCCGCAGGAAATTGCCATGTATTTCCGGTGTTGACAAAAACACGTGCGAAACTGGAAACATGTGCGTCCTATATTGATGTTAATAACTAACAGAAAATTTTCAATCCGCACGTGTGTAGGACTCCAAACATCAGGAATTGTATCCAAAGATTGGAGAAGCGACAATGACTTGATGTCCAGTGTGATTGTCATTTTTCCAATTGGGTGTCTGGTCTCTCAGGTATATTGGTCAGGACAATTGCCATGCTGATTACCTGCTGACATACAAGTATAACATGTATTCAAAGTATTTACTATGCAAAATGAAGAAATTGCTTCAATTTAAACTTCAAATTGTGTCCATTCCAGAAATTTGTGGGAGAGATGAGCTTTTCTCAGAGTAGGTAAAAAAGCAGATAAAGGAACTCATGCACTTTGCGACCAGCAAATTTTAGTTTCAAAGAAAGTTGACTGGAACTAAACAACCCAACATGAAACCTCTGGAATTTGTGACAGATTTTGTAGTAGAAGTGTACCCCAACTGCCACTAAATGTCATTAGTGTTTGGGGATCAGTTAATAAAGTACAATAGTGCGGGTTATAGCTGCCTCCTTGTCATTGGTACTAATTCGGAAGGAATAAAAATTTAAGATTTTCGGACCTAACTTCTGCAAAACTTATAGTTTTGCGTTGAGGTAAAGAAAACTTTCAGAAGTAGAAATGGCTCCTTGAAAACCCTTTACTCATATAGCTGAAGACGATATGGCGACAACAATACCATTTCAACATTCACGGTTTAAAATAATGAAGACATGTGACTACGAAGTTCCATCAATGAGCAACACGTTCACTCATTGAATACATATTTGCAGACAAGCAGTCCTGACAAGGGACTGTTTATATATATTCTCAATGTATAGTTTCTACTCATGTCACAAAATTAGAGGTAGACATAAATCACTCTAAAAAATTGCGTTGCTAGGAAGTACCCGGAAATCTCTGGCTTTCGAAACTAAACGCATTCTCTTCCTCAACTGAACCCTGTGGAATTGTTTCCGCCTTTTTAAAAGCCACCACAATTTAGCACACTTCATTTATTTTTTAAATTTATGACTCTCAATTGAAGAATAATATTGAAAAGTCATTAACTAAAGTTTTTAACTTGGGAATTATTTTTGTGACAGGGTTTTTCCCTCTTTCAATTAATGTTCGGGAAAAAAAGTTTAACAAATGCATTTAAATTGGTGTCGTGTGCAAAATTTCTGTGCGTCATGTCAACAATTAAGTGGCGAACAGGAAGGGGACGGATGGTAAACCATGTTATTCGTTGGTGTTTGGTGGTGTTTACAAAGAATTTGGTACGGTGTGAGTAACGGCAGACTTTGCTATACACAAAGTACCCACTTTTTTACACTGTCATGCATGCCGTACACTTTGTCTTGTATACCCATTTGGGACACATTTGCAACGAAACCAAACCAAACCAAACCCAACCGAACCAAACCGAACACAGCCAACCCCTAAACACTTTAAGGGTTTCTTGTAAGCTGCTCATACGGGCCGGGCACACCCAGCCTCTCATACCATGCCCCTTCGTATACCAAAAGAAGGGGGTTTTGTTCCGCTTAAGTATTTGTTGACTTGTTATTTTGAGTACGCTATTAATACAATGGCCGAAGGAAGACGGTACGTGACTTTTTGCGGTTTGTTGAGATTTGTTTTCGCATCCAGCTCTCAGAAATTGTACTCTTTTTCACTCGGCGGGAAGTGTGGAAAGTAAGTATCAAATATTGCAGTCCATGAGCTCGTGTATTGAGTACTAAAATTAATGACCTTGAGTAAGGGATTTTCAGTTGTTTAAGCTTTTATATTTATTAATACTCCTTGACACATGCTTCTGCAGCAGGAGCGGCAGCAATAAAACGTAATATTGTGAAATACAGAGGCGAGTACGTGCATTAAAATTCCAGAGCATAAGCGCTTGAGCTTTAGGTAATGCAGCGGTCAGAATATTGCCTGATTTTAGCACTATTTTAGCAGAAGGTGTTAACCGGAATAGCTTTGGAAGCTTATGGTGTTTTTCTGAAACGCTGGCGGTGGTGAAATATGAGCAGCATTTAATAGCAAACATCGTTAGTGGGCAATATTGCTATAAAATTTTGAGTGTCAATAAATTTGTTTCCGCTTCCAAGTGAACGAAAGAGCTCTGCTCTCATATTAGAGCTCAGTTCATCCTAAGTCGATTCCCTATTGGTAGTTTGGCAAGCACATCAGAGAAGGTGATTCCAATTTTTGTTGTAGCTTTGCTTAGAAAATTCACGTTTCTTGCTTGTGCATTCACTACATTAACGCCTGTTCTGGACTGCCACTCCTCCCTGAACAGTGTGGGAGTAGAAATTCATAGATCCACATTTGGTGGGCGCCTGACTTAAGGATATTTTCGGCCGACGAATAGTCTTGATTGGCCACATTGCTTAAAGACACCTCGTCCTTTACCGTTGGTGTTTCCTTAGCGGCCGCAAAATGTACTATCAAACAGCACAATATCTCTAGGAAGCAAAACGAATTTGTGTAGAAGAGCATACCTTGAGTTGCCATGGACTAGAACTAGAACCAAAGTCGGGAAGTTGTACCACAATTACAGCAGTCGTCACCCAATGCCAAAGCAAATACGGCAAAGAGAGAAGCACACACGCAACGATTTGTCAATTTGAAATAATTTGTAAGAATTCGCAAGTTTCTTGCTGCACTGAATACACACATCAATTGAAGGAGGGACACAAATGATGGTTTTTGTGACCAGAGAAGCGTGAAGACAAACTTGTAGATTAGGAATTTAATTTTCTAATAGTTTTTATATATATATATTTTATTTAAAGCTCCTTATAATACAATTGCATCCCCACAAATACCTGCATTTGCTACTTTTTTTAAATATTTTCTCTGTATAACATTTTCTACACCATCATATTCTACATGTATAAAAATGTTTAAATTAAATGCAAGTTCTGCTCATCCTACTCATCAGCTTCTTTCATTAATTTGCATGTTGTCTGCCTGTCCGCCCACCTCAGTCTTGATTGGCAACTGATCTCCTATCTCTCACTCGTTCAATTTTTAATACTCATTCATCTTTTTTTTATTTGATAGGTGCTCCTTACTGCATCTGTACAGACAACTTTTATCTTGTTGTTTTTATCTGCCGCTCGCATCGCCATTATAATTACTACTTACCTTAATGCCTTTTAGATATGACGCCACCAACGTGCCTCTCCACGACTCCATCTATTGTTACTATCGGTTTTTCCGCTGCTTTTTTCTATGCTTAAATTTGCGTTTATTATAAAGCAGGCGCATTATTCCGCTACTACGGGCAACTGACTTACTACCCAGGCGCTTGGAGTGGCTTCCTTTGTGCCGTTATGCATTAAGTACACACGCTCACTGGCGCTTGCAGCATTGTTAGTTACTATGTTGCTAGTTTACAAGCTGAACAAGAGTGGTAAAAGAGAGACGCCTGAAAGAAAAGATTATTATTGAAATAATTGCCTATTGCTCGCTGGAAACCCACTGCGCAAATCTTACTGTGAAAGTGCACTCTGTACTTGCATTAAACAAGATAAAAAAGGGAAGGCATTTAATACGCTTGTATGCAACTTTGTGCCAGCCATGCTCACTAAAGCGTTAAGTCCACATTGTCTCATAATTAACTTGTTGCTCCTTGATGTGGCAGGTACGAGCCTGAAATAGCTCAACTTTTTAATTAGCTGCTTGAGAGTAATGACAAAAGCTTAACTGAAAAAATGTAGTAACAGCAGCAGCAGCAGTAGCAGTAGCAGCAGCAGCAGCAGCAGCTATTATAATTAATGAAAATATTTTTAATTTTCTCAAAAGGATTTACAAAGCTTTCAAAGAACATCCACCAGTATTCTCTGTCTGCATGAATTGCATTTGTACGCTCGTGTTGTGTGGCTTGTACTTTTATGTTGCCAACGGATTATTAATAATACTGTATTAGGTGCGGACGAACGTACTGAGAGGGGGGTGGCCCCACCACCTAAAATTGTCGTATAAAGGTTATTGTTGTTTGGGCTTTGCGCACTTTGATGTTTTATGGCAGCTGTAAAAGCTCGTTTGTGTGGCAAACAGCTACTAAAATCGTCCCCCTACAAAGACACCCATTGCCAATAAAGCACCACATAGTATGCCAACCATACTGCTCGATAAACGAAATGCGATCGAAATATGGAACGTGGTGCAACGCATGTCAGGGGATCAGTTATTCTATGACAGCCCCTCCAAAGTAAATGCAACTGTAGCTGTTCCTTCGTAGTCTCACTGTCAGTCTATAAATTAACAAACTACTGCTCCCACAGAACAACACTACATCTACTCCCACAGATCAAAACTACATCTACTCCCACAGATCAAAACTACATCTACTCCCACAGATCAACACTATATCTACTCCCACAGAACAACACTACATCTACTCCCACAGAACAACACTATATCTACTCCCAAACGATATTCGTACAGTGTCAATAAAAAAGGCTTTGAACTGTAGCATTCTCCGTTATAAATCTTTTTCCTATACCTTGTATACTAAGTCATTCTCTCTAACCCTTCCAGACATTTAATCATGGCATAATAATATTTGTCTTTTAAATATTGGGAAGTATGTTCAGATATGGACAGAGAACAGATATGGACAGATATGCACACAGAAACAGAACTATGTCTACCGTGAGATGCTGAATAAGAGTTCATCTTAAGTACTGTCGGAGTGTCCAAGGGTTTTCAAGCTGAAATATTTTGTATAGATAAATGATCACATATTTTGGTATCCCGAAGGACTCTCATCCAGAAGTAGCTTCAAGTTATGTGAACAGTTTTCAATAATAAACATTCTTAGATATAATCTTAGATATAATATAATAAGATATGGGATTGAAAGTATACGGATACCATACGGCCCTTTGCTCCTTAATGGACTAATATAAACGCCCTTAGACTTAATCTACATTATGCACATAAAAATATAGTATTGATTGGAGGACCTTAGTCGAGGTGTCCGTTATATGACTTGAAGGGAAAAGATCAACTCTGGAGATTGCTCCACTGCGAGTTCGATAATGAATACCAAACACATTGCAATACAAATGTATATCTCACTACTGTATGGTCACTTCTCTCTTTAGTGAGTTATTTAGATGGATAAAAGGTAGAAGTGGGGTAAGTCTGGAGAGCTGCTGCCGTAGTAGGAGTTCTCTCAGCACTCAGGCAAGTGATGCTCATTGCTCTTTAACCCTGACAATAGGCAAAAGAAGAGAGCGTGAACTCAGCAGTTTTGCAGGGGGAATTGGGCAAGGAAGATACTATTCCACAAAGATTTACCATTATAGCGCGGTGTAGATTTGGCCGCTGTTATAGTCACCGTTGTTCATATTGAGACCCTCGAGCAATGTTTCCATTGAAGTAGGTACCACAATCCTCATTCGTTTATAGCAGAGCAACCTTACCTCAACTATTTAGGGATAGCATTGAAGAACTATTTGAATTACTTTTGTTTTAATAGATTACTTGATTCTATTGAATACACGATTTTCGAAGTGTGTTGAAAAGATCCAATGATACTCGCTTCGGCCCTTCGCTGAGATGAATGTATAACTTAGCACAAAGATTATAATAAAATAATATTTAGTTTCATACTCCTAGAACATATTTCTATTATTTTTGCCTGGCGAAAACGAAGTGAAACAAGACGATTGGAAGATACAGATTGTTCCAATTTTGTACTCTATGCTATGCTTCTCATAATATCATAAGTCAAGTACCACATAGAATGATGCATGGGATTCAAAGTGGAATTGTGAGATCCTCTAACATAGCTTCATGTCATTCTATGCACTCTTCATGCATCAAGTGGATAAATTTACGTAGTGAGAGCTATCACCATCAATGAAACAATGCTTCCAAATTTGTTTTCCCCTGGCTGTCCTAGGGATCACCCTTTAATGGTAATAGATGTCCTTTTGATATATGTTTCTTAAAAACTTGGGTCAATATGGCTTTTTTCGCTTTTCATTTATCATTTTCTTTCATTCGTTTAAGTGTTTTCCCCTCTGCTGATATTTTTTCATTTACCAAATCCATTTCATGGCGGAACTTCGCCAGAGAGAGGAGCTCTCGGTATTGTATAAATTATCAAAACCAACGAAAGAAATGAATAGGTAAATAAATAAACATTCACATTCTCTGCTACAGAAGTACTATTTTGTGAGTGGACTAAATTAAATCTGTGCATGGGAGTCTCTGACAAACATCGTCAGTTGCTGCCACATACTCGTAGATATCTACACTTAATTAAAAAAGAAAAAGAACCCGCACAAAGTGCTGGAAAAAATTGTCGCCAAAGTTGATGAGAAAGGCAAAAACTAGTAACAAATCAGGTTAAAAGCAGAATGCAACAAAAGCAAAAAAGTATAACTCAAAAAGTACTCACAAAAAAGCTGTGACACACACACATACACACAGAAATAAACAGGACATCATGTGTCCTTTCGCCGTATGCATTCCATTCCACTACAAGTAGAATAACATTTTTTCACAGAGAGCAGCAAAAAATGCCGAAAGTACGCTTCCTGCTGCTGCCACTGGCACTGCCATCATCATATCACATGCATTTAGTTGATTGTTGTGCTAATGATGATTGTTGAGTGTGTGTGCTAGGCTTAATTTATTTTGTTGTGCGCTGAGAGGTCTGAGGAGAAGGGTGAAGGGTTGTGTGAGACTTCTGTTAAAGAGTGGAAATGGCAAATAAGCGTTTGGATCAGGAAAGTGCCTTTAATTGAATGCAATTCCCATGGATTTCAAAGCGATGTAATTAGTTAGATATATTCTTGGTCTCACCTTAGAGGATATTCTTTTCAACAGTATGCGACTCCAATCGTGTGGGTGTGTGTGCCTTGTGTGAGTCTCGTCTGCCCTTGTGTGAGGAGAGTACGATATATAATTATAAGAGCCTAGTCTACCAAGTCAAAAGAGTTCATTGCTCACATTCAGGGCTAATATGGCACAGTAATTTTCCCCACCAATTTACAATGACTGCCTTCCGTACCTCTCATCATATTTTTTAAACTCCAGTGTGGTAGCTATGACTGTGGTCCTTCTTCCTTTGGAAAGCGTCGATTCCGATAACCTTTTTTCTCTCCTCTATGAGAGGAAGTACTCGAAGCTTTTCATATATTATGCGGTAAACGATTTCTGCTATGACGTCCAAGAAGGGTTTGTATTATAGGGTATTCAACTCTAGAACTGTGGGAATATTGTACGGCCATTTTCCATGAACTGCAGTCAATAGTAGAATAGTTCGTTTTCGCTAATAGTGCGACAACAGTGCAAATTTTTGCATTTCGTCTTATGTTGCCATCAAGAATTTAGCTCAATCCTTGTACCGTGCCTCTTCTCCCCTCCCCCGTTTAAAAGTTGCCATATGTTCCTGGCAAATATATTTTAAACACTTCATCTTCCTGACTCATCGAAGGAATGAGTGCCAGCCTCCCCACCCCAATTTTATTATACAAATATTGTTTTAAATGTGAATTTTGTAGCAGAATTTCGCAGTTTCCCGTAAAGTAAATTTATTAACGTGTCCTTTAATACCCACTCGAATTGCATGTGGCTGTGTGCAACTGTGCCCCGTTGACGGCTACGGTTGCAAGGATCCCCTTTCTTACAGCTTGGTTTGTGAGCTGAATTATAATTTTTTCTTGCTTTTGATTCCCTTTTTTTTGCATATTGTACCCAGGCAATTTAATCCTGCAGCTACATAAATCACACACAATAAGACACTTACCCACGCGTACACACACACACACATAAACACATACATACATACACCCTCTTCCACCGCCATGTAAACTTCAGTTAAATATTCCTTTTCCGTTTAAATCCCTGATGCTTTCTGGTAATGTTTTTCCTTTACTCGTAGTTAGACTTGTATGCGAGCATGTGCCAAGAACTTTGCTAGGAAAGGAATAGTTTAAAATTTCAAATAATGCACAGACTTGAGGAACACGTATTTTAATAAGCTGAAAAATGTAACAACCAATTTTGTAGTCATATCCTTTTCAAGCCCAAAAGGAAGCTATGCAGGCCTGGTACCAAACGAAACCTTTCACTTCTATTCGCATATATCGTGGCGTTTATAAACCACTTAAAAACGTCTCAAGTTGCTTTATGAAAAATTAACTCAAGCAATAAATTGGCAACAGAGCAGCATAAACAACAATAATAATAATAATAATAATAACAACAACGCCGACACTTCCTTCATCCTTGTCACACATACGCAGGCACCGGAATTGACAGTCACACGTTTTTCATGCATGCATTTTTCCTTTTTCTTTTATTTTATTTTATTACACGTTTTTTCCCTTTTCGTGTTTTTAATTTCACATAAAAAGCTTTTTCATAAATTTTTACAATTCCCTCTCTCCCAGTCGCTCCATTTTGAGGTGACTTGGCGCCTAAGCATATGTCAAAAGCCTTCTTGCCAGCGTTGTGTGCTACGTCACTTGTCTGCACAACTTTGTCAAGCGGAGCTGTGAACTGTGAAAAATGACGCTATCTGCACAGCTTCCTTTTTCCCTTGACAGGAAAGGAATATATGATATTTTAAAATGTAATAAATATGAATGTGTTTATAAGCTGAAATTTAAAAAAATTCTCTCAACGATTTTTCATAGTTGAATTTGGCGGAAAATGTTGACAAAGCTGGGTTCTTACAAGTATATCGTGTACGATACTGACATAATATCGTTAGGAAGAAGATTATACGGAAAGCTTCCACGTATTAACCGTGTTGTACACGTGTATTTGAGAATATTGACTCACAAGCACTGTATGTGGCGCTCGTGTATACACTTCACCTGAATATATTAAATTTGATGTCAACACGTGTAGTTTTCAAAGTTCGTGTGGAGGAACTACACGTGTAGTTAGCACGGTTAATGAAGAAACACCATGATGTTGGTGTAAACTTCAAACGTAGGTGGAATGTTATTTGATTTACTTTGAGAGTGTGAAGAGCGATTGAAACCTTGGTCTCATGAAAGCAATCGCAAACTGAATCCATTAATGGCGTCTTCATACAAATTCAAGGATACTTTTCAAAAGCCTTGACTGCAGTGGGCCACAGATAACTTAATGAACTATTTTAACATACTCATTGAGAACTTAATGAACTATTTTAACTTACGCATTGAGAACTTAATGAACTATTTTCACATACGCATTGAGAACATTTTTAGAACGTCAGGCTTTTTTCTCTAAACTGTGCTTGAATATGAATTTTGACGATCTTGTAACTTAAAGGAAATAATGCCCAATAATAATCCCATTGCACTTCCATTGTCAATTATTACTTATATATATCACTCAGGCGGCATAATCATTGTGATTTTATATTATTCCTACATTGTCCTTCGGGGTGTTTTGTACTAACAACACGAGTAACTCCTAAGCAGTCATTTGATTCATCACATTCATTCCTTTTATTTGAAGTTACTTAACGTCAAATGTAACCAGAAATGTTTGGAAAGACTCAAAATACTCCCTTAGCGAAAAAATATTGATAAAATATATTTTTAAATGAAATTTGAAAGAAAAGAATTTTGAAATATAGTTTAAATAATTCTTTTCTACCGTTTCAACTATATCTAATTTATTTCTTTCTTTTTTTCAGGTAAAATTTAATACACAAATATCCTTCAAATGTATTGGGCCGTAAGTAAATAAACCCAAGAACTACAACAAAAACCATATAAAATCTAGGAGCACCCCTGAGCTAACCCTTAAAAACACCGAAACTAATTAAACCCAAAAATTTTCAATTAAACTGCAACAAACCGGAAATTACAATTTTCCACACATGCCGTCGCTCTTACTTTAAGATTTATATTACGAGTAAAAGAAAATGCCACCAAGGCAAACACTATAATCATTAACACATACTTATGTAAATCCCAACAACAACAAGAACAAAAGCAAGAACAATAGACGACAACCGACCAAGGAAGCTCACACACTGATCTATGATATAATAGCCCCTCCAACACTGCAGCGTCCGTCTTTAGTCAACATAATTGAAATGACGATTTGTCATATACCACCACCATCAAATTAATATGCAAAATGCTGCAACAACAACAACACGGAGAAGAAGTAGAGCAAGCACACCATCACCATCAACAACAACAACAACAATCTGATATACGAGATATCATTCATTTACTACAGACCTTTTCCTTGATGTGAAAGGAAAGCGGCACAAATGTCCTTATAAATATAATTTCAAATATTTTCAAACAAAGTCCTGCGTGTATATGGGGCTCTGTGCGAGTGTATGAAAGGATGTATTTGGGTTTGTGCATAAATAAGGGTCAGTTGCTGTTGTCTTGTGTACATTGAGGGTTTACTTGTTTGATGCTTAAATCATTTTTTTCTGAATATAAATCTTTTTTCTAGAAAATTAAAGAATGCCACAAAATTTTCTCAAGCTTCTTTAGTTTATATGAAAGGAATTGGAACAGATGCAGACGCCGCTTTACAATAAATAGCATTAGAAATTAGAAAACTAGTCTTCTGTTTTGTTTGCTGTAGTAGAGGAAACAGGATTTAGACAGTGCTTGTTGTGTCACCCTCTTCTGGAATAGATGCTGCGGCGGCTGTCTATAAAATGCTTAGAAAATGTTTTGTACGGGTATCAAAATTAAGCAAACTGTTGATAACAAGTTCAAAACTGGCACAATTCAAATGCTTTTTCACAGCAAAACAGTTTTGAAGGTCATTTAAGGGTTACGCATGCAGACACACGCATGCACAACAAATACAAAGCAGCAACCAAATAAATATCAAATAAAATATTATAAGCGGCAAAAAATTTAAATTGTGTGAAAATAAATAAACTTGTTCCGTGTGTGAGAGCAAAGTAGCAAGGACCCAAATTCATGTCTTCTAACTAACATTTGCGACGCTTCTGCTTCTGCCAAATGACATTTGTCTATTTTCAGGCAATTTTTTTTCAAACAACACCGACAGTTGTCCTTGGTATATATGTATATATATATATATATATATATATATATATATATATATATATATATATATATATGTGTGTGTGTGTGTGTGCGGAGGGGTCAATAACGGCGCTTTGCCTGCCCCATTTGGGTTATTTGTCCCATATCTTTGGTTGAGTAAAATTTTGTTTTCCCTTTTTTTTTTGGGTGAGACCCATTTCAACATCCTGCGGAACTACCCAGTAACCAAACCAAAACCACTTGAGTGCTCCGTAGTTGGTTGGGATTGTTGGTGCTCCTGCTGCTGCTACTACTGCTGCCAGTGTTGTAGTTGTTGTTGTTGTCACAGTCGCAATTCGGTCGCGTGTCCCATATCAGCACAAATTTCATTTACTTCTACGCTCAATCAAATCAATCCAATTTGTCTGCGCACACTCCCCTCGTTGCCCTCTGTGTCAGTTTGCATATATTTTATTTTCGGTTAAGAAGGTTGTGCCCTTTTTCTGTGTTGTTTTTTCCCATTTTTTTATTTTATTTTTATGATTGTCTTTTGTGTTAGTGGAAATTCCGTAATGGGACATGCCGACCGACTGACGTCCAACAAACGGCCGACCATACGTCGTCAGACGTTTTCATTTCAACGGCTTGCAGGATTTTGATTGTGTGTTCTCGTTGTTGTTGTTGTTGGTTTTTTTTTTTGCTGCTTGATATTTTAATAAACTCTCGGCCTCAAGTGAGTTGTATGCAGAGCAGGCAGCGAGGGGGTTTATTTCTAATTTCTTGAAAGTGCTCAGATTATGTCATTATCCTTGCACAAGGCCGCAAACAACGAATCCACAGAGTGGCCGTGTGTCAATATTTCTTTTTCATTTCTTGCATTATTTTTATTTGCTGTAATTGTTCGTCCTGTTTGTAGTGAAGTAAATTCGCACAGTATTATTCAAGGCTTTACTGACGCCCTTTCTTTTTGTGGATATGCGCAAATATTTTTCAGCAATAATGGTTTTGTCTGTGGCGAGGATTGCTACACATCACATAACATTGCTCAAATGTCATAAATCGCTGCGTGCAAGACAATCCATCAATTCTATTCTATAAATCCTTAATGGAACCCTGATGTTTCATGTATGTGTGTATGTATTTTAGTGCCTTGTATGCATGTGGTTGATAAGAATACCTACTTTTATTAGCAATGTTGTTCTAAGGACAGGTCTATGGAAATTATACAAATGGGTTTTAATATTTGTGATAAAATGTGCCAATAAGAGAATTCTCCTCTCGAAGTAGTTTATAATATTATGTTTGTTAACCTCCTTCTTTAATTTATACTTAATTCTATGGCAATGGTCTTTAGTTTCATGGGAAATTGACAATTTTCTGGCATAAAATTTAAAATAGTGATCTGTACAAATAACTGAGAAGGAGTTCATCAGCAGCAATACGCCGAAATTCTTTAAAATAAATGTTAAGCTCGTGTCCTGTGACGCACAATTATAATGATATTGGTTCAACTTTAAAGTAGATAATGTTCGACGATTCAGTTACAGTCTTTCCCCAGGAAGGCTAAGGTCGCTTTTTATGCCACTTTAGAGAGAGTGATAGAAATCCACTTAAGCTTAACTTAAGACAAGAATAATACTCTCATCTGCTCAACATGCCTATACAAAGCGGAAATCTGCCCTACATAACCTTATTTCCATTGCAGAAGGGTCATTGCACAAGCAGGCATTCACTCTGGCTGCCTTTCTTGATATTGAGTGGGCCTTTAATAATGTCAAAGGGGAGGCCATCACTGCATCACTTACTGAACTTGGGGTGGAGACGGGCCTGGTAGGCCTTATTGGTAGAATTCTGAGTAGCAGAATCACTGAGGCGAATCTAGGAGAATCGGTCCTGGGTAAGTTGGTGAGCAGGGGTACACCTGAGGGAGGTGTCATCTCGCCGTTTCTATGGAACACAGTTGTTAACGAAGTCCTGTTAAGTATAGAGGCGGTTGGATGTAAGGTGGTGGCTTATGCTGATGATGTTGTCATTGCTGCCTAACAACCTCCTGTTAAGATTAGAGGCGGTGGGATATAAGGTGGTGGCTTATGCTGATGATGTTATTTCTGTCTCTGGAAAATTGACATCTACTCTGAGAGATTTGTTGCAAAATTCTCTAGATATTCTTTCAAAGTGGGCGCTGGTCTGGGGTCTTGGAGTAAATCCGGATAGGTAGGTAGGTAGGTAGGAGTGGCCGCCCAGTTTGCCAAAAGCACACTTGAGCACACATAATGGCCCATTGTGATACCACGGTGTGGCGCCGTTCAAGCACTGACTAAAAAGGTTCCCATACTTGGGATGGTGATAGTCAGCGCAAGGACAGCGCCTGGAAAGGCACGACTCCCCCGTCATGTTTCAGGAAACCATCCTGATACTTTGATGAACCTGGCTATGTCCCTAATATTAATGGATGACAGCTCTGTCAGGCTTGTAAGAAATGGGGCACCAAAGGTGCGAATTCTTCTTCTGCTCAAGGATGGGCAGTGGCATAAGAGGTGGAAAACCATCTTGTCCTCCTCCTCGGAACCACAGCCTCGGCAAAAATCGTTCGAGGGTAGACCCAGTCTTTCTGCGTGCTGTCCCATTATGCAGTGGCCGGTCAAAACCGACACAGTTGTCGACAGTGATACGCGATCAAGTCGAAGAAGTTGATTGGTTCTATTTTTGTCCATGCTTGCCCAAGTTAGTCTAGCCGTGTGGTAGGATTCCTCGTTAGCCCAGGATTTGTAGGCGTCAGCCAGATATTTCCGTTTGACTTCGAGCTTGGCTGTTGCCAGTGGAATGCCGATGTTTACAGAGGGGTGAATGTCGTGCATTAGCGTGCCTGCCTTGGCAAGCTCGTCCGCCTCGCAGTTTCCCGGGATTTCGCTGTGTCCGGGAACCCAGATTAGGTGCACCCGAGAGTAACTTGCGAGCTCATTTAAAGATGTTCGGCATTCATGAACTAGTCTTGATGTGGCCGTGGAGCCAAAAAGAGATTTAATGGCGGCCTGGCTGTCTGAGAAGATAGATACGTCAGCTGCGCCGATATCACTACTCAGCATCCATTTGGCTGCGTGGTAAATGGCCATGACCTCAGCTTGAAAAACGCTGCGATGGTCTGGGAGACGTAGGGAGATGTTTAAGTCCAGCTTGTCGGAATAAATACCGCTGCCGACTCTACCTCCAAGCTTGGAACCGTCGGTGTAGATTTCGACTGTTTCACCGACGATTCGGTTTTCTGAGGTCCAGTCGCTTCGACTTGGAATAGTGAGGTCGAATTCCCTGTTCAAATCGGGATAGACCGACATATAATCGATAAAGTTGGGGACAGGTGGGTCCTGATTCAGAATTGAAGCATGGCCTGTCAGGGTTATGCGCCAAATCCTGTCAGGGTTATGCGGTAAATCCGGATAAGACTCAAGTCATTCTGTTTACTAGGAAACATAAAATCCCTCATTTAGATCCAATTATGCTTAAGGGAAAGGCTCTAGGGATTTCAGAAGAGACGAAATACTTGGGTCTTGCAATTGATAGAAAGCTTACTTGGAAGTCAAACACCCTAGACAGAACTAGGAAGGCTGGGGTGGCTTTTTATGCCTGCAAAAATGCTATAGGTAAAACCTGGGGAATTAAGCCCAGGGTAGCTCACTGGCTTTACACTGCAGTTGTCAGACCCATTCTCCTATATGAAATGTGGTGGACTACAATGCCAAAAAGGACCTACTACGAAATACTTGGCAAAGCACAGAGATCAGCGGAATTAGCAGTAAGTGGCACCATGAAAACCACGCCAACCTTGGCATCTGCCACCCTTAGATCTCTTCTGAAAATTTTTTAGCGGCATGCTCCGCCATTCGGCTCAAGGCGAGCTGACAATGGAAAGCTGTTCCGTATGGACATGCGACTATATTATAATCCTATACGGACATACTTAGTGATATTGATTACCTTCCTTCTTCTATTTGTTTCGAAAGAAATTTTTGGTTAAGGATTCCTTCCAGAAAGGAATGGCTCCAAGGAGATCCATCACTCCCTTCAACATATACACAGACGGATCAAAAATGAATACCGGTGTGGGATCCGGATTTTATTGCGAAACGGCCTCAATCAGTGAATCCATCAAACTAATGGATCACTGCAGTGTTTTTAAAGCGGAAATAACCGCTATTCACGAGGCCTTAAATTGGTTGAGAATAAACGATGTAACCGTCAAGGGTATCTGTATTTTATCAGACAGCCCAGCTGCACTAAGGGTTTTGGATGCATTCCAAATAACATCAACGAGTGTCTTAGACTGTCGCCGATCTCTAGATAAGATGACTAAACAATTCCATATCCATTTATGGTGGGTACCAAGACATAGGGATATGCCAGGGAACTGCAAGGCTGATCAGCTTGCGAGAGATGGCACTTGTATGTCAAATGTCAGTAGGCATATGGGTATATCTCTGACGACTTGGAAGCTTCTCAAAAGGGAGACTCTAGTTATTCTACCAATCAAAGGTGGATCTGTGCCACTACCTGTGAAATTGCCAGGCAAACATGGTCGAGGCTGAATCTGCGTCTATCTAAGAATATCATTAGACTCAATAGACTACAAATTAGGACTTTAATAGGAGCCCTCACGGGACATTGTCTAACAGGAAATCATGCAAGAAGAATGGGAGTTTATACACATGATTTCTGTCGCAGCTGCAGAAACCAGGAGTAACTGGAAACGGTCCACCATCTCTTCTGTACATGTCCAGCTTTTGCAAGAAATAGGGAACGTTTACTAGGATCCCACTTCTTAACAAGTATAGATAATATATACCAGTCAGGTGTCAACAATCTTCTTCGCTTTATAAAAGGCTCTGGTTGGTTCAATCTGGAGGGGGAAGCGTAGCTTTGCCTCGCATCCACGGCTCAAAACGGACCCATTGGTTTATTAGTTGATGCGACTGCCCAACCTACCTACCTACCTACAGTCTCTAAAGCAGAGCTTAGTCACAATTTGCAGTATACCTACTTTTGTTTAATTTTCTATTGAAGGACCCTTAATATGAAAGTTTCATCAACCCTAATGTATTTTGAAAATATCCCTAAAATTATGCACTCTCACCTTCATGACTTTTGGTTACATTGTTCTCTCGGTGGGAACTTAAAATCTGAAGACTATTCAAAGGTTGTTAATATATATTAAGAGTATATTTTAGCTTTAGTTTATGGTCATAATACGAGCAAGCACGAATATCTACGCTGACTAAATGAAACCCAAAAAACCCTCCCAATTATCGTAGTCAGTGTAATTATTATAAAGTCTCCTTGAAAGGTTTGCCTCATTCAACAGTTCAATTTCGTGTTTTTACGCCATCAGCGAGGCATTTGTTTTGGCAGCATCCTTGGACTACTTTTCAACCACCCTCAAGTTTATTTTTTCTCGGTTTTTTGTTTGTTTTTAATTGGCACTTTGGAGGTTGTTAAACAAGTACACCACATACCGCCCATAATCACCCCAGGGACCGCTATTATGTTGCTGCACCGCCCGCATACAAACCAGAAGCACCCTGGCCAACACTTAAGTAATAATAATTTTAATTTATTAGCCTTATTAAGGCGCACGCACCTCGATTTTGACAGCAAACACGCTTTCATAAAACAACACACACACAAAAAAAGGTAACCGAAAATTTACATAAATTACCGGCATTAATGCAAATGTCCCAAATACGCAAACAACGGAAACTAAGCCGCAAATGCTGGCACCGCCACGGCCGCTACCTTCCGAACTGAACACCGTGGCACACGTCTCCAGCGAGTCTCAATACAGCAATTAACATTAAAATGTCAAAAAAAGGTGCGTGAAGTTGCACGAGATAAAAAAAATCCAAGAAGAAAAGTTCAACGCACATAAATTATGCACACACTTCAACGCCAAACGACGTGTCCTGTGCGAGGATAAGCTATCTCTTGCCGCATAGAGCAGCGGCATACAACGAACCCTTTTCACAGGCGCGCTCACATAAGTATTAAAACCAATCTCGCAGGACATATTAAAACTGAACGCGGCAAGGTGAAAGGTTAAAGTAACGGCAGCCACAATACCTGAAATCCTTCGGCACTGAAATCCTGCGTGTCTTCTTTTCCTTTGCTCTTTGTTTTCGTTGAATCTACTAGCAATGTAACTTTAACTTGGGCGTGTGTGTGCGCGAGTATCCCGTTTCGGAATTTGGCTGTGAAAAAACGTAACAACAACAAGCAAAGAATATAAACACAAAAAAAGGAAGCGAAGGAAGACAATGCCAAGGCAGAAATGATGACAATGAATGAACCATAAAAAGCACAATAAACAAATTTGTTTTTGATGCGGTTGATGCCATTATTGTATCAGGAGCATTGTGTTTTCCTATATAACTGTAAAGTGTCATCCCTTAATCATATTAAAAAGGGAGCCAACAAAACAAAAAATAACAAAAAAAGTGAAAAAAAAACTCCAAAGAAAAGAAAGCCAACGAAAGTGAAGGAAGTGACGCGAAGTGCTGGCAGTGCAAGGCACTGACTCTGACGCCTGTTGTGTACTGGTAACCCTATCCTTCACATTCGCTCTTGAACGCACTTGAATGCCTTGCTTCCCTGCCAAAGGGTGTCATCGCATCCCAATACGGAATGTCTCTTCCCGCACGCTGCTTGCGCTCAAAATCCTTTTATCCCGATGGCTGGGGTTGCTTGGCGCCACGCTTGACTGCTGTCACAATTGCCACTTTTGTTAATGTTGTTGTTACTTTTGTTGTTGTTGTTGCAAAGTTGAAACGTTCATTGCGCTGCAATTTTGACAACTGTTTGCTCGTAGTTTCATATTTTCTGTTCTTGGTGTTGTTGTTGTTGTTGTTGTGGTGCTTTGTGCTGTTTTGCACTTTCACGCTTATCAACTCGAATGTCCTTGCTTCCAAGTAAACTGCTGCCCCGATGTGCGTGTACTGCTTTATTATCGAAAATTCCTTTAGTTCTGCTGCTTTTTTTATTTGTTGTCAAAGGGTTCAAATAGTTGAAAATACTTTTCATCACTTAATCGTACTCCACTTCCTTTGTGATTCCTTCAGCCCCAGAGCGTGGAAGCATTTGTCACGCATTGAACCATTCCTAGCTAAAGTGCGATAGTCTGTTATCAAAATGACCGTGCAAAGTGTAGGAGGAGGGCGTTGGTCACACTTGGTTTCTCTTGTTCCTATAGCATTTATGTGCTCGATCTACCTTTGAAGCTTTTCTTGCTATGAGAGGTATAACTAGTGGTATTGCAGGTGACTAATCCAATGATTTTCCCACCCTATGATTGTGTATGTTGAGGTATACACAGTCCAGAAAATGCTGTCGCTCATTTTATTTAATATCAATGACACGGCTTTTAATTGCGTACAAATTGACTTAATTTCTGTCATGGATTGAAGTCAATTGAAATCATAGCAGTCATTTGAAATCATCAGAATCATTTGAAACCATCAGAGTCATTTGAAATCATCAGAGTCATTTGAAATCATAGCAGTCATTTGAAATCATCAGAGTCATTCGATGATTTTAATATTACTCAGTGAAGTATTTTCCCCCATTTTTCCAAGGAAAGCAACACTTTCACTTGCTGGGTTAACAACGCTTTAAGGGAATTTAGTAAATTTTACACTGAAGTATTTGTCTCAATCGACTTGTGAAAATCGAACTTGAGATGGTTGCATTTTCGTGCACTTTTTAAGTAGAATCTACTTCCCTTGCTGTTGAAGATGTTCGAAGATGTTAGCACAATCTTCTTCCTTTCATTTAATTCATTTTCCTTTCTTTTAATTCATTTTCCTGATATGTTTCTCCATAACAATTGCTCAATAAAAAGCGGTGAATTGTTTGACTTTGCTCACCAATATCTCACATTTCAAACCAAGTTTTTGATTAACATATTCCAAGCTGTTGCCAGACGTACTCGACGTTCTTTGTCGTGTCAGTATCGTGAAGATTCTGTGCGAGTTTCAGTACTTTCTGGCAATTAACCTATGATAAAGTGGAGTTATTCCAGTTACTCCCAACGATCATTGCTATGAATGCTACTTTACTCTCAAACAAAAGCTGCGAACCATTGTCAATATACAGGCAAGTAGACAAGCTTGGGAGCGAAGTCAGCAGAGACGACCGTCGCAGAGTTTGCTTTTATAATTGGCGAATATACAATTTTTGACAGCGAACCATGGGAACTAAATATCCTTCGAGGTGGCCTAGATAAAGAAATCAATGTTTCGACCTTAAAATTCAAATTGCCAGACGCACCTGTGATGGCCTCTGGAAGTCATACACGGACTCGCATGCTCTGGCAAGATTATTAATTTAATAACAAATGTTCATTAATTTTTTATGATTGTTATTGTTGCAACCCCCTCCTCCGCTTGACTCTCCATTTGCAATGGAGTCCTCAAAGCAACTAATTTCTTTAATTGTTAAATTTTATTGTATTTTCATTTCATTTGTTGTGAGTAACTTTTGTCCAACCCCCACGCCCAACACATACACACCCAAACGTCTTATTTACTGACTACAGAAAAATACGCCAACAATTAAGTTAAAGTTGTGCACGCACAAAAAAAGCAAACACAATTCAAGCAAATAAATCCGCCCATCCACCCACCCGAACATACTCGTACGTGAGCCTTCCGCACAGTCCCACAACAACTACACACCCACAAGGAAACACCTGTCATACATCACGCCTGCTTAACCTTAATAAAACGTCGAAACGGCTTTTTAAGCTAAAACCAAAGGGAAAATATCAAAAGCACAATTGCGACGACATGCCAAACCCCCCGCTGCCGCCCACAGAAAAAATTATACACAAAACAGACCAAAATAAACACCCTACACAGTTTGCAGTAATTCTGGGTGTGTAAGGATATTCATGTGTACATTTTTGGCAAGCCTAAATCCAGAAATCCTTACAACACTCTCGCTCCCTCCGCCATTCCCACACACTCAGCAAATAGTCGTAAAGCAGCTCAAACATCTTAGCGCAAATTGAAACCCCTGTCGCCCGTCTACGAACACAACAACAATGGCAGCGACAACAATCGAATTGTAATAAAAAAGACTGCCTGCTGTTTAAGTGACGTTAGTTATTTTCACAAATCGATATTTTGTATTTCTATTACTGACATTACTTATGAAATAACGCAGCGGCGCTGCCAAATGTTAATGTCACTCATTTCATTCCATCATTCATGCGTTCACTTAGTATGTGGCAGTATACGTGCGGACACCCCACCTACGTCTCTCTCCTACGAACATAGTCGGGTTATCCCAGAAGGAAAAGTACAGATTCGATTCCAGAGACGTCTGACAGACAATGCAATGGCACAGATCGATAATGTAGCTTCAATTAGGTCGGTGAGGCAATCGACTATGTGGACTTAAGCCACGCCCCACTGACCGGCCGTATCTCATGCGCTAATGTTGCACAGCGTATGTAGAAATTAAGCAACCTTCTTGAACGCCACAATTTGTTCTAGTTTTAGTTTGCTAGATGAATAATTGTGGTGTGTCAAAGTGTCTCTCCACTTCTGAGACCAGCGATTCCATTCTGAATGGAATCACAGGGAAGTTATTTGTATTCCTCACGGAAGAAGTGAAAGGTGCATTTTAGTTTTTATTCAGAATTTTTGTGGTTTTTCGAGAGAAGATTTTCTTGACGTATCAGCGCCCGTTTTTCGAATAATGTATTCCCGGAGACATCGTCCGTTTTTTGAAGAACTTATTCTCAGACTTTATTAGCATATATTTGAGTCAATTATAATGCCATAGACAATGTAGTAATGCCATAAACAATGTAGTAATGCCATAAACAATGTAGTAAGAGGCCACAGATGGTATTGTCCTTTATAAAACTATTTTCACTTTTTAGATATCAAGCAAAGATTTCTTCCAAATTATTTTTTAGTTGTATATTTATTTTGTTTTTCTCCTATCAAAATGATTACGCTCGTGTTACAAGATGTTTGACCACTGTATCCGGTTCAAAAATATGAAAAATGGGAGGCTTCCTTTGGGCTCTGATATTAAACGCATAAGCCTTAATGTGTCCCCTTTGGAGATGAGTTACAGTACCCAAAAATGAAAGTATCAAAACGTCTTTGAGAACCACAAATTCACCTAGCAGAGTACCTTGAATTATTGTATGTACTTTCATGAGACCTCACATCATGGGGTCATGTCAAACTCTTTATCAATATATCAAGGCTTGCGAATTGTACGAACGTAGTTATACATACGCTAATCAAGCTATCCATTCGATTTATTGAAGGGTGTTATACACTGCGACCTGAAAGATCTATTGCCATGCCCCTATTTATTTGAAAGATGAGGATAGTCGCATCTACAAGTCTTCTGTCAGGTTAATTTTCGACAGGAATTCATATATTTTAGAGGGATCAAGATGAGGGATCTTGCTCATATCTTAGATATATTCTCCAAAACACCTGAGTCTTTTGTGTGCGAATGGTCCGCGGTCTGTGATCAGGTGCAGTGAGGTTTCGTCACTTTCTCCACAGAATCGACAGATGGCATCTGAAAATATACCCAACTTATTCAATGTCTTGATTTACTCCGAGGCATATTTTTTAAGTTATCCATAGACACTATTTTTGTATAACCATTAAACTCAATGGTTTTCAAAGAAACTAGCTTTCTTAAGGTAAAAAGTGTTAAACTATCACTAATAATAACGCTGACCTGCCTAAACTGAAACGCACCCTTGACATTTGCTTGTTTGAATCCAGTTTTGAACCGTTTCCTACTGGGACACATGGTTGAAGAGTAAATTTACCTGCATATTTGGTGGTATTTTGGCATTTAGCGTTGACGTTGATTACTGTTCACTGCGTTCATGTGAGTGTGTTAGTGTGCCAGTTTGTAAATGCCAACCGTTTGAACTGAATACACCTCTTGCTGCTTCTGCTTCTACCTCTGTCATCGTCTTTTTTTTTTTGGTTTATAATTTAATTAAATGGAAAATTGTTTTTGTTTTGCACGTGATTGACTTTAATGGCAAGTTTGAGTACCCTTCATATGTATCAATATAAAGGGAATTTTATAATAATATCAAGTAATATTATAAAGTGGCCTTTAATTATGAAAATATCATTTTTGATTAAAAAAAAAAGTTTTCAAAAACACGCAAACTGAGCCTCTCCATGGTGTAATAATAATAAAATACTTTTTGTTTCATGGCTATTTCTTTCTGTTCTCTAATTGGATTGCAGTTGTTTTTGTTTTCTAAACATAAAAAAGGTATCAATAATTTTGTTGTGTTCAGGGTTGAGCAAACAGCACCGGTTCCACACCAAAAAGGAAGCATTAATTAGTGTGTTAACAAATACAGTCTTAGAACTCCTTCAGTGGGTGGGAGTTTCGAGTCGACAAAATTGGAGGAACTTGTTTGAAGTTCTGTAGCCAAAAGAAGACGTAGCAAACATTTAATAATAGAGTCCTTTTACTGTCCCCATTTTCTACTGTTTATATGTGGTTAGTAGTATTGTTGTCGAATGTGAGCCCATTTTTCAAAAGTTCCCAATTTTTCGTTTGACATTTCTGAATCCTTTGATTTTAAGATCGTCTTTGTATTCAGTTTAACAATAACTGAAAGTTAATTAGCAACTACAGAGGAATGAACTAACGAGACAGTGTTTCCATCCTTTGGAAAGTTGTGCCTCTCTCAACAGTTTTCCGTAATTAAGCACTTCACAAAACTGCTCTACGAACAATGCGAGAATAGGTTTCTCTACAAAATGTCATTCTTATCATTACCTGAGGGTGAAGGCACAGGCCTCCAAAAAAGAGTTCATATACAAAATTACCTTCAACATATTGCGAGGAAGGAAAATTGTTACAAATCTGTTTACCGCAACTACACGTATTTGCAGCCTTCTACCTAACATAATATCCCACATTATTTGTGCCTATTTTCTTGCCTCTCTTTCGTCCTTTCGTCGGTCTCTCTGCACTCACGCCAATACATAGCAAGAGGCTTCTTTGCATGTTGATATTCGAAAAGCTCACAAATCCACAAAAATTTCTTATTAATGAATATTTATGCAAAGCATTAAGGCTGACCAGAAGGGGTTCGTATTGTTGTGTGTGTTCCCCCCTCCTCTCGTGTTGTGCAGACATTTTAATAAATTTCTAAGCTATGCTCGGTAGCTGATGCCTTTTTATTCCGTTATTTTCGCTGCCACTGCTACTTCGACTTCAGTTTTATTTCATTTCACTTTAGGTTTTTTGAACGTATTGCACAAATTATGCAGATTAAGGGGTCAGCTGCGCTAGCAGTCAAGCATACAGCAACTACAATGGTAACAAATCCTAGCAGTAGCCTGCAGACACCTGGACATATTTCTTACTTACCGCCTGACTCGCTGAAGGTCCTTTTTCCTCAACTCAGTTTGCCGAGTTGTAAACATTTCCTGTTGTTTTGCTAACGTAGCAGCATCTTGTGTCGAAACTTCAACGGCTGTGCTTATGTGTAAGTAGGGGAGTTTGAAATTCGGAATTTGCATAAAAATCAAATTTGTATGTCCTTTACTTATATCCTTTTCAGTTCGTTTTGCGTGTGCGGGTATGTGTTTTTTGGCATTATTTTCAATTTATTGCAGGGAATTTTTGGTTCACCACGATTTCTTAAAACTGTTTTTGTTAAGTAATGTGTGCCCAGGGTTATGGAGTCAGGAGTAGTGGAGCTCTTCACCAGTCCATGTAAATAAAACCATTACCAAAAAATGAAAACTAATAAATAACTAGTAAATAACACTCGGACGAGAAATAAATTTTAGATACGAATTAAATTCAGTTACCCACAGAAGACTGAAGTGTTCAGTCTCCCCATGGGACTCTTGGCCTATTTTAGGCTAAGCACATAAACTCAATTAATGCTAAGTGGACTTAAGTGAGTCTCTATAGTAGCGCTAGGCCGGATATATAGGCGCTTTTCTAAGATATCTCTCACTTCAATAAGGTATTTCCCTCAATAAGGTATGTCCCTCACAATCTTCCATAGTTTCTAAAATGAAAGACTGCCCAACGTCTCTCTTCACATAATATCGGAGATATACAGTTAGGCCATAGAGCGCTCTTAGTCATAGAGGCTCTTAATCTATTACAGTCTTTTTCTCTGAAGACTTGGACATGCGACCGGTTTATCTAAAGAGTCTTCCAGCCTATCACAGTCTTTCACTGAAGACTTAGAAATTGAACTATTTTATATAATTATCACTGTCTTTCCCTGCACACTTACGAGGGCGGATTGATATTGAAGCTACCCAGCGCTAGATGGCAGCACAAACACAACTTTTTTTTTAGAAATTGCGATCTGTCAAACGTCAGCTGTTAAAATTTCACCCAAATTCATCGATTAGTTTATTTGTTGTAGTCGTTTGAAGTAAGCAACTTTTGTGTTTCTTGAAAAATGGAAAAAAGCCAATTTCGTGCAGTGATTAAACACTATTATTTGAAAGGGAAACCGGCGAAAGTGACAAAAGAAAAGCTCGATAAACATTACGGTGAGTCTGCTCCGTCAGATTACATGGTAAAATATTGGATTGCTGAATTTAAACGCGGCCGAACAACCACTGCAACAATACCATCAACAGGAAGGCCAAAAGAGGTGGTTACTGAAGAAAATATCAAGAAAATCCTCGATATTGTTATGAATGGTCGCCGAGTCAAGTTGCGTGAGATTGTTGAAATGGTAAACATATCATATGAACGTGTGTTCAACATTTTGCATGAACATTTGCATATGAAAAAGCTATCGGCAAGATAGGTGCCGCGTTTGCTCAGTGTCGAACAAAAACGAGTTCGACAGACCACTTCACAGCGGTGTTTGGACATGATAAAGCGTAATCCTGTTGATTTTTGGCAACGATTAATAACTGTTGATGAAACGTGGGTCCACCACTACACACCTGAAACCAAAAATCAATCGAAACAATGGGTGGAAGTGCTCCGAAGAAAGCGAAGGGAGTGAAATCAGCTGGCAAGGTTATGGCCACTGTATTTTGGAATGCACACGGAATATTGCTCATCGATTATCTTGAAAAAGGATCCACAATCACAGGAAAGTATTATCGTGCATTATTGGATCAATTGATTGATGCAATCAAGGAAAAACGACCACATTTAAAGAAGAAAAAAATGCTCTTTCTTCAAGACAACGCACCGGTTCACACAGCATTAGATACGATGCTAAAATTACGTGAAATACACTTCGAATTGGTTAATCATCCACCTTATAGTCCAGATTTAGCTCCTAGTGACTTTTTCCTGTTTCCAAACTTGAAAAAATGGCTCGCAGGAAAAAGATTCATCTCAAACGAAGAAGTGATTACCGAAACTAACGCGTATTTTGAGGGTTTCCCGAAATCGTATTATTCAGATGGTATAAAAAGTTGGAATATCGTCTTACTAAGTGTGTCGAAGTAAATGGAGACTATGTTGAGAAATAAATGGTTTTTGAAAAAAAAAATGTTTTTTTCCTACTTAGCTTCAATATCATTCCGCCCTCGTAGATATGGAACTATTTTATCTTGGATAGTTACATATTTTTTTCCAAAATATCGTATCATCTGAAATCATAGTCCGTATTGGATTCGTCTTTAATCTTCGAACCTGGGAGTATATGAATTTTGAGCCCAACACGCACACTTTTGTAAGAACAATGAAATTATTTTGAAATATAAGTTTTCTATGATGCTAACTTAAAGCTCTGAAACTAACTCGTTCCTTAAACAATGTTTGTATCTTTCCCAGCAATTTATGATGTTCATTTACATTTAAAACCGCCTAAATCAATGTCATCATAATAAGCAACATCGTAGCCGCTGTCTGGGAGCAAAACAGAATTGTCAATTAATCTTCCGTCTTTGTTTTGCTACTTTTATCAGTCAGCACTTAACAACTTTATCGAAATAAGCTCTCTGTCATATAAATTTAGCCCAAACGCCTAAAAGTGTGCCAAGTCTTTAGGCGCTGCCTTTGTTTTGCTCTTTTGTAGCATTTCATAGCAATGTCATATCTTAACTAACCAAGCAGCATTTCCATTTCATTGGAATAGTTGCCAAAAATATGTTGCATACTTAGCGGCATATGGCGTCACATACACTAACGCAGGCACACACAAACAAACAAACAGCAGCCACTCTCTCAGTCACATATACGTTAGGTATTAAGTATATAATAATTTCTACTTTATTTGTACACATACACAAACGCACACATGGACAGACACGCGCCAGCAATTTACTAATCATTTTGATTTAGGTCACATGTGTTAAGCATTTGAAATTAACTTTTTGTATTGCAATTCTGCCGTTGTACCGTTATAATGAGCCAACATGCTTTTATGGTTCTTCCCCCGTCAGCTTTTTGTTTGTCGTTTACAACGACAGTTCCAAAAATTCTCGACTATCAGTTAATGAGTTTCAATTATCTTCATATAGAATGATGTGCTTATATAGATAAATAAGATATACTTTTTTTAGAAAAGAGTTGAACTTGATTCACACAAATAGGAAAAGAGTGTTTTGGATAGTTTTGGAAGAAGACTACTCTTATTGAGAGTAGTAAAACCAGATCAGATTTGACAGAAGAAAAAGAGGAACTCTTACAACTATCAACTAGATATTGGGAATAGTTTATTAAAAACCAAATATTTGTTTAATCATTAAAATTTATTATTAAATTAATTATTATTATTATTGAGTGTACAAAATAGTGCCATTTGATGGGCAACCTTTATGCCGTAAAATCATCCAGGTATGAAACAATATGCATTGCTCTTCCACAAATCTGGCCTTATTCTTCATATTATGTTTCACTAATTTCACATTATGTTCAGAACCCAAATATGACATTGTTTGTCAACTGTTTGTCTCTCCGGAATGAATTCAGAGTGAACTACACCACGAGTCTAATAAAGCTGACGGCATGACGAGGTGTTTCCAGTGACTTTGTGGTGGTGTTTTGCTTCATTATCAAAGTTTTTAGGGCTGGTTTGAATGCCGATTAGGCACAGAAACTGAACCATAAGCTTATATTCCACAACTTATTGAAGGAACCGAGTTCAGCTTCTAAATGAACCATGATTTATTACATATCCACATGACTTATTGCATACCCACATCATTAACATTAAATATGCAGCGAACTCAATAAAACCTATCCAGTTCTCTAGCAATATCTGCTATCAAAAACGATCCTCAGTCACTGTTTCCGTTAACATTTTGCCGATTTCATTAGTATTTTCAATATTTGTTCAATATTTTTATCAATTTTTAATAAAGTCGGGTTGGCCTCGATTAGCGTAACCAATGGAACAAATAATCTGGTAAACACATTGTGTAACAATTCTATGTGATAATCAGGTACAAACACATCTCTTATTCGGGCTTTCAGTTGGACTTAAATGCCGGATACTTATTTGATTACAAAATATGTGAATTAAGCGCGGGGATCTATTCTGCCTGATTAATCCTCTTTATATACTTTCAACCAACAGCATCACAATCAAACCACAAGAACTTAATTTAAGCGAATCCAGGACAATCCCCTGGTTGATGAAGACCTCAATAATCCATACTATAATTATATGAGGAATACTCTTAATAGTATAGAAATCCTTCAAAAAGATGAGAATACATGTGTTTCTCTTCAACACATCCAGTTCCTCGCCTGTAGTAGTTGCTTCGAGAGGCTTCTACACACTCTGTAGCTGTAAAGTTAAAGTGTGAAATCACTCTCCACTTTAAATACAGGAGAAAGTAGATTCTGGTTAACTATAGAAACAATTTTCTGATTACCCTAGACACAAACTTTTCGAATCATCCTCCTAGAAATCCAATAGTAAATGCCAAAAAGTATGCCAACTGAATAAACAAAACTTTCGCTGCATTATTATGCTCGCTCTCGCAGCAGTTCGTGTAACTCATTTTAGCTTAGCATATAATTAGGCGCTGCCGCACACTGCATGCTCGTTCGTATAGTGTACAACTGCTACTACTCATATACACAACTACTGCCAAGTAGTCTCAATGCCAAATGTTAATTTTCCTACAATAACTTTGGTTTTTATTACCGGGTTTTGTTATCGCAATCGAAATATTCGTGTGTGTATTAGCGTTGCCAAGTTTTGTTTTAGTTTTTCTGAACTTTAATTGCTCATTGGGAATATGGCTGATGATGAGCGAGAAAAATCGCGGGCATTGTGTAGTTAAAAGTGTGGAGAGAGAATTCATAATTATTGGAAAAATGTTTCCTAGATTAAGGGAAACAGATAAGCTGGACATTCTAAGGTAGTGCTTTTATGAATTTTTAATCAAACGCTTAGTTAAACATCGGTCGGTGAGCAACCGTTAGAGGGAATGATTATGCTGTTCAACTAATAACGTGCCACGTTGTCATGATTAGAAGTCAAACTTAAAAGATGCGTGAATACTGTGAAGTCCTCAGGGAATCGCATTTGAAATCCATCGTCAATTGAAAGTATTCCAAACCGCTAAAGACCGCTTTGTAAAATAATTTATCATAAGTCAAATTTAGAGCTGAAGCGGCTCTGTTAGCCAATAGAAGCGTTGCACACCGAGTATACGTGTGACATTCGCACATACAGGCAAGTAGGAACGGATACAAGCATAGGAGGCTGGGACTGCGTGCTAATCGCCACTGCAACCTCTGGTTGGACCGCCAACATATTCTACTCTGTGCTTCTAAAGCCGTCAGTTAATTAATATTCTTTGTCTTCGAATATACTACAAGCCCACATGGCCAATTTAATATCACAGCTGCATTTGTAGTCACCGAAAGTGGTACCGGAACAGGGGTATTCTGATCCAGAACTAGATACTCCAACCCCGTGGGAAACTACCCAAGCAAATGCATGCCATCAAAAGATGAGCACAGATTAGCTAGAGTAGGAAATACAAAAGACGGGACTTAGCCATACTATCGGACAGTCAAGCTGCCTTTCGATTCTTACGAGTCTACTATAAGTAGGGAACTAAACCAGCAAGGCAAAGATAACAACGCCAGCTTTTGCTAAGTCCCCGGACACTTAGGGATTGAAGAGTAACGATCAGGCAGACGAACTTGCCAGGGAAGGAGCTTTCACAAAACTAATTTGAACCAGAACCTTTTTGTGGAATAGGAAGAGAGGAGTATGGGGAAACGTGCTCAGAGAATATAAGAGCTGTTTCAAGCCACGTAGGCTTAAGGCAACTACAACAACAAAAGATTTGAGTCTTGCATTGGACTATCCAAGAATAGACCAAGAATTTGAATTGCGCTTCTAACTGGATACTGTAGGCTCAAAGAACATCTGAGCAAGCTAGGAATTGTTGCCAGCCCCATGTGTAGATTCTAAGAGGAAGATTCTGAATCACTAGAACACATAATTGGGATTTGTGGAGCGTTGATGCACACAAGAAAAAAGCACCTGGGTTCCTTTCAATTACTAGATAGGGCAATAGCACTACTTGAACCAGCCAATATCGTTTGAGGGATGAGATTTTGTTGGGATATCCTATTAGCAGATTTTAGAGGGATATCCTATTAGCAGAGTTTAGAGGGATATCCTATTAGCAGATTTTATAGGGATTATCCTATTAGCAGATTTTATAGGGATATCCTATTGGCAGTATTTAGAGAGATATCTTATCAGATTTTATAGGGATATCTTCTCACATTTTATAGGGATATCTTATCAGATTTTATAGGGATATCATATTAGTACAATACATAGATATTTTTGGTCGCAGTACCTTTACACACCTCCTTATACATTACATTATTGTTGTATGGTCACCTTAATTAGTGAGTTATTAATGCTTAACCTTCATATGACCTTGTTTGGTTTAATTTTCATTGCAGCAGTGTTTAAAGTTGCCTCTATTTCATCTCTCAGTTTACAAGATGTCGGAAATTCTCATTCAACAGCAAATTTCGACTCAATTATTACCGTATTCCAGTATGTTTTATTTTTATGCATTTCCCTAGTAATTATATTTCACTTTTGTTCCTCATTTCTTGAAATCACCTTTGAAAACAAAGAAAAGCAATCAAAAATTGCGAATATTTTCATATAAATATAAATTTTTATGACACGCAGTCAGACAAACAGTTTTTGCCCAAGCCGCGAATAATAAAATAATAGCCAAAAAATGCAATGAGTTTTGTTGCCTGCACATGAATGAGGTAAACAACACTGCATGAAAATGGGCAAAATAAAGAAAACAACATCATAAAAACATTAGCGACTTTTTATTTTGGAAATTTCATTTCACTTGTATGAGCATTTTCCTTTTGCATTTTCTCTTTTTTTTTTTGAATTTTCATTTTATTTCGTTTTGTGTTGTTGTTTGCCAGTACTGCAAATGTCCGCCATGACAACGGAAACAACACAGCCAACCAATATGTCGCCGCTGGTAGCAAGCTGCTGCCACCTCCATCTCCCCCCTTGAGTGTTCGTTTTTTATTGTGCTTATTTTTTGTTTTCGAGAGCGTTATGCGCCAACAAATGGCATCGCAATGCAAAATGCAATGACTTTTAATATGCATTTATATGCGCTTTTTTTATAATAATACTCGTACGTACTTTCAGGCGGAGTGGGGCGGAATGTGAGAGGGCATGCTGCCACTGCAAAAGAAAGCGTGAACCCTAAAAACACACACTACGCTGCACATGCTAATAAGGCTAAGTGGCGGTCCAAGCAGAAATAACAAAAAGGAAAATGTATGCACAAGTGCGCATATGCGCCAGGATAATGCCACTAAATGTGGCAACCAAAGACAGGAGTACGAGAGTTTTTTGACAGTGGGGTTTCGTGGTAGAAGTGTGCTGAAGCATTTTACTCTGGTTGTGTTAATAAAACAACAGGCACGGCATTTAATTTACCACTGGTTGTAATATGAAGTTTTGGGATATTTTACCAGTGAATTTCATACAAGTCCGCTTGAAATAGGTGGTTAGGTTAACCAGCTAGCTTGCGAGTTATGCAAGTTTCACTCAGAGGCCCATTGGAATACCGGTTTTTAGGGAAAGACAACTCCGCTGGAAATAAATTTGGAGTAATTGAATGGTCTCTCATCAGCAATCTTTCCTTTTTATGAGGATTTTTCAGCTTATCTCGAAAAGAAAGCCTCAACGTGAAGATACATTTGAATTGATTTCCCCTAATTTTCATATAGGTCCGCTTGAAATAGGTGGTTAGGTTAACCAGGTAGTTTTCGAGTTATGCAAGTTTCACTCGGAGACCCATTGGCCCATTGCGTTACCTGTTTTTAGGGGAAGACCACTCTGCTGAGTAAGTCTGGAGTAATTGAATGGTCTCTCATCAGCATCTTTCCCATTTATGAGGATTTTTCAGCTTATCCTCAACGTGAATTGATTTCCTCTCATTTTTTGAAGTATTAAGTTTATTATTTTATAAGATTTCAATACATTCCTAAAAAAAACGAACTATCTAATACAAAGAAATGGTGGAATCATAAAAAATATACATTATAACGGTTACTATACTTATCATCCCTGAAAAGTCCTTTACTGTATTTCAATATTTGGCCTTAGTCTGAGATACTTTGTAAACAATCAACCTTACCAAGAATATTCCCTTGAATTTGAACAGTATTTCAATATTAACAAGCTATGGAGATCTGATACAACAAGAAGGATGTTATAGTTCCAGTGAACACATGATGGCCTCTCCAAAGTTATCTTAGTTTACATACGAGTACATACCAAATTGTGCCGCTCAGTACCACTGCAGGTAGTCATTGTCTATGTATGGTACTGCAGTCCGGACCAGAACCTTCTCCCTTCATAAGACTAACGAAGCTAATTCTTGTAAATTCTTCGTAGGTTTAGACAGCTCCACTCTTAGGCACATAGAACTTACATTCGCTTCGTCGGTAATGTCATTACATTCGCTTGCCGCTATCGTCAGACCATTCATTAGTTGGTACATGCTTCAACCTTGCCTCAGGGGAAAATATAAATATACACAAATTTATCTCTGACTTTCGACAAGTTTAAGATAAGCTTTTTACAATCTTTCTAACAGCGTTTTTCATTCAAGCTTCAAGAAATTTATTCTCTAAGAGGTGTTAAGACTGTTGTATAAATATATTAAAACGTAAAACGCATTGGTTTCACAAACGCTTCTTCAAAGCTTTATAAAATCGTATAAATTGGTTCTAAACAAAGTGTTTGCATGCGTTATATGTCCTTTATACTTTAATTTTAAATGATTATACTTTCTAATGAAACATTAAACCAACATCAAAGTTGTCCTGGGTCTTGTTTTGTCGCTCGTGAACTACACTTATCTGAACCATAAGATTTTAATTGTAGTACACTTTAGACTCAAAGAGAGAGACTGTCACAGTATTTACTCGTAATATAGCCACGCTACTTTTTGCAAGTGACGTTTGCTCAAAGTGGTAGTTTCCTTGTATGTGTGAGTATGTTTGCGTGCGTTAGTGTGTTCCTATATCACCGCCTGCTGCTCTTACAATTTCATATCATTTTGTGTACGAGTTTTATTGAAGTAAGCTGCAGCAGCTGGCACTGTGGTTGCAGCTTAAGCCTCATTAACGTGTTGCCTCATTAAGCATTAAGCATGTTTCCATGCGCTGCACAAGACTATTCCGAGAGGGAAAACGTTTCAAATTAAAGTTTTTAAATTTGAGCTCCTGCGAAGGACGGACTATAGAGATGCCATGCTAGTGAAAGAACTTCAACGAAAAATAAAAACTGAAACTGGCAATTGCAATTTTTGTTCTTTTCCTAAGACAATTTCCTCCCACCAACATGCAAACTTTTTTCAAATTTCCAATAAGGACACCATCGCCACGAACAACAACAACAGCAACAACAACAGCAACAAACAAGCAACCAACATTTATCGCACACATTTTCCACTCAAATTTTTGTTGAGAATAGTCAACATACGCCATTAAATTGCATATTCTTATCACGTGCGGAAAAATATCACACCAACAACAACAACAACAACAACAACCACGATGAAAATGGGAAAAAATCCATTTCACACATGCACTACCACAAGCGTAAGTGGAATAAATGTGACTTTGTTATTGTTGGTGTGTTTTTATGCTTTCTTCTGGTGTCGCTGCTGCTGCGGGTGCTACTGCTACTACTGTTGGCGGGACTGCTGTCGTTTACGATAGAATTTTTTATTTGGACGCAAAATTATTTTGTTTATTGTGACATTTTCAACTGTGCAACCGACCAACCAAGCCCCCCTCCAAGCACCTAACCAACCACCCGCAACCCACTCAACTAATACGCAACAACCAAGCCAACGAACTTAACACCAGCCAGCGGAGCGGAGCACCAGCCGCAGCGCCAATACCATTAAACCGCCATGTGTGCGGGGGTGCAGTTGAGTGGATTGGTATGCAGTGTATGCGTCTGTCCTTTCTCGTGTGCTGATGTGAGTTTGCGTGCGAATTGCTGTGCAGAGAAGTGACTATTTCATTGTCATATTTATCTACAATCAAACGTAGAAAGAAAATATTAAAAAATATATCTCCAAAAGCACTTTTATTTGTCACTGCTGTACGATTTTCTTGTCATTGGTGGAGTAATGTTTAAAAATTTTCCACTTTAATCTGCAATATCATTATAAATGTTTAATTAAATTGTGTGCTTTGGAAAAGTTGAGGAATTAAATATTCCTTCATGCAGCTCGGAATGAAGAAAATCTCAGGTTATTGCCTTCGTGCAGTTCAGTAAACCGCATGCGGTAAATGTTGCTAACACATCTGGGTATTGTAATTTATACTGCAATGTCGATAGAGTCAATGGAAGACACCAGTTCTCAGCGAGGGAGTGGGATATTTTAGTGAGTGCAATACCAAACATACCAAATCTGTGACGACAGTTTTAATGATCCGACAGGCATTTCTACCCTCTATACCCAAAAAAAATTAATAAATAAATAAATAAAAAATGGAAGACGCCACAGACAAAAGATGGACCCTCATCGTTGTCAAAATTTTCACAATCATCTTTGGAATTAATGATAATTAAGTTAATTATTGTTTACTATATAATTAAAATAAATTGGTTGGTTAAAATGCGAGAGATTTCCGAGCCGCTCTCTTCTTCTCCCATGTTCACCGTGTTAATAGTGGATATTGAAGACACACTCAGAAGGATTTTAAATGATTTTGATTGACTTTTGCTATGAAACGCAGTGAAATGATAACGATTCGCAGTGAATCCCAGACACACAAAGTTTAAGGGCAGCAAACTCTCACTTTGTTGCTGAAAACTCAAGCACTGATATCAACCACAACTGAAGGGGATCAAAATAAATAAGGGCCAAGAGACAAACTTACGTTCAACTCATATATATACATATAAACTCAACTCATATATATACATATATATATATATACACATACAATTTTTCCATGGGGTTTTGACTTCGTTGTATGCTACCGGTTACTTTATTTCCACCCGATTTATGCTATTATGATATTCATATGATAAAAAGAATTTTCTCCTAACATTTTCCGTAAAATTCTTAACTTCATAGTTACCTCCTCCATCTATGATTGTATGGCAAATATTAGCAACGAAGAACGCAAAGGAAAGCGATCTCACGAAAAATAATGACTGCTCTCATATGAGTGATCAGATATTTGATTCATCCAATTGGACAACTTTCTGATAAAGAGTAAAAATGTGCGTTTTTGACTTATAAAAGAGCACCCTACTCAATTCTCTTAAACTGATTTTCTCTGATAGTATTTCGAAAAGAGAAGTACACCAAGTACTCTTTTTCTAGGAATGAGAGAGACGCATATCAAGCACCATTTTAAGAAACAACCCTTTCTTTCTAAGGGATACTCGTCTATTCAACTTGTTGATCGCTGGTAATGGATTAGCTTTAATGATTGCCTTTTAGCTAAGAGCTAATAAGGAGTACAGAATAAATTAGTTATTTCCCTTCCGCAGCCGTGTACAGGAAAATGAACCATGCGTGTACATTAGTGACGTCCTACAATAAATATGCCCACATGGGTATATATAGTAAATCAATGCTGGCTCTCTGTGAACAGTCGAGTTATATCTTTATCTAATCGCAGTGAGAGGCAGTGAAGAGCATTAAAGAAGAGTTGGAGTCACTGTTAAGTACTTTTATATCTTCAGTAAAACTACATCCATAAATAAAAGGGGCATGCAATATGAGCTACTTACACAAATGGACATTGTCACCATGAGGAGCTATAGTCAGCGGTATACGAGGTCTGTTCAAAAAGTCGGTCGAATGTGAAGGTTTTGCTGGCAATTTTCTTTGATTGCAGGGGCGTGGTGCATTATGAATTCTTGCCACAGGGTAGAACGGTCAATAAGGAATATTATCCTCGAGTAATGCGCAATTTGCGAGAAGCAATCCGCCAGAAACGCCCGGATTTGTGGAAAAACAAAAATTGGCTTTTGCATTATGATAATGCCCCTGCTCAGACATCATTACTTGTGCGCGAATTTTTGGCCAAAAACAACACTGTAATAATGCTGCAGCCACCGTATTCCCCAGACCTGGCCCCTTGTGACTTTTTCTTGTTCCCAAAACTGAAAAGGCCCATGAAAGGACGACGCTACGCCATTGAGGACATAGACAAATATCGAAGACAAGCTAAAACACGTCCACGCATAATAGCTGTCAAAAACTGACTGAACATTCAAAATGGCCGAGATTTTCAACATAAGTGAGGGTCATGAGTACCAACATAACGCCACAAAAAGATCGAAAATCGAACATCCTTAGCCCGCGAAAATTCAAAATTCGCGATACGTTTTGAACAGACCTCGTATACGGTAGATATGACTGTCGATTTTGTTCATATATTAATCAGGTACTGTCTTAAGATTCAGCCTCTTCTTGTGCCAGGGTTCTTTAAAATTTCTAACGGTTTAGAAGAAAGATGACCACACAAATGACTAAATCGCCTCAGGAAATGATGCTTTATCAGGAATATATCTTAGTTATGAGCAATATCCCTCATCTTGATTCCTCCAAAATATATTAATTCCTTTCGAAAATTAACCTGAAAGAAGATTTATAGATGAGACTATCCTCATTTTTCAAATAAATAGGGCATCACAATATATTTTTCAGGTCGTAGTGTATAACACCCTTAAATGTATCTATCTATCTATCTACTTATGTAAGATTCTCAGAAAATTAGCAATATAATTGCTCAGTATTTACAAAAAAAAAAAATTACTTAATTGCAGTGTGAGAATTCGTATGTAATATTTGTATGAGGAGTAGGTCTATACCCCCCAGTTTCGTGCTTGTCATGACAGAACTATATAAGCTTAATGTGCCATTCCTTTATCTGTTTTTTAGGTTATACATATAACTCCAAGCACTGAGACTATTATTCAAAGACACCACCTAAGAATAACATTTAGCGGGCCTCCGTGGTTTCATAGTAAGCATAGTAGTTTCACCGAAGCGTTGTCATTGGTTCAAATCCTGCCCAGGATATCGTCTCCAAATACTCAAAGCTTTCTCCTCAGTTGCTATCACCCATTCCATCAATCCATTGCGGACATAATTCATTCATACTTGACACCAAGTATAATAATAATTTTCTTGTTTTAATGGATTCGCTTCCAAATATCAATTAACACTTTCTGGTAATCATTTCATACAAATGAACTCATATTCGATTACTCATAGACACCCTTCTACTTTAATGAAATCCTTTAAAAATTTCGTACATGTAAACTATAGCTATAAAATGAAGCTTCTTATTCTGTACAACTGCAAATTATGATTTATTAAATCTTGTTGAAATGCGTCTGATATTCTCATTTAATCATCAGTCCTTTATTAGATTATTTAATGTACGAATTTGATTGTAAAAGCCGTAAAGTAGATCAAATAATATTTCGACATAAAATCAAAAATTCTCATAAATCATTCAATGTAAGTATTGCACATATGCATACTCCAACCTATAATTGCATGCTGGATAAAATACAATGAAATGTTGTTCTGTCTGCCTGAGTACATTCTTCCAAGCTAAGCGTTTAATTGGTTTAAAGTATCTCACCTAAAAGTATGCTTTAAAGTAAGGTGCAATTTTCTGTGAGAAATCACATTGCATACTTCAATTTGCTGCAAATAAATTATGAAATGAAATTTGCTGCTACACAAGCATCACCACAAACGGCAGACAATGGATAAGAGCAAATGTTAACCGCAGAGATTTACTTATTTCCTGCACATTGACGCATACCATATCCTTCTGAAAAATTCAATATTTTTCTAACACAAACAAGGATAACAACATATTAAATTTTGTTATAACAGCATTGTAGACATGAAGCTCCAGAGCGGGCGAGCAGCAGCAGCAACATAAAGACAAGAAATCAATTTCTGAACAACAATTTAAAAAAAATTCCAGCAAAGATGGAAAAAAGTGTAGTGCGCTGCTACGTAGTAGGATTTAAAGCAGAGCAAAAAAACACAAATTCAAAAAATAGAAAAAAGAGAGAGCAAGCTACAAAAAACGGACGAAGGATGGCATAATACATATAACAAACAATATGCTATAAACCATGAAAGGAGGAAGCAAATCTGTTACAACGTGTTATTGTGTTGGTGCTGCCGATGCCGATGTTGATGGTGATTGCAGTGCATGTGTAAGCATCTACGAGTAGCTGCGTGCTACGCTGAGGTAATAGCGTAGGAGTGTCCTGCCTGATGCCAGCCAAGCTGTTCAGTAGCCCCAGCTATAGCCAGTCTATTCGCACAACAAGACAAAAATAAAAACAAAAACAAAAACAAAAAGAAAAGAGCATCCAGCACCCAGCTGTACATGTGTGCGGCCAATAAAGAATCTAATAACGAGCCTCGTTGAGCAAATCGATAAAGTTGTTAAATTATTATTTTCCTATGGCGAAAGTTTGTTTTCTTGCGCGTTTTCAACTCAGTGAGGCTACATAAAAAACATATTAACTGCTTGTCTTGTCTCATCTCTCTACGATTGGGTCTCCCAATGAGTCTGTATGTTTGTTTGAATGTGTGTTTAACAACCCTAGCTACAGTACCAGGAACAACAATTGTGCCTTCTGTGACCATATTGAGCGAACGTTGTGTCTATGCTTAACAACAACTGAACAAGCAACAAAATCGTACGTTCGGAGCATGTTGCACACATCATGTTGACAATTGAATTACGTTACAAGTTCTAGGACCGGAGGGGCAGTGTTGCTCGCCCGGTCGGTCTCTGTCGCTGTCGCTGGCGTTCGCATTTGGCATAAAAAGTTTCTTGCCAATTTGTTAGCGACAATTGTGTGCTGATGAATTGTTGACCATTTTTATGCACTTATTGGCGATTTTGTGATCGTTTAGAAAATTTGATTTTCATCAAAAGGACTTTCTTTCTTCCTTCCCTTTTGGAGTTGAACATGCTCTTTGTACTTGTACAAAGTAGTGCAATTCTGTCAGATTTTTATCGCAATTGAAATACGGACGGAGTATGAGTAGAAAAAACCAAGGAGAGAGAAATAAATGATGTACGTACACGCGATGGTTGTCCAAATCACTTTTCTTGACAATAAAATCCTATATTTATCGGACTGAAATTAATTTCAATTTATAATTATAGATCCGTCTTTGTGGTATATTGATAAACATATTATTCCGGAGTGTCTGATATTGCGAGTATGACTACTAGAGAGGGTCTGTTTTACATTTCTCAATAAAGTTCATTGGCGAATTTCTCAAAAATTGTTTATACACACCCAGTTGAGATGCCTATGGGGTCTTCGGTGTTACCACTTCTCAGTTCTATAAAGATGTTCTATCATTGACGTATGAAGGTTGACTGCTAACTGATGTCGCCGAAAAATTGCATTTAATTGGTAACCAGAAATACAATCTTTTGAAGCATCTTTTTTATATCCTTCAAAGTTAACAAATCCCCACAAACTTTAATTGATTCAGAGAAACGATATGCCTTTGTCTTCCGAATGTCCACCTTCAGCGTGGATCTTTAAAAACGGCATGAGTTGTATCCTGTTCTGGTTCATCAATCTTATAATGTAGTGAAATCTGCTAAAAACTGTCGCCTTCTTTTCTTTCGCTTGGTGTTACTGGCGTATTCATCCTCCTCTGACCAGTAAAGGACAATAAAATGTCTATAAAATATCGGACTGTAAATGTCTTGGTTAATTTGCAGTCCCCCTGGTACAGAAAAATCAAAAGATGTTTTGCCGCTTAAGTTTATTCTTCCGCGTAGAATAGCTTATTACGAATTATGGCGGAGTTTTATGATGGACGATATGCTCGGAGCCGCCGCAAATCAACTGCGTTCACTTCCTCCGCAAATCAACTGTGATCATTTCCTCCGCAAATCAACTCCTACCATTTTGACAATTAAGAGTTCACTGAACGGTTGAAATATTTCCTCCATGAACAGTGAGCTCTCCTCATCCCTATTTGACTATCCCCCCGCAAACTGTCGCACGAATTGCCGGCATCGTTGCAGATCTACGCAGTATTTTTCTAGATGAAGTATCCACTTGTTTGTCATTCACCAATTTAGATTCATGCTCGTAGAGTTATTTCTTCTTCAGCCTGAATGGTTGTTTCCTAGCCGAGCTAAGGAGAGTAGTAATAAAACTACTGATAAATAGGAACTGATTTCTCAAGCTATCGAACTACTGTACTCTACATTATGCTGATCTAACCTAAGAGATGTTATGATTGTGTCACAATAGTTGGTCTACTAAAATATAACATTCTAAATCAGAAAAACAGTGCTACGAAGAAAACATAATTGTAAACACTTAGTTCTGGTCATCCCTTTTGTGAAAAAATTACTATATGTGGGAGGACAAAACCTTACTTTAAGGGAGAAGACTCGTCAATCTTTCTGGACCACTTCGCTGCTTTGGGTTCCAAATGTATCTTGATGTCTGTTATACAATATATATTGATGTCTTTTATACAATATATATTGATGTCTGTTATACAATATATCTTCATTTATTTTATACAATATATATTGATGTCTGTTATACAATATATATTGATGTCTGTTATACAATATATCTTCATTTATTTTATACAATATATATTGATGTCTGTTATACTATATATATTGATGTCTGTTATACAATATATATTGATGTCTGTTATACAATATATATTGGTGTCTGTTATACAATATATATTGATGTCTGTTATACAATATATATTGATGTTTGTTATACAATATATATTGATGTTTGTTATACAATATGTATTGATGTCTGTTATACAGTATATATTGATGTCTGTTATATAATATATATTGATGTCTGTTGTACAATATATCTTGATGTCTATTATACAATATATATTGATGTATGTTATACAATATATATTGATGTCTGTTATATAATATAATTTAAGATTGAAGCTTCAGTCTAATTGAAAAGTTGTCTGCTCGTAGATGTCTCTGGCCTTGTCTTTTACAAAGGTTAATTAAATTACAAAGTTGAAATTATCCACGAATTGGAAACTTCGTTAAATAAAATGATTTCTGGCGACTGTTGGGGACGAAAGTGCTTTCCATATATGTTAAAATTAAATTTTTATTAAACTTAATGCTGAAATTGATGGCAACTTTAAAATTGATTATTTCCATGCGGCAAATGGTATGTTAAAAAGTTCTCTTATCACATTCATTTTGTACGGATACAGTCTCGGAACTTCACATCCAGAGGCTCATAAACATTTTTAAATACATATTTTAATTTCCGTAACTGCCAATCTGTCTTTCTTTATCTCGAACATTTTATAGCAACTTTTATATTGCAACATAAAATTAAAGCATATCATATAGGCGACTTAACTTATGCCACAGAATTTGCATTATTTAACCTTGCGGTTGCCGTCATCGCCCGTCGCCGCCGCCTGCCGCCTGCCGCAGCTGCAGAGTGAATTCATATAAAAGCCATTAACACCAGAATTTACCCACAAAATTACATTGTAATGGCAACAAAAGAAATATATATGTATACCGTTACCTTATCTATTACGCTCACCTCAAGTTTGCGTGGATAGGTATGGGAGGTGTTTGTGTGTGTGTTGTGTGTATGTGTGCGAAGCTTATGTCCTAAGTTCCTACCTCTAGCTTCTCCTCACGTCTGAGTGGATGTGTGCGAAAAATTGCTGTGGAAGTAAATTTTTGGCATTCATTGCCATTTCATTTTATGTGGAAAATTGCAAATTTTATTGTTATTTTATGACATGCCAAAATGGTAGACAACGTTAATGGTTGGCTGCAATAGCGTTAACAAATAATTTGTTGGCGCCAAAAAGACGGCAACAAATTTCATGTACCATTTCACTAATACAATAATAAAAAGTAATATAATTTGTATGGAGTTCTCTGTCGCTGGTTTGGTTGTTTTGATAAAGCGGCAGAAGGGAAAATCAATTGCCCAACAAAGGCATGCAAGGAGAAATCACAGCCAACAACTCACACACGAACCTTATTTGTTTTTTCTTTTTTCTTTGTAGCCTAAATATATACTCTGCAATATTTATTTACCACTTGATTATTATGGGACTCATTAATTCTGCCGTGCAGCATGTGAGGCGGCAAACAACAAAAGGACGGGCCACCAGAAAATACGTTGTATAAAAATTCATGCACGCATTTTGTGCGCGTATAGCCTCCTGAAAGTATGCCATTAAAAGTTAAACGCACCCAAAAATCGATTTGGCCGTTGTAGCGGTGTGTGCATTCGAATATCTGTGTTTGTATGTGTGTGTGTGTGTGTGGTGAATTCCACTTTCTTTTTATTTTTATCGTCAAGTCACGCGAACAACTAACGTTGACTTGTGTCAACGGAAACGGAAACGCTTTGCTTCATTGAGCGTTCCACAGCAGAGGGTGCTGTGGCGGCAGTGTGTTGGTGTTGGCGCTAAAATGGGTGCAGTTAGAAGGTAATCAATGTCTCCTCAGATAACATAAAACCGATAAGAAAATGACATGCACATAAAAACCAAAAGAATGTTTAGTGCAGCACTGGCACCAGAAGGGCGCAAATGTCGTCGTACCTTCGGTCAAAGTGCTCACTTTGTAGTATAATTTCAGGAGTTACTCAAATAAAAAGTTCCACACAGTTAAAGGTCACTGCGTCACTGAACTGTGTTGTGTCTATGTCTATAAATAAATCTTTATGGCAATTTAAATAAGTAGATTATTTTTAGACCAACTTTTCAATTGTTTGAGAAGATAAAAATCACAAGCTACTTTTGGGCATTTCGAAAAGATTTACTCACCAAAAAGCGTTAAACTCCGACTCCGAACAATTTAATTTAATTTCTTTAAAGTGAGAAAAAGTACATTAAATGAAATTAAATTTTTCCGTTGCGCTGCTACGCTCTTCGAAGTATGCAACGTATTTGTTGAAAAGGAAAAAAGTGCGGTGCACTTTCCCCCCGAATTAATTTCCGTTTTGCAAACCAATTGAAAATCCAATTTTCAATATACACTCTTTTACCCTGCTTGGCGCTGCCACTGCATGCAATGATAACTTTGCTTACATGTGATCGGCTTTAAAAATAGCACATAGCACGAGCGCGCTACCTTACTGCAATTGCCGCACGCCTAAAAGTAGGCAACAATATACGGAATTAAACGAGAACCAACTAAAGCATGCTTGCTGCTCACATGCACGCGTACATACATAAATGCCGGCTTGCATACAACATAAAAGCTGGCACACATGCAATTCCAAGTGACTAGCTGTGTGTGTGAATGTATGCATTCACTTACCCACACATCCAGCTGCAAGGCAGCCGTCGAACGGCGCCAGCCTGCCGTCCCTCGAGCTTGTACTGCAGACTGACCAACTGTGTGAAAAAAGGATTTTGCCGGCGCACAGCCGCCGTTTATATAAATATATTTATATATATATATATATACATATGTGTATGCGTGCTTTGCCGTCGGCAATTTTGTTGCTGTTGCAATTGCGAATGAATATCAATGAAAATGTAGGTTTCTGCCGTCATATATGGTCACAATACAAGTGCACTCATACACCACACAAAGCGGTTTAAATATACGTACTTACATGTTTGGTAAGGGAGTGGGAGTGGGCAGGGCGTAAGTGACAGTATATGGTATTCAACATAATTATTTAGCGTTCAAGGAAAATTTTGTGTTCCTTCTACATTCACAAAATGTAAAAAGATGTACTTCATTTGTAGCTACAAACAGACAAATTTCATTCATCAGTTTGAAAAAATCTTAATTTAGTTGGATTTCAACTACAAAAATGATGCGATGAAAATAAAACCTAAGAGCTTCGAAATTACATATTCAAATCTTTAAGTTTTTATGTAAGAATAAGAGTATTCAAATTTTGAAGTTTTATAGTTAAGAAAAAGAAGGGATCATATAAATCAATATTTTGGTGAACCTTCCTTTATTTTACTCCCTGTTGAAAAATAATTCCACGGAGTATCATCTTCCAGGATACTTCGTATCCTCACACGCCTTCCCAACCTAACATAACCTAACCATCATCTTCCAGATTGTAAGTTTTTAATCATTTATGAACATCAATGTTCAAACTTTAAAAAACGCCATCACAAAAATTCCGGTCTCTTACGCTGCTCATATAAAATGCATCTAACATTCATCTGAACCTCCATTCCTGTCCGTCATGTCAAGCATCGAACCTATTTCATTCTTATATACACAGATTTTTACTGAGGTTGACGTGTTAAAATCTCATCAAACGAATACTTTCGTGGTGAGAAATTTTCTCAGCAATTGTCATACATGCGCTTCCCTCGATTTTACTGTACTCTTTACCAAGTAAGTTTATTTTTTTATTGTTAATAGATATTAGCTTTTTAAACCAACATTCTAAAACTATTACTAAAAGAATTCTATAAATAGGACCGAAAATTGCAGCTCGATACCAAGTGAGGATTATTCTAAACTCTCTGGCTCCTGAAGCTAGGAACCATGAGAAGTGGTGCAGGAATCTCCACAGTGTGGTGCACTCTCTCTGAAACTCCAGATGGGATCCTAAAAGTATGCAATCACGTTGCAATATTAAACCAAACCAATATAAGCTTGAAATGTGTTTCGATTGTACCGATTTCTGACTGGCAAAGCCGATAACAAATGATACCAAACATTGAAACCTTCATATCTATTTACCATACAAATAGCGTCACATGAACAACAATTAAAATTATTTATAAATTTGTTTATTAAATAATTATAATTATTTTATCATATTAATTAATTCTAATATGTTGGTTATTGTGACTATCGGCATTATTGATACATATTTCAACAATAAGCATTGCAACTATTTACAACTCAGTTACAATCATTTTTGTAGCACCTCGTTTCTCATTATGTATTTATTTGAATAATATTAACAAGAAAACCAACTAAAATTGCCTATTCCATGCGCACATATTCAAATTAGGAATATAATTGCATCATAAGCACACACCTTCGATGAAAACAATACTCCTATATGCATGCACACAATCCCATAAAAACAGCACCACCATACTTGACTATGCATGCCTAAACATATACAGTATAAATTGGCCGCCTACAAATATGCAACAAAATACTGCAAAGCATATACAATTTGTTACAACAGCAGATTTCAGTACGGGCATATTGAAAATCTGTTGCAAATTCTAATCGAACGGCGAAAAGTTAAAAAATAAGCGCAACATAAATAGAGGACTGCTTTTGGGCATCAGTTCGCTGACTGACCACCGCGCCAGTATTTGCATTTATTGTTGAATGCTTTTAGGCGCACTCGTCAAACAAACACATCCACTTCTGCATATGCTCATGCTCATTTATAGCGCATATGCAAACAGCCAACGTACTCGTATTATTATTATTATTTTTGTTGTAGGGTTTTTTAGTTGCCTGTTTTTGGATCCTCCTTCTCCCCTCCCACACAAATATTTGCCATTTGCCTTACCATCTGTTTGCATTTTGGAAATGTTTTCATTTTCATTGAGGTGCGCGCGTGTATGCGTTCTGAATATTAAACCCAGCTGCTGCGTCAATAGAAAAACTGCAGCTATCGCAACAACAATAGCTGCAACAGAATTTATTTATTTATTTCTTTTTTTTGCAACTCGCACAGAAAAATTTTCGTACACAATTGCAATTTGCAAAAATTGCTTTTCAATTGCCAATTGTCGGATTGTGTAGGTATGCATTTTGTGCATCATGTGTGATTGCGAGTGGTAAAACTCTGCAAATACCCTGTTAAGCTGCTGCTCACCAAACGTGTGCGACCTGGACTCTCTCTACGAACACCTGACAACGTGCAATTACAACTAAAACGAAAATCGTTTGAATGTTAGAGAATGAAAATTCTGAAAAATTACATTGCTTTTTGTTAATTTTGTCAATGATCACAAAGGATTTGAGAGATTAGCCTAGGACTCCTCAACGCTGTGTAAACTCATTGATTTTACATTCACAGGATAGAGTTAATAATATGATTTTGGATCCTAGTTACGAGTTAATAATATGATTTTGGATCCTAGTTACGAGTGTATGTAATATTTATATAAAAAAGCTAAGAACATCCTTTCAGGATACCCGGAGTGTTGTAGATTTATGTGTAGACTCCAGCGAAGTCATATATTACAGGGATCATCGGGATATGGCGGAATTTTTAAGTTTGAAAAACTTTTCTTCTCAAGATTTTTGCAAAAAATTACACAGAAGTTTCCCCCCTTTCAGTGTACATATTTTGTTTTATTATTATATTGAAAATTTCCATTTATATTTGTAATCCACGTTGTTGCGTAGAAAGTTTTCCATACATTTTTTTTTTTCAAACACTCAAACTTAAAAAGAATACTCCGAAATCGTTCTCGTCATAGAAATTACTTTAAATGCGCCTGCAAGTATCCTTTATAATAATTTGGATTAATGAAGAACTTGCAGAAACATTTGCCTCTGCGGTTTTAGTGGTAGGGAAAAATTTGGTTGTTTAATTGTTAATAAAGAAATCTAAACTCCGCCCTTAACGGCTACAAAGCGTAACCGACTTGAAACACTTAACTTGAGCAATTTGTTGTTGAAGTTTAAACTTAAGTGGACTACTTAGAAAAAGTCAACTTAGAATTCTGGCAACAGGAATGATTGCCAACTGTTAATTGAAAGCCTTCTTTTTATTCGGTTCGTCTTAAGCCTTGAAGTATGCGCTCAAAGTTTATGCAGAAATCCATCACAGCTGCTGAACATGAATTTTCGTATGCATTCATGTTCAGCAGCTGTGATGGATTTCTGCATAAACTGCGGTCATGGTACTCAATGACAGCGAAGCCAACTTTGGCTTTGGAAATTATTCTGTAAACGAAGAGCACAGAGTTGCAAAAGGGGTTTAAGACGTTTTCATCAGGGTGCGTTTCTCATGACACTACTCCACTTAATGATATGGAAACGGCGATGTGCTTTCTTCACTCTGTTCGTGGCTTTAAAGAAGGGGATCCTTTGATAGTCCTGGTAAAGGTACACTTAACACCTCCGTAAAGGTACACTTAACACCTCCGTAAATCAAGGTATATAAACTTTACTTGATTACTGAAAATTAGTTCCACCGTATTTGTATAAAAATATTGTTTTTGGTCAGCGCCTAAAAGTCGTCATTTGTTTATTTACTCTCTGAATTGATTTACATTTTATATTTTAGTAAATGTCTACTAATATGCTAAAAAGTTAAACAAACAATGCTTATTTTCATGGCGCCTAAAGGTAGATTTTAAATTTCAATTGCTGCCCGACTAATGCACATTCTAACTAGTAACGTATGAAATTACAATTATAGCGATACAAACACAAACATGCGAATAGTTTCCATAGCGTTCACACAGGTGTGTTCGCAAATTAATATTTGCAAAAATAATTTGCATAGTTTTAGGCGCAAAATATGCACACAATGCAGAGGAGGAACCTTAATACCAACTTTAATCTGTTTGATTGATTTCCCTTTTATGTTAATTATTTTTATGTAAGCGCCATATTTGCTGTATGCACACTTGTTACCAGCCACTCCTTCCTTCCAGCCAGACCAAATCCACCCAGTCAGGCATGCAATTGAATGCAAAATACTCACTTTGATTGGCTTTCAATTTTAATTGACTTTGGTTTATTTGTCGAAATTAAACATTATACGTAAATATGCACTATTTTTAATGAACAACACTTTGTGCAAATATCGGAAAATGCTGTTTTCTCTTTTGCATTTTATTTTATTAAATTGAATTTTAAAAATCATAGTTGCCGCGCTGCTGGCAGGCATTCTGCCTTATTGCCGTTTTATTGGATATGTGTATATCCCATTTTATTTCGGTTTGGCGAAATATTTGCAAAAGGATATTGAAAAGTAAATATTTTTCTTTGAATTTGTACTTTTCAATCAGAAATTTATACAACAACTTTGCAGTTACACTCTCTCTTCCTTCTGTCTCTCCCTCCGCCTGCACTTTCCACCCACCCTTTGGCAGTGGCATTGGTTGCCAATTTTGTTGCTGTTTATTATAGCACATTTGCCGCCATCGGCAATATCCGTAATTTAGTGCTTCAATACAGTTTATTTAGCAGCAACAATTTCAATTGGGCATGGAACAAATGTGTTGAAAACTGCATAAAAGCAGCGCACAAAGGCACCAAGTGAAATGCCATAAATCAGTGAGTAATTCTTTTTATTCGGTTCGTTTTTATGGCATGTGAAAAGTGAACTTTTGATGTAGGTTAATTGCACATTTGATATGAGTTACTGCAGTTATTTGAGACTTTGTATGCGAAATGCCAGCAACTATTTCGTCACAGTTTACTACGAAATTTATAGCAAATTTGCCAAAGATTATTTAACGTTGCTATAATTAAAAAAACTGCAAATTGATTTTTTCACAATTTGCTGAATACTTTGACTGGAATACATTGGTTTAGTTGTGTCCTTAAAATGTTGCTATGAAGTTCGTCGTAAATTCGATGAAAGTAGATTCAACTACAGAGCTAAGATTGAAAGGTAATAACTGCAAAGAAACCAGTGTAGGAGCTATCCGGCTTTTATTAAGGGTATTTAATAACATTATACTGTCAACTGGATTTCATAATATTGCCTCTTTATAGCTCTACGAGGTTTGTTCAAAAAGTATTGGCTTCTGCATCATGATAATGCCCCTGCTCATCATCATTACTTGTGCACGAATTTTTGGCCAAAACCAACACTAATAGACCTGGCCCCATGTGACTTTTTCTTGTTCCCGAAACTGAAAAGCCGCATGAAAGGACGACGCTACGCCACGATTGAGGAGATAGACAAAAGTCGAAGACAACCTAAAACACGTCCACGCACAATAGCTGTCAAAAACTGACTGAACATTCAAAATGGCCGAGATTGTCAACATAAGTGAGGGTCATGAGTACCAACATAACGCCACAAAAAGATCGAAAATCGAACATCCTTAGCCCGCGAAAATTCAAAATTCGCGATACGTTTTGAACACACCTCGTATACCGTACTTGCAAATGTTGTGTCCCTCTAATCTCTTAGATACGGAGTTTTCATACAGGCCCCTAAGCAAACCAGGCTCCTTTGTTGATTAGCCTGACAGAGCTCGCAACCTGTAAGATTAGAGACGTAGCCGAATTCCTCAAATTGTCAGGTTGGTTCCCTACATCGTAATCGAGGGAGTCGTGCTGCTTCCGGTGCGGCATGGGCGCTCACCGCACTAGCAGTACCCATACTCGACTAAGATGGTCGGTACGTTTGCAGCGCCCCATCCGTTGTATCAGGTAGGTAGATAAAATGGCTGGCGACGTCGGATCGCCGCAATTAGCAATAGTGCCGTTTTGTTGCCATGTCCTCACTAGCGTTGTATCACAATGGGCCATTGTTTGTGCCTGTGTGTGCTTTTTGCTGCCACTCCAACCTAAAACTAACCAAATCTAGGCAAAGAGTTCTTACAATTGATAGGGACTTAGGGTAGCGCTCTCCACTCGGTATCCTTCTCCTCAGGCAGAGAGTTTATTAATTTACAATGGTACCGCGTGGTAGTTGAGCATTGAACCACTCTGAACTAAATCATCCAAGGTCAGAAATACTGGTAGTTGCTAGTTTATTCAGATTTAAGAAGTCAGGAACTTGCTATAATATGTATAGCAACTGTCAAAAGTTCAAACCAATTGTTTGTTTGATTGGTATACATTGTGTTTACTGAATTGCTATTGAAATTTTTCTTCCTTTGGTATGCCAGTATAAGTATACAGCTGAATTATGATTGTATATTATAAATTATTTTAAAATTGAAAGCAATTTACTGCACGAATGTGCACTAACTACTCCAAATCGCATGCACACCACCATCTGCCCCCAGCCCCCTTAAAATTCCACAATTTTTTATACTCGTAGCAACTCCTGAGACTGCGAAATGGCGTACACTGAGCGGACATGCTGGCATGTGAAATTTCTTCAATATTTCATACACACGAAAACAATTCAGGCACATTTACGCCCCCTTCCTTTCATTTTAATATTTACACATACAAATGCAAATATTTGTTAACTTCATTTTCTCTGAATTAAATTTATTTAAATATATGTATGTGTCTGTATTTTTATGCTCATATAACTCTGGAGGGGGGTAGGCGATTTTTCACCCCCGTACGCATAACATTTGTATAAGCCGTGGCTATATGGGAGTTGGTGCGTATGTGTGTGTGTGAGTTGATGTTTGCCTCTGGGAGTGTATTTTGATTATGGTAGTGTAAATTTCTGTTTTCCATTTAATATTGAAAATTACGCTTATTTTTTTAAATGTGAATGCAATCACAAGACACACAAACGCAAATGGGGTGAAATGTCAGACCCCAAGAAAGGGGTTTATCGCAGATTTGCTGGCATTCTGTGGGCAGCAATGTTGCACATAGTTTGTGCTTTTATGTTACCACTTTGCATGCGATGTTGCATGCATATAATAAAAAATCGTTACCAATCTGCTGCTCCAAAAACAAATGCTATTGTTTCGGAAAGTTGTTTAATTTGAAAACTTTCATTGCTATTTGGTCAATTATCGTTATATAGTCACTTATGGTGAAATGAAGTTTTCCAAAATTTAATTCAAATATAATGGCGGAATAATTTTAAGTTGTGTACTATAACGTTTTTATAAAGTTTAAATATTTAACCTTAATTTGATGATCTAAAGTATCCTTGAACAAAACAGTACAAAACAGTATGCAAAGACTTCGAATATGATCTGATCTTCCACATGGAACTGGAATTCTTGAGACAATTCTTAGTTTATTCTTCCAAAAACTTTGTAGCTCTTAACTTTTACCTATAACGTTAATCAGTCCTTATAAAATAAACATAATAGCACCGCAGCCCGTTCTTAAAAGAGATTACAGTGTACTCTGGGATTGTCTCCATACTGAATTTTGTCGATGAGAGAAAGAATGATTGACCAAGACCAATATGTCCCTTCATTTACCCATTCCTCTTGAGTTGTGTACTATAAAGTTTTTATAAAGTTTAAATATATAAGCTTAATTTGATGAATTATTTTTGAACACAACAGTACAGAAAACTAGGCAGAGACTTCGAATATGAACTGAACTGTTCCACATTGACATGGAGTTACTGAGACAATACCTATTGTAATCTCAGTAAACTTTGTTGGTCTTAACTTTTACCGAATTCTTTTTTTCAGTCTTCATAAAGAAACATCGTAGCAGCCCAGCCCATTCTTAAAAGACACTGCGGTGTACTTAGGCATTGTCTCCATACTGAATTTTGTCGATGAGAGAAAGAATGATTGACCAAGACCAATATTTCCCTTTATTTCACCATTCGTCTTGTACGCCGTGTGATAGACTTTTATATTGTGGATCTGTATTTCTGCCGAAAGATAGATTAACACCTCTTCTTCCACATCACCTCATCTTCCACATTTTTATTTTTTTATTTTTTTGTCGGAACAATCTAGTAAGCGCAGCACTCAGACAGAGTATATATCCATTGCACTGCACTTAACGTTCCCTTTTACTCGGCTTTAAATCTACCCGACCTCCGAAGAAATAGAAGTAGATCCTGTGGTGCCAAGGAGCCAAGTTGGTTACGCCTCAGCACATCAGTGCCAAAAATCCCAAACCTGATTCGAACAAAGGCAGGGCAGACGCTAAGAAAATGGTCCGCCGTCTCGTCTTCTTCTGGGCACAGCGCACTGTCTGATATGCCAATCCTTTCCATGTGCCTAGCCCATAGAAAGTGCCCTGTCATCAAGCTAACCAACTGCCTGCAGTCCCTCCTACCTAAAGATAGAAGGAACCGTGACCATCGGTCAGAGATAGCAGGTAGCATAATTTTCGTCCATCCGCAGCCTCTCTCAGCCCGCCATACTCTATTATTATTATTATTATTACTAGAAAAACAATAACTTAATTATTATTTTACATTGTAAGGGGAGCACTAGCTGCCAGGGCCTTCAGCTCCGCCATACTCTAATATATAAACGTGCAACCGAATTTTTCCTCTTTGTTTATTTTTTCATTTGTTGCTTTTGGATGTTATCTCATATGTATAACTTGGCAATCTTGTTAAACAAATTCTAACCATCGTTTTATTTATTTATTTCTCCTGACTTGTAATTACTTTTTCTCTCATTTGAAGTTATTTTATTGCGGACTACATCACTTCGTTTGATGTACTGCAGCTCGTTTCATGTACCTCATTTTGTTTGATGTACCAACCTTCATTTGATGTACCTCACTTCATTTGATGTACCTCACTTCGTTTGATGTTGTACCACATTTCATTTGAAGTACCTCAGAATAACTTCCTTCCTTTGAAGTACCTCCCTTCGTTTTTATATCTATATTAATAATAGTATATATATTAGGGATGATATCATTTCTCTCTTAGGACTAGTTTATTTTTTTAGGAATAGGTTTTTTGCCTTTTTTTGAGACTTTGAATGTTATTCATTCCGTAGAGCCAGATGAAGTTTATCAATTGTTTGTTTCTTTGATAGTTATCGTCTTATTCTAGAGCTTCATTATTATTTCCATATTCTACAGCAAATGAACAATGTATCAGGTTGTTAAATATATTATAATTGAATTGATTCTGAAAGTAAGTGGTGTTTTGCGTGTATCATTTGATTTAGTGAGTATATTTGCTCTTTATATACTACAAATTTTCTGTAGAATTCACAATTAATTTCTTGGAAATCATTCTCCATTTATTTATCCATATTTCTTTTCTCTTTTCCCACCATTGTTTTCTTTTCACATATTTGAAAATGTCCTGCAAGTTCGTACTTCCCAATGCGAGACAAAGAAACTGTTTGCTATGAAACAGCAACTTCGAGCTGCAACAGAATGGATGGTGGCGCTATTTGATGAGCGAAAGAGAATCCATTTTAAAAAATTCCTTTTAAAATCAAATAAGACATTTTTCAACATTTAACACTTATCTTATCAGCATTTGTGCAACTGCAACTGCAACTGCAACAGCAGCAACGATAGTGAATGCTAATTTTACCGCCCGCTCAGCGCCACAAACACGACCCTCGTCCAAACACCATTTGAGCTGATATTCCCACTTCCCTCTCCGGCTCGCCGCTGTCGGACTCTCTGGCATTCGCATTGAACGCGCTTATATGCAATATTTTTCCAATTTGATGCTTTTTATACGCCACTAAACATTTTCATGTCATTCCAATTGTAATCTGCATGACTAGCTGCAAATAAAATGTGTACTCAGTGAGTAGCAGCGAAAAGAAACTGGAGAGGGAGAGAAAAAAATGGACCAAAAAGTGAAGTAGTGCGCGGGAAAATTGCAAATCCTGCCAGTGTGTTGTCCATTTCTGTGCACAATGCAGTGTTGCACTGCAGCGCCGCCGCTATTTGCATCACGCTCTTCCACAGCAATTTTCTCCGCTTTCTTTTTTGTTGCCCAGCTTTTTATAAGATTATCCTTTTAAATTGCAATGATTACTTTTGGTTTGGATAGGTTCTCCGTTTGCATTGTTATGCAACTAGCGCCACTGCCACTTTCTTCTCGCTTTCTCGCTTACATTTCAGCCACCGACTGCCGGCTCGCTGCTGCTCCACCAGACAACATTGTCCTTACGTAGCGCACTGAGTGTTAAGGAATTGTTCATGTTTTGCACACAGTCAAGTCCAGTCGTGTATATCGTACGTATTAAATGTCATTTCGCATTCCGTGACAACTTGGCTAATCTGACTAGAAAGTTATTTATTTTCCTTTGCTGAGAGCGTGCTGAGCTGAGGGGAAGAAACGTGGCGGTATCGCTTCAGTGTTGATAAAGGAGCATTATTAAATGCAGCATTTTTATGCCAACTGATGTAATTTACACAGCTAAAAATTATTCAAATATACACTTTTGGAGCTCCGATTGGTTTTGAGCAAAAGTTGTGAAACCAAAAAACCATTTTGAGCGGCTAAATTGAGGACAGTAACTTAGTTTCTAAATTTGCAATCGAACAAATTGAAAGTTACTACATATATGAAAGTAACTAACTAATGCGATCGTGACTAAACCGATTCCATCTTCAGATGTAGTCGAACAAGATGAAATGATATTATTTCACATGAGTCTTTGAAGAAAAATTCAGTCATTTCTAGATTTCCAACACATTTTTAGTAGTAATTCTAAACCTTGTTTAGCAGAACGTAGTTATAGCATTCAGAGGATCCCGCATGTATGGAGAGTTGCTTATATCCATATAGGAATAATGCAAATTTTCTCAAATTAAATGTGGTCTCTTTGCATGTCACTACAATAGCACAACCGTGAAACAGAAAGAAGAGCAAAGCTTTATAAAATGAGCCTTTTTTGGGACGGAATGGTGTGAGTTTTCTTAGAGATTACATAATTATGTGATATGTCCTGTCCACTTTGGTTATACCCACATTCATAGTATGACTGCTCTATGCTGCATTGATGATTGGCCTCACTAGTTTTATGTGTAGATCACACTACTATCAAACTCTGGAGTTATATTCTTATGGTATATGTTAAGCTCGAGGTGGTCATTAAGTACCTTTAATTCCAATCTTGAACCAAAATATACAATATTAAAAGATAGCGCGAACATAATCAGCGCTTCTTCTTAAAAGCAGTGTAATTTCACCTTCTCATCGACACGTATCTCATGTTTCTTGTCTTATATGCAGTCTCCTTAAGACTACTCGTACAAAATCATCATATAATTTTGAACCATCATGGGTGTATTCAAATGAATGTGTGTGTCCATTCTAATTACTTAGGAAGTGATTTTAGATAAAGAGTTCTTAAAAGTTCTGGAAAATTATTTGCATTTAATTAAAATAGTCAGTGGAAAAGTTGAGTCTATTAATGGAGAAGTTGGCCAAGCGCTGGCGTGTAGCTACACATTTTCACATACTCACATTGCAGTCGGACGCCACACACATATTAAAGTAATTTATTAAGTAGTTATTTATGTGTGTGCTAAAGCTCAAAGGAAAACTTCCTTGGTAAAAATAGACAAATAACAAGGATATAAAAAATAGTACTTGCTGATTGCTGAATTAGGAGCGGCAACAAAGGAAGCAAAATTTATACAGACTCACAAGTAGTGCAGCAAAGTAGGAAGACAAATTGTGTTTGTAGCCAGCAGCGAGCGAGCGAACGTGTTTTAATAGTGTGTATCCTATTGCCGGGTATATAATTTGCGCTCAATGTAATTTATTAACTTTATTCTTGCCAAAACCATTCAGTCCTAAAATATACGATTTTATTATTATGTGCAAATATTTTCTTGTTTTTGTGCTTTTTCTAACGAAGGTTTTTTTTCTTTTGCATACTTTTAGGGTCGTTGTAATCGTGATAAACCGCCGTGCAAATATTTTCATCCACCACAGCATTTGAAGGATCAGTTATTGATAAATGGACGGAACCATCTTGCCTTGAAGAACGCTCTGATGCAACAGATGGGTATAGCACCCGGTCAGGTGATGCCGGGACAAGTGCCAACCGTGGTAAGTTTTCATTATGCCACTTAAAATATATTCGCTGCATAGTTTTAGGTGTATGTAGAAATAATATTGGAGACAGTTGTTGTGTCTATGAACGTGGTTGAAAAAAGCAAACGAATTTAAAAGACAAAGTGGTGAATAGTGACAACGTAAAAGCAGTGAAGGAGAACTGATATAATAAATTCGAAATTTGATATAAAACAAAATATGAAATTATACATGAGTGGATCTTCTGATTACGGAATTACAATAGCTCGAAAATCCAGTTTGTTAAAACGCCGCTTGGATAGATTTATATTGCTTATCAGATTCCGATGAAACTTTACCTTTATTGGTGGTAACCTTAATACCTAATTGACAAATACTTACTCAACTCTTATGCAGAGTTCTGTAGGTCGTTGGAGTATATGACTAATCCCCCAAGGAACACTTTAGCTAATCAGCCCCATCTTGAATACTGATACCGTGTTTTTCAGTACTTCATTATGAATATTCTCTATTCAAAGTACACCATATGAAATTGTGCTTGGAGGATATTTAAGGATACTGACGGCGCTGTGTTGAAGAAACATAGAAAACGCAATGGGTGTATCCAGATTAGTTCCAAGTCTACATATTAAAAGTTCATTCTGATAAATAAACAGTACCAACGCACACTTGTTTGTTACTTTCTCCACAGAATGGGTGTTGTGATAGCACGGCACTATAATGTTAACCCGCTCCGTTATACTTGTCATAATGAAAGTTTCCACAAACCTAACCCCGACAGACCCATATAACTTATACACCCACTGAGGTAAAGACCATTCCTACCACCCATATATACAGATATTTAGAGCACATATCTACAGCCTAGGTTCTATTGGCGATACAACAGAATAGTTAGCAACTCAAATTGGGGTCATATACTGCAACATGTGGAGATATATATAGATGTCCACGCCCACTATCTATTATTCAGTACTTATTATTCATAACTTAATGCATATAAAGTTAGTAAATTGAAAAAATTGGAGTGGATTCGCTGACTGACAGGGGGGATCACAAAAAGTACCACCGTATATAGCAGTGTGGAAGCCTTACTCTTTGTAAGGACATGCATGACGGTAGGAGTTGCAGTTGGGTTCATCATCTGTATATATTTCTGCTTAAAGCTCCTGGGTAAACTTTCATTAATATATCAATTAGTCTGTGCTATCCATAGACAGGCAGATGGACAGACAGAAACTGATTCGACTCAGAAAGTGACACTGATACATGCTATGCCTTTATGTGCTTTACAAGCCAGCTCAAACACACTATTTATTTTCACTATTTTGTTCTCTTTTTAAGGGTAGATAGTTTGGTGGCCTCCTTCTTCAGCGGTTCTCCGGCCTACCCCACTTCTGTTCTAAGGATAAATAGTATAGTTATATCCAATATCTCCATGGTTTAACTTACGTACCCACTTTATTTCTATGGGCATAGTTTGATTCAGTCTTTTGGAATATCCCTTGGCCGGTCCAATCCGATTTCTTTTTTCTTTACTGGTGATCCCTGCAAACAATTCTTTTATATTCGATTCGTTATTGCGTATCGTTTTATTACTGAGCAATTATCATCAGCATTTCCCAATAAAAAAACGAACGAATATTAGGATACACCCTAAAAGTAGGCTAACATTTTATGTTATGTGATTGTTATTGTTGTTGTTCATTTATAAACTGGAAAATTCAAATATACCACGAAGATTTGGAATAATGGCAAATACCCTGCAATATGAAAATAATTTATAACAAAATCTATTGCAATCATATCATAAGTGCTTCTAAAAGGACGAGTAACGTAGTTGGAATGTCAGTCTGCCCTACATACACACCATTGAAGTATACTTGAAAAGTTTACCAACCCATCCATTCCCAACCTGGCCAAATCAATTAACTAATTGCTGCTTTTCCCCCACAATTTCCTGCTTCTATTAAGGAATTCCATTTAAGCTCAGCTCAATTAAAATTAAATTTTATTCCTATAGTGAATTTAGTGGAGAAATTCTCTCCAAAAGGGAGGACACAATCTGCACAACCACAGTGGAAATATACACCGCCAAGTGTTAAGTTGCAGTTAAAATGAATATGCATGGAAGGGTAACTTACACCCAAACAAAAAGAAACCAAAAAAAAAAGAGCAAACGAAGAACAAATGAACTAAACCCAACTAAACGATGCGCGTCCAGAAACCCGGAGCAGCCAGGCGGGGAATATTCCAGTGGCACTCGGCGAACGTACGCCGCCGAATTTCAACAGCCGTAAAATATTATTCAAAATGAGCGCGAAAATGAGAAATTTTTCCGCATTGAATACATTATTCATTTTTGCCATAATGGGGTTGCCGATGCGGCATACTCCGAGCTGCTGGTGATGCCACTACGCCAAGAGACCACCGAGTCTTTTATGGCAAGTAACTGCTTGTCTGTCTGTCCGTCCGTCCGTTCGTTCATTATTCCTGCCTTCCTTCCGTCTGTCCCACGGTTCGTGTGTTTGTTCGCGGCATAATAACAAATCGAAAATTAATTCTCAAATAATTTGCGACACGCTTAGGCCCCTGCAGCCGCCTGCGCTCTTGGTGCCACTGCCTGCTTGCGTTCTTACAATACTTCACAGTAGTCCCAATGCGCGTAATAGTTTCATGGGAGAGTGGGTGGAGTTGTGGAGTCCTGCGGGCAGTTTAGTTGATTTCTCTAAAATATATATGAATTTTCATTATCATTAAAGCGAGCGCGAGGGTTGTGCGCGTGGTGACGCGCAAGGATTATGCACGACCATCAAGCACCGGACTCTGGTTGCGCGAATGGCGGGCGGGGTGAGTGGAGTGGAGTGGGGACCCGGTTAAATGTTTAGAATTATTTAGTGCGTTTTTATTGTATAATTATAATTCCTGGTATGCGCCTCACAAATGAGTTTTGCCGCTGCTGTTGTCGCTGTGCGGCTTGATGGTAATAATTAAACGGACGTCGATGACGATGATGATGATGATATCGTTGGAAGTGATGGATTTGTTATTCATCACTTATCAAAATGATATTAAATTAAGCTTACAACCAGGCATTTGGTTTTAATCATGAATTTCAATTTCTCTCTTTTTGCTTATTTTGTTGGGTTTTGAGCGAAGTTTTACGAAATTTAATTAAAATGGTAATTTTAAAGTCATCACCGTGGCGAGCACGTTGCGGGCTGTCAGTCGTGAGCGTCCATCAAAAGTGAGGAAATTTAAATAATTTAGCCAAATATTTTGTTTGCTTGGAAGCGCAGGGATTTTCTAATAAAGTAAGCTTTTCAGTGTGGGAATTACTACCAAAATAAATGCGATTTATTTTCGCTTTTAAAAAAAACTTGATTTTATTTAATTTCACGTTTTGTGACCATCAATTATAGTTCTAGAATAGGAGCATGCTGGGGCCGAGAGAGATCCATTAAGGTTAGCAAGAGGATGCTCTAATTGTGTGTATTATTAAATTCGTTTAATGCCACATCCTTTCTATTCAGTCAAAATTTGAACAACAAGTACAAATATTGATTTAATCTTTCTAATCTAATCTCATCTTCAAGAAAGTCCTCATTTGATGCGAGAGAATTATTCTCAAGAATAAACTAGGCAATGCAACAATACCATCATCCTTATACTAATTTTGTCTTATTTTTCCAGTTGATGTATAACGGCTTTCAGGAAGTGGTAATTGGGAAAGCAGGCAAGGTTCATGGACATATCTGGCGACTCGGTGCTTCATTGGTTACTTACCATTTCTTCAGAATCCCGAACTATTCTTTTACTAATTTACCTTTTCCGGGAAATTTTCTATTTTACAAGCCTCTCATAACGCCCTGACATCATTATTTGTTGACTATTATTTGCACCTTAGCATATTTCTGATTCAAAACAATTTCCCAATGACTGAGACTCGTCCGTGATTCAGACTAATTTTCCCATCGACTTTCCTGTAGTTTCTTCAGCCTCTTTTCGTTGAAGCACCATTCCGAAGCTTGTCCGTTTATCATGTTTCAAGCACAAAATGTGCATTCAATGCCTGATTATAATGCATTTCATGAAAGTAAATATACTATTCGAGCAGGTTTTCCTGTTTGCTCTGCCATTTTGAGGCCAACGCGGCTTCTGTGAAACCGACCGTGTCGAAAATTTTATCATAAACAAAGTGTCATATCTGGTATGCTTGAAGGAATATTTTCCTACAACATGGTTGTTCTATGCTGGTGCTTTCGGCTTGAAGGAATATTTCCCGCAACATGGTCGTTCTATACTGGTGTTTTCGGCTTGAAGGAATATTTTCCTACAACATGGTTGTTCTATGCTGGTGCTTTCGGCTTGAAGGAATATTCTCCCGCAACATGGTCGTTCTATACTGGTGTTTTCGGCTTGAAGGAATATTCTCCCACAGCATGATTGCTCTATACTGGTGTTTTCGGTTTGAAGGAATATTTTCCAATAACATGGTTGATGATCTATGCGGGTGTTTTCGGCATATCTGAGTTGCCGTTGGTATTCTTCTAGATTCGGTGTCACAAATTTAACTGCCAACCCAGATCTGTTTGTTCGATATTTTATACCATCTGAGAGAATTGAGTTGAGCTGAAGCATAACCTAAATCTTCAGTGTTCTCAACTTCAGGAACTAAATTTAGAGGCGCACCTTTTCAGATGAATAATTCCTGGTAGTTTTTGGATAGAATTGTGGTCATCAAGGAGACATTCCAACATTTCCTCAAACGAGCAAACGGCGATCTGTAAAACTGTAGTGATTTGTTCGCTGCGTACCACACTTTTCTCTGTTTTTTTACTGGATTCGTCTTATAATTTGTTTCTGAACTTTTTTCACCGATTTTGGTTCAACTTTTGTTTTATATCTCTTTTGGATTAAGTTCACTTACTAAGAGTAGTCTATATTTCTATCGCTTCATGTTTCCTTTTAAAACTTTTCTTATTCCCTAATTCTAGGCTACAAATCCCTACCTTATTCTCTGTTTTTTTACGGGATTCGTCTTATAATTTGTTTCTGAACTTCTTTCACCGATTTTGGTTCAACTTTTGTTTTATATTTCTTTTGGATTAAGTTCACTTACTAAGAGTAGTCTATATTTCTATCGGTTCATGTTTCCTTTTACAACTTTTCTTATTCCTTAATTCTAGGCTACAAATCCCTACCTTATTCTCTGTTTTTTTACTGGATTCGTCTTACAATTTGTTACTGAACTTCTTTGACTGATTTTTGTTCAACCTTAGGTTTATATTTTGTTGGATCAAGTTCCAGTATATTTCACTTACTGAGAGTAGTTTTATTTGTGTATATTTCTATCGCTTCATGTTTCCTTTAACAACTTTTCTTATTCCTTAATTCTAGGCTACAAATCCCTATCTTACTGGCATCCCAGCAAACACATACAGTCCATATTTTGCACCCGGTCACTTAGTGCCTGCATTATTAGGGCCGGATCCATCAGCTGTGGCCTCTCAATTGGGCCCAGTTGTACCACAAGCAGTGCAAGTGGCACAACAAAAAATTCCCAGATCTGACAGATTAGAGGTAAGTGGATACACACAAATATATACTTTCCGAAATATTACTTTAACCAAACAATTATTATTATGATTTTTTTTAAACTTTATATATATTATTTTTTATTTTTAATTGTTTTTCTCAATAAATACGTAATCAGATGTAAATATTGGAAGTAATGCTTTTGCAAAATTAATAATTAAAAAACAATTAATTTTTATTGAGTAAAATTTTGTATCGATTTTGTTACATTAACAATGAATTAAACCAAAATTAACATTGTTAATTAAGCTTTTATAAAACAAAAATAACTTATATTTAATAACTATATAATTATGTTTTTTATTGTAGTTTAATTTTAATTTTTCTCACCGAATAATAATTAATTTATTATATATTTTCGTTGTTGTATTAACGACTTTAATTATATTTAAGTTTATGAAAGGAAAATTCACAATTAATTCATAAATTGAATGTTCTTTGGTACTGAAAGAAATTAAACATTTTAAATTTATACTGAATTGAATTGAATTGAACTAAATTGAAAATTAAAAGAAATTGAACACACATTCGTATTTTTGTTTAACAAATTGTTTATATTTTTAAAAATAGTTGTTGTTGTGTATGAGTATTTTCAAAAACCAATTGAGAAGTTCCACTAAAAAATTGGTGTAAATCTCGCTACTCTGAAATTTAGTTATGATTATTATTTACTTTTGTTTACTTATTCTTTCAAATTAGAGAAATGTTTAGCTAATTAAACAAGTGTGGCTATATTATGAAATTATACTTAAACCCATTTAAAAGCAAGAATTAAACTTAAAATCGTTTCCAGTTAAACATAATCTCATAAAAGTTTTAAATTAATAAGAAAGGCTGCTTTCTTTTTATTTATTTGTTTGTTTTATTTTTCAATAAAAGCACCTTCAGCGCTCCGCTTTGCAGCGTCTTCGCAAAGCTTTTGCTCCTTGGAAAAAAATACAGCAGACTTTTTTTGTAATAATTATTTAAGCAAAGAAACAAAACAAACAAAATTAATTTCAATTCCTATGTAAATAGTTGTTAAAAAAAACAGGCAACACACATTTATACACAAAAAACATTTAAGTCCACATGAAGTTTGTTAACACGTTTTATTTTTAAGTTACTTTTTTAGTTGTTTTACCCGCTGCGAACTCACCCTGTATGCGGTTGACATTTATTTCCACAGCTGGACTGTGATGTGAGTTGATTGGACATAGGTTAGGTTAGAAGGCCCTTTGCGGTGCCAGATGGATATCCTTTTAAGAGCTATAGTATGAATCGTTGAACAGGGAGACGCTCTTAGCATATCTTAAATGAGAAACTATTCCTAGTTGTGCGACCTATTCTAGTCCTTCAAACCAGGGGGCTCCCAGTTGTGATAAGCGCGTTTTAGATATTGCGTGGCATAGGTATATTAAATGCTTCACAGTTTCTCTTGTGCCTTGCTCTCCACATTTCCTGCATTCATTATTGTTTGTGAGTCCCATCCTTTTAACGTGTACCACCGTTAGACAGTGACCTGTGAGTACTCCTACTACCATTCTGCAATCCTTTCTCGGAAGTGCCAATATCGATTTGGTTTCTTGATTAGACCTAAACCCCTGTAAATTGACACTGAAGTTGTTCCCAGCCGAAGGAGGCAGATTTGTAGACAGTTTACAATGAAGATGAAGTTTCTTGGTTCATGTTAGGTTAGGTTGCGAAGGACTGTGCGGTCTCAGTTTATACTTCTGGAACTTTTTCATCCATGTGGTAGTACCATTTGTGGCCAATTGCTTTTCTAGTATGGCAAGATTGCCATATCCTAGCGATACGTTATAATATGTTAAATTGCATTGAAGGATTGGGTAGTTTTCTTGTAGAAGAATGGAAATTAGCATTAAACAGTTATAGAACAATGTTTTTGTACCGGCGTGCTCTAAATAAGAGATGTTCAGGATATTTGATAAAGGCACAAAATATAAAACTATAAAAAATACACTAAGTTCGTGACCCAGTTTTCTAGTTGTAACATAGCAATTCCCAGCAAAAATATTCCGGGTGGTAGAGTGAACGCAAAGAGAAATTCGGCCCACAATTGTTATATTTGGCCGCAGAGACTTGGTGACTAGTTCCCGACTAGTTAAAATCTAGTTAATTGGTGACTAGTTACAACCTAATCTAATTTAATGCACCTCTAACTCTTATATTTGGTATCAAGTGCGAATTGCTCTAAAATATCTGATCAGGGTGTGCAAAAACACATATAACCGTGGTCCAAGCTCTCATAAGATTCCCGTAAAATCGGTAGTCTAATTACTGAACCGATGTTCTGAAGCATAATTCAAGTAATATTTGATCGGACATTTCAGTTGAAAATAGTATATTCTCGTAAGGTCATTATTACCACCTTGCATGGCAAAATCACTGCATAATTTATTTAAGTCCGAAATGAGAAACATTGACTCGAAATTGGGCTTCCAACCTAAACTCACTGTATCTATTAGTAAATGAATCAGATACACGAAGAGGAGTTCCATCATTAAAACGCCTTATACCAAGTATTAAATGCCTAAACAAGTTATGTGTGAAGATTTGCGAAAATAAGGCTAATTCAGTATAATGAAAGGTCTATTCTGCGTAGCATCATTTCTCTACATTAAGAGGAGTTCCATAATTAAAATGCCTTACACCAAGTATGAAATCCCTAATCAAATGACATCCCTAAACAAATATAATTTAACAAATTATGCGTGAAGATTTGGGGAAAATAAGGCTAATTCAGTAAAATGAAAGGTATATTTTGCGTAGCATTTCTATGAATATATTATGAGTTTTCTCATTCAGCCGACCCCTTCATAATTTCATCCGACATAGTTCTATTCTGATCTATATTCGAGATTCTACGTATATTGTTCATTCTTGCAAATGACACAAACAATTGCCCCGTCCAACACAAACAACACTGAAGCACTCTAAAAGTAGGCAGTGAATTGTTTTAACACATTGTGAGTTGAGAATTTGTAGTGCCCCGATACCACATGTTTAGGGTTTAGCTTTATTGTGTGTTACACGATACGAACGAACAGATTATAGAATACTAGCTATAAGCTCCCAACCGCTTACAGGGTGTTAGACACTTATCCACTTACCCTCCACTACATATGTATGTACGTACATTGATGTTTAAACTATTTTTATTTAAGTATTTGTTTTTTCTTACAGTTTGCAAATTAATTATATTTTTATATAAAGCTCTTGTACCTAACTCGACTGCTGTGCATCGAATGCTGAAGTTTTACGTTTTTTCTTTACGTACCGTGTTAAATGTTTGCGTTTACTTTTTACCTACTAAAATATCAAGCAGCTCTTTTGTGTTTGAATAATTGACTAATTCGCTGACAATGAAATTACTGAAAAAAATGCAAAAAAAAAAACTAAAGAAAACAAAACATTTGAAACCAATAAGGCAAGTAATAAAACATTTCTTTTATACAAACTTACCAACTAACAATGAATGAAATGAGAGAAATTCGCTTTAGAAAGAAATTTGTTTGGCCTGCTAAAATGACCACACTTAACACCAATCAACCAACCCCTCTGTCCATCTGCCCTGTAAACAGAGAGAATCTAATGAAATTTTGTAAAGTAAAACAAAAATTAAAAAAAATTAAAACAAAAACAAAATTTTGTTGTTTTTTTTGTTACGCCCATTTTGACTCAATTTCCTTCCATTATTTCCCTACAACTGTCAACACCACAACCAACCAACCACCACCACCACCACTACTACTCTTCTACTGCTACTACTACCAATCAATCAATCAACCAACCAACCAACCAACCAACCAACCAACCAACCAACCAACACCACAACTACCAACAACTACAACAATTGCAACAACGACAACGCAATGCATCGCCACGCATCGCAAATGCAAATACGCAAACTGCAAAACTGCAAAAACGCAAATGTGCAAATGCAAATGCAAATGAAATTTTTAGGTTTGTCGCGAATTCATGCGGGGCGCCTGCAAGCGAGCCGAGTCCGAATGCCGTTTCGCGCACCCGCAGGAGAGCGTCGCCAGGCACGACGATGGTTCCATCACGGTGTGCATGGACGCCGTGAAGGGTAGATGCGCACGTGATCCCTGCCGCTACTTTCATCCCCCCTTGCACCTACAGGCACAATTAAAAGCGGCGCAATCACGCGCCACTGCTGTCGCTGCAGCTGCTGCGGTATGGCTAAATAAAAAATACTTTTTGTTGTTGTTCTGTTTTTGTCCTGTTCTGTTCTTTTCTTATCCTTTTTTTTCATTTCCTTATGTGTTTTTATACAATTTATTATTATTATTATTATTATTATTATTATTTAAAGTTGCAATTAACTAATAAAAATATTTTTTGTGTTTTTAGATATTTACTTAAATTTTTTCTTATTTTCATTTCGATTTTTGTTTATAAACAATTTACTTAAAAAAGAAAATGAAAACAACACTTGCACTTACATAACACTGTACATTTATAAACGTTTAACTAGTACGTATTTTTATGATAGATTTAAAAACATTTCTTCATTTATATATTTTCTTATTCCCATCACACTGGTAATCAAAACGCACGATCGGTCGTGTAACATACGTTAATGGTTGCACTTAAAATTTGGCTATATTTTCCAAGCGGTTGTGTTTGTACATATTGTGAACTCGAAATTTCTAGCCTACTTTTAGGGGGTTCTGTTATCGTGTGTTAGGCGGTACAAACTTGGGTTTTGTTTGCTAGCATGATGGTGTGCATATAATTATGGTAAGAATTCGGTTTTAATTTTAGACTGCCAGACAACACCCTGGTTTGTGTTTTTAAGTGGAGAACTCCTTTGTTAAAACTAATAATGGCAGAGTATACGTAGGTAGGTTAGGTACCTTGTATAAAATCAGTGCACCCCTAACGAGTCCGAGTCAGAGTCCTTACAAATGATGTGAATATTATGAGTATAATATGAATATATTAGGATAAGTGTTTAGGACAACACTACTACAGTAACTCCTTACAGACCCATTGACAATAGTCAATGGTGATAAGAACTCCATATCGGAGCCTGGAAGACCCTGTTTCTCCACCAATGCTTGCAATTGTAAAAAAAAAAATGAGTATTGTAAAGTTTGCAATTTGATCTTCGTCCTAATTGGGAGGTATTAATTGCATATACATAGACTTTGTTCAGTAGCTAGTACTCATTCCCCCAATCCCTTGCAATCATAATTAATTATGGTGAAGATGTAATAATAATAATAATACCCAGAATTGCAACATATCAAGTCTCCTTGTTCCAGTGGCGATTCCAGTATTTTGGTAGACACTTTCTTAAACTACATAATTGATTTCAAAATGATTAAAGAAAGGGAATGTGTTGTCAAGAAATACATAATCCAGTACGCCAATAAGACACCCTCCTTTATAAATTAGATTAGGACCTGCAGTCGTACTATTAGAAAAATTAAACACCAGCCATCTGGATCCGCCACTGGTAGACTGTATAAGAGCGTTGCCAGTAGTTTATAAACATTCAACTGAAGTCCTGACGGCAAATTTATTTCGTTTAACAAGCTGTTCAGCAAAAACGGCATTTTGCATATGATCAGGACCGATTTTAGCTTATCTGAATTAAAGAACTTACAGATCTTTAGTTCATGATACTATACGAGCAGTCACTTAGCTGTGAACCCAGAGGGCCCCCTCCCGCAAAAATCTCACTGGGGCCCCCTTTGTTATTTTCTTATGGTGGTCCTAAGACTGAGCGGGGCCCCTCTGCTAGGCTACTGTATCAGAGAACATAGAGAAAAGAAAGTCTTTTTCGCTGTCAGCATCCGTAGCGGACACACCATGATTCTGAGTGGATTCACCACGATTTTGAGTGGATTCACCACGATTCTGAGTGGATTCACCACGATTCTGAGTGGATTCACCACAATTTGGATTCATTTACAATGTCCGTCCCCTTTATTTCGCTGCTTTGACGTTTGAGTTTCTTTACTCTGTATTCTCTGCACTGTATAAGAGAGAAAACACCCGGTCTATTATTTGCAGAAATCTTTACTGTGTATAAAAAAGAAAAAATAAATTGCCTTTGACGCCAGAATACATTATCAGGCAAATTCTATAATTGTGGGAATCAGTTTTGATTTCTAACGACATCAGGCTTCATGATTGCCATGAGATTGCCTCTAGAAGGTGTCCACTTTGCCTGATATTGTTTTTTTCTCAAGACTTAATTACACACTTCATTTTTTCCACACATATTTTTCTATACTATTTTCTTGTTCTGTACCTCCATGGTAATTTTTTCGATTCTTGATCTATCTGCCCGATGTCTATGGGCTAGATATATATCTATTAACTCATTGCAGTTTTCATTTGATCATCTCAAATATATTCTATATTAAGCTTTGTTTCAAGTAATATTTTTCCTTCCACGAAGAAGAAGTTACACTTAGTGAGCAGGTTTTAATAAGAGTTGTATCTCAAGATCCCTAAAAAACATTCTTTTGTGCATAAATTAGGACACTTAAGACAGTAAATGAAATAATACAAATGCTCGTATTTTGTTTGTTATACAGTTCTGTAAATTCCTAGAATGGTTTTCAGAGTGTCCGAACTGTAGATTGTCCCACTACGATCTCTGTTCTAAATCACTTTTAGGAGACTTGAATTTACTAAGTTTTACAGCGGCCCGCCTCGCTGTTCTCAGCCACCCAAGGGAGCACTTAAATGGAAAATATCATCAGAAAACACTGGTGGGTGAAACTTGAAAAATTATGTACAGTTCCATCAGAAAAATATATCTGACACATTATAGAGCAGGCGATGATATCAATGCTGTACTCTAAAGCTACAACTTTCTCCCTTAGAGCAGTTTGATAAACCTTATAAGTTCTAAAGAAGACATTACCACAGCCTTTATGCATATAATAATGCAATCAATCAGAAGATTTCCGAGGAAAAGAAACAGATATCTTGAAAACATTAATTTCTCAAGGGTTTTCCGAAATCACAGTAAGAAATCCAGTCAGGAAAGACGAGACTGGGACTCCAAAATTGGATTATCCCGAAATGTTTTACGTAAAGAAGGCGCCTCTAATTTGAAAGAATTTAGCTTGACTTTTTTTGTGCGCTATCGGTAGAGTAGGACTATACAGTTTGGTGTAGTATCTACCATAATCCCATTACTCTCGTGAGGAAGGGGTATCAAAACGGCGCTACATCGCTAATTGTGAGACGTATCGGGCAGATGGGTATCAACCACTTTAACCAACTTCACTTTGATGTGTATTTGGAATTTATTGAGTGTTTTATATAAATTTTGGTAATATTTCTGAACACAAATTGTATCCGAAAAGCGGGATCAAATACAATACAACGTAAGAAATTCTGCGGATGAATGAAGTGAGAAGTCACCAACGCAGAACGAAGCGTATAAAACATGAATGTGAGGACAATAGTTAATAAATATTTAGTGAATAGATCTAATTAGATGTAGCAAAATATAAGAGAAACACAAAAAAGAGCGAATAAAGAGAGAATGGAAGACAATTTTATATCTTCTTACATTGTGGTCTCGTAGAATTCAGTACTAATAAACCGCCTATGGTGTTCGTATGGTACAAGATGTCCCGAATTTAGAAAAATATTGAAAAGCAATTTAATAAAACACAAAAAAAAATCCAATAAATTCATATAATTGCCATTGATGCAATCATGATACACAAATTAATTTTATATTAACCGAATTTATACAAAAAACCAGAAATAAGTTATTGAATTAAAGCAGGTTTTTTATGGCATAATAATTCAAATTCTGCATGTAAACATTTTAATTAACTTTTCCTGCTATTGCACAAACATATAAAAAATGTATATATTCATTCATAAAGGAATTAAACAAAATACGACTCAATAAAAACTGTAAAATATTACCGAGCACTCAAAATCAAACCGTAAACCATGCTTATTACTTCATGTACACATTTATATAATTTGTGTGTATCCACAGCGCTTACGCCAAAAATTATGCTGTAATATTTTCTATTTATACCGAATTATATGAAATGTCACACTATTGAAATGCGTTAATAGCGTTAATACCACACACACAATGAAATAAACTATTCTTATTAAATAGTCACACGCATTCGCACAAACCAAATGCTGTGCACACTCGCATACAATCATGTGCGTACATACGAGTAGTGCAGTCATTCATTTACAGTGACAATTGTTTTAAACAGTATTCATGGGTGCTGTGCGTGCTTAAAGCGGCGATATTCCAAGCATGAACCCGGCTATTGCCTCTAGTAATGCCTGCTAGTATGCAGAGATGTGAGATGGTGTAGAAGGTGGGGAGTACCAGCGTGATGAAATCGAAGGAAAACGGGTTTGTGGACCTTGTGCGCCCTTACACATCATTCATATTGTTATTATATCCTTGAAAGTTGAATGCGCTATTTCCGTCTGCCACGGCACGATGCTCCCTTTCCCCAAAAATGATGCCTGTAAACATAAATTAACTGAATATCTGCATGTGTGCGTATATGTTCACTTCAAATATGTTTGTAAATTATGCACAGGTAAATAAAACATAAATTTTTATTGAACACACAATAATACAGTTACAATGAACGTAACTTTCTGTAGGCATATGTTTTTCCACACACACACTCTCAAACAAGCAAACTCTCATATACACAGGCACTTGCGAGCACACCCTAAAAGTCCACACAAAGGTGTAGCGTGCACATTATACACGCAATAAATGTTAATTTTGCTTGAAAATTAACATTTATTACAACACGTCGACGTGGAACTGAAAACACACACACGCACACTCACTCACATTGGCTCACACATGCCAGCTAACACACTTGCGTGTGTTGTGCGGATGTGCGTGTGTACGTGTTCCCCTGTACGTGTGACGCACTTAATACCGGCTTAATTGCTTTCGTTGAAATTTATAGGCCTCACGTAATTGCCGCGTAATATCGTATAAAGTGAAAAATTGTTGCAGCATTTTCGGCGGAGTTTTAACAAGTCACTGCCATTCGCTGCCAATCGCTGGCTGGAACAGTGGAAAATTCTCCACATTTTTATAGGGACATTTTTGGAATGCCTTCAAAACTTCGATTATCGAGGAATTTGGTTCACAGGAGCTTTACAGGGTGTTGTTTGCAGTTTAAAAGTCCAAAATCGAAAGGCATTTAACTCACTATAGACTTTCCTAGTATATTTAGTTAGTTAATTGCCTAAGTTTATATGTATAACGTTTGCTTTTTACATGTAGTGATTCTTTATATATATGTTTTTGTTTAAGATTCACCATAATTATAGCAAATTTAAATTTAGCGCACACTGTTAACTGTTTATAGCTTATTTAATTTACATATTCCAGATGCCTCATTTATACTTTTGCCTTCAATTTTAAAACTCTTCATGCTTTTATGAACCCTTCGTATTCGTTTTTTTGTTTTTTTTCTGTTTCGTTTGCTAGAATAAAGTTAATATTTACTATAAACCTATTTTTATACGTAAATTTAATGTAATGCAACAAAATCCCACTTTTATAGCATTTTCAATATAAGCGAAAATCCTAGAAACAAAACAAAAAATGCGAATAAATTTATATTCTTTTTAGTTTGAAATTTAAAAAAATTACTTATTAGTTTTTCTATATCAAAAAATAAATAAATTTAATAGATTTCTTACTTAAAAACCCGATGCAGCGTTGCCTTTACTCGTATAACCAATGTTTAAGTTTCCTATAATTTGTTATTTAAATCCTCTCAAGTATGTATTAATGTGATGTACCCTTCCTTTTTAAGTGAAACGCTGTCTGTATACCCTCCATAAAAAAACATCTGCTATTAAATCGATACCTGACCGACAAACAATTGCAGCCAACATATTAGAATTATTGTTGTATATGTGAAAGATTTGGCTGGCTTAAGTGATAATGCCGTACTAAGGTTATATGTTGGGCGGCCAGATATCGATTGAATAGGATACAAACACTCAGAAGAAAGTTGTCTTTTATGGTAGCAAACGGAGCAAAAGTATCTGAATAATTTGTTTTCAATTTCTAAATATTAAATATATATAATTGCTATGATAGAAGACTAACGATGAGTGAATATCCGCTCTATTGTTATATTCCCTACAAATGTAATCATTTTGTGAGTGTGCATATAGACAATAATGGATTGTCATAGGTGTCGAACCTGTACTGAGACATTTGCGACAATTCAATAGTTGCATATGACATTGTAATAGTTTTCTAGAAATGTTGATAGCTACATCAGCAAGGCTTGAAAAGTAATTCTAACACTGAATGAAATGAAACTATGATTCCACCATGCCATTTAGAATATCTGACATCATTCTATACGACGAAACCAACAGTCGATTCGTTTCCATATAATAGCGGCAATGAGTATTTAAAATAAAGAGTTGTAGTTCGCTAAATATGAACGTTAGTTTCAGTGCCGCAGCTGGGAGGTAACATTTCAGCATACTCAGTTTCTCAATATACCACTAAATCAAGGGACCTAATGAAGAAGAAAATTGTAGTGCGATGAGATAGAAACCAGTGGATCTGAGCAATGTGGAGTTCAGCACTTCAGTGGAGCCTTCCTCTCAGACAAGTCTTTCAGGTTGGCCTAAATAACGAATTATCCAGATTTCCTGTTATTATATTCAAATTAGCAATTGAGTGGTTTTTTGCATGTAAGTTCAATTGGCTCGATTTGAACCGTGCCGCGCCTCTAAGGAAACTGCCAAAAAGATTTCTTCACCTTCAACTTTAATGAGGAAATCTAATGAAAAATTGTCCGTGTTGATTTACTTACACTGGACAGAGTACTGTGAATGGGTTCTTCTCAACTGTGAACGATTCACGCCAAGGGGCTGCACTCAAATTACCTAATCTATGATATTATAACAACGAGGCTTGTTGCGCTTACAAACCAAAAGTTGTTGTTATATTTCACTCACCGCAGCAAACATGTACCGTGTAAAGATTTAAGAAAGAACTGAAATCCGAGGCACCCTGGAAGTAGGCAACAATTTTGTGCCAGTTGTGAAAACGTTGATTATACCAAGTCACATATACACACAGTTTTTACCTTCCAGCTAAATTATTCAACAGTTCTGGTTCTGTTTTCAGAAACGATGGAATTATTATTATTTTTAATACAACTTCCCACGTATTAATAATATAATGAATGCAGGTGATTTGAGGAGCAAGGCACAAGAGAAACTCTGGAGCATCTAATATGCCTACGCCACGCAATATCTAAAACGCGCTTATCACAACTGGGAGCCCCCTAGTTTGAAGCAGAGGTCGCAGAACTAGGGATAGTTCCTCTCTTAAGATTTGCTAAGAGCGTCTCTCTGTTTAACGATTAATACTATAGCTCTAAAATGGATATCCATCTGGCACCGCAAAGGACCTTGTAGGCCTATATGTGGCCTTAACGGCCGGCCAGTCTAACCTAATCTAACCTCCCACGTACTAAAACAATGTTCTTTAGAAATAGGGTGTGATATAACTTTGAATTTAAACACAACTTTGACAATGCCAAATAACATACACACAATTATTATTTATAAAATGATTTAGTGATATATTCTGGGATGTGTACCAGGATTCATTTTGAAAAGCTTTTTACGGAAATGGTTTAATTTTCAAGCAACCAATAATTAGGGATAATTAAAGAGGACAATGTGGACATCAATTCACAGGTACATTTGTGCGAATAATATTAGCACTCCAGTTTTGCTGCGTTAATACATTTTTGCAGGAACTTCAGTACTTCGATTTCATTGAATTTAGAGATACGACCTGTGTCGTGCACAAATAACTCTTATCGAGGGTCAGCCTGCCTTGCCAATACCTCTAATCGAGTTTACACGCAAATGTTGCCGAACTAGAAAATGCTCTTTATATTTTTAATTCCAATTATTAAATGGTGGAATCATTTGATTATGTTTCCCTCGTGTGCTTTTCGAGCCTTGACTACAATTATATAACAATATTGAAATTAATTGAATAACGTTTTAAGTTACTTTTAGCTGTAAAAATAGCATAAAATATTTTTATTGTTTTAATAGCTTAGGCTATATATATATTTATATACAGATTAGAAACTCATATATATATATATATATAATATATATATATATATATATATATATATATATATATATATAATATATATATATATATATATATATATATATAATATATATATTATATATATATATATATATATATATATATATATATATATATATATATATATATATATATATATATATATATATATATATATATATATATTATATATATATATATATATATATATATATATAATATATATATATTATATATATATATATATATATATATATATATATATATATATATATATATATATATATATATATATATATATAAATATATACATATTTCATACTTTTTTTACGTTTTATTTCAATTACTTCCAAACAACGTTAGTGTTATTTACCTACATTATAGCCACCCTATATACACATGATTATTGCTATAAAACTTATATTTATAGTTATGCTTACCATAACAATTTCTTCAAAACAATAGCGTTTCCATTCTCTACACAGACAACCAAAACAACAGCACACTTTCCGCTATGAATAAAACACTATACAAATGTTTGCTATAAACTACTCTGTCCAACTAAATAACAACACTCCAATGGCAACACAACACTTCAATGTTTATTTAAAGTGTTTTTGTTTTCTGAAATAATTTTGTTTGATTTGTTTTCGTTACAAAACATTTTAATTTTTCCTTACTATATAAATTATTGCAAACTTTTGAAACCAGCTGCCCCTAAGAAAAGTGCCGTAGACAACGTTGGTGTTTTACTTTCTACTGTAAAATGTTGCTACGCTTGTGAAATTGTGTGATGAAATATGGCTAAATCTGTGCTATAAAATTTATAGCTTAAAGTACGTATTATATTTTCAGTATCTGGAAGGTTTTATGTCGGGACTAATTGTGATGTAGATGAGACTCTATAGTATAAAATTATAACAGCATTTATTTGTTCAGAATTTTGTGAGTTGAAATCAATTTTATTAGTAGGAAGTCAAATTTATAGCAAAGAAGCTACTTGCTATAATTTTTTTATATAGATATTGGCCTTCAAACTTTAAATATCAATAAACAGATATACCAGTGGATTTCTTTATTTTGCCTATCTAGGGTCTACACTACTTACCCCCGTCATTGTGACTGTTTTAACGATGAAGCCACTGATAGGATAATTCTTCATACAGATAAAAATCAAACCAAAAAGTGGATTTGAATGAATTTCTCTTATCGACAATTAACTTTTTCCTGCATATTATGCACGTTTTTACTTGAATTTAGGGTTCATGCAACACGCAATGAAGGGAACAGTCAATGCATTTAAGACCGCACTCTTCGTGGGCCATTCTACCGTCAGTCTTCCCACTCTTCCAAGAAACTTCAGTTATAGCATATTTATAGGCGCTCAAATATCAATATCCATAAAAGTATTCCTTGCAAGCATTTTATTTGTATTTGTTAGCTGAAGCTCGCACATAAAATTTGGTAAATGCCAAAAGTTACTAAAACCAGAGGGGCGAAAATAGTCATCAAGGCTATTCGAGAAAATTTCCAACCCAAATCTGTCAGGCAATTTAAACGAGCTGCAGCAGAAATAGAAAGGATCTCCTCCTCGTTTGCCTATAAAATTTAGAAAATCTATAAACTGACCTGACACTCCAGCTATGCATGCCTCGGTATGATGTCCCACCTGAAGCTGTCAAAGTGCCATGTCGAATAGACTACAACGGCAAGTGAAAAGAATTTAACCCTATTTCTGCAGAGAATGGCAAATGTAAATGTCACTTGGCTGACGTGCTGGGGATTAGGTGGGCAGCAAAGCGTTTGAACCGGAAAATTAACTAAGAGCCAGCGGATTTTGATGCACTGAGTTGCCAATATTCGAATATAAACGTCCTCCAGCATTATCTGCCAGCATTCGGCGGAAAAAAGTTACTTGGCAACTCTGGACGAATGAAAAAAGGTTTGACCACTTCACTAAATACGAAATTAATCCATTTGTAACATACTACCCTGATTCATGGTAGCTGCTTTTTTCCATTTTCATTTCGCTCCCATTGTGTTGGCTGAGTTTTAAGCCATTTAAATGCAAATTTGGACACACAACCAACGAAAGGTTCGCTGGTTTGCGGGCTGTTGGGTAAATGTACACAGCGCGCGCCTAAAAGTATGCAATGCAGTTTTTTAAAACGCTCATAAATATGCCGCACCATTAGCACATGCCTGCCGAGGGCGTAGATGATTTCTGTAAATTGCGGTGTTAAAGAGATTAGCCATGCACCAGCATGACAGTGGCATAGTGTGAGTGGGCAGAAAGGGGCGATTATAGAGAGACAAAAATTTAGTGTCTACTTAAAGCACTTGAAAATTAATTGAAAATTATACAGTATGAAGTTTTTGTGGAACTATTTCATTAAAGCCTTCGTGCATGGAGTGCGTGTGTAAAGAGCCACTTAGTCAGAAAAGTGTTACAGTGTGATCCCAAAAATCGTGTAGGATATGTTATAAATTCAATGGAGATAACCCAATTTAATTTAGACGAATTTTTCTACTTTAATCGTTTCTGTTTCTATGCAGGTAATACTCAGTTCTTCTGCCAGAAATGAGTTTTCTTTTAACTTTCCTCACTTCATCGGGAATTTTATTTCAAATGTGTATTTATGTGGTGCCTAACCTTGGTTCTATTGAGATATCGAATGAATGTTGGAAGTATTATAAGTAATGCAGCAATGTAGCGAGTGTCGCAGTTACGTTGAAATTGTGAAGCAGTCTCAAAAGGGATCACTAGAATTTACATGTACAAACCCCTGTTAGTTGTGTACCAGTTTGCGTGTGTGATTTTTCATATAAGGCGCCGATAACTTATCAACTAGATCAGCAATACTCAGAACTATGCCTTTAAATTTTCAGGTCTTGTGAGTTCGACTGAAGACAAACCAGCCGAGTAGCGACTTTTGTGCTTTGTGAACTTTAAAATAGCTTTAACCTGTGTGCGCAGCTTTGAGCATCACTGAATTAGATGAACAAAGCTGAGGAACTTTGAGCATCACTGAACTAGATATACAAAGCTGAGAAGCCAGAATAGAATCAGGTGATACACAGCCTCTTCTGAAAGCTTTTGTTTCCTACAGAAGCAATAAAGGCAGAGATATTACGAACGATTTGATACACATTGATGATCTGATGTTATTTTTTATAAACTTACACTGTTTTTGTGACAGAATTTTGGGAGTAGTTTTATTTTCCACGCAAGGAAAGCGTAATTTTAAATGAGTTGCACATCTATTTGATAAGTTGTCTGAGGTATGCGACTTTTTTTGTGAATAAACCGAAAATTATCATCTCTTATATATAACATTTTTAAATTTAGCCGCATCGATGCATCGGTAGGTATCTAAAAATTGGTCTTTCATGTACTGCAAAATTGGTATTTAATTATAAACAAATATTTTTGTTTATTGGTTTAGAAATTGTTTTCAATTGGTAATTTTAAGTTTTATTTGTTTGATTTTTATTTTTAAGTTTAAACAAAAATGTGAATGTGTGAATTTGAAATTTTGAAATTGGTTCTATTTCAGTTAATATACAAATGAGAAATATTTTTATAAATCAGTAAAACATAATTAATGAAATCCTCATATTAAAGGATTTTGTTGTATTTCTTTCATATCACTACAAATAAAGAGTTAATATATATTTTTAAGTTTATTATTTAATTATAAGTTAAGTTAGCTTAAAGCCTTACACCATATGCGTTTCAGAATCTTTTTAAACGTTAATTTAAGTGTTAAAACAAACGAACAGCTTTTTAGCTTTTCAACATTTATCATAAGCATAAAGCTTCTGTCAAACTAACAAACAGCTTTTTTTAAGCTTTCTGTCTCTTTTTCCACATTTTTCTACAAACATTGAGCTTCCTGTGTGTTTTATTTTAAGCTTTCCTACTTGGATATATTTTAGTAATTTTTTTTTAATATTATTATTAATAAACAAATTTTTGAAATATTTTTTAGGTAAACTTAACACTATTTTTTTATTTGAGTGTATGCATTTTTTTAAAAGTAAGGTTCAATTACTTTAATTTGAAGTTTATACTTTTAGTCGTTGGGTTGCTACATTTTCGTATAAGTGGGCCACCACTGATTTCGGAGTAGACTGAAGAAACCGGGATTTAGTCATATAAGAACATAATTATGCTTGGGGAAAAAGCTCCTTATGTTCTTATATGACTAAATCTTATGCTTGGGGAAAAAGCTCCTTACATTATTACGTATCTGGGGTCAAAACGTGGTATCCGTGATAGAATGGCTCGTAACGTATAAAGCACTTTATATGAAAGCGTTTTTCTGATAAAAAGCTAGCGAGTAATTCAATCACCCATCAGTTGATTTGCCCCTTGGTACATCTTCATATTCTTCGTTCCTCTAAGCATTTAAAATGACATGATTCAGTTCCCTAATATTATATAATCCCAACGCTCCTCAGGCGTGATTAGTTTACGAATTGACCTGTTAACTTACCATACTGTCGTCTGGGTTACAACTCCTCCAAGTGATCTTAGAGGTATATGATATTATTTTATAAAAGATGTAGCAACATCATCGACTTTGCTTAATACCATTTATAATTTTCTTTTGAAAAAAATGATAGTAATAAACACAAAAAATCTGACAAAACCAAATTTTCTTTTTTACTTTTCATTATTTCGTACTCTTTATTTCACCTGTTCGCCTGTGCCTATGTATTGCTTCGATGGATGGTCTACAAACACAAACACAAATGAAAAAAACAAAAAAAAAAAAATAATAATCCAATGAAAAATATAATTTAAAATACTTCCAACATATATCACACTTTAACGCTTCCAATTATGATTTCACTTCTTTTATATTAAAACAAACACAAAAAATTGTTTCAAATTATGTATCACTTAAAATCACTTAAACATGGAAAATGCTTCATTGCTTTTTATATGCATTAAAAAATCCTTATTTGAATTTTTAATATTTTTATAAAACAAAAAAAAAAAAAAATACACACACACATTTATCCACACTTCAATGTAATATTTGTACTCTAACTTATCAATGCTTAATTGTATAATGAAAATCAAATTGAAATTGAATCAAAAACAAATCAACCATTAAATTCAATTAACTACAAAATTATAAAATAAATAATGCAAATTAAAATCATGTTTACAAAAAAAAAAAAATAAAATTATATATACACGCACACCACACTCATACCACCCACACCTACTGCATACACACAAGACTGCACCTGTTTCCGTTTCCGCTGCTACTCTGACACAACATCCTACCACCATCCCAACGCCCGGCGCTGCACATCCGGCTGCACCATCGCCACACACAACCGCCATTGCCGCCATTGGCCAGCATCCACTGGAAGTGGGCAAGAAGCGTGCAGCCGAAAATGACATGTTTCAACTGGTATTTGCCTCACAATTTTACAATTTCTTATTTTCGTTTTCTTTTTTTTTTCTGTATTGTTCTGTTCCTACTTACACAGTTTTACTTTCTTTATTTTGTTTTTAGTTCTGTGTATCTTTGTGTTTTGCCGTTTATGTTTATTTACCTTTCTTTCCAAATTCTCTTACGTGTTCTTAACTTCTTTTCACATAATTTGCCCGTTAATTTGCATATTTAAACAATTTTTACACAATTTATTACATACTTTTTGGCGCTGATATTGTTTATTTATGTGCTTTTTTTATTTGCATGCTTGCATTGTTTTTGCTAAAAGCTTAAAGCTCTTTTAAAGCTTACTATCGCTGCAGTTTAGATTTGATTGGAGAAGCGAAGCATGGAGCTGGAGCTCTGAGAGTATCCAGGGCTAAAATCGAAAATGCAGTAAAAAATACAATGCAAAAATTTATTACAAAAGGGAAATTCACGAACAAGAGTAAAGTTTAGTTAAAGTTACACAAAAGAAGGACGAAAAAAGGAAATTTGTTCCTTTAATTTGTTCCTCCATCAATCAACCCTTTTGTGTGAATGACGGTTATAGAGACATTTCTTATATATCAGAACAAACTTTCAACTGATTATTAATTGTAATGGTACTTAAAGTTAAATTTTACTGCTCTCTCTTATATATTATATATTTGAAGATGTCGAGATCTCACAATAATGGTATAATGTTTTCTTTGTTATCTAGGGACATCAAATATAGTATAATGGATGTACTTGATTGACTTGTTTTACAGACACGAAGAAGGAAATAAAATTTAGTTAAAGTTACACAAAAGAGATCCGTTTGCTTATGAAGTAAGAAAATAGAAATTTGTTCCTTTAATTTGTGGCTCCATTAATCAACCATTTTGTGTGAATGACACGAAGAAGGAAATAAAAACATTCACTTTTTATATTTTTCCCCAATTAAAATGCTAATTTGCAAATAATAAACAGCATTTAATTGCATGTCTTTATAAAATATGAACGAATCAAAGCAAGGAGCTCAATCTATTTCCACAAAATATTCCGTGGATAGACGCTAAGAAGTTTATGTTCCTACCCAGAGAGTCCACCCACTGCTTTGACAGTACAAAGCTAAAGAATTGAAAATATTTTAACGCGCTTTCTTCCCCTTGTAATGAGTGAGCCAGACCGATACGGAGGAATAGAAAGTTGGACACTACAGATCATCATTTTCATATTTTAAATTCCCTTCTAAATTTCCACCCCCCTTATAAACCAACATTTAAGGCATTGAAGATCACTTTCCATGCCACCGCTCTTCTCACTAATATACAATATATCTTATTTAATTTTTGAAATCCTCCGAGGACTAGTTCAAAGTATGCTAGTCTCATATTCGATTGGTGCAGTTTGAAATCCTGCTCCAGGCATAGTCTTGAAATGCTTCTTTCTAAATATTTTTCTCTTCTATTAAAGGCCTCAATTTGTTGTGAGCCATAATACATAAATAGATAAGAATTTGTTAAATTATTCGTAACCGCTGTCGTGACGGAAACTTTGGTAACAAACCCATAAAATAGGTGGATACACTCAGAATTCCAGATAGTTAAAAAATTGTAGTCCCTTGAGTGGTATGTTTCCACTTCTGGCCAAGCTTTACATTGTTTTAGATTGCGGTACGCTGTCTTTTTCCATACATTCATGATGTAAGTAGAATTAAATTGGATTAGACTACGAGTACAGCTAAAACGGGTTACTAACCGTTCGTACACATCGTCAGCGCATTCGAAAATGGAGAGTGAGGGGGGAATCCAATTAAGACCGTAATAGGCGTGCGGCTCCTACCTAGAAATTGCCATTGAGGTGAGGCCAATATTAGATTAAAGACGGGGAAGAAAAATAGTAAATTTGAAGCTAATGAGCGAAACCTGATAAAAGTTCAACATCATCTCTTTAGGTCCAAGTCATTTGTTATATATAAATTCATATATAACCCCTACATAATTAGTCTCCTAAATTTGATCAGAATTTTCCAACGAGAACTATGAATTAGAGCAATCCGCACTTTACTTATTTTGAATTCATTTCTTACCCGTTTACATTATGTGAGTGACTTCTACATCTTTCATATGGAATATAAAAGCCAAGAATCCTTGAAAACTTAATTAGTAATGTCCAGCTTTGGCCGTGTGTCCTCTTGAGGAGATGTTGTGAATAGTATAAAAAAAAATATCCACTTTGCCATGTCTCATGTATTCTCACACAGTTATGTGTGGAGCTTTCTTCACTCCTAACTAGCTCAAGCTTGAACGGGTTCCTTCTTTACACGATTTTGTTGGCTTCCCTATCACCGTTTTGTTGAGATAGTACTCCGCACTAGTGAAACTATAAGAGGGAACCCTTAGAATTCTATACTATAAACATTTTTTAGAGACACAAAATATGAACATATCTCAAAGATATAGTGCAATAATAAATAAATTAATATGCGCTTATATTACCAATTGTACAAATTTTGTTTTTGTACATGAAGCCTTGCTATTCCACGTCACTCAGACTTAAAAGACGCAGCAATTCATCATCTTCAAAATCGAAGACAATACTGTCTTTGCTTTTGACATCATTGTCGTTTCTCCAATTACTGTAAATACAAAAACTCCATCCAACTATCTCTTAAACGTCAGTTTAATAAATTACAAAGAGGCAACCTTGCAACCTTGACTGTATGTCCATGTCAGCATAATTGATACATATTTCATAGCACTTTATTAACACTATAATATGCACAATTCACATACACACACACACACTCAGGCGTCCACCCACCGAGTGCATCTCGGTCTCCAGGCGTAGACAAATGCGCGACCATCAATTCCATTTTCGCAATAATAACCGGCAATCAATCAAAATTGATTACCAACATTACCACTGCCTAATTTACAAAATTACTACAATCACACAGCTAACAAAGCCTTCGGGCTCCCTATTAATTGTGGGGGATGCGTTCTTTATCAATCTATGAGTGAAAAGCGTGCGTAAGTGTGTGTGTGCAGCTGTATGCTAAAGTTAAACCAATAATATTAACTGTTACGGTTATGATAAATAATGTGCAGCCAGCAATGCTGTAATTCAATTAATTAATTAAGACGATAATAAGGCGAAGGCTAGGCAAGGTGTGGTGTCATTTATATTTAACTAATTAAGACAGCTTTTAGACTTGGAGTTGTTGTTAACGAGAGCTATGTCCGTACGTAAGTAGGAGAGTTAACATCGTTAGAAATTGACAGGAAATAATTTATGAAGTTTTAATGACTTACTTACAAAACTAACATCTCTAAATCTAATTGTTATTATATATGCAAACTATTAAAAGCTGAAGTATCAGGGTCTCAGAGCTTTCAGTGGCAAAAAAATCAATCGTAAAGTATAAAGCAAAAAAAAAACGTTCTTCAGTTATCCAGATATTTATTTAAAAAGCTCAAGTTATCAGAATTTCAGAATCGACCGTAGTTTAATATAAATAAAATATTAGTAGTTTGTCATATAATCTTGAAAGCTTTATTACGTTTTTCTCAAATTTCATAGTAGAAGACTCAAAATAACCAGGGGCACATAATTGCCAATAGATTTGCTTCAATATAGGAATATAGTATTATAATAGCTAAAAATAAAAGCTTCGAATTTTTGTCAAGCTCGAAAGTTGTGAAAGTTCTAGGAGTCAATGACACAAAACATTTTTGAAAGCTCTGTTATTGACAATGTATCAATGTCAAAATAGTTAGGGGGGAAAAGCTCTTAATAATCAGTGGTTTGCAGACTGTCGATATTCTAACAAGACTATAATAAATTGGGAAGCTCAAAGGACTAAATCAATTTGCCTCAAAAACAATAATTAAAAGTTTGCTTTGCATGCACGTACATAAGAAGTTTAAACTCAAAGCAAAAGCGGTTGAAATAAAGTGCAAAATCTTTTATTCTTTAGCTTGTGGAATACCCGGAAGATTTATTAGAGAAATCTAATAAATCTTCCGGGAATTCCAACAAAAATATTGTGAACTTCATAAAATAAGAAAGGAAGCATATTTTAATTGTCAGGAGCTCATAACTATCGATATAATGAATATGTGTCAATGATAAAGAACCGCCAGATTATTAAGTAAAGGGGTTTAATTCGTACAATCAACATTATTCATTATTTAATTAGATGTAAATCAGTGATAATGGGTCAGTCGTATACGCAAAGGGCATATGGAGCTTTTAATCTGTCTAGTCTGTGATGATGATGGGTCAAGTCAACACAAAACAATACAACAAAAGCTTCACACAATCACGTACAACACACTCGATCCTGTGAGATTACATTTGTATTTGCCAAACATTGATTCCCAACATAAGGGCACATTGTTAATTTGTCTTTAGTAAAAACACTAGGAACTATAAAAGGGACATACTCAGTTCTCAACATCTGAGTTGCATTGTGATTGTCAGAGCTTAAAGCTGTTTTGGTCTTTGCTGCTAGGAGTATAAGCAGAAGGAGTGGAGTGTACAAATCGTTTTTGAGCGCAATCTCAGACTCCTTTGTTGTTTATAGTTTTTAATACTACTCTTTAAAAAGGATTTATTATTAGTTATTGAACAAAAGGAAATACTCTCTCTTACTTTGACTATAAGGCGCGCTGTCCTTGCGCTGACTATCACCATCCCAAGTATGGGAACTTTTTAGTCAGTGCTTGAACGGCGCCACACCGTGGTATCACAATGGGCCATTATGTGTGCTCAAGTGTGCTTTTGGCAAACTGGGCGGCCACTCCTACCTACCTTGACTATAAGGATATTGAGAGATATACAATTCGACTAATGTTGTTAGGTAGGTAATTGCACAACACAGTCTTGCAATTTTACAATCTATCTTGGCTTGGTATCTCCAAATTTTCCGTAGTTCTAAAAGGTTTTTTCAGGTAACTTCTTTTACCACTCCGCAGAATGATCGAGATCTCTAGCAGTCTATAAATTCGTTTACCATTTTTTTTAATACGCCTGAAAATTATACAATCAGAAGCTCAAATCATAAGAAGTATACGGATAGATAAGTTAAGTCAAAAGCTTTAAGTACATGATTAGATATATTACTGTCAAATGTTGAAATACTTCATTACTACTAATTACTAATGATAAAGTACTTCATGCCTTACTTTAATGCTCTTAAACGACCAGATTTGATGGAATTTTTACTGCATTTTGGTTTGCCTGATTGCTCTTCTGTTGCTTTTCAACGCTGATTTTGCTCAATTTATGAGGTCTTTCATCAAGTTACTTGAGACAATGCATGATCCAACAGCTTTAAAAGAGCTTTAATCGCAAAGTCAAAATTTCACAAAAGCTTTTAATTTGCTGTGAGTTATTATATTTTATTTTTGCGCAATTCATAATAAACGTTTGAAAACATAAACTTTTTTAGCCAAAAAAAATAAAATAAAAATTTACATATAAAAAAAACAGATGAGAAAAAGTTCAAAACTTATTTTCATATAAACAAAATACAAGAAAATTATTCCTTTTTTTTAATTTTATTGTAAACAATAATTTCAAATATTTATTTTATATTCAATTAGTGATAAAAAAAATGCTAGTTTAAAGTAAAGGTTTACCCTTTATTATTATTATTTTTTTTTGTTGTTACTTTATAAATTATAATAATTAATTCAATGCGTTTTTCGTTTTTCTCCAACTTTTTTACTCCTTTTCTCGTTCTGTGTGTGTTATTCTGCGTGTTCTGTCGCATCCATGTTTGCATTACTCAAAAATGCTACTAACCACTTCAACTGTTGCTATTGTCTTCACAACCATCACCAAAATATCACGAATGCCACCACTACCGCAACTACTACTACCGCTACCTATACTACTATTCTACGTAAAACCAACACAACATCCACAATTGTTTATGTTAATGCAATTTACAAAGATGGATGTTAAAACGGTTGGTTCATTTTACTATGAAAATTTCGTAAGTACTAAAAAAGCATTTAACGTACATATTTGCTAATTAATTACATACCATGCAGTTTTAATTGATATTTATATGTTTATTCAAATTAAAAACGATTGCATGCCTAAGGATTTTAAAACTAACACTAAGCAAAAAATAACAAATAAAAAGAGAAGCTTTGAACAATTTGAACTTTTAAAAAGTTTGCATTACTTTATTGCTTTGTGTATTGCGTGAACTTTGAAGTACTCTGCTAGAGCTTAAAGCATTTGTTATATGTAATCCTTTATCTTACCAGTATTTAGGCATATTGTGATGAAAATATGCTCCGAGATTTTCGCCATACACTCTTTTGTATTGCAGATGGAACTGGGGAAAACCTGGGAGCCACTTTATGTTACGTATTTTCAGTGGTCCTTTCTACTCTATTATTTTAATCCTTTGATATCTTTGAACATTTTTATTGACTACATATGGATCGATTTTTCAGTTAGAAGGTCGCTTTATAGTGATGAAGAAAATCAAGTACATTTCTGTACTTTATAGCACTGGAAATATATTTTTCAGTACCTGTAGAAGCCATTTCGAGATCAGTCTGAAATAAAATACATACTCTTTTTACAGCTTAATTTAAATTCCTCTGAGTTCCGCTGGATTTCTCCTATAAAGGATACGAATTAAAGTGCTTCGGAATGATTATTGTTGTTTAATGATCGAAAAAATAAGAGCGCATTTATTATAGGACTCTGATATCATTTTCTTTGGGGAACTCTTCGCTTTCTTTCTCATTGTTCTGTCAATGACAGTGACAATAGATTCCCTCTAGTTCGAATCAGTTTATTTGTGTTAAATATAGCATTCAACAGATTGCGGAACGCAGCATTCGGTCACCTCCCCTTTTTTTAAATCGTAGTCTATATCAAGTATTTTCAAACATCTAATATAATCTGCTGATATATTACGTGGCCACTTTAACATAAAATTTCAATATATCTACTATGTTGTGTGTCATCCCAGGCCCAACAACAGTACCATTCCTTACAAAGTAGTACTGTAAGCATATCTATATAGTTTCAGAGAGTGCTGTGCTACTTGAAGCTTAACATTATTCCTTCCAAACCAATAAACAATTTGACGTGCTTTGGTAAAGCACTTCTTTTAACACAGAATCTACTCCTCGTGACCATTCCGCTGTCGGATATAATTGTTATAAGTCAAACTAGGATGCCACCAGCAATGCTTGGTCTACTTATGAGTCAGCCAAAACAATGGAAGTCTAGGCTGGAAACGCACAAGACACGATCTTGACGAATATTTGATACTACTACTCCTTCGATAGCGAAGAGATCATCGAGGATACTACCTCACAGCGAACTTTGCATACCTCGCCTCGGGCATGACAAAATTAGATTTGTGGTAAATTGATCTTACGATTAGAATAGAGATCCTACCTACCTACGTACCTACCTACATACCTACCTACCTACCTACCTACCTACTGCTTTACACCTCGTAAAAAAAAAGAACAAAAAAAAAATCTACCTAGCTATCTAGCTACCTACCTACCTAGCTACCTAGCTACCTACTACGTACCTACACATGCCTATCTATCTACCTAATACCTACCTACCTGCCACTTATCTACATACTACCTACTTACCTACCTATTACCTATCTACCTGCCTACCTACCTACCCACCTCCCTACCCACTTACTTACATACCAACTATATATCTATCTATTACCGCTCTACCTACTACCTACCTCTCTAGCACTTTTTTATTTTTTATTTTTTGCCGAGGAGGGGAAACATCTAAAGTCTATGGCCAAAGCCGTAGTGTAGGACTTTAGCCCGAAGTAGTGCGTCGGGAGGCCGTTATGAGTATATTACCACTCAATCGTCCGTATTGGTCATTCTGTCACATTACGATCCAAGACCTATTTGGGCGTCGCGAACTCCTTCTGGAGATCCATTGGCGCGTTCTATTCTACGCATGTATTTCCTCTCTAGTACCAACCTAAATACCTACCTACTTTCTATTACCTACTTTATCTATTCAGAGTTAAAAAGTTCAAAGATATCTACGTAAAAATAACCAAGCGTCTGACGGTCTTTTAATGGGTCCTTTCCTCTTAGCACTTAACAGCTTTTTAGCTCCATGCTTAGCACTGATATTAAGTAAAGCTTTAAGCTATTAACAAACAGCTTTTAATTTTTCTGTGAACTATTGTTTTGCTGCTATATTTCTTGTTTATGCATATATGCACTTGAGTAAGACATTTATAGTTAATTATAAACTAATATCCGTATGTAATTAGAAACTAAAGCTCAACTTTTAAGCTAGTGTTAGCTAAGAAATCTGTACTCATTGTTTAAATTGTATACTAATATATTCTTTTTGCCTTTTTTGTTTTGTTTCTTTCTATTTGTATCATCCAACGCAGGCTTTCTCCGGCATGGTACCGTATAAACGTCCTGCTGCCGAAAAATCTGGCATTCCAGTGTATCAACCCGGTGCGACCACATACCAACAGTTAATGCAATTGCAGCAACCATTCGTGCCAGTGTCATGTGAGTACCAATCTCAAAATACCACAAGTACTACTACTACTACTATCAATTGTACTACTACTACTGCTGCTGCTGCTGCTAGTGCTACTGCAGCAACAACAACATTAAGTGCTAATACCACACCACAACTACTACTACCACCACCACCACAACCACAAACATCCATGCCCATCTCCATGTCCAATACCTCTATTATGGCAAATCAAAACTATCATAATAGCGCTAATCTTAATACTATAAATATGAATAATATCAATAATAATAACAGCAACAGCAACAACAATATGAATAATTTGACTACAATTAGTAATTATCATTTGACAAATAGTAGTAGTAATACACAGGCTAGTAACAGTAACAGTTCGGCGTCGTATTTGTCGTACAGCAACAACAACAACAACAACAACAGTAATATTAGTAGCAACAACATCAATAATAATAATAATTTACTTTATGTTAATAATAATTTAAATAATAGCCTTAAGTCGAATACAACAACTACAGCTATAGATTCAACAGCAACTACTACACCTACAGCAACATCCACAAACACAATTACCAATCCAAATACAATTACACTAAGTAAAAATTACAACAACAACAGCAACAATAATAATAATAGTAACTTAGAAAGTAACAACACAGCAATTGACACTGTTAGCGGTAATCTAACCAATGGCACTAGCGATGGTAGCGAGATTAACAGCACCACCAGCAACACTAACAATTGTAGCACTAACATCAATAACAGCAGCATTGCTTCTACTAACACACATAGCGAAAGCGCCCTCAATATAAATATGAAAGCTAGTCTTTCGCCCACACAAACTGACAACTGTCAGGCGGACAGCGACGACGGCGATCACAGCGCCTCCCATTCGCCCGAACAGAACGACGAACATGCCGCCCTCGAGTTGGCCACTTATGACATTTCCGCCCAATTGCAGCTTACTGCACCACACACAGCCACAAGTGTTAATGGCGGCAGCGCTGCCACCGAGCAGCAGTTGACCGGCAGCTCGGTGCACGCCGCTGCAGTGCATGCCGCACTTAACGGTGCCGCTGACACTGCCCATTCCCATGCACTCGTCCATCACTACAGCGCAGCGCCCACTAGTGCTGTGTCCGCTACCACTACTACCAGCAGCGGCATTTTGCCCATACCCACATCACACTCGGTGGTGACCAACGCGTATCAGGCCCACCAGAACGCACAGCGGCTCTACAATTCGTACGCCGCCAGTGCCAATGCCGCCAATGCCGCGAACGCCGCCAACGCCGCTTCGTATGCGAACGCCACTTCATACGCCAACGCCACTTCATACGCCAACGCCACTTCATACGCCAACGCCACTTCATACGCTAACGCCGTTTCGTACGCCAATGCCACTTCGTACGCGAATATGTTGGCCTCGCACGGCTATGCCATGCCCGTCTCTAGCACCGCGCACTCCTCGCAAGCTATCACAGTACCTTCGTTCTCGTACGGCGTTACCGCACCCACGGCCTCGTACACTTATGGCGGCTATAGTAGCCCACAATCACAAGGAGTCGCCGGCGGCTATTACGCTGACGCCGCTACCTTGGCCAAAGAAGTCGCTCAGAAGAACTACGCCAATGCGGTGAAAATGGCCGCTGCCGCCAATCCGCTCTCCGGCAAGCCGCTGACGGCCGCCGCCTACACTGGCATGACACTGAACAAGGCTTACATGGCTGCGGCGGCAGCCGCCCAGCCACACGCCTCAGCCGCCATGGCGCACCATCATGCCGCCCTGTTGCAGGCCCAACAGCAGGCGCAAGCGCAGGCTCAAGCTCAGGTTCAGGCGCATCAGGCGCAAGCAGTGGCACAGGCTCAGCATGCCGCAGCAGCGGCGGCCGCTGCTCAAATGCGCTCATACGGCTCGCTACCCAGCTCTGGCATGTCGACTCCACTGGGCACGCCAGTGCACACGCCCACACCAACACCAAGTCTGCTACAGCGTCCAGCATCCGCCTACATGCAGGCAGCACCCACTGCGGCGTCCATGATACGTCCCCAAGCCATGCATATTGCGGCCACCAATTCTCAGTACGCCGCGGTCATGCAGCAGCAGCAGGGCTTCTTCTACCCCGGTATGCTGCCCGCTGGCTATCCATTTGCCGCTATGGGTGCAGTGCCGGCAGGTGTGCACAGTGCCATTCCCACTGGCATGCCCACTGTGGCGCAGGTGGCCGCTCAAGCGCCATCCACGGCAGGCAGTGCCACTATGGTGCTCAACCCCTACAAGAAGATGAAAACCTCTTAAACACATTGCATTGCACTTGCTCCAACCATAGAGCGAGCATTTAAGCGTTCAGCTGCAAGTAATGCAGCTTCCCTGACATGCAACTCCGCAGTAAAAGCTCGCGGAATTCTAAAGCTCATCGAAGCTTTTAATTTAAGTTTGTGTAGACACAAGTACTTAAACAAAAATTTACTTAACAATTTAGTTATTATTCTTTCATTACAAAAAAATGAACGTGCCTAATTTTCATAGAAATTTAAATGGAAAGAAATGTGAAAGCTTCAAAGCTTTTTGATATAAATACCTAAGGTAGCGGCTCCTCTTAGGGACAACTACTAAACCGGGCTTCTTTGCACTGCCCACACAAAAACTGTATAAATAAAAGCAAAATTAAACATTTAATCTGTTAAGGGCTTTTAAGCTTCATTTTTAAAGCTTGTTGCTTACGCTTGCATGTTGTGAAATGTGTTAATTGTTTTTTGTATATTTATTATGAATCTATTTAAAGAAAATATACGTACATTCATCACATTTTAGCAAAGCTTTTAGATGACAAAAGCGTTGTTCTGGGCTTTAAGCTTAAACTAAAGCAATGTGAATCACATACAACAGCAGTTGGCAGACGATTTTCATACATGTGTATAATAGTTATCAACATTTTGTTAACCAACAAAAATGCAAGCCTTAATCTGCCTATCTTTTGCCATATTTCATCTCCTTCCCCAATACTTTCATAGCCTTTACATTTTAGTCAGTAGTGAAATAAACGCCATTTTTTTTATTAAATAATAAACGAAAAAGCTCCATTTTGAAGTTATTTGCTAGCCCAACAGTTACCGGAAAGCTCTGTATGCATGCATGCATAGAAGATTTTTTACGTTATCCTTTTTGTGTTTTTTCTAATTTAGTTTAGGTAGGTCCTTATTTAGTTTATATAATTAGTTGTTTATTTTATATACAAACAACATATAAATAAAAACAAAAAAAAATATACGAGTATATAAGAACGTGGTGAAACGAAATACTGTGATAGCTTCAAATATATACGCAAAAGCGAGACATGTATGTACTGCGCCCGACACACGCTTAATGATAAACATGAATATAATAATGAAGAAAATTCAACAACAAAAAATATATGAAATATTTCGTTCCTATGTCGCCATAGAATCCTAAACTGAAGAAAACAAACAAACAAACAAACAAAAATACGCATTAAAGCTTATGTGACAATTTTAGTTTTAGTTGACTGTAGATACCACAATAGTTAAAAAACAAATACTTATTTAATGGCTTTGAACATAAACAAGTTTAACACCACATCACAACGAGATTTAAGCGCTTTGGCTGCTAGCCAGAGCTGTGTATGTTAGTAGCAAGCTTTGCAAATCTTTAAAGCTACAACTAATCGTTGAAATCGCTTTGAAAGCATTAAACTTCAATAACAATTAATATAATTACGCATCTAATATGTTGGAAACTGAGCTTTTACCTTAATTAACACATAATTTAAACAAATGTGGGACAAAATTTTTATCTAGCCAAAGCTTTGGGTATCGCTGGAATTGTGTAAGCTCTGCTCTTCCAAATTTATTAATTTTGTGTTTATCAATAATAGGCTTTTAATATGTATGTGAGTAAGCTTTTGTTCTGCCATTTAAATTGATTTGAAATAATTTTATAAGAAAGCTTTGGAAGCACAAAAGCTCAGTTGCCGCATAAGCTGCAAATGTATCAATTTCCTAACACCTTTCTATATGCTAACCCAAGATAATTTAGTTTACCAGTGTTTACTTTTAAAATTAATCGATTAATTGCCTTTTAGAATTTAACAAATAACTTAAGCTATTAACAGCTTATTCAGAAAGCACTGAAAAGCTTTTAACACTTAACAAATCTAAATACTTTGAGGCGTTATTAAGTAATAATTTGCTAACTGCAGACTTTTATTTAGAGTCCTTTCTGTTGTAATTTAGTTTTACATATGAACACGAATACTTAATTTACTTGAACTACACACACACATATACACACACACACCCACTTATACAAAATTATTATATATATATATACACGTATGTATATGTAAATCAGAAGTAACTTAAAACAACGAATTGAACTGCTAACGAATGTTATATTTCACTCTCATACACACGCATATTGAAGTATTTTACATTGAGAGACACACACACACACACGCACACCCTCTTACGTTTAATTTTGAAACCACCTATGTTAATGTTATATTGAATATTGTTTACTTTACTTAATTTTTTTTATGTATACATTTAATTTTCTTTTTTTTTTAAAGATTATGTAAATTTATATTTTAGAGATCTCGTGTGATTATTTGCTAATTTAAACTATTGTTGCCCTAATTTAGTAATTTAAATTAATCACCTTTTTATTGTCTATTATTGTCAATTTTGTGTACTGATTTAATTTAAACACTTATTTAATTGCCATATGACTTGCACTATTTCTCACTCTATATCTCTCTATCTCTCCCCCTCTTCCTCTTTTACACACTCAAACACACACACACACACTACTATCGCCCCTCTTTTTGTTATGTTGTACTTTGTATGTTAAACTTATGTGAAATCGAACTATTGTAATCTTATTAAATGAGTAAAAAATGAATTCGTAACAATTATCGATTGATTGCTCTCAGTTTTATTTGTTGTAAATTATTTTTATGTTATTATCGTTTACTTAATTAATTTACAAAAAAAAATATTTGTTTTATAAAAAAAATTTGAAATTACTATTAATCATTGTCCTCTCTCTTAAAAATACATTCAACTATGTTATTTAGAAATGTACTGTAATTTTTATGTTCTATTTACGAAATTAATTATTCCAAATATAGTTTGAAATAAAAACAAAATAAATTACATTGGTATTTATTGTGCGGTTGGTTGCTTCTTTTTTAATATATTTTTTGTTTTTAGCTAGAGCGTATATTCCAAATTCTCCCTGGAATGGCTATCACAGCTTCACTGCTCTCTCTCTCTTCCTCTCTCTCTCTCTTTTGTTGTACAAGCACATCACTTTTACTTTTCGTTTAGCTTTGTAAGCGGTGTCAGTAGAGATAAGTGCTCTCTTGCGTTCCTAGTCTTCTTTTGCGAATTTACAACTCGAACATTTATTTTCGAAAAAGCTTCTTTTGAGCTTTTGTTATTTGTTTCTTTATGATTATCATTATTGGTTTAATTACGTCTTCGTTTATGTATCTTTATGTTTATCATTATTATTATATATTTAATTTATTAAATGTTTTTCCCGAAGATAAAGCATGAAAAAGATTGAAGCAATCAGAGAACTTATAAGCTACACGATAAGGCAGACAAAGAAGTTGCAAACAGCTCTTTTAATAGTTGTGTTCCATTTTAAGTTGTCTAATCAAAGCTCTTAGATCTGAGGTAGGCCGGAGCACCGCCGAAGAAGGAGGTCTCCGTGCACTCAATCATTGATGCCCATTGTAGTATCTAATCAGAGCTCTTACTAAGCTGTGAATAAGTGGTATGCAGTTGAGAGTAGATAATACAAAGAAAATAAAATTAAACGTCAAACGGCAAAGTAGCGAAATAAAGCAGACGGACGTTGTACACGAATCCACTCAAAATCGTGGTGAATCCACTCAGAATCGTGGTGTGTCCGATACGGACGTTGTACACGAATCCACTCAAAATCGTGGTGAATCCACTCAGAATCGTGGTGAATCCACTCAAAATCGTGGTGTGTCTGCTACGGACGCTGGCAGCGAAAAAGACTCCTTTCTCTGTGTTCTCTGGTTGAGAGTCACAAGTAAAAACTAAAAGCTCCTTGAAGACAATTATAGTGTCTCCGCGGCGTTTAAGATATTTCGGAAAAAGCTCTCTGTAGTCAGAACAAAGAAGCGTTGTCCTACTCGCTATGGAAAGTTTGAATTTATATGAAACAAGCAATTTTTTCATATGACTTTTTCTGCTGTTTTCTCGTCCTTGAGAGAAATGCACATGTTTCAAAGGTGTCAGATTCTCACAACCGCAGCTGTTCAAATTATCTTTGTGATTTTTCAAAATCTGCAAAGAAACAGAATTTCCCACTGAATCTATCCAAAATTTTACACGTGTCATTTGAAAGATAATGGCAATCGATAATTCGCGCACTTATCTTGCACCTTTCATATGTTGCATACGCCTGCTGTTTGCTCTATGATATATGAATGATAAGAAACATATGTGTGTGATTTATATAATGTATGCATCCAAACGTGAGAAAATGGAAACTCGTGTGTTTTCGTTTCTCGAACTTGTAATTTCGTGGCTCCCATTTCGGTCTTGGAGCAAAAGCTTTTGAGACGCATCCAAATGTGATGACTGTGTATGCCACACATTTGCAGATATGAGACTAACAGCTCTAAATGAGTCACTGTCTGGCATCTGACAGATTTTCATTTGATGCTTTCCCCAAGAAAGCTGAAATTCTCTTTGACTCCTATAACTTCCAATAAGTTAAGTGATTTATTCTCTACAATTTCACAGTGAGTTGATGCAGATTACGTAACACGGCAAGAGAGCTTTTCATGTCGGGGCTTTCTATTTAGCATCATAGTCAGTGAGTTGATGCAGATTACGTAACAGGGCAAGAGAGCTTTTCATGTTGGGGCTTTCTATTTAGCATCAGCCTCAGAATTCAGACTTTTGTGGGGTTCTACAATAAACAGTTTTCTTTTTTAAAGCTTTGATTTTTTTTGTATTTTTTCAGAAATCAACAATATTATGAAGCCTTTCTTTTTGCATAATTGTAGCTTGCAAGTTATGCGATAATTCAAACTTTTTCAAAGCGATATAAGAAAACATTTAACTCATCGTATCGGTTCATTTACTTTTAAGTATTGTTTCTTTGGTTTATTCGGTTAAGTTTAAATGCAAATGTCTTCCACACAAACGTTCACAGCACGGGGAAATTTTTTAAATTTATTATCTTTTAGTTGAAACGTAGTGAAAGACAAAGTAGGACTGTTGCAATAAGTAAGGTTCAAAAGGGAAAATATAATAAAAAGAGAATTAAATTAAATAAAATTAGGGAATATTTAAAACACTTGATAAAAGTTGCAAATTGATATATACACATTAAAAAACTAGTCATTATTTATATAAATAGTAATATATACAAACCTAGAAGAGAAACACTGAGAAATTTGTTAAGCATTTGAAGTTTTCGTGAGTTACACAATTGTTAGCTTTAGAAGGTGACCACTTGAAAAATATGAAAAAATTTTATTAAATAAAAAAGAAATTACTTAAAAAAAAAATAAATTAATAAATATTACTAGTAGCATAAAAGTTTACATAAACGGTGCATCCTTGTTGTGTGTTACTACAATATTAACAACAATATTAGTTATTATTACTACCACTATTGAAACTACTTCTATGTTACGTTCAAAGTTAGCAGAGTTAAGTGAGAAATTATTTAAAAAATCCTAAAGAAACTAAATTTAAAGAATTCAAAAAAGAATATCCTATATAACACATATGCACATTCATACAAACACAACAAATATACGAACACAAGATTGCATGTGAAAACACACAAACACACATTAACAACAAAAGCACTTGTTACGAAAAAAGCTTTCGAGTAAAGTAGCTTAAAAGCTAGTTTTAATTCTTGCCATTTGTGGCTCGTCTGCAACATGAGGCCACAGATAACTTATCAATTAGATGTGCTACTCCAATCGAGCAAATGATACCAAAAAAGCTTTAAATTGTTGGTCTGCTTTCTGACCGCTAATGACTGAATTAAGTACAAGATCAGTTGAAAGCTTGTTGTGTGCCTATTCAAAGCTCTCCATTCACGTAAGCGAGAATTATTTTCTTTGTGAGTGCTAGAGTGCATGTGCAGGTAAACAGAGCCTTGTGTTTTAAAGCCTTGCATATCTGCTGATAAGTTATCTATGATGAAGCCTGCCATGCCGTCGCATACTTACATACTCGTACTACATACGCAGATCCTCCAAATATTTACTTTAGTTTAGTGTACTGAAAGCAAAGCTTCGCAGTGAGAGATTGCAACGATATTATCAAAAAGTTCACTAGTTCACATACTCATAAAGTGACTTTATAGCGGTCATGAGCGAGAACTTATATATTATTCTTATAGTAATCGAAAGCTAAAACTCAATAAACATGAGCGTCCTATTTGACTTTTGTGTGAAGATCGTCATGGTAAAAGCTCTCTTTTTCTTATGACGACAAACGTTTTGTTTTCCTTGGCGAAAAGAGCTTTTTACAAAACGAGTCTTTTCATCACGCATGCGGTAATTGACACCCCGCTCTCGTGTATTAAAATATTGAAAAATTGTCATTTAGTTTCTTAATTATTGGCATATTGAATCGATCTGTTGCAGTTTTCGAGCTACTTAAACAATAAATGCTTTTATACCTATACATACATATATTTATATATGAATATTGTAAGCTTAACAACGAATTGTATTAACTTTTAACATTTAATTACGAATATATTCTGCTTTTTTGTACATTTTTTAGCTGTAACTTAAAATATATGCAAAGTTTCTTTATTTCAATCTCTAAATGCTTTTTACAACTATTTTACATTGAATTTTTAAAGTAAAAACGAAATTTAGAACGCGCTTTTCAAGCTTTTTTGTAGAAACGAAAATTTGTGAACATTGAAAAAAATGGCTTTTAGAACAAAGCACAGACATATACAAAAATACACCTGCAAGCTACAATAAACTAAGAAGCACGAACACTAAAAAACAAAGAACGGTCGCCACATACAACACCAACAAATCCATCTTCAACACAAATTAACTTTTAAAGAATTACTAGAATCAGGCAGGTTGGGGGGTCCATGATACTCCGAATCAAATTTGCTTTGCATTTACAGTTAACATCCGGTAAGGAAGTGGTAAACTGTGCTGTATTCCAAGGGGTAACCGGAAGACCACCGTAACGAAGGTGATTGTTTAGTTTGAAATTCCGAAACACATGATTCGGAATCACTAAGCGCTTTGTCCGATCCACGATCAAATAGCTTTGCGCAAAAGCAGGTGCTTTTAAGAAACCTAATATAGCTGTCACACGCATATGGAGCTTTGTGCATCGCTGTTTTAGATCAATGAGGGGAGGGTGTACGATAGAGCAGTACAAAGCTTTTCAGCTTATCATATGATAAATGGTTTGATCGCCGGGGCTTTGTTGGATTTATTATCTTTTAATTGAAACGTCACCCATCACTTTTTCAAATTCAAAGCGGAAATAGTTTGCTAAGGATGACTTATTAACATTTGCTTAGAAAGGTCCTGTGAAACCCCAAGTTTTAATAAAGAGCTCTTTATATAAAATTATTCTTGTTTATTTTTTTTAAAGTTTGCAACAAAGCTGCATTCCACTTCAATTTTTTAAAAGCAAGGCAGTGATTATTGTTTATTATTGTAGAAATGAAATTTAAAAAGTTTCTTTTTAAATCATCAAAAAATGATAAGAAATCCGTCCGCATTAAAAAACCATATTCTTTTTGTACTTTTGCCGTACACGCTCTTTATACTCTTCATACTCTTTGTTTATGGAGTGGATTACAAAATAACTTTGTTGGCTTTCATAGAAAATAAATGAAGTGCAGGAAAACCGGGTTTAAAGAACAATATTTAGAGGCAGGGGTACTTTTCGAAGAGAACTTTTGATAAGTAAGCTAAATGTAAGTACAGCCTCCACCCAAATATCCTTAAAATTTTGTTCAGGATTTATAAAAGAGGATCTTAGATTAATACCTGCGTTTGATCGCCAGCCTAGCTGTAGCGAGAGGGATGCCTATATCTAGAGAAGGGTCTACTACGGATACCAGTGTGCCTGCTTTAGCATGTTCATCTGGTTCGCAATTTCCTTCGATGTCCCTGTGTCCAGGTACCCAGACTAGGTGGACTGTAGAATGCGTGGAGAGCTCGTTTAGAGCTAACTGGCATTTATTTACGAGTCTTGAGAAAGTACTGACTCCCACACGAGATCTAATAGCAGCTTGGCTCTCCGAGAAGGACTTCTACACTAAAAGCCTCATTTCTTAGAGCACAATTCACTGCCTGATAAATTACCATTACTTGTGCCTGAAAGACGCTGCAATGGTCATGGAGTCTAAGGGAGATGCCAAGTTCAAACATGTTGGAGAAGATCCCGCTACCAACCCTGTCCCCAAACCTAAAACTGTAAGCCACAAATATTGAGCACGTTTGGATGTGAAGTAAGTCAGTTTAAAATTTAATAATCATATTCTGTAAGAATTGCTTGGGTTCAGGGTTCGAAGTAGGGTAGGCCTGAGAACCCCTGAAGAAGGAGGTATCTAAGCACTCTGGCAATGATGCACATTCTGCTTAACAATTTAGGGTTGCACAAAATGGACAATGATAAATTTCAGTTTCCGCCATCTTCCTTTGCCCAGAGGTCCTATCTTTCCAGGCATTACTCCTTGCCTGGTGTCGAAGTTTGTTATATCAACTCTCTTAGTACTAATTCAAGCTTAGTTTTTAAATTAAACACCCATGGGAGTTTTTCTTTAAATAAACCACTTAACTAAATTCAGAACGCTGATATTGAGCGTACAAGAAATTCCAGTAGTGGCCTCACTTTGAGATATTCAACAGTCTGAGAATGAGAACATTTGTTGCAGAACTGCTTTAATTTCTCTGTATGTGTCAGTAGTATCACAGTCATCTCCTAAAACCACATTCGGCCACGGCTTAGCTGGTTTAAGGACTCTACATACATATGTGGATCAGTGTTCTGTATTCTTCCCCAATGTCAGTTACTGCATCTCCTTTACCATCTTCAAGAAGAAATTCCCAATCCTATTCAGATTTTATACACCTTATTTTCATTCACTTTGTCATTCACTTGAAGGAGGACTTCATCAATAATTATTCTATTTATAAATCTTCATCTATTTTGAAACATAAGCGATTCTTAATTAGCATTTCGTAAAATCTCTGGAAAATGTGGCTGGGCTAATTAAACAATTCCTAGTAAATAACTCAAATTCACTTGTAAAATTTGCTCCAAAGTTTACCGGGGGATGTTTAATAGTAATGAGCTAACCCTAGTTAAGGTGAAAGGATTAAATTATCCTGTCAACTCCCACGCTGTTTTCCCCAAGTGATATCAGCTCTTTCCCTCATTTATAAAGTTCGTTTTAGTTACAATATTTGTGAATAAGCGGGCTAGGTTACGCTATCGTGGCAGCCGGTCTACAGACCAACTCACCCACACCACTGCCTCCATTACGATTCCACCGCGTAACACCGCACCTCTACTTTACTAGTCAAACCATTTTGAAGCCCTAATAAAGCGCGGGATTTGTTTAACCTTCGCGCCAGACACTTCCGTAAGAGAGTTGAAAGCGTATTTGCCTAAAGAGCCGGCTCTGCTTCTAACTAGAGCCGTGCACCTACAGAAGAAATGTTCCACAGTTTCCTCATCCTCATCCCCACAGCTTCTGCAATATTTATCAGAGAATACCCCCAGCCTGAGATCACGCCTGCCGAATAGCCAATAACAAGCCACGACTTTAGAGATAGATATCTTCTCGCGACAAGGCAAGCAAGTCTTTATAGTTCTGGCCACATTAACCTAGTCGTTTAGCAAATGCCTTCGTCTGCCAAAGACCTATTGGCCTCACACACGACACTATCCTTCAACATATGTTTACAGGTGGCAATTGGTATTGCAACCTCGCCTTTGTCCGTACACAAAGTAAGTAGTGTAGAATAAGTAAGTGGCATTTATAATATGAAGTAATGAAGGCCAAACTCTGGGCGAAGGATACGATCGAGTAATTATGTCGAAGAATAACCCATGTGGGAAAACTGCGAAGGCATCTAAAAACTTGAATTGTTACAAAAGTAAATATTTTCAAATTGCGCTCAATATTTTTGACCCCACGTGAATTGCCGACCTATTTGACCTATTGATAATAAAATGGGAGCTAAGTTATTTTCAGAAGTATGTTCAATATTGTGATATGTTGACGTTAATTTAGCCTCACAATTAGTTTCTTTTTTACTTGTAAGGACCTTTTAAAAAAAAACATCATTGATTGATATTCGTATTAGAAACATAAGCGCAGAGAATTCGAGTCCACAGTGCACCCAAACAAAATCACACACACACACATATACACTCATACACACACACACACACTTGACCTTTCCACACTTTGCTTCGGAACAGTGGTGTCCAGAGCTCCGCTCTTGTACAACAGTTCCGCAGTGCTTTGGATAACACTGATCTTTAAGCAGAAATCATTTCGAATCAAATTTGACGCGTGGCCACAAGTATAATAAACAACTAAAGAAACAAAAAAACAAAACAAAAACAACACAAACACAAAAGAAACATGTTGCAAATTATATGAATGTTTACCTTCAATATTAGTAAACTTTCTTTAAACTAATAAAAACAAAAAAAAAAAACAAACTTAATTACTACTTACTAACATTTGAATAAGTCAAACTACACTGAAAAGAAATTTATATATTTTGCATGTGTGTATGTTTTATTAATAAAATCGAAAATTTAACAAACAATTTTATGACTATTATTATTACTATGGATATATACAATTTGACTATTATTATCATTATTATTATTATCATTACGAATATTATACAAAACTTATTAATTATTATTATGATTATGATTATTAGTATGAAATATTATGCCATATTATAAAAGAAAACCAAAAAAAAAAGAAACAAAAGTGAAAATTATACAATTATAAATATTATTGTAAAAAACCAAAAAAAGTTGCTTTTCTTTTCTTACTCCTTCAACTACTCTTTGCTGCTGTTGTACTCATTTTCTGTTTCGTTCCTTTTTCATTTCACTTTATAGCAACAAAACATTTTTCCGTGGTATTCTTATAATTATATATTTAAATAAATGTATTGTTTGTTTGGCTCTCTCCACACTTGGTTGGTCTGTTTACTTTTTCACCGTGTACGATTATTACAAATAAGTATTCGACTCATTTTGTTGTAATGTTTATTGCTGCTGCTCTAGGAAAAGTACAACTTAGTTGAGTTCTATTTCAGGTGTCTGTGTTTTTGTCTCTTTCGCTCTCTAAACAACACAATTCGTTTGTAATTTGTGGATTTTGTAAATTTTGTTCATTTCATTTACTTTCAGTTTTTAGTTGCATTTAATTATAGAAAGACAAACAGTCAAGAAGCTGCTTTTCTTAAAAATCTCCTACTTATAATTGTTTACAGCTTTCCTATTTCTTAAGCTTTTTCCTTTATTCTAAAACAAGCTTTTCACTTTCTCACTTTTTCATGGCTTTCATTTAAATTGTATCGAAATATACAACTTTAATATTTGTATCAGTGAGGGGCATTGCTATCAGAGATCTGTAATGAAACTACAGAGAAATGTATAGTGGAAACACTCATGAGTGTGCAGTAGAAACACTCATGAGTGTGCGGTGGCAATACACTCATGAGTGTGCAGGGGAAGCAATCATGAGTGTGTGGCGGCAATACTCTTGAGTGTGCAGTGGAAACACTCATGAGTGTGCTGTTGAAACACTCATGACTGTGCAGTAAAAATACTGAATAGTACGCAGTGGAAACACTCGTGAGTGTCCTGTGGAAACACTCATGACTGTGGAGTAAAAATACTCAATAGTACGCAGTGGAAACACTCAAAAGTGTCCTGTGGAAACACTCATGACTGTGGTGTAAAAATACTCAATAGAACGCAGTGGAAACATTCATGAGTGTCCTGTGGAAATACTCATGACTGTAGAGTAAAAATACTCAATAGTATGCAGTGGAAACACTCTGGGGTTTCTGGGGTACCTGCACATATCCTCTGCAGATTGCTTATCAACTCTTCATATCTTAAGTATGCAGCATATTTCGAGGTGTTACGAAAAAAGGTTCAGGCACCGGAGATCTTCAATAGTACGCAGTGGAAACATTCATGAGTGTCCTGTGGAAATACTCATGACTGTAGAGTAAAAATACTCAATAGTATGCAGTGGAAACACTCTGGGGTTTCTGGGGTACCTGCACATATCCTCTGCAGATTGCTTATCAACTCTTCATATCTTAAGTATGCAGCATATTTCGAGGTGTTACGAAAAAAGGTTCAGGCACCGGAGATCTTCAATGATTGCATTCATGAGCCACGTTTCTCTCTTATCATGATACTTTTTCGTAGCTCAGCGATATTTGATGCATACTTGTTACATGAAAAATTGAGCTGCCAAAGTATATGTTGAGATAAGAATGCCAATATATAAAGTTGGCATAATCTATTGTACTCAATTAAGTATGCACAGTGCGGCATATTTGCCAGGAGTTCACAATAAGACTGCAAAAATACTTAAAATGAGGGTATGCACTGCACCCATTGCAGATATCTGATTCCTATCATTGCATTCATGAACCTTTTCAGGGCGTCTTAACATATGCTGTACTTCGTACTCGTATATTCAGACACCCAAAAAAAGCTCCTGATTGCAATGACCACTCATCATCATTCAATGCATTCTTACTGAAAGCTTTTAAAAATTTTCCGTTTCCTTGCATTCTGATTTCACATCCTGTGCGCGCCCTTCACTGCTTAGTAATATTTCTAATTTTTAATTTAAACTCTTTTTAATTAATTTTAATTTTTGAAGCGCTCGCTCTATTTTCCCGCTCATTCCAGCTTTTTATTGTTACGTCCTCCCCTTCACCTTTCCATTACATTCCAAGCTTTATAGACTAAATATATAACTATGAAGGTATCTGTCCAAAAAAATGCTCCTTTTTATTTTCTAGTTTTTAGTTTGGTAATTTTTTGTGTTTTTTATAAATAGAATATATATAAAATATTACTGTCTGCGTAGTGTTAATAATAAATCAAATAAACAAATAAACAAACAACAAAAATCATCCAAATAAATATTTACCAAAATCATCTTTTTTACTACTCGTACAAAACGAAAACAATAAAAGCTTTTGTAATGTTGAAGCCTTGTTCTCTGGTACAGTACTGTTTTTATGATTTGCTTTAACATTTTTAAACCGAATATAAACACATTTTCATTTCTCAATTTACGCTTGCCACATACAAACTGCAATTGCATGTTTCTGTTTACTTTATTAAAACCGAATCAAACAACAACTGTGGAAGTAAAGAACCCCAAATTATCAATTATTTTTTAATCTATTTTGTTAAAAAGGAACAAAAACTTCAATTAGTTTAAATAAGGATTTTGCTAAAATAGCAGGTGACAATTAACTTCCAATGCCCTCAAACACAATACCCCAATTTTATGGAGAGAATAGCGACCAGCTTGGTCAGTGGTCAACAGGAAAAACAATCAAAATCCAACCTAACCATTAATTTTACCGCGTACTAAACAGACTCTATCTAACATACGCAGTGCCAACACTCTGAAGGCTTCACAAGGGTTGGAAGACATTAATAGAAATTAAATATTTGCTTTTAGTCAATTTTCGGTTTTCAAAAGATGGTCTCAAACTAAATGTATTAAACTCGTAGAATAAGTAGAATAACCTAAACCAATTCTGAGGTCGTTCATCCTGAGATAACATGTTTTAATTATACATTAAACAGACGATTGTATTAGTAAATGAAATTTGACCTGTATTTAGGTCAAAAGGCTTAGACTGGGCTTATGCAGAAAAATGAAAGAGAAATGTGTCGGTCCATTATATTATTATTATTATATCTTACACCATAAGTAATTATGACTGAAAGGGGTTAGGGAATGAGTACTAACTACTACTGAGCCTTTCGACTCGAAAAGGAATAGATTTTTTTAGAAAGAAGCATTTTTGAGACCAAGCCCGGGGCAGGATTTAACCCTGCGACCTGAGTGTGAGTCTAGCATGCTTACAACTAGACAAGTGTCTTAAAGAAATTGCGGAAACCACATTCAGTCAATATCTCAAAATTATTTGCTAAATTGTATCGCGCACCACCTCTAAAGAATCCGGGGACTCATATTATTTTATAATGATCAGTATCATTAGTGGGAAGGGAAATGAGAAGGCTGATAGCGTAGCTAGAAAGGCAGGATTTGCACCTGCGATCTTCTAAGTGTGAGTCTAGAATGCTTACCATTAGACCACATTCGTCAAAGTATCTTTTCTATAGATGAGACAATATTCCAATGCAGTTTTACAGATTTAAATTTTAAAATCTTCTAAAGTAGGCAATAATCAACATGACTTAGGAATGAATTCCCTAACATAGACAAAATTTAAATATTTAAGTTGCGATTCACAATACATCTCTAATCTCTAGTTCCTTCACCTAAGCAAGTGATGCCCTGATGTGGCCTATTGCAAAATAGTCCTCAATTTAATTCGACCTTGAAACAGAACTTTGACAATTTCTTGGGGAAGGCTATACGCAATTATATATGTAGACACATGACTATATATAAATGATGCTGCCTCCTCCTCTTTATTAAACACATGAAAAGATACTGGTCTGCTCAGTGCTGGCAAGTTGTTCATTAGCATGCCAGTTGTATATATATATATATATATATATATATATATATATGTATATGAATCTGCATATATATATGTGTATGAATATGTATATGTATATGGATATGCATAAGTATATGTATATGTCTATCTATATGCATACGTATATGTATCTGTATATATATGTTTCTGACATATCGATTTAAATGATGCAATTATCGTATCCGTAGACGAGCCTTAGTAAACGTAACTGTCTCTTCTTACCATATTCTCTCTTTTTCTGGTCTGGAGCTACAATTATACTGAGAAACCAACCTATCTGTGATCCAGAGAATCCTTCTCTCTACAACTCAAATTAGTTACCCTTTGTTTCGTACAACTAGGGTCAGCTCTGTTCTCAAATGCATTTGATTGCAATTGTGTCCGAAATTCTATGTTACGTGACATAAGGCACTTGGGTAACTAATTTTACACCTTTCACCACTATACCAATATGTAGCCACACTCATAGTGGTTATTCGGTTTCTATTGCCAAGGATCCCAAAATCCATTAATGACCCATTTTAATCGTTCGTTTCCATCCATCGCGATGAATTTACTCTTCTCCGAGTGTAGTCCTGGGCCTGATCTAGGTTCTGAAAGAATTTAATTGCGGCTACAGAAGAAATTGATAGGCCCCCTTTACCATGAGCTAAAAATTGAACGATTTCACGGGAAATCTCGATTCTCCAAAAGGTGATTTTTTGCTTTTTAGCAGTTCGTGGCTTAAGTCTTACGTAAGGATCTTCTTCCTATTTAAAGAGAAACTTTAAACGAGAAACTTGATATTAATGAGATATATTTAATAGTGACGACAGACATTAAGGACTAGAGAAACGTAATTAAGTACTCAATTCGAAGACTGACCACCTGGGGTACAATGACTGACCACCTTCAGTACTTTGAGATACTATGAGTAGTATCGGGTACGATATCATTAACCGAAATATAACATCAATTCTTACAAGCGCCACAAGTAGAAGGTCTCACATCAATCAACGGATGCCATTATAACCAATATAGTTTACCATTGTATCTCGGGAACTAAATAGAGCAAAGGTATAGAATGTTAATGGACACATAAATGATGAGAATCTGTAATTGCTACCTTGGCACATTGCAAGTTAAATTATTTAGGTAGGTAGGTAGGTTATATGGATGTCCTAAGACTCACTTAGGCCTGTTCAAGGTGCATTGTGGCCACTAGAGCTTCTTTCCCCTACACCTCCGGATCCTCCTTAAACCATCCAGTGGATTTGATAAAAGTAGCCACTTTCGTTAGCTTCATCCGGGAAATCTCCTCAATACAGTCAAGAAATACAAATCCAAGAGTGGAGAACCTTTTTCTGTATAGAGCAATGCAACCACACAGTAGGTGTGCTACTGTTTCCTCTTCCTCGACATCTTGACAGCTCCTACAAAAGTCGTAATGGGGTACTCCATGGGGTACATGGGTTACTCCATGGGGTACATGGGGTATATGGGGTACTCCATTGGGTACATGGGGTACTCCATGGGGTACATGGGGTACTCCATTGGGTACATGGGGTACTCCATGGGGTACTTGCATGTCTACCAATCAAACAGTGCCCCATCCGTACCCCTATTACAAATTTAATATCCTGCCTATTAAATTTCAACAGCAGTTTTGAACGGCCGCGATATCATTCCGGCCAAGTTTGTCGACTTGTTAGGCAGGATGACTATATTAAATATATGCTTTCAGGATTATGGTGTTGAATTTTATATAACCTTCGTTCATGTATACAATAATAGGCAGGATGATAACTGTTCCCATCTAACATTTGCCACTTCTACATACACATCTATTAGCAATTTGCATGTTGGTAATGGAACTTTATCCGGAAGGATATGTAATGTTGTCCCCTCTCTAGCCAGCCCAAATTATTTAATAGGGCTGCTATGAGAAACTTTTAAGCTTTGCCATAGGGCAACGCTTGATTTGAACGCTTGTCGCTGGGCTCAGAGCGGCAGCCTTATTGTTAGATCATACACTGATATAATGGCTTTTAATCATAAGAATAGTTCGTATTAGTTTTTTATTCTCTTAAAGTTGCTCTTAATACGAGTTGAAACCTTTGTCAAATGGTTTGAAACCTAAGACAGCGGAGGACCTAAACAACTGATATTAGAACAGAAATATGTCTTCAAATTATTAGAAATAATAGGGAATTGGGAGGGGCAGTAGCTAAACGGGCCTCTAAATGATCAAAGTTTGATTTGATGGTGAAAATACCAAACAGCTTCAAACATAAAAAAATGGGATTGTAATTGAACGATGAATTGGCGATTGGGTTTGACTTTAAAAAGAAAACCAATGATGCGTAGAACTCTGAATATTGGTTAGAAGAGAATTTCCACCCATAATAATTACTTCGGTTTATTGAGAGTTACACCATAAAAAAGTATTAGTTACTAAATTTTAATTTAAAAGTATTGCCTTAAAACCGAGAACTTAAATGAGGATTTGCGTTTTTGAGCGTTTGAGGATTTGGGGACCAATGAAAGCTTTTATTGTTTTTACTGCGTAAAACTAACACTGACACACGGCAGTAATATTTTAGTGCAATTGAGGATTTTGAGCAATTTCGTTTCGTTTCGTGGTAGTTTCGTATCTAGAGTAGTGAATGTGTATACCCAGCGAAAGAAATTGTTGTACTTCCGACGTACTCTCCTTGTAGTGCTATTAAGCTAAGCTTTTGCCATGTATCTACGCCCTTATCTCCTAATATTGTTCTCGTATACAATGAATCCACTTTGGGAAGTAAATTTTCGTAAACGTATGTAAATTGAGAGTTCTTAGCATGTGACCTAAACTGAAATGGATGCAGAGTTATAGAATTGACAACTGTGCCCCAAAGTACATGTAATACGTGAGTGCCACTTCGAAGTGGATGATGTCATTTGAAGTAATGTTATTATTTTCTGTGTTTTATGAAGTATTTTAGATTTTGTTTACATACCAGAGCTATTCTTTTATATTTTTTTTTTAATAAAGCATGATTTTGAAAGCACCTCCAAGGTAAGCCGCACTGACGCAGGATTGTAATGAAGATTGTTGCCGAAGAAAAGAAAGAAAACAAAACGTAAGCTTTTTGTTTGTTGGGTCAATTAATTAAATTTTTTCATTTTAATATAATGCTTTGCTTTTTTAGTGTTTAATTTACGAGTGTTTTTGATTAACAATTTTTGCAAACAATTCAGCAGCTTTAAAGCTTTCTCAATTCGAAACTTTTAAATGGCACCAAAGAAAATACATGCCAATGAAGCTTAATTTGTCAAACTTTATATCCGTAATGCGGACAGATAAAGCTTCTTTTTAATGTACATTCTTTGTTACACCTTAGCCAGAGCAGATTTACCACATAAAACTGTGATATGGCTTAAGGAACTAATCACCACAACTCAACAACGTGACAGATTGTTCTACGCAGAGTTTCCAACACTATAATTCATGTCTGGCGACTTTAGAAACAGAATAGAACTGCCATTTGTCAACAGTTCTGCATAGAGTGAACCGAATAACACACTTGGCACAATATTGAAAAACGATAAGGTCAACAAAGAGAAATAAGAGTATATTACTGTCAAAATTCGATGCCACAGTTGTATTCCCATCCACAAATGACTTGTTGACAATGTTGACAGTGTACAATGAAGCCGCAATTATAATAGTACTACGAGAACATATTTAATGGGTTAGAGCGATGAATGGCCATGAGTGCCATGGGCCAGAGCACTGAAGAACTATGTCTCAAAGCCAGGTCAATTTTCCTGAGAATAACGAGCCTGACAATATCAACCACTGTCTAGATAATGACACCCAAAAACACATAAGTATTCTAACTCCAAGCATCCTTATTAATGGTTTCCAATGGAAGCTCAAAGAGCTTTTAGGTACAAACGCAGTAGCTTTCGTTAGTGGAACATATAATTTTGTTGTAATAAAAGTTATTGTAAAAATAAATATTACCCGTTGTACAGATCGAGACTTACTGAATAATCTGTACCGCGAAGTAAAACGATTCCAAGGAATCTCAAATAATGTGTATAGAGACGATAAAGTAATTTCAGAGCCTGCGTGGGACTAGTGAGTATTATTTAAAACTGTGAAACTACAAAGTTAGATATTTGGTATTCCAAATTAGTTAGGTGTTATTGATGTTTCAACGACTTTTATTTTTACTGACCTTAAATCAGGTGTTAAGGACAGTGGACCCATATCAATATTCCAATCAAAATAAAAATTAAAATCACATTAACGCCCGGGTATGGACAACATCGTCGGGTATATATGTATATACAGTGACTGTATGGAGTCACTTACGGATTATTTTTTTGTGTTTATGCCATCTTAACCATACATAGAAAGCCACTGCAAAGCTCTCCCATAAGCGAGTATCACTTATGTTGTGAAAGCTCAAAGAGCTTTTAGGTACAGTTGCATAGCAAAGCTGCTGAATTGTTCGCTACATTTACCATTTACTGTAAAAAAGAAAACCATTTTTACAAACATTTTATTAACAAAAATTTCATTTTTCTTTTTTGTTTTTTTGTATCTCCAGGTACGCTTCTACTATATACAAACATATATTTAAAAAAAAAAAAAAATACATACATTTATAAAAATAGAATAATATTTATATACTCCAAACTAATATTTGATACATCAATGTTTTAACTGTGATTTAAACAAAATTTTCTAGAGAAATCGGAACTTTTTCATTTTTTCCTTTTAATGTAAAACGCTTTTTGTAGTGAAGCCATTTCAAAAAAAAAAATCTTAAAGCTTTTTAGATGATAAATAGTAAAAGATTACATAAAACGCTTTTCGAACAAACCAAATTATGTAGAGCGCAGCACTTGAAAAGGATATCAGACGTATGCACACACACACACTCACACATATATAAATACTATATATTCGTATAGCCTTTGAATGGAAACTCTCACACTCAGTCACATAAACAAACAAACAAACGAACAAATAAGAACACACATCATAAAATGCCGTAGAAATTTATACAATTTCAAAACTTCTAAAAGCTTTCTTTGTGGATGTTGGATTGTGTCAAAAAATAAAGACAAGTAATTAACGCATGGCTGGATTATGTACTGTTGCAGCAACTTAACTTGTTGGTAATGATGGTGATTATACAAGTATGATGATGATGATGATGATGATGATGATAATGATGATGGATGATGATAATGATGATGATGATGACATTTGCTGATGAGAACACAACTTTTTACAGTTAATACATTTTTAATGCTTTTTTGTATTATAGTCTCTGTTGAACATCTTTTCATTTGATATTTATTTCATACATTTATTTATGTCTCCACGCATCGTTGGAATTCCGCAGAAATGTTTCTTTCATTTAAACGCACTCACACAATTTTAAAGTCACACACAGCTACACTCGTATATGTACATACGCCAACCCGCTCATACATTGGACACACACACACACACACACACACACACACACACGCACACGCACACACAATTCCGCACACAAAACGAACGCATTCACTGACAATAGGTAAAGAGCGAATACCCTGAGGGGTTCCTTGTGGACCAAAAGTAATGCCTTCGGTTTTTTATACAGCTTGTCACACGCCTTTGTGCGCCAAGTTGCATTGAAAGCTGTGTGCATCCGTCTTGCGATTGACAAAAAAGCTCCCGGGTATTACTCTGTGACTGCACACACACATACAGAAACACCATTTCACTCACCTGGTGAAGAGCTTTCATTGAATACAAAGAACAGATCGAAGATAAAAGAAATCACACACAACTTTTCACATAATTTTAAATATTTGGTAATTTGTAAAAAAATACATACTACTTTTTTTCTTTTATCTACTACATTTTACAGGCTTGTATGTAGTAAGTATTTTTTCATTGTAAACTTAACATATTCCTAATTATCATATAAATATATATATACGAGTATCTTGATAAGCGGTATGAATTAAAATGCTTTTTTATTCTGATTTTTATTAACCAACATTTCTTGTGATTTTCTTTTTATTTTACAGCGCAACAGTAAAGTTTGACAAAAATAAATATAAACTAAATAAAACGCTTCAGCAGCGCAAAGCAGTTGGTTCAATTTTTCCTACTTTTGTGTTAAAAAAAAATATTATGCTTCTTGTTTAATTGCAGCTTATTTTAATTAACAATTTATTTTTATGCTTACAATTCACAGTTATCTTTCTTTCATTTTTATTTTAAATTATTATATAATTTTCTTTAGTTACATACACGATCACTTGAAATTTTGTAGGAGAAAAACAATAGAATTGCCATGATTCGTAAGCTGTAGTTTTTCTGTCAAAAAGCTCTTTTTTATATAGTGGCAAGTTCAACTCAGAAGCTTTAATATAATAATAGTGCGGCTTTACTCAAAGAAAAATTTAGGAAAATTTATTATTATGTTATAAATTCAGCTTCATAATGAATTGTTCCTAAGCCTCAGAGTTACTTTAAACTCAAAGAGTGCTTACAACTTATTCTGTTCATAATCCTGCCACGGGCTTGGTATCCAAAATGCTTCTTTCTATAAAATCCTTTTCTCTCGAAAGCCTCTGTAGCTAGTACTCCTTCCCCAACACCTTGCACTCATAATTAATTATGGTGTAAGATATAATAATAATAATATTCTATTCATAATGTTCCTAAAGTTCAATCCCATAACTATTTAGCTTACCTTTAAAGTATCGCTGCAAAACCCCAATGCCATGTAAACCGTACTCAGAACAATGTCTATCATTACGGTCCAATACCTTGCCTGGCCAACTACCTAATTAACATATTACAACTGCCAAATACTCCCAGAGCTTATTGAGTGTCTAATCGAGGTGTAGTAAAGCCTGAGCCTCAATCATTAGTTGCTTTCAGCATATTAGAACATTCTGCCAAATACTCCCAGAGCTTGTTGACTGTCCTAATCCAGCCTGAAACACATTTATTAAGTTCGTTTAAAGGACAGAATTGAATTCTGAGAAATCTCGATAAAAGTTTCCATATTATAACAAAATAATGCAAATAATTGCTCTGAATTGTGATAACATATTCTGTTCTCCAACTAAACTATTTGTACCAGTTTGAACTCAAAGCTCAGGTGAGGCCGGCCCCCCCACAATTGCAGGAGCGCACCCTCATCCCTAGTGATTTTATATGAATAACTCATTTGGCTGCAGGTGGTACAATGAATAACTCCACGACGAGTACTCAGAGATATATTTCATACATTTTGTACTCATTTTTTCAATCACTTACGAGGGAACTCACGCTTAAATTTGTATTGCAAGTTTCTTGTAGCCTTTCAAGCGATTCTTTGGGTAGATCCCAATTTCTACCAATTGTAAAAATTTTAGAATACATTTTGAGTTCAGCTGCACTCATGTGGTAGCTAAGAAAGCAGATATAACGGGAAGAGGCAATCCGAGAAGAACTTTGTGTGTGGTAGTAAATTGTATCTCTCAGAGTATGTAAACCCCACACCGCTCCAATTTCTCACCTATTCCATTAGTAGTCATAACTGTATGTTTTATTTTAACATTGCACTGAATCTACTCATTGAGTGCCCAGTTCCCTAAATAAAAGATGCGTTCGACTCTTTAAAGCTGTTCTCAATTACAATTTTTTCATTTAGTATGGAAACATATGCAATTATGTGACTGGTAGATAGATAGATAGAAGTGACTGGTAGATAGATAGATAGAAGTGACTGGTAGATAGATAGATAGAAGTGGGGTAGCCCGCAGAACCGCCAAACTAGGAGGTCTCCAAGCACTCTGGCATTGATGCCCATTGTACAATAAGCTTGTAAAGGGCAATAGAGGATTTTGGAAAGGAAGTTACACCTTTTAAAACTTCTTTGACTCTTTTGTGAATCACAGAAGTCTGTCCAGGGATAAGGAATGTACGGTGTCCATTCCCAAAACATACGGCCCTAATATGCGCCTCCTCATCAAAAGCTAGAGAATCGCAGATAAAGTCCACTCCACGTTCCTCCAGACAGGAGAGTTCGGACTCTTGATGATGCTGTGTGGCTGGCACTCGATTAAGTGACTAGTTTACTAAACGACCAGAGTCAGAAAAGTTACGCGCTCATACCTTAAAAAGGTAGGTAGGTAGGAGTGGCAGCCTTCCACGCAAAAGCACACTTAAGCACATGTAATGACTCATTGTGATACCTTAGAGATGAAACCAAATTCACTGCCGCCCTTCTGCTTTTTCAATTAATTTATATTGAAAACTTTAAAGTTAAATTTTTTATTTATTAATTATTTGTTTTTTCTTTTCGTTAAGCAATGCTTTGGCTTTTCTGAATAAAAGTAAATGATGCTTATGCTTACGCTTTGAAGACACACACTATTCTATCCGTAAACCTAATAAATTTTATTTAAAGTTTCTTTAAAACTAATTTACAATGTATAAAAAATAGTACAAAGAAATTGTTTAATGGTAATTAACACATTGGCCCCAAACAAAGTAAAGCAAAAAGGAAACCAGCGCGCCTGCATACAGGTTGGCAGAAATTTCACGCCACAAAACATATGCAAATAGTGTGCAAAATGAAAGTCCCGCCACTCGTGCAGCGCCCACACCTATCAACGCCTCCCTCTTGTACTCTGGCCCCCACTTTTTTCTACTGTTTGCACTCTTATTTGTGCAACAAGCCGTGTTGACAAATATTTGTACGAGTGGATTCTCTGTTTTTACGTAACGTATGATTACCGTAATAACAACCTCGGGACATTCGCCATGTTCTTTATGCATACACTGTATACGTGTGTGCGTGTGTGTGTGTGTGTGTGGAGGCATGTATGCGTTTGTTTGTAAATTTTTATTGCAACCACAAAAGGGGGCGTTAATTTACATTTATTAACTTGTTTTTTCGGTTGAGTTTTGTGGCAAATTAACATGTTTGCATACACCAAGTTTTCCAGCCAAAATTACAGGGAACGGCGAAAAAGTTTTTGTGCTAACGCCTAACGCTATGCAACACAAAAAAGTTTCTTGTTACTATACCACACACATGCACATTTGTAATTTTTTGTGTGTGTAAATTGCGACCCTTAAAATTTCAAAAGCAACGCCAAAAATAGACCAAAGTGTGTTTTAATGAAGTGATAAAGGAATTTGATACACAATGTAAAGTTAATTAGAGTAATTTGGAGTTATTCAGCACAGTTGATGCGTAGTTAGAGCAAAAAACCCAAATGAGTAGCGCCGAAGGTTCTAAGGGTTGGGGCAGTTGTTGGATTCTTTTTGTGAAAGTCCTATTAAAACCATCCCCATACTTGCTCATGAAGGGTATATAAACATTTATTATCACACAATATAGTTTCCAACAAGGTTCAAACAGACCAATGTCAATTTTTTTGCCACTCATGTTGGTCAATTGTTCAAAAGAGAACTGATATCCGTGATGGATATCTGTCAATTGCTCAAAATTGAACTGATTTCCGTGATGAATATCTGTCAATTGTTTTAAATAGAACTGATTTCCGTATTGGGTATATATCAATCGTTCAGAATACAACTGATTTCCGTGATGGATATATATCAATCGTTCAGAATACAACTGATTTCCGTAATGGATATCTTTCAATCATTCAGAATATAAATGATTTCCGTGATAAATATCTGGCAATTGTTTTAAATAGAACTGATTTCCGTATTGGGTATATATCAATTGCTCTGAATAATATCTATTTCCACCACAAAAGTCCGGAATGCCTCAAAACCTTTGGAAAAACGATAACATTATCATTGGTACTATTTTTTATACATTTTTATTTTTAAGCTCATATTCCTTTATAAATGACTTTTAATAATGAATTTTTAATAAACTTCTCTCCTTACATGCTTACACACAAATTTTCAATGCAAATATTAACACTTATGAAATCAATATAAAACAAAAACTGGAAATTCACAAAAAACGTAAAAATTCCGAACCAAACGCACTGCAAAAAATCGAACTCACTGCATGCAACATAACAAACAAAATAAACAAAAACATATTTGAAATAATTCACAATTTTTGTTTTAATTTTGTATTACAACGCAAATATGCAAACGAACTGGATACAAATTGTGAATAAACCAATGGGGAAACAACAACAATACTAATAATAACAACACCAACTACACCACAAAATGCCGCATGGATTGTTATTGTTTGTTTTCTTTTTCCAACATAATTTAAACGCTTTAAATTGTTATGTTTTTATGCGTTTTCCTTGCCAACTAAAAAAACAAACCAATCTTATAAATTTGCATGTTCTTGTCGCCTTTGAAAAAATGCTTTAAATTAATCATTTCAAAATTGTTTGCTTGCGAATTTAACAATTTAGCAAGTAGCAAAATACCGTTAAACGCTTCTTATGTTATCTACACAGATGCAAATGGACAGGTACTGTTAATCTTAATGTTAATGTTAATGTTAATAATGAATGTTCAAGTTATGTTAACTAACAGCAAATCCCCGAGTTAATTAACAGCCAAATTCAATCAACAACTTTGCATACTTTTAGGCTTCCAAAGCAATCAATTGCGCCAAAATTTAGTAATGCTTCTTTATACATAATTGCAAACATGATTTTTTGTTCTTTATTGTTTATTTATACTTCTTTCATTATTGTATTCTTCTTTTATGAACAACTAAAACGAAATATTGTAAAATCTTTTTTTTCTGCGTTCAAAATAGGAATTTAAATTTTATTATAACACAAAAATATTTATAAATTTTGTTAAATTTCATTAAAGTAGCAAGTATCCTAAATTAAGCTTTAAAATAATTTACAAAAAATCAAAAACAAAAACAAATACATGTAATTATAAAATTAAGCAATTTATTTAAAATGTTTACATGTTTAGATGTTTGAAAAAAAAGTTTATCATTTCAACCACAAACGAAATTATAAAGTCGTGTTTTATAGCCAGAACTTCAAAATGTAGTTCCTTTATGTACTTAAGGAATTTGTCAGAGAGCGGTAATATGGAAGCGTAGCAAGCTTGGAATACGACTAGAATAATACTAGAAAGTAGAGGTTATGTACGCATATAAGGGAGATCTGTGAGGACTAAAATGTGAAAAAATTAATAATAGCGGCAATATGGAGGAGTGAAAGCTAGGAATACAACTAGAATGAATAATAAATGCCAGTAGAGGCTATTTAGGCAAGTAGGGGAGATCTGTCAGGAATAAAATTTGAACAAATTAGCAACAGGTGTAAAATGTAAGGATAGCAAGCTAGGAATACAACTAGAATGAATAATAAATCCAAGTAGAACTTATTTATACACGTAGGGGAGATCTGTGAGGACTAAAATTTGAATTGATCAGCAACAACACAAACTGTTGTGTAATTCGACGGGTGACTCAACAACCGAAGTTAGCAGAATTGTATAATCGCTCATACCAATTTCTACAAGGGAGGCACGAAATTTCACGTAGCGAAATTCTTCCGGAGGCAGCTATTTCCAATACATCCAATTTCTATGTCACTGTTTAATTATTCTCAGCTCTATTGCTTGTTAATTTATTTGAAGACACATCTCCAGCCTCTGCAAATTTACTGCTTTCTTCTGCGTGCTCTGACCACATCTCCAACTCTTTCCGATTAATATCCTACTAATTGCAAATATCTACGGTAGGATATAAAAATTTGTTAACCCCCGACTACATATTTCATAATATAAATCACAGTTAAACGAGCGGCTTTCGAATTACTACTCATCATTTGGTTGCACTTGTGCCCCTCCCCGCAGCTTACAGTCCTGGCTAGCTTACTTTTTAATTATCTGGCAAAAATTAGTTCTCCTTCCTAATTAAAACTCGCTTAAATTTCATTCAAAAATTATTTCAAAGTAATAACCAAATTAACTTACCGCAAAAGCATTTCGTTGTAAACTGTTCCGTCGTTCCCCCCCCCCCCCCCCACACGCAATGTAAAATCCGCAAACCCTGCGGCATTAGCATTAAAAGCTTAACACTGGCAACAAGTGTCCAACAACAAAATCTTTTTATTTCCCAAAATCGCTGCGGGAAACTTTTAATGAAATTGCAGCATTTATTTCATAGTAAATGTAGCGGGAGCTCATTTCAATATTTTGGAGGTTTAGTGTTGCGTCCCGAAAATGTGAAGAGTCTTTGAGGTATTCGAAACTGATTTTCAATTGAGACCTTAATAAAGTCTTCTAAATATAACTTTTTATAAACTTTATTCAGGTTACATTTATTGCTGATGAATTAGTTCAGCAATTCTCTTCTCAAATTGGTTTTCATTTGAATAAATTTGAAGCGATTTTAAACACCCTCCAAACTACATTCCAGCTTTATATGATTGAGCATCTGCGAAGTATGTCGAGGTGGGGTTTAAAAGCCACTCAAATCTGTTGGTCGAGTACCTCATGAGTACTCTATATAAATTGTGGGCGAACTCTTATAGTTGGGGCAGGTTTGATAACCAATCAAAATCAAAATTTTTTTGAAGACCATCAGATCCAATGCAAAAAACATCTGACGTTTGTGATTTAATCAGGATCCATGGAGTTTACTTACTTATGATGCAGAGATTCTTCGCAATCTCTGAGGAGGATTCAATAGCTAAACAAGTAGTAAAAAAATTTTTTGAAAAATAAAATCTCGTCTAAGGACTTAATAATTTGAATCCTCAATTCCATTGAACCGAATCACTCGCTTTCTTATACAGAAAGTCGTACCACATTTATGAGTTATTTGAGAGGTGTTTCTCTACTGTTCTTTAAGAACTAAAGTTCTTGCTCTAAGCTGAGACACTGCAGTGCTTCCATTCTCAAGTCCGCAGAGTTTGAGTTTAAATCAAATTCATGGTGGAAAATACTTGATATAGTGCTGCAACTTTAAGGAGCGAGAAACTTGATCTTCGTTTCCTTAAAAATACAAAATCCTTGCCATATTTGTATGAATTATTACCGATTTTAGCATGAAGGAGATTGGAAAATACAATTAATTATGGACAAATACTGAAGTTACAGAGCCATTTGACAGATTGTCATTACTCAAAATATCTCGGACACTACAGAGTTGAGTTAAACTAGTACCAATTCGACAAAAAAGCTTCAATGCCTTCTGTCGGTTTTATCTTTGAACATTTCCTAGCAGAAATCTTTGGTTTCAAAGATTGAATATGCACATAGTAAGCTTAAGAAAGATCGAGTTTTTGCTACAAAGGCATGGAGTAGCAATCTGGAATCCATCCGGAGATATGTAATTGTAAAAATGCCAAATGCCCTCGACATTCTACTGACTACAGTACTTGATAGTTGATTCGAGGCGACATAGGTCCTTTCATTCCTTGTCTATTCCTCATATTATTCGAATATGGTTTAGCAAATATTTTTGTATAGGCTTTGATTACTTATTATGACCCTTATCGACACCAGGGACTTTAACATGTGTTCTCAGAATGGGCATCCACTGCTAAATACGTATACTCACTTTCCTTTATTTGTTCGTATTTTATTATTCAAGTCTTCGTAGCCATACTCACATTCCTGAATTTGTTCATATTTGGTTTTTCAAGTCCTCGTAACACTGCTTTCTCTGCAGATATGTTCACTGATTATGCTGAGGACATTGATGAAAAATTGACTACCTCTAATATGTCCAAATATGTGGATCGATGCCCACTCCAAATGTTATTTTCTGGGAATTATTTCTCAAACACATTAGAGAGGGCTTTCAACTATTCCAACCTGATCCTAAAATAGATCCCTAAATTCCGCCTAAAAATAGACTGGTATTGATAAGAAAGTATTTTATTTGCGAGTTTGTTGAGATTAAAAATTACAATAATACAGACAATAAAATATATGTGTTTGATGTTGGATACAGCTTGAAAACTAGGATTACCAGAAGAATCCCTGGGTCCCATCAGAACTTGGTTATCATTATAAAATTTGTTCAACAATGTAGTTGTGAGGTTCCTTCCACCAAATGTCTGGGTAGAGTTATATTCATTTATAAAGGTGCTAGCAATTTGTGAACTTTTACGACTTGGAAACATTGCAGCGAGAGTTGAGGTTCTCAGATTCCTAGAAAAGACAATTAAGTCTTAAGACGTCTTATTCGGTTTATGATATGCGTTATCGTACTCATCCATCAGTTGAATTTAAGACTTGGAAACATTGCAGAGAGAGTTCAGGTTCTCATATTCCTAGAAAAGACAAGTTAGTCTTAGGTCCACCTATTCGGAATATGTCATGCGTTATCGTACTCATCCATCAGTTGAATTTAAGACTTGGAAACATTGCAGAGAGAGTTCAGGTTCTCATATTCCTAGAAAATACAATTAGGTCCACCTATTCCGAATATGTCACGCGTTATCGTACTCATCTATCAATTGAGTTGAGAGCAATCTTTAAGCTTTCCTTCAGGAAATAACTTTGAAATTTACTCTCAGTATATGGCCCCAAAGTCCGATTTATAAGTTTGTGATAACAGAAAATTGCATTTAAAACCAAATCCCATTAAATTCATGAAAAACACGCTCGTATCGTAAATATGAGCATTTCTTTAAAAAGTTTCCATTTTGTTGCAATTTTTCACTGATTTAAGTTTTCGAAGCAAACACATTCCAAGTGGTTTCTTTTGATTAATCTGCTTGTTCCACTTTGGCACTCATAAAAAAAAAATTAGCTAATTGACACACCTTTGCGCGAGGCAGCAACGGCGCCGCACGTCAGTGTGTGTTTCTGTGTGTGTGTGTGCAGGAAAATGTTTCAACTTTTCCATTGAAATTAGGTTAATCAAATTAATTGCGCTTCCGCGCCTCAGTGGCGCAACGAACATTAAAAAGTGGGCGTGCAAGTAGGTGGCAAATTAGCAATGCTGTGCTAATGTGCTGTGCCGTGGTGTGCTGCTATCAGCTGTCAGGAATGATGTCACTCATATTATGCGACCATGCGGGCAGAGAATGAGAAGGAGGAGGGACAGAGAGCGCTGGGGAGGGTACTGAACGGAGCACAGCTTGACGTTGGCTGGCGCGATTTCCCACGAAGGAGGCCATGAGCGAGCTGCCTTTCACCTTGGTTAACTGCTTGAAAATAGTCGTCAATATCTATTACTGCCGCTCAGAGGGCGGGAGGTGGTTTTTATATTTTTCTTTGCATTTTTAAAGATTTTTCACTCTTAAAGCAGAACTTTGAATATTTGTAAACATTTTAAAAATTATACCATAGCGTACATTCTAGAGACGATCAAAAATTTAAATGCGATTATGAATTAAATGCTTTCAAACGAATCCTTATAAAAGTACTTATAAATATTTGTTATCATTTTTAAGCATTACTTTTAATTGAGTATTGTGTTTTTTATATTTTTTCTTTTATGCCGGGTAAACAGCCCAAGCGGATCGACGTGTATTATACACACAGGGTCCTCTGCTAATCAACAACGGTATTATTTACGTTATTAGGTAAAATAATATCAATTTTTGTAAATGACTTTTTTAATTTCTATATATCGGCTAAACTTACCGTGCTTCCTCTTCTAAAAGCTTTCAAAGAACTTCTGTGTGCTTTCCACATGCTTGAAAATCAACATCTAAATCAGTCCAATTAGTAAATTTATTTGACAAATAAACTCTATTGAAAACATTATTATACCATATCCGAAACTTGTTTGTTTTCCTCGGATTTCCCCATTTTACTTCCTAGCCAAAAGCTCTGCAGCTTTTCCACAACCATACATTAATAAGCTTGACATGGCAACAGTGGACGACGTAGCTTTAAGCTTAACTGCAGAATTGTAACTCATGTCGAACAATTGCCAACTTTTTTCATTTAATTTAACTAAATTACTTAAGTGTCGACACCATAGTTAAAGAACAACCTTAAAGCTTCTATTTTTGTGTTCATTTTTCTTTTTTAACCAATTTTTCAGCTTTGTCTTCAAAATCTTTATAAAATTCATATTAAATTAAATAATGTTTTGTATAAACTTGAAATTTCTACTTTAAAAAACCGTATTTTTCAATCGTGCCTATTTCTTTCTTATATTTCTAGTGCCGCCTATTAGGATATGTAACTGTTACTGCATAATACAACCCACTAGTTCATAAGCTTAGAAAAGCAACAACAAATGCGTATACAATTCAAAAACATTCCAAAAAACTTTTCATTTACTTCCAAACAAGAACAAGAAATACCAAAAACATTACGAAAACGTAAACGTAGACGTAAACGAAAACGAAAGCATTTAATTGAAAATTAACTAAATGAGAAAAAGTGAGTTGAATAGCAAGCGTACCGTTACCTAAAAGCGCTTTTTCAGCTATAGCTTTACAGCTTTGAAGCTTTATTTTCAAAATCTCTTATCAGAAACAGCTTTAAGCTTCTTAAAACTCTATCTCTATATAAGTACCTATATAGATATGCTTAATTATGATTTTTACGAATTTTACTTTCAACTTCATTTTGGGAAAACTTGCTGCTTTAACAAGCTTTTATTTAGTACGTATATTTTGAAAGCTTCTTAAATGTGTTTTAAGCTTTTAGAGAAATCTCCACGTGAACAATCAGAAAAAAAGGATTAATTTAGTTTGCTGAACATTTTTTATACATACAATATATACCAATAGAATTTTAGTTGGAATTTTTTAGGTATCTTACAAAAAAATTATAGCAAAAAACAAAAAAGCTCTTATTAACATTTAAGCGATACATTTAGACACGTACTAACCACCAGAATTAACCTTTATAACATTTACGCCGGTTCAATATATATTTTGGCTACTTTTCCCCATAAAATCTTTCTAATCGGTGGCAAAGAAGTTGTTGTGCCAAACGAGAGATTGGATCAAATTGTTACCTGACCCACGAAGTGTCGCAAACATGTCATTAGAATTGTATGTGCGAAGGTTCTACAAGGCACATGTGACATTAGAATTGTATGTGCGAAGGTTCTTCAAGGCACATGTGACATTAGAATTGTATGTGCGAAGGTTCTTCAAGGCACATGTGACATTAGAATTGTATGTGCGAAGGTTCTTCAAGGCACATGTGACATTAGAATTGTATTTGCGAAGGTTCTTCAAGGCACATGTGACAATTCAATATGAACGCGAAGCTTTATCTGCCATTCTCCATATTAATATTCAAATTGGAAAATTAACTAATTCATTTTGTGCTGAATTGATCTTCCTCAGTGAATCAGTGCTAGATTTCAGTGCGATTAATGAACTCAATCCTGAATTTTGTTCGTACTCGCCAGGTTGGTGCATCAATTAAAACTCTGTATGTTGTTTCCAAAGTAGTCAAAATCGCTTATATTCATTAACAATTCCTGTTATAAGGGTTAATGTCAACAAAGTAGCCAAAAATCGCGTATATTCATTCCTTAACAATTTCTGTTATAAGGGTTAATGTCAACAGTAATTTCCAAGCCATTATATTGGATTGTCGTATGTTTCCCAGCAACTGCTATACACATACTACAACTCATTATAAGCAAAATCTGTTTTAGTGTATAATTTGCGCTGCCATATTTCAAATGAGTATTAAACAAACAAAAATTATGCAAAAAATAAAAAAATTAACCAAAAATATATATTTTTATATATATATATATATATATATATAAAAAATTTAAATTACTAAAAAATAAATTTTATATATTTATTTTTCACATATTTATAAAAAAAAAAAAAAACCAATTACAACTTTTATTAATATAAAACTAATTTTTGCTCTTTTTTCTTTCTTTTTTTTCTTCTCTTCTCGTTTTTCAAAATTGAATATGAAAAAAAACAAACGAATATCGAACAACATAATTTTTTTTGTTTTTTAATTTGGTAACGAATTTTTATGTACATTTTGTGCCCGCATCCGTAAACCGTAATCCGTATAAATCGTATACGTAAAACCGCATCCGCCCATATGCAAACCATAGTTACTGGACACCCTCCCGGTGTGCCAAGATTTTAATAGATCAATGTGCAGTCGGTTAAATTGTAGATTCGTTCATTTAACTGAAGGTAAGTGCATGCGTTAAACAATATTTTTTTATTTTTTTTTTTTTGTTCACTTATTTCTTTTTTAATTTTAATTTGCTTTTGGATTCTTAAAGCTTTTGTAGGGTTTTTAGCTGTAGTCTTTCAAAAACGATTTCTCAAATTATTTGCTTATTTCTTTTCTGTTTATCCACAATTGGCGAAGCTTTTCAACTTTTATTTGGCTCAATTTTTAGGCAAACGTAAAAAAAAACAATACATAAGATAGTCCCTACTCTCTTGACTACACTTATAGTTAAACCTTTAAAAGCACTAGTATAGAATTGCTTAATAAGAAACAAATAAAAAATTAAATATATTACGGAAGATGTGATCATTCTGTAAAATGACGCGAACGTTGGTATCGCTCTCGAGATGGAAGTGGTTGAAGCCGAAAGTAGGCAGCAATTTGATGAGCCTCTCACATAAAATTTGTCTATTTTTAAAGTCAATCCCGCTCGTCTCTTAAAGCGATACAAACCTTTGTGTCTTTTTACAATACCATCGGTAATAATTCCAAGTTGCAATTGCTCTCGAATTAAAAGTGCTTCACTGCCTTCGTTCACTGAAAAGGTTTAAAAATTCCGTATTATAAATAACATACATTTTAGTTGATGCTCATTTTATTAGGTATGACTGAGGTGACCAGATCGGCATATTTTGGTGGTAGTTGTGCTCCTCTTGGCCATCAAAACTTTCTGTAGATTGCTGGAAACCGCAACATGTTTTCCATTACGACTGCCACATTCAAGTGTATTGCTATGTGGGCCTTCGAGATCGCTTGACTATATTCAAAATAACCAAATTACCTTCCTGGCAAAAATGATGATGTCGTTCAATAATTTAAAATGAAAATTTCCACAAAATTGTTCCTAAAATTATCAATTCATTGTCAATTGTTTAATATATATTTTACAATTTTACATTAGGGGAAGCATTATATTTATTAAAACATATTTTCAATTTATTTTGTTGTTTAATTTAGAAGCGACGCTGATACACACCCAGTAGGTTAAAGGGGAGATGAAACTATTCTTCCCCAAAGTAAAAGATGTGGCATGATATATGAATATCTAGGTGTCTGTCCCTGAGGTTTTAGATAGATAGATATATTTAAGGGTGTTATACACTGCGACCTGAACGATCTATTGTGATGCCCCTATTTATTTGAAAGATGAAGTCAGTCTCATCTATAAATCTTCTGTCAGGTTAATTTTCGTCACGATTTCATACATTTTGGAGAAATCAAGATGGGGGATCTTGCTCATATCTAAGATATAAGGTCAGGTTAATTTTCGTCACGATTTCATACATTTTGGAGAAATCAAGATGAGGGGTCTTGCTCATATCTAAGATATATTCTCCAAAACACCTGCATCTATTGTGTGCAAATGGTCCGCAGTCTGTGATCGCAGTGAGGTTTCGTCACTTCCTCCACAGAATCGACAGATGTTCCCTGAGGTTTTAGTTGACGATAAAAACCCAGTATAAACATAGAATAATACTTTTGAGTTTATTAGTTTTGTTTTGTTCTTATGACAACAAAGGAATTCAGGAAAAGATTTTAATTGTAGTTACCTTCAGAATGAATATAGTTAGCCCTGCTATTGCTCTTTCCTACTGATGTTGTATAGCATTAGTTATGTTTCCGCCTTGTCTTCTATTACACTGAGCTGTGAGTGATCAGCGATGAATTATCTTTCATTATCTTCTCTCCTATCTTTTTATATTTCTTCTCATAATATTTTTATATTTCTATCAAAGACAGTCAATGATGATCCTGATGCCTTCCTGTTAATGGACTTAATTGCACAGCAAACTCGAAAGTCACTATTATGAATAACATTACAGGCAGATGAGATGAATAGTTTCCATCAGTGTGGCAGTGATTGGAATAATTTAGTATTAAATGGGAGCTTTTTTCTCACTAAATATAACCTTATAACGTTCCTTTAGTGGTTACCATTACCATCACCAAATTAGTTTGAGACAATCCAGAGTTCAAATTGGGGTAGCAATCCCAAATATTCGTTACTACAAATTTTCCTATGCTTCTATTTTAAAATATTAGCATCCAAGAGTCATTTCCTTATAGTTCTCCCAATTCAGTTGAGTTTCAACACCTTATTCCAAACTTCCATAATACAGACTATACGATAGTTCTTAGTCTTGCCTCCACCTTTCGCATTTCAAACAAATTTCAAGTAACTATGAATATACTCGTAAAATTTTAATAAACTTTGACGTTTTAGAAAAGTTGCGAAGAGTCAGTCTTCCGAGTCTTCCGCTGAAAATCCGCAATTGCTGAACTCTATTTTGGATTTTCAGAAAAATAATTGCGGAGAAATTATTTGCTATATATTGGCAAGTCAGTAGTCAAATTAAAAATTGACAAAATCTTGCCTTCTAAAACCTAATGAAAGTAAATAAATAAGAGATGTATCTTTATTAAGCAAAAGAGAACATTTAATTTATAATCCGTATTCCCCTGAGTTGGCCCCGTGTGACTTCCTGTTCCCACAAAATTCCAGACAGCCTTTTTGCTCAACTAAATTCGACATGGCGAAATTCGCAGTATACATCAAACAATGACTTGTTTACAAAGTTATTACGCACCCACTATCTCACAGATTGCGGCCAAAATTGACATGTAAACAACTGACAGATGACTGACCAACCTAGAACAGTATTTTGACAATATCTCAAGAGCGGTTCCTTTTATTGGCAAATTCCGGGTACATTTCAAACAAAAGTTATATTATTCATATCCTTGCTGCTTATAAGTCTCAACTGAACCACTGTTATTCTACATTGTCCTTTTATAGTCGTGCTGGGATATCTAGAAGGTTTTTTTTACAAAGATATTACTACGCACACACTATCTGACAGATTGACCTGTAACCAACTGATAGATGGATCATCCTAGAACAATTCTGACAACATCTCAAACGCGATTCATTTTATTCACAAATTCCGGGTACTTTTTGAACATAAGGTACTATCAACTATACTTGTACCACTCCATTGAAAGGATTGGTTTTAGAACGGGTTTAAGCCAAAGCCTATTTGGTCACCTTAGGTCTGGGTAATGGAGCTAAATAATTTATTTACATCTACAATAAAATAAAAACATATTCAGTGCCAATTTTTGAATTGTCAGATGAACAGTCAATTAATTATCTATTAAATTTATTTTCTCGAAGTTATTTTAGTTCATTATCAAAGCTAATGAACTAAAATAACTTCTGTCTGTATATATGATAAATGCTTAATCACAGATAACTGCTGATTAATTGTCTATCTGAGGAACGAAACATCATCCATAAAACACGGAAACTGCAGGAGAAGTCTTTGTCGCCCTTATATAACTTCATATGTCCTTCCTACCTAAGGAATCGAAATTAAAGAAGTAAATTATATAACTTCATATGCCTTTCCTACCTATAGAATCGAAATTAAAGAAGTATATTGGCATGACATAACAGTTACCAAACAAATACCATGAGATTAGTCCAGAAGGTTATCAATTTAGATAGTAACACCGTACAAATGCTTCAACGAAAGTCGTTAGCTGTGAGGTCATTTGAGTTTTCCTACGCACATCATTGAAAATACAAAATTTTACTAGAAAAAATTCTTAGAATAAAAGATTTTCACAAGAAAGCTTTTTACACTAACATTCATGAAATTTAATATAAAAATCAGCAACTATAAAAAATTTGACTAATTGTACTTTTCTTTCTTCATCATATTCTTTTTACTTACTTACTATGCCTCTGCCTGCGACCACGCCTTCTTACCACAGACGATAAGGTTGAAGTATGTGATCAACGCGTAGCTGTGTGTCGCGATCATGCCAATGGTCAGTGCCGACGTAAACAATGTAAATATTATCACATACCGATTGTGTTGCCGCCAGCGAATGTGATGGCGGCCATTATTGGCAACAACAACAGCCCTGGCAGCAGCAGCGCCCATAACAATAACAACAGCAATGCGAACACCAACCCAAACAATCAACTGCAATCGCAAGCGCAACTCATACAACAACAACACCAACAACCACAACCGCAGCCCCAGCCATCGTACGAAATTGAGCAGCAGCAGCAGCAAAAGCACACAGCAACTTTAGCGACAGCCACAACCAATTATAATAACAATTTAATTATAATTGATCCGCAACAACAGCAACCGCAATACAGTTTCACCAACAATTTTGTACCACAATATCATGCACACATACAGCATCATCCCCAACATAATCCCCATCACCATCTCACAACAACCAACTACAATTGTCACTCGCCCTATTCACCGTCGTCCGCCTCGTCCTCATCGTCCTGCTCGATAGCAACATCTCCGACATTATCATCAGCCACCACCTTATCGACGACATCGACCGTAACCATGCCCACACCCATTGCAGCCATGTCCAGCGCCTACGTAGCGCCCACATTTTTGAAGGCTACACCTACGGCCATTGCCACTCTTGCGCCACAAGCGTCCGCCACATACTACGATGTAGCGTCGGCCACACCCACTCTGATGCTCAGCAGTGATTACAACTCCAACTGCATTCCAGTTCTAGCAACAACTGCCGCCACCGCAGCACCGGGCACGCACCAGCAACAAGCGACCACATTCATTTATCCCGCAAATCAACAACCGACCGCTGCGGCCGCCGCCTACAGCAGTCAACCGGCACACTTATTGAAATTCACACAGCAAAATTTTCACTACCAACACCAACGTCCTCAACAACAACTCTATCATCATCATCATCATCACCAGCATCAACAGCCCATCATGGCAGCACATAATGTTGCGAGTATTGTTGCGGCAACAACATCGACAACAACATCGACAACAACACCAACATAAATATAAATATATGCATATATATAGAAATATTGTAGCAGCATGTTGCAGCAACACCGTGCGTAATCGAGGAAATTTATTATTCATGTAAGTTTAACATTAAAGTTTTTTTTTCTCAACTAAAAATAATATTATAAAAAAAGAAGGAAACCATAAATTAAAAATGGAAATAATTGTTAAATGTTTTAGAAACTAAATATTAAAATTTAAGCGTAAACAAGTATAAGCAACATTTTCAACAAATTAAACTAAATACCAATCTTCACTATCGGCAACATGATGATCCCAACACTATCGTCTAAGAAAGATTTCTCAATATTTTGGCACACACACAGAAATAGTGTGAAAAATTACATTCTTTTTTATTTCCACACAAAAAACAGAAAAACAGAATTCCAAGTAAAGAAAAAGTCTACACAAAAATTATGCATCGTTTTTTTTCCCAACTGTAAAACACAAATCTATCCAGTAATTGTATAACACAAAATTTCCTACCCACAGTCTAAAAGAGGAAACGCATTCTCTACAATTCTCTATGCAATTCCCCAATAAAATTGTGAACAAAATAAAACGTATTTAATGAATTTATGGTAACTATTTTACAGGAAACTTCATTTTACAAACGAAATTTAAATGTTTACATAACTCTACAAGAAGTATTTATAATGCTAAAACCAATTGCTGACTGTCTTCGGAACTCTCCAAAAAATTACGCAACAAATCTCGTTAAGTTCCACAAATCTCGAAACAAAATTAATAACATTTCTAATAAAAAACGTCCTGGCTTACTTGTTTAGTCTCCAACTAACTCTCCAAACATAATAACATTTATAATAGAAAAACGTCCTTGCTTACTTGTTTAGTCTCCAACTAACTCTCCAAACATAATAACATTTATAATAGAAAAACGTCCTGGCTTACTGGTTTAGTTTCCAACTAACTCTCCAAACATAAAATTTCGAATAAAAACGTCCTGACTTTTTTAGTTTCCAACTAACTCTCTAAACATAAGAACATTTCTAATAAAAAGCGTCCTGGCTTACTTGTTTAGTTTCCAACTAACTTTCCAAACATAAAATTTCTAATAAAAAACAACGTCCTGGCTTACTTGTTTAGTCTCCAACTAACTCTCCAAACATAAGAACATTTCTAATAAAAAACGTCCTGGCTTACTTGTTTAGTTTCCAATTAACTCTCCAAACATAATAACATTTATAATAGAAAAACGTCCTGGCTTACTTGTTTAGTTTCCAACCAACTCTCCAAACATAAAATTTCTAATAAAAACGTCCTGACTTGCTTAGTTTCCAACTAACTCTCCAAACATAAGAACATTTCTAATAAAAAACGTCCTGGCTTACTTGTTTAGTTTCCAACTAACTTTCCAAACATAAAATTTCTAATAAAAAACAACGTCCTGGCTTACTTGTTTAGTCTCCAACTAACTCTCCAAACATAAGAACATTTCTAATAAAAAACGTCCTGGCTTACTTGTTTAGTTTCCAATTAACTCTCCAAACATAATAACATTTATAATAGAAAAACGTCCTGGCTTACTTGTTTAGTTTCCAACCAACTCTCCAAACATAAAATTTCTAATAAAAACGTCCTGACTTGCTTAGTTTCCAACTAACTCTCCAAACATAAGAACATTTCTAATAAAAAACGTCCTGGCTTACTTGTTTAGTTTCCAACTAACTTTCCAAACATAAAATTTCTAATAAAAAACGTCCTGACTTACTTTTTTTCCAAACATAGATTCAGCATATTTACTAGATTTATTGAATGACAGAATAACATTTAAAAAAATCCTTTCAATCTCATGCAAAAATAAGTTAGTGTAGACTTTCAATAATTTTTGTTTTCTGTAACATGATTTTCTAAATAACAATACTTGAAAGGAGAAAAATCGAAACTCAAAGGTCGAAAAAGGGTAGACGGTTATTACTCTACCGGAATATTCCAAACAATTTTTGTTTATTTTCAAAATTTTGCGAAGTAATCACACCCCAGAATAAATCACCAAACTCTACAAACTGGAAATTTGTTTATTATTTCCTCAATATTTTGAATGAATTCCTTTCGAAATCTAGTTCTCGCTTGTTCTCAACATTTCTAAGCAATAAATCTGTTTTACTTTTGTTGAGCATTTCCATACACAAATTTTTCATCACACTCCCCTCACACCACACCAAAAACACACCACAACTCTCCAAATACTTGTAGGATCTCAAAAAAAGATATACTTAAATAAATATGATATAATTTTTACAAAGCTTCAAAAAAAACGAAGAATTTTTCTCTTCAAATCTCCAAAATAACGAAAAATAATTATAAAATTTACTCTTCTTATTCATGAATATGATTTTGAATTTATTAACGCAAGTCTCCGCTATGTTCTTCACGAAACATATTCACCAACAGAGCCAATAACACAATAACGCATTCATTCAGTGAACAGCAAAACACTTTATTAGTGTTAGTACCTTACGTAGTAAAATTTAATTAAAAATATTATAGCCAGTTATGCTACACCACTACTCTACACTATTCTACACTATTCTACACTACTCTACCAACACGAATACCACACAATTTAGAATATAATTCAAAATTGTTAACCGAGTATGGAAAGTTTCTCACTAGTTTCAGTAGTAATAAGAGTGCGGCGCAGCTCCAACTCCAGAGGAGCTCAATGCATTCAAAACAAAACAAAAACAAAACAAAAACAAAACAAAAACAAAACCAAAACAAAACAAATACAAAAAATAAATTAAAAGTAAACTAAAACAGAAAATGAAAATGAAATACCCTTCAAATAGCTACATTTTTACATTTTAGCGCATTATTAAATTGAATTGAACCTAGTAAATAAGGTTTGTTCTCGTGCTGCTCGGTTGCATGCAATTTAATAATGCCAACAACAATACAAAAGAATAATAATTGAAGAATAGACGTTCACATTTCCAGAAACAATAAATTGAATTGCAAATTAAAGGTTGATGAACTATTTACAAGAAAATAATATTAAATATATAATTATGAAATTATTATAAAAATATTTTTTTTAACGTTTAGCAAGACTTAACACGAAATAAACAATATAAAACAAAATTATATATAAATATATAATAAACATTATGAATTAAGCAAAAACAAAAATTTTTTGACTTTTGGATCAACATGAACAAAATTAAAAAGAAAAAAATAGTATATTCAAAATATGCAAAATACTAAATTGAAACATAATAAAAAACACAAAAATCAAAAAGAAATAAAATGACACAAAAGTTATATATTAATTAAAATAATTACGTAGCAACTAAATTGATATTGAAAATAAATTAAACAGCAAAACAAAACGAATTAGTTACAAAATAAAATTTAACACTAGTGTTCCATATTTCAAATTTATAATATACATTACATATATAAATAAATATATTATATATTAATATATATATATAAATATTGAAACTATTTTTAAACATAAAAATAACATTAATTTAGGTGTTAAAAGTACATTTTCTATTTTAAAATAGTCAAAATTTTCAAAGGAAAACGCAAAAGCGAAATGCAACTACAACAACACTAAATAATAATAATAATAATGATAAACACAAATTTAAATAAGCGATAAAACAAAACCAAGAAGAAGAAGAAGAAATAGTTGAAAATAAGTGAACAAAAAGTACAGTCACGTCCTATTTTTGCAACAACGATTTATTACAAGAAAGAACAACAGAAACATTATTTAAATATTCAATTCAAAACATTACAAAGCAAAGCAAAACATAACAAAAGAAAACAACAACAACAACAACAACAACAAAAAAGAGAACAACAAACAAAATCTGCAAAAGCGAACACAGATTCATATTGAAAATCAAATGAAAAAACTCCTTTTTTACATTTTATAAAAAAAAAAATATTTTTTTATGTAAAATGGTAAAAAATTAATATTAATCAAATTTACTGCATAAGTTTTTGTAATAATAAAAAGATAACAAAACAATTTCAACAATTTTAACTGTAATTACAAAGAAGAGGAAAATCAACAAAAATACATCTTCCTACATACAAAATGATAATAATTTAAATTTAATTTCCATAGAATTATAGAAAAACACAAAAACAAAAACAAAAACAAACACAATTATTCAAATAATTATTTCTTCAAAAAGGAAAAAAAAATTATTTTAGTTTATGGATTTGTTGTGACTCTCGAACTGTGACACATCCACTTTGTTTTCCCTCTTTTACATTATCGTCTTCAGTTTCTCCCTTCCACTTACTTCATTGTTATTGAACGTATAGAATTACAACAACAAACACTACAACAAATAATTATAACAATAATTATAGTTATATACATACGTACATATAAATCTATATGCATATATAAATCAAACTACTCATATACATATATTTATGTATATAAAACAAATATTATATAAACATAAAAAAAATCATTATATTTATTAATGGAAACTAAACATGAAATGTGATCTTTTAAAGAATTAAAAAAAAACCTAAATTAAAGAAAATAAAATTGACATAATTTAAACTTATTTAAGCATAAGAAATCTAATACAACATAAAACATAAATTCAACTTTATAATAATGATAATATTAAATACATATTTATTTAAGGGCTGGTTATAATCTACGGAAATAATCTTTTTTTTTATATATATATTTGATATGTTTTATTATTTCCTTTCGTTTTTTGTATATGCCAAATGTTTTGCTTCAATCCTGGAATGTGATTCTTTTGATCCATGTGGTGTTTACTTTGTACTGGTGTTTGGCCCCATAAATCTGTCTGCATTAATTCCATCTTGATATCAGTTGCAGTATGAATAGGTTGTGCCTTTCCGAACCTGTATAGCGCAGAACGGGTTTCTATGTGAAACAGATATTCCAACATTCCTTAGAGAGTTCAATTAGCTGGTCCAAATAGATGGAATTGACAATAGCTCGTGTACTTCACACCTCGTTATTAATACTACTTGAATGATGGCTTTGAATATATGTACCAGCACATGGATGCGGGAATTTGGGAACCGATGTGAAATGATCATGCCTTAGGGAGCTTAATTTGAGTTGCCAATAATTCATACACTCCACACCTCGTTACACTACCTGAATGCTGGCCTTGAATAAGTGTACCAGTACATAGATGCGGGAACTTGAAAGCCGAAATGAAATGATCATGCCTTAGGGAGCCCAATTTGATTTGACAATAGTACATTCACTCCACATCTCGTTATAAAAACTACCTGAATGATGTATTTGAATATATGTACCAGCACATGGATGCGGGACCTTGAGAACCGAAATGAAGTGATCATGCCTAGAAAGAGCTCAATTTGATTTGACAATAGTTGATTCACTCCACATCTCATACACAATACCTGGATGATGGCTTTGAATATATGTATCAACTCATGGATGAGGAACCTTGAGAGCCGAAATGAAAAAGCAAAGAAGAGAGAAGAAACGTGCCATGTTTCATTTCGCATTTAGAGGTGTGTTGTATTACTCTACTGGATAGCACTTTCTCCCTATTTCCCCTGCATTTCATAGAAAGGAAACAGTGCTCAAAGGTGTGATTGTGTTCTTGTGGCAAACCGATTCATTTCTGTGCATATATCGAGCACAGTAAGTTCTCCGTTGATTGAATGTTTAGATGACTCGTTAAAAGACCCATTCAGTGCATTCATTCAAATACTCATAACACTTCGAACAAGTATATGGATAAATTCTGTATATCCTCTTCTTCCAACTCAGTTAGATTTGTAGCAGATTATAAGTGACTTCCTGATGTTCTGAGAATTTAAATGGCAGGTGTCCAAGATTGACACATTCAAGACTACAGAGACCCGCGCATACGTAGAGTCGAAATGGGGGCATCTGTTGAGAATCGTAGTTGAGGTATCCACATATATCAGTTCATATCTCTTTAGCCATCGGATAGTATGATGAATTTTATGAGTAATTGTTAGGAAACCAAAAGAGTAGCCCTGTAAATTGCCTCTCTAATTACTCCTCCTATGGAAATGGGCGCAGCAGGTGCTGTGTATTCCTAATAGACAAATGAAGTACGAGAAAAGGTGCAGAGTAACATAAAACAGAACCGGTAACCTTAACAGAAACAGAGCAGAAAATTATTATTTCTGGAGTTAATTCTGTTTGTGTTGCTCGTGCAGTAATATAAAACAGAAACGGCAACCGAAACAGAGCAGAACATTATTATTTCTGGAGTTAATTCTGTTTCTGTTTGTGTTGCTCGTGGAATAATTTAAAACAGAAACAGACACAGAGATAGAAACAGAATTCACAAGAGAGTGTAAAATTGTATTTAATTTGTAGCGCCTTAAAATAAAGTGAACTGTGTCTTTTGGCAAAAATATACCGAAAATGTTTAATTTTGCGACATGGAAGAAAAAAGCAGAACGTTTCAGACGATTGGAAGGAACACTTTGCCGTTTCTGCACTAGACCGTGTTCAAATATTCAAAAGTGCTCCAACTGAACGGATCATTCAACTTATATTGCACCCTTATTTGTGTTATTTCAGTGAACGAAATATTCCCGAACGACCGAGGCAGCTCTTTTGAGTTCCTCTCTACTTGTGTTTCCTACTTGGTAGATATCCTATATTTTTCAGTATTATTCAGTCCGAGGGTTGTTGGAATATCATTGTCATAAAATCAGAGGTAATACATAATAGTGAGTGATGAATTGAAATATGTTCTCTATAACCCGACCATGGAATATGAATTGCGAATACAAGAATACCCTCCATAACAAATACAAGAAGTACCCTGCATAACAAATACAAGAAGTACCCTACATAACGAATACAAGAAAGTACCGTACATAACAAATACAAGAAGTACCCTACATAACGAATACAAGAAGTACCCTACATAACGAATACAAGAAAGTACCCTACATAACGAATACAAGAAAGTACCCTACATAACAAATACAAGAAGTACCCTACACAACGAATACAAGAAGTACCCTACATAACGAATACAAGAAGTACCCTACATAACGAATACAAGAAGTACCCTACATAACGAATACAAGAAAGTACCCTACATAACGAATACAAGAAGTACCCTACATAACGAATACAAGAAAGTACCCTACATAACGAATACAAGAAGTGTACCCTACATAAGTACCCTAATAAATTCTTCAGGAAAGTTCACTCAAGCAATATGAAAAAGTATTCCACAGGGAAAAAAGTAAATAAACTGTACTCGCGTATAAGTCAGCAGAAATATTCTGGAATCTTACAGAAACTGAGATCACGACAGATAATCGGTCAATCACCTATCTTATGATTATTTTAGGGAGACAGAAACGATAACTTAAAGCAAATAAATTAAGTATAAATTCTATCTGGGTTCTTTTATTCCATATCAGATTGAATGTCAATGGTTCGTTTAATACAACATAACGGCCAGATTGTGGTTAGTGTAGGTTTGCTACGATTTTATTTTAGATATCTGTGAAAATTATCTTCCGCTTTAGTTCTAACAGAATTGCGCTAAAGCGTGCGGAGTCCTTTATCTTCTGCTGAAACTCTCTGAAGAGTACTTTGCAAGAGACATATTCCTTTAACCATATAATTTGTACATAATTATAATCCAGTCCCTCTGAAATGTTTACTTTATTACTAGAATATTTCTATAGCGTCTATCTATCGTATGAAAACACAAAGTATCGATATCCCAAAATAAAAAAGAAAATCTAATCAAAAATAAAATCAAATTCTTTCACTTAAGATACTCTTAACTCACAGAATGAACACTACAATTGCCTAAATAAGTTTCCGTCCATTATAAACAGACCTTAAATCTATATGCATGCAAATATTGAACATAAAAATCTTACCACAAATAACATAAATATTAAACTAAAATAAAAATACACATGAAAATAAAAATAAAACAAAAAACAATAATAAAAATTAAATCCTAAAGTATGCGTTATGAATAAAAAACAATTTAAAAAATCACCAAAAATATATGCAAAAAGAAAAGATTTAAAACTAAACTATAGACACACATTTTAACAGTTACTATTAATTTTTAATAAAACGAAAATAACATTAAATATATATATATATATATATATGTAGATATATATACATATATAATAAATACATACAATTTTGAAACAGTTTTATGTAAAAATAAATATTACAAATAAAAAACATGTTCTAAAGCTAGCATATAAGCTATAAAAGATAAAAAGAAAAAAAATAATTATTACACTATTAGTGATTGTAAATCTAGCATTAAATTTATGTAACAATTGTTTGTTTTTCAATTATGCACATGCATAGCATTACGCAATTGAATTGACTTTTTATGTGGCGGGGCGCAAAGACTTCAAAGACTCAACAGTTAGAAAAACCGTCGACAGACTGAGCATTTGAGTGTTCTCTGTCAAAGCATATTTCCAGTAAGAGAGGGAGGCTTCAATGTCCCTTATAGCCCAGTTCCTGTGCAGTGGGGTAATATAAATGAAATATTTTGTGGAAGCGAACGGAACCCGTCGTCTCATAGTTTCTTTGTAGACTGAGCATTTCCCTGTTCTCTGTCAAAGCATCTTCTTCAATCAAATCTAAGCTCCAGTAAGACAGGCTCCAATGTCCCTTAGAACCTGTGCATTGGGGAATAAGTGGACAGAAACCAAACCAGTACTACCAATATCCTTTCTCTCCTTAATAAATTGATAACCAAGGATTTTGTGGGAGTATTGCCCCTGGCAATTCGGGCTTAATTTTATCTAAAAGTGGGAGTAACTCACTTTGAAGTAGGTTGTGACTATATCCAACTCCAGTAACATGGAATACTTCCAGTTCGAAATATGAAAATTTGATTTCCAGTTCGAAAGAGACGAGAGTAAGAGAAAGTTTTAGATGTGGGCGAAGGAGTCAGTATACAAAGCAACAACAATTCCTTCAGGTGTATTTCTTGTATTCTAAAGAGTGCTGAAGCATACCAACTTAGTTTCGAAGCTCTTCAAAGCACTTGGCGCACTAAAAGTCAGAATTAATTACATAATGCTATAAAAAAGTTTAAACAATTTTTTATTTATTTTTGTTTTGTTTCTTATTTCAGAGAAAAGAGAACGATTGAAGCAAAAGAGAGAAAGAGATGTCAAAAGAAATAAAAATGTAAACTAAAATGAAACTTTTGTTTGCCTTAAAGTTTTATTGGGAAAGTCATAAATGAAAACAAACAAAAAGCAAAAAACGAATGAATAAAAATAAATGAATTAAAAAGGTTTAGTATTTAATATTGAAGAAATTGAATTTTTGTAATAAGCCGATGTTTTATTTTTTATTTATTAGATTAATTAATTTGTTTAGTTATAAAAATGAAACGAATGAAAACAAAAAATATGAAATAAATTTAAATGTTGAGCAGAAATTTTTAATGTAGTTTCCAATAGAAATAGAAATTTTATTGTTAATTTTTTAATTTTAGAAATGTGAATAAAAATATATGATGTGATGTGTTTAATGAAATAAAAAGAGAAACTGAAAAAAACTACGAAAAGGTAATTAAAAATAAATTAAAAGCGGTCAGTTCGTATAAAGTTTTTATTTTTTTATATTTTACATATTCTTAATAAAAATAAAATGTTTTTCTTTTAATTGATTCACGTGATAAAACAATAAATCAACGAATTTTCCTTTGAATTAACGTTACAACTTTATAATTATTATTATTATTATTATTATTCTTATTATAATTATTATTATTATTATATTTTTTGTGACACGAACTATTGTTTAATTTTTTAAGTTTGTGTATTTCATTTTGTGATAAATTATTTGTAACTTCATTATTTTTTTATAAATGTTTTTTCCTTCTTAATTTTATCTTATTACATTTTATTGTTCAAGTATAAAGAAAATAGTTTTAAGCTGCATACATCAAACGACACACAAACTGTGTGGAACGATTATACTCCTACTAAAAACAACATTTTTTAAATCATTACAATTATTATATTTATTAAATTTAGTTATTATACAAAAGTATGTAAAAAATCAATATTTAATAGTTATTTAAAAATAACAACAAAAAAACAATAAAAACACAACAAAAAAAGAACAAAACTCGTTTGTTTTATTTCGAAAGTCCTTTAAAATGATGATTTAAGACACATTATTTCAAGATTGTAATGCTGCATAATGGATGGATCAGGAAGAGTTCCAATCTACAGTAAGTATTAAGGCCAGTGATAAATTAATATTGCATCTATAAACATGCCGTAAACCAAAACTAACTTCACTTATTCCAATCTGGAAGGGAACCTAATTGCGTACCTGATGGCGAGTGTCGACTTTTCCCAAATTCAGACGCTCTTGTGACGTAGGTAGGTAGGTTGGGCAGCTGCATCACCAATAAACCAAGTGATGCCACGAATGCGAGGCATGGCTACGCTTCCCCCTCCAGATTTAACCAACCTGAGTCTTTTGCAAAGCGAAGAAGGTTGTTAACATCTGACTGGTATAGATTATCTATACTTGTTAAGAAGTGGGATCCTAGTAAACGTTCCCCATTTCTAGCAAAAGCTGGACATGTACAGAAGATATGCTGGATGGTTTCCAGTTCCTCCCCGTTCCTGCATCTGCGGCAGAAATCATGTGTATAAACTCCCATCCTTCTTGGATGATTTCCTATTAGACAATGTCCCGTGAGAGCCCTGTTAGAGTCCTAATTTGTAGTGTATTGAGTCTAATGATATTTCTAGATAGCCTGGCGATTTCGCAGGTAGCGGCACAGATCCACCTTTGATTAGTAGAATTATTTAGTGTCTCCCTTATCAGAAGCTTACAAGTCGCGAGAGATACACCCATATGCCTACTGACATTTGGCATACAAGTGCCGTCTCTCGCAAGTTGATCAGCATTGCAGTTCCCTGTTATATCCATATGACCTGGGACCCAGCACAAATGGAGATGGAATTGTTTTGCCTTCTCATTTAGAGATCGGCGACAGTCTAAAACACTCCTTGATGTTATATGGAATGCATTCAAATCCCTTAGTGCAGCTTGGCTGCCAGATAAAATCCAGATAACCTGGACGGTTACCTCGCTTATCCTCAGCCAATCTATTATTTAATTTATTATTAGAATTATTTTCGCTTGAAAAACATTGCAGTGATCCATTAGTTTGATGGATTCACTGATTGAGGGCATTTCGCAATAAACTCCTGATCCTACACCGGTATTTCTTTTTGATCCGTCTGTGTATATCTTGATGGGAGTATCTGGTGATGGATCCCCCTCGAGTCATTCCTCTCTGGAAGGAATCCTTACCCAAAAATTTCTTTTGAAACAAAGAGCAGAAGGCAGGTAATCAATATCACTGGGTATGTCCGTGTAGGATTTTAATATGGTCGCATGTCCATGCGGAACAGCTTTCCATTGTCAGCTCGCCTTGAAGAAGAGATCTAAGTGTGGCAGATGAAGTATCTGGTGATGGATCCCCCTCGAGCCATTCCTCTCTGGCAGGAATCCTTACCCAAAAAGTTCGAAACAGAGGGAAGACGTATCTAACCTAAATAAACAGACAATGTTTTGCCTTAACCACATAAAAATACTCTGTGATTTGTTAAATATCTAATTTCGGATTCTCGAGGATATCTGAAAGTTCACCACTTGCAATATTTAGAATGACATTGAACTCGATCAGGATGACATTCATGAAAGTCTACCTATCGTAACGACCATTATTTATGTTCTTAAAATACATTTATATTATATTCTTTGGTTTATCCTGACCTATCCAAAGAACTCCCACTAAGAACAAAGCTCCCAATTTGATATAAAAAAAAATAAATGGAGACGTCAAATAATATCTCCAACTCTGACTCTCAGCACCATTTTCCTAACACTTCTCCAACTCTGACTCCAAATTAAATTATAATAATACCTTAAATAAATGTGATCATATAAAATGTGCATAGAGAAACTATTGCGTAGAATAATGGAAATGCCGAATGTTATTGTGATATGAATGTAACGACTAAACTTGGCTGGGGTAGAACTCAGCGGGTTCCAGGAGTCGGTGGCAAAAATTAATTATTCATTCGAGTCAGTTTGATAAGTGTTCTTTATTTATTAAATGGCATATATAATATGTAGTACTTATTTACGTAACTATTCATTACACTAGAGTTTCGATGGTGCTAGGATTGTTTGTCCCTGGTGTTGGTGTTCTTTGTCCCAATCGACAACAACCATATACTCGTGGCTCTGTCTTGTAAACGTGCTAGTCCCAGAGTGAATCGTTAAGAACCATAAACGCCTGGCTCTGTCTCATGAGTATTGTAGTCTAAACGGAGGAGTCACTCTGATTTACCTTTGTCACCACGTCGATGCCTCGATATGCCTTCGTTGGTGGCTGAATAAAAGAGCTTGGTGCTGGGGGAAAGCTTGGTACTTCGATGTGTCTTCGTTGCTGGATGCCGGAGAAAAGAGACTGATTACTGCTTTTATAGGCCAGCTGCAGTGTATGGTCTTCAAGACGTGTTGCTGTGCGGAAACTGTTGTTTTCAGCTTGTGATCATTTCTTGTCTTCGTCTTCGTTGTAACATTCTCTTATTGTTGGTAGGGTTTCTCTGGTGGATTCCCAAAATTTGGTTTTGTTGTATTTGTTTGCCCTTGGGACACCTTCAGCACCTTGTTGTTCTTTTCCCATTATGGTTGTTGTAAATCTTTGTCCCCAACAATAATGCACCTTCAATGGTGCATTATTGTTGGGGTATTCTGAGCTTGGGCCACTTTCAGTGTTGTGTTGTTGTTGTGACGATCTACCCTTGGGTCACTTTCAAAGCTTGGCGGCACCCGTAGCGATCGTTCTGTCGTTGTCCTTTTTTTGCTCCAATTCCGTTTCTGCGTATTGTTAAGAGTGATATTTGTCCAATTCATGCATTCTGTTGTCGAAATGATGCTTCGTTTCGCTAGTTTCTGTTGATGTTCTATGCACACGGCTGGCTTGGTTTTGTCAATAATGTTGTTGTAATTCGCCGCTTGCATAATTAAGTGTTAGTTTAATCTGATTGTAATTTGTTGATGTAATTATTGTACTGCGTAATTTTTATGTTTTATCGGCCAGTGATGCCAATAAGGCCGAGCAAAATTTGGCCACAATTTTTGCTCGTTACATCATAAGGAACTTTTTAGGCAGGCATGGTTTGGTGAGCATGTGGTTCCAACAAAACAATGCCACATATGGAATTGTTACAAGAAATGTTTCCATAACAGTTAATTTGGAAATCTGGTGATATGGATTGAGCTAAACGGTCACCCGACTTCTTTTTAAGGGGTTATCTTAAAAATAAGGTTTATGCAAATAAACCAGATAATACTGAACAACTTAAAAGGAGCATAAGAGAAGAAATTAACATGATACAGGGTGAAATATGTGAAGGAGATATGAAAAATGTAATCAAAAGAGCTCGTATGTGTAAGGCCAATAGAGGCGGTAAACATAGTTTTTCATACGTAATTCCAAACACTAAATAAACGATCTGTAAAGATTAAATCTAATTTATTTTATTTAAAACAAATGTATAGGTAAAAAAGTGGTAAAACCTTTGGGGTGGACACCCCGTAATAGTAAAGTAAATAATTATGTATATAAGTATACAGGTACATAAATTCGAGTATATAGATGATTTTCTCCAGTTCAAGTTTAGACTAGAAAGATTTTATACATAATTTTATGGAGTCCGAGTTGCTAAAAATATTCCAATTCCGACTTCACCCAAAAACAAGCGACTTCGTGATTCCGACTCCACAACCCTGGTACCATTGAGCGAGCTTTTGAGCCTGGAAAATGTAAAACATTCACAGGCGGTGGAGAACAGGGTACTTGCGTCATCAGAACGGTGTTGGGCTATGGAGAGATTTGCGATGTCTTAGAGGAAAATCTAAGAGATTTTATGCCCACAATAGAGTCAGATTTCTCGGGATTGCCAGTAGCAAATTGTTGGCTGTATAAAACTCAAGATGAACCATTGTAATCGAAAAAAACGGTTATAAGGATCTTCAAATCAACTGTACTTGATTTTAACTATCAGAACTGAAACGAGTGAGCATTTCTATCTATGTACGCCAAAAGCGATTATTAGTTAATATTTGTTTACTTGCCACAATTATTGTTTGAGGGGCCTATCTATCAGCCTAAATGAGAAGGCTTATAGCTTAGCAAGAAAAGTTGCGGCCTCGCAGTTCAACGGCCCTGAACCCTTCTGAGGACTATCATCCAACACCATTGGAGGTCTGCTGAAAAAGTGTACAGATGCAACAGACGTCAAACCTGCAAAAATCTTCTGGGATTAAGACAGTCTGAAGTTCTTCTGGACTGGATTTTAATCCTAAAAGAACTAAAGAGTTTATAAACATGCCTCGAGGTAAATTAAAAATCATCACAGGCATTTTCATTCAACTATGTATGTAGATTCAACTACCACATGAATAAGTTGGGTATATCTTCAGATGACATCTGCCGATTCTGTCTAGAAAGTGACGAAGCCTCACTACACCTGATCACGGACTACGGACCATTGGCACACAAAAGACTCAGGTGCTTTGGAGAATATATCATAGATATGAGCAAGATCCCTCATCTTGATTCCTTCAAAATATATGAATTCCTGTCGGAAATTTACCTGACAGAAGATTTATAGATGAGACTATCCTCATCTTTCAAATAAATAGGGGCATCACAATAGATCTTTCAGGTCGCAGTGTATAGCACCCTTAAATATATCGATCTATCTATCAGCTTATCAGCGGTGAGAGGTTGTGGAAAATGTTTATAAGTAATACGGTATGTAACTTTAGTACTCTCCATAGTTCAAGTCGTTTTTCCAAGTTACCTCAATCAACAGCGATGGAAATTTGTGAGGACCAGTTCCAGTGTAGTTGAAGAATATGGATAGAACAAATTCACATTTAATCACACTTTTAACATGCTTTTTTCTGTCTTGGACCTTAAGGAAACTTTCATTGGGATGACTGATGCTTTATTTACACGACGTACCCACTCTAGTTTCTTTAGTAGCTCTTAAGCGTTTGAGTAAGTCTGGGAATTTCTCCTGCATTGGTTTCGCGACTATATTTATCTTGCAAATTCATCAGATTTGTAGCAATCTTTCCTGACAGTCGTTGCATATTTAAAATATTATCTAAAACTCTTTTTGCTTGAAGGATAAGAAGATTCTAATTCTTTCACAAATCTCTTGAGTGGTGATTTATGGGATCGTTTAAACTTTGTCCATAATTTCATAGGTGGTTGGGATATGCCAGTATTACCAAATCTTCCATCATCCTCGATGTATTGTTGGTATTCGTGGAAGCATTTCTACTCGGTATCACTAAGATTCTCATGCTTGTGACACATCATTCATTTTATTATTTGTTCATACCCTGATGGATGCCAATTACTCTTGCCCTCTTCTGATTTTAGACTGGGTGTTTGGTGAGTATTGCTTTATTTTTACTGGAACAGCATTCATATTTCTTTTACTGTAGTTGTGTGGTTCTGGAAGTTCCAGGTAAAGTGGCATGTCATAAACAAGAATCAGCATTAAATTGAACAACTGTCGAATAAAGATACCAGAAAAATACTTCTAGGATCCTAATCTTTTCATAGTTTCCCGAACTGATATATATCAGTGAACCGTAGATTTAAATTCGGTTTTGCACGGCTCTTACGACCAGCCAACACAAATGCAGACACGGTTGCGGTACAGAAACTTAATCGTCACCGCATAGACTACCTTTTCCGCGCTTGAAGATCGGTACTAGTATTTTGAAGTGTAGAATTTCTGTTCACTGTGTACGATTGTTCATTTCCCCGACTCATCTCTACAATTACTTGAAGTTTTCTGGAATAGTACACAATTGTCTTTAGCCTGGTTGTATCACCATTTAGGTTTGTGTCGAGTAATGTGGCCTGAAAAAACCTTCCAAGGGATAGACTACTTCTGCTGAGTTCAATGTTTTTATTTTACTATATTACTATTTTAATGATATTTTTTTATGATATACTCGTATACGTAATGTGAGCAGCTTCCAAGCACGGTTTCTCTTTGTCATCAAGACCCTTATGATATTAACCACCTGAGTATATGTAATAGTATAGTTTGATGAATGGTGGCTAAATTAAGGATAATGTGTTTTTGTAGCTCTCTACGCTCATTGCTTTTCGACCTATTTGTTGAACATTTCAGGCAATTTAGCTCGTTGTCAGCTGAAACAGTCAATGTGGGCAGTTTGTGGACATTTTTTCGTCCTGCAGAACTGAAGAGTGAAGGACAATTTTCAGCTTGAAATTAGTCGTTCAGATGTTAGCTGAGGTAGGAAAAGTTGACTGCCTTCATTTTGTAGAATGCATGGCCAAACACACGGTAATGATGCACCCTAAAAGGAAACTTCGTATTTCAAATGTTCATTTCTCTATTTATCCCCCAACGTCTAATTTAGATTATACCAAGTATGATGAATCTTTATTGAAGAATTGTGAAACCCAAGAAGTTTTTTTCATTAGGGCATAACACTGACGAATCCATTGAACTTTTGGCATATTGTACAGCTCAATGAATGCTTTGCCAACTAACAGAGAAAGTAAATTCATCGTATTCATTATTAGTAATCATGCGTGTTCTGCCACATAATATTAGTTTTTTTTCGGGATTTCCCTTGCTTCCTGTCTTCCTTTCCCAATAAACCTTAATATTTATTGTCCCCATTTCGTTCCTCAGTTTCTCTCAGCAACGGCACAAGCCAGTACACAGCTTCCAGGTTATGTGCATTCGCTCAATAATCTTTATCAAGCTTAAACCCTCCTGGTTTGTCGCTATAGCATAATTCAGCAGTAGGCAAACTGGCGAGGCACTAAAACCAACAAAGAATTCGACGTAGTTACGTGGGCTGACAGTGTTCGACTGAACTGGCACTGCATCCTTAGGGAATGTCTCCATCCACACTGCCAGAGCGCCGCACAAACACACTCACACAACCTCCCACACCCACATGAATGTGTCCAGCCAATGAATGCGTGTGGCTGCACGGGTTCTGTGCATGTGTGAGTTTGTGTTTTTAAGTTGAAAAGGGACCTTACAGCGTTCACGGCCGCAGGTGTTGGTCGTGTTGTGTAAATATTTTATTTAACACTATTAAATTTTGCATATACAAACATGTGCTGGTGCTGGTGCTGCTGCTGCTGCTGTTCCTGGTCCTGTACGTGTGCGTCTGGTTTACGTGTGTGTTTACGGAGGTGTGCACAGCGGAGTTTAAAATAATTTTAAATGTGTCCCGCAATAATGTCAGCGTCTGCACACACCCACACTCACGTATCTTAAATTAGCGCATATTAAGTTAATGAGTTCGAATGAGTTTTAAGCACATTTTAAGTGACAATTAAATTGATATTCGCATGTTGCAGACAGCCAGCCGAACAGCCAAGCGGGAGGCAAGTAAACTTCATGACAATGCTGCCAAGCAACCATAATTGGTAGTTTATTGCAGCAGATAAAGCAATTTATGATATACTGAAATATGCAATTATTATTGTTACTTTGCTTGTTGGTGACTGTGGTGGAGGGACGAAGGCATAGTTGCAGTTCATTATTATGTTTGTTTACATTGCGAAGATATCTGATTTTTGTGAAAAGAATTTAAAGGAAGTAACCACATATGTGTGCTGTCCTTGCGCTGACTATCACCATCCCAAGTATGGGAACCTTTTTAGTCAGTGCTTGAACGGCGCCACACCGTGGTATCACAATGGGCCATTATGTGTGCTCAAGTGTGCTTTTGGCAAACTGGGCGGCCACTCCTACCTACCTACCTAACCACATATGTCCAAGTTGAAGGAGTACTGTAGCGCTGATATTCAGAGCTAATATTAAGCCACAAGATAGAGAGCTCGACTTGCTGGTAATCCACACTTTTTGTGGAAAAAGACTATAGAAACATCTTTCAATACCCCTCAGAACCGAACTTTCTATTGGTCAAACAATAATCACAGCAAGTATTAAGTAGTTAGTTAGTTCTTCATGAAAGCTCACTGTGATACCATTAAATTCTCGTTGCGACACCATAATAAAAACCGGCGCGACTCCCCCACTTAATGCGTGGGGACCATAGTGGACCTGTCCTTGATATTTATAGAAGATAGTTCAATCAACCAATAAGCACCTAATGAATGTTTGCCTTCTCATAGCCAGAAATGAAGAATTTCCTCATATACTCGTAAGATGAAGAGAGGTCTCTTTCTCTTACTCAGTAAGGCAATTGTGCCAGAAGTCTTCCTGCATTTGTATCCCAAATAAGCAGTGGACACATATTTTTGTGTTGATAGAGTTCCTACTAAGATTGAGTAGCTGACTAGTTCGCCGCTTGTCCTTGGCAGTCTACAGCTGTCTGGTAACACCACAGGTGTGCTCTTCTACCCTTGATATTTTTGCTTCCTGGAAGTAGGATTATGCTCCGACTAGGAGCGATATTTGACTCTTTTATAATTATGTCTTTTAGTTAATTTTGTTAGCATAAGTATAGTTCTATTGTGTCAAATGTCATGGAATTAATAATAATGAAACGTGATAGCTCAGTGAAAAGGGATTGCATACTTTCAGGATCCCATCTGAAATTGAGAATGAATGCCCCCTGTGAGTCAAGATGCGAACTATTCGAATAAAAGCTTATTCAAGAACCATCTGTCGGTAATATCAAAAAGAATATTCTCGACTTCTGTCGAAGTGGATAGAAACTTCTAGAAAATACGAGAATAGCGTGGAAGTTTCTACACCAACCATTCGAAAACTATAAAAGCGACAAGACTGTTCAAAGTCGAAGGCAGTAGATCAGAGACCGTAAAAGGGTGTACATCAGGGATTTTAATCGAAGCAGCAGTATTAGCAGTATTTGTAATTTTGCAAAGTGATGAAATTCATTAGTAAATAAAGTGACTAATGGTTTGTGAAATAAAGTGCAAATAATAACTAAGTAAACTTTAAGCCTAATATTAAATGTGTAAATAGCAATAATTAAATAAAGCTAATTATTTTAATTTAACCAGCGATTGTTTGATTACTACACAATCCAGTGGTACGAGTCCGAGTACAGAGAGTTAGAGAAATTGTCAGGAGGTCAATTTTGTAACAGAGTAAATTGTCAAGAGGGCAATTTCGTAATAATAATAATAAGTAGGATTGTTTGATACCCTATTTTACAGTATTCTTGGGTAACAACTTGAATTATATTTTTGCTTCTTGCAGGTAGTATTTGACAGCCCCAAAAACTAGGGTATGATGGTACTAACAGCTTGCACCGGTCGTTTGTGATTTAAACATTTTTGTGAACATGTTTGTGATTTAAATATTCACTTTCAGAAGGATAGGCTTACATCAGGACGATAATTTTGCTATTAAACGTAGAGTGGTGTGCTGAACTCTTTCTGCTATTGACGACATGCCTGCCTCACCAAGAATACTTTTCGTAAGTGGTGTAGGGGATGCGCGCAGGCTTCTTCTTATCCCAGTATGGTATGGTATGGAGTAGACGTCCAATATTGCTAGCTGCATAATGTCCGCATATTTGCAGTCCTTAGTCAATTTTTGGGAAGATAAGTGACTTTAATTGCCAAGATTCAAACCAATGGCCTAGACTATGGAGGCTATCAAGAGAAACCCCAAATGTAGCCACCACCCTTTAAGAAAACTTGAAATTCTTCCTGAAAGTATAAAAACGAAATTTATAATTCAGTGATATAATTGCATTTTGATTGGTTTTCTGAATTTTTTACCATTTATAATGCTATAAAAATGTTTAATATAGTTTACCAGGTCAATAGGAGAATATTATCACCAGAATTCAAAGCTTGTAAATTCAATGTTTTTATAGAGCTCCGCCACAAAAACTTCTGTGTGATTAATAATTTAGCAATTCATATAAATTTTTTCGTGCAAATCAAGAGCGGTATTTGGAGCAGAATGCTGTTTATTTGAATGGCTCAACGCGGGAATTCATTAAAGCTGAAGCAGAATTGAATGGCGCCACTAATCTAGCAAAAAATGTATGAAATAATGAAGGTAGATATTAAAATGCGCAAAATATTATTGAATAAAATAAAAATAAATAGAAAAATTAAAAGATGCATAACACAAAAAGAGGAGAAAGAAAGAAAATCATTTTTATTCATGGCATTTCCAGCATTGAACAAGCATTCTAGTAGCTTAGTACTCTCCTAAATGTTAGATAAATAATGTTCTCAGAGAAAGGAACATCAAATCCTCATTAGGGGCTACAGAGGTCCGGGTTTGCGCGGCAAAAATATGTCCACAAGGTGGAGTACTATCGCCGCTATTGTGGTATGTAGTTGTTGACGAACTGCTGGAACTTCTGAGCAATAATGGCTACGATGTACATGGTTATGCCGACGATTTTGTCGTTCTTATCAGAGGCAAATTTGAAGACACAATCTCAGATTTTCAACAGAGGGCTTTAACTCTTATATCACACTGGGGTGGGACTAAAAGTTAACCCAAATAAGACCAGCATGATCTTTACAAAAAAAAAAAGAAAAAGGGTAAACTTTAGAGAGCCAACCATTTTTGGAGAAAGAATACTCTTTTCAATCGAAGTAAAATACCTCGATGCTGCCCTCGATGAAAAATTGCTTTGGAATAGTCACCTAAATAGCAGCATCTCTGTGGACGAGCAGATGCTTAATGTGTAAAAGTTGGGGACTTAATCCAAAAATGTCGCTATGGCAATATATAGAGCTATCACTAGACCAATCCTTAGTTATGCGGCATCTGTCTGGTGCGAAAAGCTGGAGCAGGAAACAGCAGAGACCAAGATCAATGAGATAAAAAGACTAGTCTGTGTCTGCACGACGGGGACCATGAAGTCAGCTCCGACTGCAGCCCTGGATATATTATTAAGCCTACCTCTTTTTCTTCATTTATTCATCAAGAAAGATGCGCTGCATTTCGCAGGAAAACTCATCCCAGAAACTGAACAAGGTGCAGTGCGCCTATGGCAATCCTTATTTAGGGACGAAACTGAAATACAAACAATTAATCTAACTCTAAATGACTTATTTCACCTTAAATATAATTTCAAACACAACTTCAAGGTCACATTCCCGAGTAGGGTTAACTGCAAACAGAATAGACCAATGCCATCTTATAATGCTCACGTCCGGCTCAAAAATTAAGGTTGGAGTTGGGACTGGAGTTTTTGGGGAAAAACCAAGAAGTCACTTATTCGCAAGCATGGGCAGAAAAAACTCTGTTTTTCAGGCCGAAACTCATGCTATAGAGCTCTGCCTAAGAGAGGAACTAGATAGAGGTACAATATAATAGCCAGATCCTTAGCTACTTTGACTGCAAAGCAGTACTACTAGCACTGAACGCCACTGTAATACAAATAAAAAATTGGTTTGGGATTGTCTTCAACTGCTGGAAAGACTAGCAACTAACAACAGAGTGCATCTGATCTGGGTGACAGGTCACAGCGGACATATAGGGAATGAAGAGACAGATGGACTTGCTAGGAAAGGGACAGTCAGTTGTTTTATTGGACTGGAACCAGTGTGCGGGCTGCCATGGTGTTCCACGAAGTACAACCTAAATCAATGGCTAGAGGTAAAATCAGTATTGGAGGGAACCAAAAGATATAAGAGTCGCAAAAGTCGTCATGCCAAAAAGATCCTGTAAAAGAACTATAGAAAATATAGGTTTAATGAGAACAGGTACTCGGATTGTCTCAGCCTTTCTAATTGGACATTGTAGGGTAAACAAACACCTATATAACATGAAGATAAGCCCAAATTACTATTGAAGGTTAAGTAACGAAGAAGAGGTAACATTTGTGTCAATGTAACTGTCTCATCTGGACCAGACTTCGTTACTTACGAAATTATTACCTGGATCCGCCAGAAATTGCGGACAAATCTCCTAAGAAGATTTCAGAATTCTTAATGAACTCTAAACTCTGGAATGTTTTGTAACTACAGAGCTTGTGGAAATAGGTCCAAAGGTGGCCGCAGTGACTAGGTGACTTGTTCCCGCTTTCAAACAATCTAATCTAATCTAGTCTCCTGAAGTGTTAAAGCAAAAACTTTGTTGAACAATTTAATAAGAGCCTTTTTCTGTTTAATGAAGAACTGTATATGTGTATGTATATGGATATCTATATGTATATGTATATGTTAATGCATATGTAGTGTATATGAATATGTATATGTATATGGATATGTATATGTTAATGTATATGCACATGTATATGTGTATGTATATGTATATGTATGTGTATATATATATATATGAATATGTATATGCATATGTAAATGTATATACTCGTATGTATGTATGTGTATATCTATATGTACTCGTATATGTATATGTTCTTAATGCTGTTGCTTTTGTCACACACTACTTGGCAAAGCAAGTATGCATATAGCAAATATATGAGAAGTGTCCTCATAAATTGATGCAGGACTCATTCAAGTCACTAAAGTTTCAAAATAAGTCAGACCATATTCCTGTTTTGAGAATAATTTGACTTTTATCTCATCATTATATGAAACGAAAAGAACTTTGATACATTGTAACTCGCGTAAGAGCAGTATTCAATTTCTTAGACATTTTACATAACATTTCAAGTACGAAGTTTCCATTTAGGGTGCATCATTGCCGTGTGTTTAGCCATGCATTCTACAAAATGAAGGCAGTCATCTTTGCTATCATCTGAACGACCAATTTCAAGCTGAAAATTCCCCTTCACTCTTCGCTTCTACAGGATGAAAAAATTTTCACAAATTGCCCACATTGACTGTTTCAGCTGACAACGAGCTAAATTACCATAACAATGGCAATATTTCCTGACTGGGTCCCAACTCCAAACACATAAGGCTTGCATTTAGCAGCAGCACTTCCGGCAAACTTTATTAAATTCTATGAATTTTCTATCCCCCCACCGCATGCAACACTCCTACATAATAATGCCCTGCCTCATTGTATTGCTCCGGCGCCGCTGGTGTGCCTGGTGTGCACTCCACTTTCATTTTCTTTCAACTTTTGTCATAAATCTTGAAAAGCGTATTTTACACATTAATTTCAGTTTTTTTGTTGCACGCTTTTCTTCTATTTCCCCTTCCCCCCTTTTGTGTTTCAGTGCTTCCATTTAGCCTTCCCTAGGCAATATTTTCCGCACATGCAATTATTTCCCGCCTTATGCCAACTAATTGCAACAGTTTCCCTCCTCACACACACACACACACACACGCAACCCATATGTCGCCTGCTATTGTCGTGTGCAAGTTTAACCAAGTGGGTGTGTGGCCCGTCTGCATGTGCTCTGGTGTGTAAGTGTGTGTGTGTGTGCGGGGGGCGGGGTGGTTTGAAACGCGTTGGTGTGTGAAATAGACACTTTGTGCGCTTTTGAGAGTTATGCACCGAAAAAAACTAGAATCACGTGGAGAAGGAGCTGATTTTTTTCTTCTTATTGCATATTTTCACTCGCATGGGAGCGCTACATACACACACTTACTCTTACTTATGTGTGTGAGGGGATGTGGAAAGCGTGTAATTGTTGACGTTACGCCATGCCCTTTAACAAATAATATGCAAAATTATTGCGCTGCTTGGGGATGCTTCCTTTCTTTATCCATTCTTCCTTTTAGTTTAGTTTTGTACCTATTTTTCACCCTTTTATACCATTGCGGTGAATATAAACATTTATTAAGGTTCTATTGAAAGTAATAAAATATGCTAAATAAGGTTAGTATAAATAGAGTAAAGGATTCTGAAGAAAATTGTGCTTATTGTCATTGTTTTTTCAGGGCTGACTGGTCAGTATGTTTCTTCGAGTCGACTCTTAGGTTCCCAATTAAAATGACCCATCCAATAAACCTATTTAATTGGAAGGGTTAAGGTAGGTAGAAAAGATAATTTCGACTCGCTTATTTGTTTTCCAAATGTTGCATTGGATAGTTTTAAATCTTAGTTTCATATAAAAACTGCTTAACACAAGCTGTCTTTTCAAATCACTCACAATCTTCACTATTTAATCGTAACTTTTCTTGGAAAAGTTAAACTTATTCATAAATAACATAAAATATGCTCGCAATTGACTTCCGTCTCGAATTGCAATAATTTACCCAATATACGTATCAATCAGTTCTAATTGTGCTCAGAGAGGTTTCCAACAAAGGTCCTCATTATTAGATAGATAAATAGATATATTTAAGGGTGTTCTATTGTGATGCCCCTATTTATTTGAAAGATGAGGATAGTCTCATCTATAAATCTTCTGTCAGGTTAATTTCCGACAGGAATTCATATATTTTGAAGGAATCAAGATGAGGGATCTTCTCATATCTAAGATATATTATCCAAAACACCTGAGTCTGTTGTGTGCCAATGGTCCGCAGTCTGTAATCAGGTGCAGTGAGGTTTCGTCCACAGAATCGACAGATGGCATCTGAAGATATGCCCAACTTGTTCAAATGGTAGATGAGTCTACAATGTCCGCTTAAAATGCCTGTGATGATTCTTAATTTACTCCGAGACATATTTATTAACTCCTTAGCTCTTTTAGGAGTAAAATCTCCCAGAAGAGCTTTGGACGGTCTTAATCCCGGAAGAGTTTTCCAGGTTTGGCTTCTTTTTGCATCTGTACACTTCTTCAGCAGACCTCCAATGGTATTGGATGATAGTCCACAGAAGGGTTCAGGGCCGTTGAAAGGAGAGGCCGCAGCCTTCCTAGCTAAGCTGTCAGCCTTCTCATTTCCCTCTACTCCTATCTGGCATGGTACCCACATTAGAGATAACTTGTTCATAATGCCTAGGGAGTTTAGCTTCCCAATACAGTCCCTTACAAGTTTAGACCTCACCAAGGGTGAGCTCAGACTCTTGAGTGCTGCTTGATTATCAGATAGTATCACGATGTTTTTCTCCCGATATCTCCTGTCACTGTTGATCTGGTCACATCTTTCAACAGCGCGAATTTCCGCTTGAAAAATGTTTGTGATAGAACCCATTGGTTCCCAGTAGTTGGTTCTAGGCCCAAATACTCCTGCCCCAGGTCCGTCTATTGTCTTAGAACCGTCAGTATACCGTCCTAATTACTACTATAACTTTTTATTCCTTTAGTCCCGTATTAGTTTTTTCTGGAAAGGTTTGGGGAAATGCATAATAGCTATCTGAGGCTTTCGAGTTGAAGAGAATCAGCTTTAGAAACAAAGCACTTCGAGACCATGTCCAACGCAGAATTTGAAACCCCGACCCAACAACTTTGAAGTTAGCATGCTTTCCACTGGAACCGAAGGTCGTCTCATCTCCGATATTTTCAGAACTAAACATTTTCGTGACTTAGGCAGATTTGATAGACTACACGACAGGCTCCAACTCAAATTATAATAGGACCTTAAATACATCTGAGCATACCTAATATACTTAGAGTACCTATTGTGTAAAACAGCGACTCCGACTCCTCAACCTTAACCTTACATTTTTAACCCCAAAAAATGTTCTTTCCTTCAAATAAGTCTTTTGTGTTTTTAACTTCATTGGTTTAACAGTCAATCTATAATTCCACTCGATAATTTTAGTATGCGAGATTTGTGAAAGCATGTTAACAGTTAATAACTCTTCTAGCCTGTTTTGCATATCAGAAAAGCGTTCTTTATTCGTGATCATTTTGTGGTTTGATGTACAAATATTGGGACGAAATAGTCTTTTCACCACTTGTGAACGGACATGGAATTTCGCGTATAATTATCTGTTGGCAATTGAAATGAAATTTGGTCCCAATGTAACTTGTTTCATACTGTGCTCTATACAAAGTGTAGCGTTGTTAGTAGTCACCGTACTACATTTATAGAAACTGCTCCAAACCGGAAAATATTCGATTCGATGCCCCAAGGATGTGCGACGCAGCAACGAGATGAAAAGACGCAATTCAGGAGGATCTGTCTAGGCAACTGAGCGTGCTTTTATCAGAGATGAGTGGCGAAGACTCATTACGCGGCATTGACCCACTAGGGTTGTCCGCCGGCTAAGAAGAAGAATACATTTCTGATTTCTACGTTCCTGGTTTCTGGTTCCTGTTCCTGATTGAATAAATCACATTTTACGATGTTTTTTTCTCAGTCATCTTTGGCAAGAGTACAGCTTGGATATTTGGTAGGACACCACCTCCCGACAACAGTTTATTCAACTATAGAAACCACATATCCTCTGTATAATACAGATATTTAAAATAGGAAATATTGTATAAACCCACTGCTTGAATCATGATATGACCAATATAGTATTGAGACACCTTCCAGGGGAGCCACACCACTTTACACTAATGAAACAAATCTTCAACACTGTCAATAATCTTCCAATAATCAATCACAAATCTATGATTATCCAGGATACCCACATGGTTATCCAATATGCTAAAATGATTCTAGTCACAATCATTGTTTACAAATTTCTGAGATAGTGATTTAGTCTCTATACAAAGCAAACAATATCACATTGCAGAAATTGGTAATTGTAGTTTTCAATTCCACAAAGAAGTTCCTGACACTCACAAGTAGTTTGTCCATTCTAAAGGAAATATTCAGGGAATCATTCCTCTAAACCTACTCAGTTGTGCACTTTGTGGTACAGAGGTTCCCCCAAAATTTCCCTTTGACTCTTATCTTATTACGAGCAATATATCGAGTATGCAGCAGCGAAACCTCAAAGATTAGTTCTCTCATTGATTGCTTCTATCGTTTGAGTGAAATTTATAACTAACTAAAAGCAATGCGTTTAACCAAATGACTGACCACATTTTAGGAAAAGTTTTTCCGCTGTTCGTGCCCCAACTCGGGAGATAGTTTGTTAAGAAAACGCAACTAATTTGTCCTCCACCCACTTACTTACGTACACTCCAGTCCACATCCACGCAAGGTACGCGCCAGGGTGCTGGTGTTGTTGGAATTTTTGCACTTGCTGGTTGTACGTACGTCTGCACTTAATACGCTTTTATAGGCCATAAAATTTAAGTTTACGATATTGTAAAAGTTTTCTTAAGGTTTCTCTGGTTCTGGTTTCTGGCTTAAATTTTCCAACAATAAGTTTCGTAACTTTATTTGAGCCAACACGAAATTTACTCGCTCCAACTCAGTCGCTGCTGGTGTTTTCCGTTGTGTGGCAATTGCCGGGGCTGAGGAAGTACGAGTATATTTGAAGTTTATATATGTTCGGTGAATTGCGGTTGAAAATATTAACACAGCTTAATTTCTGCTGATGTGCTGCTGAGATTTGATTGGGGTTTATGTAACTGAGACTTTGGCATCAGCATGAAAATAACAATGAAAAACTTTCCAAATTTGTGGCATTTGCTGAATATTACAATGATGAAATTTATGTTCATTGTACACAGTCACGAGCACAACGAGGACTGTTTAATAACTTAGCAGTCAATTCGGTGAATGAGTTACACAATCTTCGCTGAGTATCGTAAGGAGAGGAGGAAATAAAGTGTTTAAGCATTTTAGGCAAAGTGTTTCTGCCAAGCATTAAAGTTATTCAACACTAGCTTTATGATAAGTCTTTGTTACGCTTCCCACTTCAGTTATAGTTTTGCAGATGATATAATTGTATGTATCGATTTCAAAAAGGACCTTTGTACTTATGTTATGTGTGCCCACATTGCTGTGTTAATTGATTCCTCATTTGGGGATAGATGTTTCCATTTAAATAGCCAAATAGTAGTATTGTTGATAATAAATAATCTCTTCTCACTTTTTGTACCCTATAACCCCCTTTATTCCAAATATATATACTAGTACAAATTTTGTACTGCCGAGCTCTGTTAATACCACCCAAACCGGGATGTGCACATGGACATTTTTATATATTTCTATCTGCGTCGTTTCCGAGAGATTTGTTTTTGTGTGTCCATCTATAGCAGTACAACATTTTCCACCCTGGTAGAGACGTGTTAATCAAACTATGCAAAAGCATGGCCTGGGCCTTAATACAGAATTATATACTTATATGAACCCAAGCAGAAAAATACTGTAGACTCCTTTAAAATCATAACCCTAATGATATAATGTGTAAAATTTGGCAGTTATATCGTATGAGTAAAAATGCAGAAGTAATTGTTAGGATGACTCCACTTCCAGGCCATTACTAACAATTTTTTATAAATGGAGACTTCTGAATATACTAGGATAACTTAACTATCATGCACCCTATGCAAAATTGTAAATCTGTTCAAGATTTCTGAACAAAGTTAGATATAATGACGCATAATTAGAGTTGGAAGCTTAGTGCTGATTGTGGGTTTCTTATGTCAACACTCATGCCCACCATCATGTGGAGTTCTGCATTATAAACAAAAATATCGTACAAAGTATGGCGTCTAGTAGGTAGGTAGGTTAGGCAGCCGCATCACCAAGAAAACAATGGTACCACTTAGACCACCAGTTGGGTCCGTTGTTAGCAGCGGATGGGAGGCGTGGCTAGGCTTCCCCCTCCAAATTTAACTAAATTGAATCAGCCTTTAATAAAGAAAAGAAGGTTGTTAACACCTTACTGGTATAGATTATCTATATTTGTTATGAAATGAGATCCTAGTAAACGTTCCATATTTCTAGCAAAAGCTGGACATGAACAGAAGAGATGCTGGACCGTTTCCAGTTCCTCCTCGTTCCTGCAGCTGCGACAGAAATCATGCTTACAAACTCCCATTCTTCTTGCATGATTTCCTATTAGACAATGTCCCGTGAGAGCCCCTATTAGAGTCCTAATTTGCAGTCTATTGAGTCTAATGATATTTAGTATTAAATTATATATTAAGTAATGAAATCATCATTATAAGTCACCATTTATTCACTTGGGTATATAGTATATCTTAGTCAGTCCAACCCGACTTCAGGCTTCTTTAATGGTTGATTTATGTGGTTAATGTGTTCGATCACTACTTGGCTTATATTACAGAAGAGCTCTCTTTAGTATAGTTCCGGTATTATTCGATTTCCTGGTTCTATGGGTTTCTTGACAATATGGGAGACGTAAATACAAACTTCAGTGTTACTATTTGCTTGTCTCGTTAATCTGCGTTTTGGTACCCTTTGATATTCCAATGGTATTTATATCGGTCCAGAGCTAATGATTTTACTATTTTGATGCCTAAGAAATCAATTGGAGCTTAAGATTCTGTCAAGAAAGTGGCCATGGAACGATAACTGTTATAAGAGAGAGAAAGAGAGAGAGAGAGGGAGAAATAGAGAGAGCGAGAGGGAGAAATAGAGAGAGAGAGAGTGAGAGTGAGAGAGTGAGAGAGGGAGAAATAGATAGAGAGAGGGAGAAATAGAGAGAGAGAGGGGGAGAAATAGAGAGAGAGAGAGAGGGAGAAATAGTGAGAGTGAGAGAGAGCAAAGGAGAGAAAGAAAGAGAGTGAGAGAAAGTAAAGGACAGAAATAAAGAGAGTGAGAGAGTGTCTCTCTTACATTGGTTTTAGACTATTCAGTTAATTGTCTTCATCCCTGAAATAAACTTCAATAAGTCTCAGCGGTTTCATATAATTTTAAGTCAACAGAAGTTAATAAACCTTCGGTGAGACTTCTAAAACGGTCCGATAATAATACAATGTTCCGATAAATAATATTTTCTCCATGTCAGAACAACAAGTCAGATATAGCACTTAGACCATAAGACTTATATTTTACTGAAACATAAATGGTTGCGTACTTTTAGGGGATAATCTATTCGTCTTTTTCACCACAAATACATATGCGTGGAGGCATGCTCAGAGAACACAGAGAAAAGAAACTTAAACGTCAAACGGAAAAGCAGCGAAATACAGCAGACGGGCTTTGTATACGAATCCACTCAAAGTCGTGGTGAACCCACTCAAAATCGTGAACCCACTCAAAGACTTTCCTTTCTCTGTGTTCTCTGGGCATGCTCTTCTACGAAACTTCTTTCGAAGTGTAGTAAATATTCTGGCATGTTCATGCAACCACACAACTGAAGTCGAGGCAGTTGAGCAGTGATGAGGGCAATTTCGTAACAATACTATATTTGACAACACACTAATAAGAATCATTATATAAAGAAGCCTTTCACTGATTACTACCAACCGAGTCGGTTAAGGTAAGAGAAAAGACAATTGGACGAAATCAGTAGGAGATACTATGGGATTCGAACCCCCGACTGTATGACAAGAGACAAGGCTAGCGTTAAATTTTTCAACACACATTAGATAAAAGTATTGTTAATATAACATTCCTTAAAATTTCTAGATTCATATAGTAAAAGTAAACTCAATCGGTTCACTACCTAGAAAATATAAACCAGCAAGCCGAATAGGGGAATGCACCTGATCAACGAAACTCTAAATTATGGTTATTCCAGACTGATTTAAAAAGCTTCATTAGTACAAATTTTGCCCCGAATTTCTTCTAAAACTCCCTATAATGTTCTGTACATATCCCCCTGGCATCATTTTTGTCTAAGATTTGTTAACTTCTTAATCTATTTTATAAAGCAACAAGTTTTCCAATTATATACTCCCAACTAAGTGAAGCTTAACTCAGTCCCAGTTCACAGCATTTCATGAAGTTTTCCGCCTTCATGCTCGAAATCCTTTCCTCTGGCAGTGTGTGTGCTCATAAATCCAATAAATTAAATTTCCTAATAAAATGGCAATTATTTACATTCATATCGGAGAAGTGTCTGCCACAATTTTCTAATAATTGCGTGCAGCATATTCGCCCACATTGCAGCCACATTTGCAAAAGCAACAAATTTGCAACCGCAATTATTTGGCTTGCAGCTTGCCGTAAATGTTGGTCAGCAACTTTTGCGGTTTGCATAAATTTCTCGAGTATCTATTTAATAATTAAAACTAAACTTTGTGGCTCCATGTGATATTTTTAGCAAATAAAGCACGGAGCTTACAGCAGCTTGCAGCCCCCTCTACGCCACATGTTGCAATCTGAAATTTAATAAAATCAGAGTTACTGCCACTTGACACATGAAATGCTCCTGCGAGTGGCTGAAATTTATACGATTTCCGCCTGTTAACTTACAACCCGAAGTTCATAAATGCATTGACATAAATTTCGGTATGCATTTCGGCTAATGCCGTACCACTCGCCCCCCGCTGCCGCCTCGACCACCTCGGCAGAATGCATTATTGCACTCATATGTGCACAATCTGCGGCATCCTTGCAGCGCTGTGCTCCGGCGGAGGCCTGTGTTAGCATAAATTCAAGTTGCCAACATTTTTACATGCAAGTAGCAAGGGTGCAAGCACAGGTAATTCACGTTTGCCACACAGCGGTGTGCATGCATGGGAAAACAAACTGAGTGAGAGTGTGCGTATTGTGTGTGAGTGTGTGTGTGATTTTGTGTTTTTGTTGTGCGTCTCATTGTTTGTGTTTTACTCATGGGGTGGGGGTGTATGTAAGAGATGATAATTCAGCCTGTTGCGGTAACATGAAAATGCGTGTAAAAATGCTGTCATTGAGATGGGTAGGAAAGCGGGGTCCTGGGACGCACCGAGCGCTTTGCAAAATGTAATTCCAGCAGCTTGATTGTGGCTTCAGGCAATGCTGTTAGAAGTGTTGCGCATAGGGAGAGAACAATTACATTTTTTTGCCAGCAAATTTTCTACAATTATATTAAGCGCCTGAAATTCTGCTAAACATATTTTCCAAAATGTAATCAACCAATGGAATTAATGTAACCACTTTATTACTTTTGCCTCCTCATTTGTAAATGTGCATTGAGGTAGAGAACAATAATTTCAAGGGCGAAGTGATATTTCTTGATCTGATCAGGAGCCAAGCAAATTGGAGGAGGATTTTTGAAACAAAAAATTGCAGGTCATTCAGCACGGCTATCATTCACGAAACCCACAAAATCAAGAATCAAGAATATAATAAAACTAGTGAAGAACTAAAATAGGTAAATTGAATACAGTCAAGTAGGATGGGAGAACAATGAATATGTTTGTGAATTGTTGGCAGTGAAAAACAAAATCTGTGAATTCTTGAACAAAACTAACACAGCACATAAAAAACAATGTGTATGCAATAAACAAAATAAGAACATAACTCAGCACATGGGTACTTAGTTCTTCATAAGCAAACATTTTACCTCAAGGTAGCCTAAAAGTGCTCGTGATTACTGTTGACGGTTCAAAACAACAGCCAACCGAATTAATACGACGACTATGAATATAATATTCGGTGGTGTCATGAAATCCGCAAAATATTTTTTGCGGAAATATTTCCACAAGTTTTTTGTGTGTTGAAATCCGCAATATTTTTTAACTTTCGGATACGTTATTGTGAATTGTTTCGTAATTCCGATTTGTCAAATTTGATAGTGATAAAACGTAAACAAATCAAAATTGTTTTAAAGAATTTTTTTTAAAATCTTGAAAAATATCGTTTTATTAAAATATTTAAAAATTAAGTAATTAAAAATGTTTGCAATAATTTTGGAGACGGCAGAAGCGGTAGACAAGAGGATCAAAAACTTAAACGGAAAATGTTGCGGAGCAGCAGCCATCCCTTTGATGTGGCTGATGCAAAGTAAGTTTTTTGTTAAAACAATAAGGCTTATAAAAATATCAAAAATATATTTTAAAGGTTCATCGCATCCTACAGATTATACAAGGATGCATTCAACTATGTACTCGACGAACTTAATCAGCACATAAAGTCTTTGTCAATCCCTAATAATTTTTAAAGTAGGTGCAGTGTTACGTTTTTTGGGTGAAGGAGCTTATCAGCGTTCAGTTGATAACGATATAGCAATTACTCTCGGTAGAAGCACTATTTCTACGCGAAATCGTGTAGAAACACGTGTTATTTGTCCACAGTGGATAAAATTGGCGCAGTCAAATGTCGAACGAGCAGCTTGTAAAAAGCAATTATTTGCAAAGTGCCGCTTACCTTACGTTGTTGGTTGAATAGATGGCACCCATGTGAAGCTGTTGTGCCCCAGTGAAGATGGCTCGCTCTATTACAATAGGAAGGGGTCGTATAGTTTAAATGTTATGATTCTGAGTTGTAAAATTCTTGTAAATATGTTATATGTTATGCCTATACATAAATCTATTTCAGATTTGTGACCATGAGATGTCAATTCGCGCAGTTACTCGTTTTATAATGTAAATAAAAATTTGTGTACTTACGAATATAAAATATATTTATAAAATAAAGAAAATCAAAAATTCAATTTGAAATAATATGAAAAAAATATGTAAAAATAACACAGATAATGAAACATCACAAAGGACATCACAGTTACAAAAGACATAAATTCTATGCCCGCATTTTCACTGCAGTGTTTGGTCTTCAAATTTCGCCTCCTCCAGCTTGCCTTAGGAGAATTTCATTTTTCTCCTTAAGAAGCCTCTACATTTCCTTGTTATGGTCGTTGCGGTCTTTGGACATATCTGCAAATACAACTATATATACTGAATTATATTAATGAGATCGTACTCTCTATGGCAGTGGTCAATTTTTCTACTGCCCTATATATTCTTCTCACAGAACTTCCATTCTCTTTGAGAATGGTTATAGTTTCCTTCTGGAAACCTTCATCCGCCTCCATATATTTCTTCACTGTATCCTAAAGAGAATTGTAAAACATTTGATTATTTAATACTCACATTTCTCTGAATCCATTTTGCAATCGGACCAAGTCTTTAAAATAAATGTACGAGGTTTGATCAAAAAATAACCGTTATTTTCAATTTTTTCAAAAAGTATTTATTTATTCATCAACAACTATCTTGTCCCCTTCTAAGTAATTCCCCTCAGATATAATACACTTATGCCAGCGGTTTTTCCAATCCTCGAAACACTTCTGAAACGTTTTTTTTGGTATCGCCAACAGCTCCTGTTTCGATTTTTCTTTTATCTCCTCAATCGTAGCAAAACGCTTTCCTTTCATCGGTGTCTTCAGTTTTGGAAAGAGGAAAAAGTCAGCGGGGGCCAAGTCCGGTGAATACGGTGGTTGAGGCATAATAACGGTTTTGTTTTTAGCCAAAAACAGCTCCTGAGCGATGTCCATGCGACGTTGTTTTTCCTCAAAATTTAGCAATTTTGGAACAATCTTCGTTTCATGCCTAAAACATCCGTAAAAATTGCTTGGCATGAGCCGACCGATATGCCAACATCATCAGCAACCTCTCTGATAGTGATTCGACGATTATCTAAAATCATTTTCTCACTGCGTCAATGTTTTCATCGGTTGTTGACGTGCTCGGGCGACCAGGACAAGCATAGTCATTGACATCTTCTCGGCCTTCCTTAAACCGGTTATACCACAATTGAACTTGTGTTCTGCTCATAGTAGACTCGCCAAAGGCCACAGTCAACATTTCAAATGTCCTTGCGCATTTAATTTCATTATTTACACAAAACTGAATACAGTTTCTTTGATCCATTTTTTCGAATAGTACAAAATCGAAGAGCACACCAAAACACGACTAACCTTTTTATCTGTCAAAAATAAACTGACAATCCAAAATGGTTGGTATTGCCAACATATATAACAGACATGTGTACCAACATAACAGAAACAAAATGCGAACATCGAACATACGTAACTCACGAAAAGATGAAAATGAAACGGTTTTTGATCACACCTCGTATGTGTAATTACACAAGCAACTCTTTTTTTATTTTTAATCACCCATTTATTTTTATTCCACCCAGCTACGTCTTTAATAGGAGGTCCTAAGCTATTTAATTTATTCTTCATTTGCTCCCAAAGACTTTCGAGACGAAGTCTATCTCCCTTCGCATAGTTTCCCGCCATCTCCTCGTTGGATTCCATATACTCTAAAAGAGCTTCGTGTTGTACAATATTTGTATGCTTTCCCCTAATAAATACAATTAAGTTTCAAATTAAAAATAAGAAAAATTGAAAATATATACTTACATTTCTTTAAATTTAATTTTTTTATTACTTATCACATATGTATGTATATTTCAACTTTAAATTTAAACACAAATAGAAAATTTGAGAAATCCGCCAAAATTTTTCGTAACTTTTCAAACCGAAAGAAATTGGCGGAATTCGGATTTCAAGACACCAAATTCCGCATATATTTCCACTTCCACGTGACATCCATTACGTGACACTAAAAAGTGGATTCGTCTCAAAATTAGTGGAACATTTTGCGAATTCAGATTTCATGACACCGCCGATTGTTCCGAAATTGCCCTCCTGACAATTTATTCTAACTCTCAATACTCGAATTCGCACCACTGGATTGTCTAGTAATCAAACAATAGCTGGTTAAATTAAAATAATTAACTTTATTTAATTATTGAAATTTACACACTTAATATTAGGCTTAAAGTTTCCTTTAATACAATGTTGAACTTTATTTTATAATTCATTTAATCACTTTATTACTTCTAAATAGTGTTCCTGTTACGATTAAAATGCACGATGTACACACTGCTACGATTTCTGTTCAACTGTGTCGACTTTAATAGTGTGGTCGCTTATATACCTCTCGTATGTTAAAGTAGAACATTCTAGAATATTCTCTACACTTCGAAAGAAGTTTCGAGAAGGTTCTAGAGTAAGCTTTTTCCGAATATATCGTGTCTTGGCTTATATAAATCTCTCTCGTGGTGAACGAACTTAATAGAAGTATCCTAAAAGTATGTAATAATTATTAATATACAATAATTAGAGCTACTATGAATATAATATACAATAATTAATTCTACTATGGATGCTTTTTGCCACGGCTTTGTTTCTTAACAGAACATAATGTGGCGAAAGAGCCGCAGAATTCAGCATTCATGAATAAAAATGCATATTGCTTTTTTGAAATGATGATTTAATGATTATCTACATGATTAATCTACTAATCTAATAATTGTAAATGTTGTGTACGAGTATATTCAGTATAATTTGTATTATGTACGGAACTTGAAGAAATGTTGTATTTGAAATATTTTTCAAGAAGAAGGAAAGTAAAGAAATCACATTTATTGTAATATTACTAATAATATAATAAAATAAGGAATAACTTTTACCGAAATTTTTTGTAGTCTGCAGATTCAGCATTTAAGTTTTTAAAAATTTTATTCTAATCTGCAACATATGAGATTGTGCGGATCTATGAACATATTGTAAAAAAATGATAATGTTATGGCAGCAGTATGTAGTATGCTTCAGTATATTTCTGTAAAAAGAAAAGATCCTAGCAAAGCGGATATGCGCCCTGTAGCAAAGCTTATGACCGGCAGAGTTTGCCGTTGGTCAAGCTATTTTTAGTGCTGATCTCAAAGTAAAGCCTAACTGAGAGCACGGAGAAAGAAATTAAGTTTAGAGCAGTATGCTAATTTAAACGTACAGATACAATCTGATCTTTATTCGGCTCGACGGCCATTTTATATCATTGCGATACATATTTTGTCTTACTCTATCTAACATCTTATTTGTACATGCTATTAAACATATCCTCAAAATATCAATCAAATGTAGAATTATCGACATTTGGTGTTGACAAATCATGATCAAGCAAGCTTTGTTTACATTACACTAAGTGATCGGGACCCTTGTCTTTACATTGAATATAGTTGCGCTAACAATATTATATGCGGCATATAGGAATGAAGCGTATGCTTTTGTTATTGTAGGGTTGTCAGTGTACGCTAATGAGGTACTCTACAATATTTTCACAACTGGAAACATACATATACGAGGGCGGATTGATATTGAAGCTACCTAAGTAGGAAAAAAACATTTTTTTTTTCAAAAACCATTTGTTTCTCAACATAGTCTCCTTTTACTTCGACACACTTAGTAAGACGATATTCCAACTTTTTTATACCATCTGAATGATACGATTTCGGGAATCCCTCAAAATACGCGTTAGTTTCGGAAATCACTTCTTCGTTTGAGATGAATCTTTTTCCTGCGAGTCATTTTTTCAAGTTTGGAAACAGGAAAAAGTCACTAGGAGCTAAATCTGGACTATAAGGTGGATGATTAACCAATTCGAAGTGTATTTCACGTAATTTTAGCATCGTATCTAATGCTGTGTGAACCGGTGCGTTGTCTTGAAGAAAGAGCATTTTCTTCTTCTTTAAATGTGGTCGTTTTTCCTTGATTGCATCAATCAATTGATCCAATAATGTACGATAATACTTTCCTGTGATTGTGGATCCTTTTTCAAGATAATCGATGAGCAATATTCCGTGTGCATCCCAAAATACAGTGGCCATAACCTTGCCAGCCGATTTCACTGCCTTCGCCTTCTTCGGAGCACTTCCACCAGCTTCCACCCATTGTTTCGATTGATTTTTAGTTTCAGGTGTGTAGTGGTGGACCCACGTTTCATCAACAGTTATTAATCGACGCCAAAAATCAACAGGATTACGCTTTATCATGTCCAAACACCGCTGTGAAGTGGTCTGTCGAACTCGTTTTTGTTCGACACTGAGCTAACGCGGCACCCATCTTGCCGATAGCTTTTTCATATGCAAATGTTCATGCAAAATGTTGAACACACGTTCATATGATATGTTTACCATTTCAACAATCACACGCAACTTGACTCGGCGATCATTCATAACGATATCGAGGATATTCTTGATATTTTCTTCAGTAACCACCTCTTTTGGCCTTCCTATTTACAATTGTTCCAATCCAATATTTTACCATTAAATCTGACGGAGCAGACTCGCCGTAATGTTTATCGAGCTTTTCTTTTGTCTCTTTCGCCGTTTTCCCTTTCAAATAATAGTGTTTAATCACTGCACGAAATTCGCTTTTTTCCATTTTTCAAGAAACACAAAAGTTGCTTACTTTAAACGACTACAACAAATAAACTAATCGATGAATTTGGGCGCTAGGTAGCTTCAATATTCTATCCGCCCTCGTACAAGATATATGAATGAAAATTCCATATAATATCACTATTAAAGTATGGAATAAAAACATGAGCATGATCGGGCATGGGCGTCATCCTCCGGAACTATTTTGAAAATTACTTCAGCCTTGCTTCTATTGACAATTTAAAAAAAAATTTATAAAATTGCATCACACTGCTGGGGAATTGGGAAAGTTTTAACCATGCCTACAATTCACACAAATTCTTTAGTACGAAACCTTAAAAAATTTATCAGCTCAATTGCATAATAACATAAAACACCAAGTTTGAATGAAGGCTTCCAATATTAGCGTGTATGCACAAAAATACAAAATTTATCAGAATGGCTGCAAAATTGGAGTCCTCAATTCGGGAGTAATATATCAACTAACACGCTAACTATATATGGATCCAATATCGGGAATCGTGTGTCCTTAGGCTTAAATATATCTCAAAGTTCATCTAATTCAACTTCAGGTATGCTTCTTGGTTTAAAAGGATGACATATGAATGATGGGTACATTGCATGGAACACAAGCGAAGTAGATACAATCCACGATATTTTGGCTCTTTATAATTTATTCACTGAAAATATTTGGAGCAGTCACAGTGATAACGTGAAATCTAAACCGCATTTTACCTTACGATGCTGCACAGGGTCTCGGCGTGTTCTCATCGCCATAATAAATTTAATTCTGGTTTTATGATGATGTGATTCTTGTCATGCTCCATTCAGGACTTTACTCGCATGCATGTGCGCACAGCAGTCATTTCTTGCATGTTTCTTCTCACGTGTTGGTATTGTAGTTGAGGCCTTGATATGTCAGTCAATTATAACGGAGGGAAATTAAATTCTGCACTATTTACTGAAAAAATATTCACTCAATTTAATTAACGTTGCTCTGTGAGTGGAATGCATACCACACACGCACACACATGCACTTCTATATTGAATTTTTGCGTGTAGCACACCGCACACAATTTCGAGTTTACAAATATTTAAACAAAATCTTTTTGCATTAGCAAAATTCTGCTGCATTTACATTGGACAACTTTGACTGGCATGCCAACGAGACTTGCACTTAATTTGCTCACTGTAGCTCGCTTTAATTGCACACATACACACACAAGTGCACGCACACAGCAATGCACAACTGCATGAATGGAAGCAGCGCAACGTCAGCGCACGGAACTGACTTCATTTTATTTCAGTCAACGTTGCGTGTGGCTCGGAGTGTGTGAGTGCAGCAGCACTTTGCGTGGCAAATTTCTATGCACAAAATTTATAAAATCAACAGAGAATTTCTTCCACCTGATTAAAATATCATCAAATGGCGCGTTGTGTGCGCGGTTCGGTGACTGCTGACTGAGAGGGGGAGCAGGAGTGGGCGCACGAAGATCTGAACCTACTGGGATGACGCAAAGTATGTAGCGGAATATTTCAGGACGAACTTGTGCGCACACACTCCCATAATTTGCATTTGCAGTTGTCCTGGTTAGTGCGTCAGAGCTCTCTTGGAAGCGTAGCTGGAACCGAAGCGCTCGTTGTACGCGCATTCATGCATTCATGTCGTACTTCATTACCGCTAGCAGGCATTGCGTTGCACAGTTGCTTGCGTTTTAATGATTTTAAAGTTTTTGCTTTTTTATTGGGGCACGAATTTCGGCGTCAATTTTATGAGTTAGTTTAGCGCATTAGCAGTCGGCGAGCGTGCGTGAGAGTCCATTCAAAGCTGTTTGTTTTAGCCCACAAATGCTCCAACGTTCACTCAGATTTCTTTGTAATTCTGGTGTGCTTTTAGTCCAGCAATTATTTGTTTAGGTAATATTACAGCATACTTTTAGGGGTACGCCCACATTATACATTTATTTGAATGAAATAACCGTTTCATAATTTTCTTTGATGATATCTTCTGAACATTTACACGCATCCAATAAAAGCGTAAATAATTTAAACGAGCGCTTCAAAGAACCGACATCGTTCTCACCTGCTTAGCGTGTTTCGCAGTGCTACAGAAAGGCGAAGGATTTGCTTTGTGAGAAGGAGGGGTTGAATGAATTTACAACTTTGCTTTGTAGTATTTATTTTCCAAAATGCGATTCGTGAACTAAAGTGAGGCACTGAATTTTTAGAGGTATTTTAACAAGGATCACATTAATTTAAGATATTGGATTTAAATATAAATCCTGAGCTAAGCTAATTTTATTCCTTATTTCATTACACATATTAAAAGAATACAGTCACTGTCCAACAGAAATTCCATTAAGTACACTTAACGTTTCGCTACTAAATATGTTTTGCAAGGCTCGGTAAGCTAAAACTAGCTGAGATCCTCCTTAGCAAATGTCATCAAGTACGCTAGAAAAACTAATCAAATGGTCTCAAAAATGAGTTGCAGAAACTTTGGAACTACGGTGACGTATCTGCTATGTCGAAGAATTTTCATACAGGGAAAACTGGTTCATTATTTTTACCTATAAATTCGGTCTGATTTAAATACTTTTTTTAGTTGCATCAGATGACAAGAATAACAATTTATTTTTTTCCAAAGGATGGGAAATCTTCAAAAAGACACGAGGGAGTACTTTCCATCCAAGAGTGTGAGATTTTTACTCACTGAAACCACCTCCTTAACCTAAGAGTTACACTAAGCCACAAGGGCTTGATAGCGATTTAGGAAGGGTATTAAACAGATATACAAAGGCAACTAATCTCGGTTAGAAACAAAAAGTGTTTTTTTCGATTTCAACATATGTTTGGAATCATTCAAACAAATCACCTACGAAACTAAATTTAAATCATAACATGCTCTACGAAACAGCGCAAAATCTAAATAGTTCCGTTTACAAGGATAAAGATACAAGGGAGTGAAATTCCTTGTTCTTCTTGCCGGAGCATTAAAGTTGAGAATGTCAAGCAAAAAAATACTTTTTATTTCACCACTCACGAGGTTAAATACAAAACATGCATTAAGCATAGTTCTACGGGTATTAAGAGAGGGGAGACGAATAAGTTTAAGACAACTCATATAAGAGGGAAGTTGAAAATTGGAGTTCCATGTAAAAGAACGTAGGCAAAACAATGAAATCCGCGTTTGAACTGATTCAATAGCATCAGAGTAACTGGCATATCTAGGACACCAAACAAAACTTGCGTATTCTAATGATGGGCGTACCAAGGACGTGTACATAAGTTTGGTAATGAATGGGTCTTTGTACTCCTTTGCCCAACGTTTTATGAAGCCTAGAGTCAGAGAAGCTTTGTTAACTATAGTTGCAACATGTTTACCAAAAGTAAGTTTTTGGTCAAAGGTCACACCTAAATCGCCCATATGATGAACGGATAACAATGGTTGATTGACAATGAAGTAAACATGAGCAGAATGGGATGATCTGGAAAAACACATACTCGTATGCTTGCATTGTAGTCTAGTTGCATACAATTTATGTTGCGCCCGTCACCAAGAACATTTAAATCATCTTGAAGCAACTGTGATTCATTAGGGTTTTTAAATGAAAGAAAAATTTGCACACCATCAGCAAACATAAGAATGTTGCATTGGGATATACGCGAAGGAAAGTCGTTTATAAAAATTGAAAATAGTAATGAACCAAGGTGGCACGCTAGAAGACGCAAGAAATTCATCCGATAATAGTCCTTTAATTAACACCTGTAGGGTACGCTTTGACAAATATGATGTTATCCAGTTAAAAGTAATGGTGGGAAACCAAACCTAGAGAGTTTAAGGAGGAGAGGTCTATGGTTTACTACATCAAATGCCTTACTAAAATATAAATAACGTCTGTTTCATACCCTTAGCAAAGCCATCTATCAAGCGACAAGAAAATTCCAGCAGATTACTGACAGTAGGAAACCATGCTGTTGGGAGCACAGAACGAAATGTTACACTTGCTTCCAGTAACTTAGGAAGAATACTAAGTTTCGCAATCCCGCGGTAATTGGATATTGCAGATTTACTGCCCGAATCATGCACCGGTAAAATATATGACTTTTACCATATATCGGGAAAATGACCATATACTCGTATAAGAGAAGCACTTAAAAGAGAAGTAATCGGTGAGACAAGCTCAAGACAACACTGCTTAAGAATAAAAGAAGGGATTAAGTCGGACCTGGAGTAAAAGATGATTTCAGCTGAAACAAATGCTGTAGCACAATGTCCTCATCAATAATAGATTGATTCACTATGGTGGGTTGTATAGAGAAAAGATAATCGGTCATTTTATATTCTCCAGTAGAGTAGTTGGACTTAAAATAATCAGTGAAAAGATTACAGATGCCCAAATCATCACTGGAGACATTGTCATTATGCTTTATCGAAGACGGAAGCGAACTAGTCTTACGGTTTGAATTTATAAAGTTCCAGAATGATTTAGGGTGAACTTTTAAGTTCAATTTAACTTTAGTCAAGTTAGGTATCATAAGCAGATATGCAAAGATTTTGGTTCTTATATATAATGGATGTATAGGACCTAAAATCTGCTATCTTATCAGAAAATTTTCATATACGATAATATTAAATTGTAAGTTACGTAGCCTGCGGAGTCTATCAGTAAACCAAATTGGGGAGGAAGAAGCAGCACCCAGACGTTTAGGAATACATTGCTCGAATCTAACAAGGTCCGGTTAAACAAAACCACTGCACTATTTATTAATCTCGCATGTTGACTGAGAAGAGGATATCTCTAAGAGAGCAGACCAGTCTGTACGATTGAACAGCTCCTTCAATTTATTCAAATCAGACCGCTTATAATAAAAAGATTCGACAGGTAATTATCTACACCACTTGACCTTAATAAAGGTTTCAGACACCTCCAACGTTGGATGGTGAGGGTCTTCAAGAAACACCAAAGGATCAACAGAGGAAATTGAAATACAGATATTTCCATTTTGTGTCTGGGATGCGGTTTTTCGGTTCCTGGTAGTTTCGGTTAATGGTAGGTGTTGGCAGAGGTGTCGTTTTTGGCATAAGATGTGAGAGTGCTTCTGTAAACATCTGGGCATTAGTTCCATGGAGTGTATGTTTCAGTGGAAATAGGTTAGTTATAGCTGTTGTTGAAATCATTCACCAGATTTAGTTTTTAGATTTAAATTGACCAAGTGTAGGTGATTTCTTTAGGGTAGTTTTCCTCCTCTTATGGAGGCTGATTGATTTGAGCAACGAGCTCGTATTTGAACAGAACACCTTATGAACCATACGACATTGTAGGTCTTAATACAATCCTCGATGGTTTATAGACCACTTTCAGCTAGAATATTGGTTATTGGTGTGTTCCTGAAGGCTCTTAGACTGGATCTAATTGCTTCATTAAATTGTGACTGTGCCCCATTGGTGTTGGTTTTTGCACATTTTAATATATTTGCAACCCGTAGTCAATTTTTGAAAGAATTGTAAAGCGAGTTAGTTTGCTAAGGATAGCATTGAGAACTTGACTCTTGTAGAAAGATAGATATCTTATCATATTTAATATGGCAGCTAAGTTCTGTTTTAAATGTCCACAATGGTAGTTATAATTATATTTAGAACCTATATACAATCCAAGAATTATACTACAGTGAACATTTTCCATCAAAAAATTATTATGGACTTTGTTAATAGGGCTGTAATTCTTTTTGCGACGTATGTTTTGTGTTTTGGTCAGGGATATTTGCTCCGAATTCTTCGGACCATTTCGGAATTCCATCTACTGCCGTATTTCGTCTGTTTTTAGTGTTTAGCGATTATGTACAGGTCGTCAGCGTAGATGTAATGCTCCAGATGCTTATTTTTTGTTATTATACTGCTTATGTCATCAAATGCCATTATGACTAGTGTGGCTGATAATGGGAAGCCTTGTGGTATTCGATTCTGTAGCGACTAATTGTTGTAGAGAGTGTTGTTGGTTCGGCATCTATATTTTCAAGTGGTGAGAACAGCTCTTACATAGTTAATTATGTTTGGCCCAACAGACCAATTTAAAAGGGTTTTTAGCACTATGTGAATGTTCACTCTATCAAAAGCTTTTTCAAAGTTAATTGATAAGATTGATGTGTGATTTTTGGAGGAGAGGCTTTTGAAACTTTGTGATCCATAAAAATCAGATCGTCTATAATGCTGCAGCCAGTTTGTTGACTTGATTTATTGGGATAAGTTTATGTTTCTTTATAAACCACACTAGTCGTTTTGAGATCATTTTCTCAAAAAATTTTCCTAAACAGGGTAATAGAGAAATAGGTTATATGAATCCAATAAGTCGATATTTCTATCAGGTTTTTTGATTGGTATTATAACTCTCTGGAATAATACCAGTATTGAAAAATTTATTAAATAGCATATAAATATTTCATTTAGTACTGAACCACAACTTATTTAAAACGAGTAAAGAAGTCTGAAGTCTGGTTAGACCGACTACGAAATACCCTTTACCTTTTCTTGTGCGTGCGAGTTCAACAATGGGGATGTTTTCTTCAAAAATCATCCTTAGGAGCATATCTACGGTAATTTTTGGTAGGGTACCTTGAATTGATTATATTGACCCCATTGCTTGTGTATGGCTTTGTAGTGTCAATATAACCACTAATATAAAATTTCGTCATAAAATATTGTGTAGGTCGCAAATTATAATAATATGTCAATAGTGGGCGTGGCTGTGAAAATAACACTCCCATTTTTTGTGTGGTGTTTAATGTTAGTACCCGCAACCTTGCTGTGAAATTTCGTTGATAAATATTTAATAGGAACACAGTAATGATTTTTGGCTAATTGTGGGCGTGGCAGTTGTTTTATGATCTCCATATTCTGCACACAAACTATTATGGACCCCATGTATATTTCTGCAGATTTTTATTCCGCTGGCATCAATACGAGCATAGGTAGGCTAATTTTAATTTTAAACCCGAAAGTTCCTTATATCAAAAGTGGGCGTGTCTTTTCTCTGATCAGCCCCATTTGTTGCAGATAGTTTTATAATGTCCACATGTTCCTTCCCGTAAAATTTGGTCTGTAAATCTCTACCAGATGTTTAGTTATTAATATTTGTTGATAGTGGGCGTGGCTGTTAATATATACCGCCCACTTTTTGCACAGTGTTTAGTAGGATCCACATCTCCATAAATAATGTCATGATTCCGTCAATTGGACCGAAGTTATAGTAATTTTAAAAAAGGTGAAAAAAGTTCCTTATATGGGAGGTAGGCGTGGTCTTTGTCCAAATCGGCCCATATAGCAATCTGGTTCTGTATCTTTGTCCAGACTACACTTTTGCAAAATTTCATTAAGATAGGTCTAACGGTGTAGAAAAAAGTGCCCACAGACGGACAGACGGACGGACAAAATAAAAATTGCTTAGAAAGTGATTCTGATCTCATATCTGTATATATATGTCCATACCTACCACGCCTCCTTCTTGAAATTGCAACCCCTCTCAAAAGCACAAAATTAGTGTTACGCATACTCGTTCCTTTTGTATGCATAACCGATAAGGTAACAGCAACACTATACAAAAGCAGCTAACCGATATTGCAATCGATCTCATCTGAGCATTCTCTCTCTGATTACCACGCGGAAGCAAGTTGTATTATTATCCGAGTTGTATTCTATTTAATTAACTATAATCTACTTAATGAATTTAACTGAAATTAACTATATTTTTAAAATAAAATAATTATCTTTTGTTAAGAAACATAACAAAAAGTGGCGACGAGGATTTTTTATTCGCAGTAGAAAAAAAAATTAACTGAAATGTCTACAATAGAAGAGACATTAGCGCAATTGCTTGTACGAATGCAAGAACAGCAACACAGAGATAGTGTGGCGATGCAAAATATTGTTGCGAAAATAATTCCAGCAAGTGACTCCAAAAATGAAGTGAAATTCGGTGGAAATCCAGAATTTATCATTGAGGCACTTGCATCGAACATTACCGAATTTTGCTACGATGTCGACCATAACCTCACCTTCGACACATGGTTTGCGCGATATGAAGACCTTTTTCAGCACGATGCAGGAAAATTGGACGATGCGGCAAAAACAAGGCTACTGCTTGGGAAGTTGAACTCACAGGTGCATCACAAATATGTAAACTACATACTACCAAACCATCCAAGGGACAAAACCTTTAAAGAGACAGTGTCATTACTCAAGCAACTTTTCGGAATACAAGCATCACAATTCAACATCCGATACAATTGCCTGCAACTTAAAAAAGACCCAAGTGTAGATCTTATCACGTACGCAGGTGACGTAAATAAACAGTGTGAACTTTTCGACTTAAAAAAATTGACAATCGATCAGTTTAAATGCTTGATTTTTGTTATGGGTCTAAAATCGCCATCAGATTTTGAATTGCGTACAAAATTGCTTAACAAACTAGACGAAAAAAGAGATGGCGAAATCGCCATTACACTGGACACATTGTCACGGGAATGTCAACGTTTGGTGAACTTAAAAACTGATACTGCGCTCATTGAAAACCAGAAGACGGCGGCACATATAAACAAGATCAAAACAAGGTCACAATCCATAAATACAAAGGAGGGAAAAGTACCGAAAAGTCCATGTTGGTACTGCGGTGATCTTCATTACGCACGTTTCTGTTCATATAAAAACCATAAATGTGGTGATTGTTCACACACTGGGCACAAAGAAGGTTATTGCACAGGCAATAACAAAAACTACAAAAACAACCGAGCAAATGACTCGCAACAAAAACAACAACATAAATTCAACTCAAATGCTTCACACAAAAGTCACAGAAAGCAGCATACAAATACAAATTTCGTGCAGTCAAACGGAATTTTTGTGACAAATCAAGTACAAAGCTTACGAAAATACGTGGACGTACATATCAACGATTCACATGTAAGACTTCAATTTGACACAGGCTCAGATATAACTATTATATCAGAGGAGAACTTCAACAAACTGGACGTTCAAGATATTGAGGAAGTTGACCAATCAGCACGTAGCGCAACAGGCGAGCTACCCCTCACGTCGCAGTTCAAATACAAAGTCAAATTTCAAGGGAAAGAAAAATCTTTAATTTGCCGAGTTACATCAATTCACGATCTCAATGTCATGGGATTAGATTGGATGGACGCTTTACAACTGAAAGACCAGACCATAAATTCTGTGTGCAATCAAATACAGAATAATCAGGGGAGTGTTGATCAAACATCGATTCAAAACAAAATTGCTCACTTAAAATTATCTTTTTCAGATGTGTTCGATGGCAAAATGGGACTCTGCAACAAGACAAAGGCCGTATTGCAGACGAAGACCCATGCTCAACCAGTTTTCAGACCAAAACGCCCCGTTGCTTACGCCATGCAGCAGCTAGTAGAGACAGAGCTAAAACGTCTACAGGACTGCAACATTTTATCACCTGTGAACTACTCCGATTGGGCAGCACCCATCGTGGTCATTAAAAAAGCAGCTGGCGGAATACGAGTGTGCGGTGATTTTTCAACTGGACTGAACGAGCGCCTCGAATCACATCAGTATCCACTTCCCCTGCCGGAAGACATTTTTTCAAAACTGGCAAATGCCAAATATTTCAGTCATCTTGACTTATCAGATGCCTTTTTACAAATTGAAGTTGATGACGCATCAAAGCATTTATTAACCATCAACACGCACATCGGACTGTTTAGATATAACATAATGGTATTTGGCGTTAAAACGTTCCCAGCCATTTTTCAACAAACTATGGATCAGATGCTGGCAGGCATATCAGGTGCAGCAGCGTACATTGATGACATTTTTGTAGCAGGCAAAGATAAAGGGGAACACGACAAAAATCTTCACGCTGTTCTCGACAGAATCAAGGAATATGGGTTCAAGCTTAAATACGAAAAGTGCGTATTTTTCAAAACTTCCGTAAGCTACCTGGGTTACATAATTGACCAAAATGGCCTCAAACCAAATTCCGAACGCGTCAGGGCTATTGCGAACATGCCTGAGCCAACCAATATTACAGAACTGAGATCATTTCTCGGTGCAATTAATTTCTACGGCAAATTTGTGAGCAACATGCGTCAACATAGAGGGCCGTTAGACGAACTTTTGAAATCCAATGTTACATGGACATGGACAACAAAACATAAGCGATCGTTCCAAGAATTAAAGAACATTTTATTATCAGACCTCACATTGGCACATTATGACCCTCAGCAGAACATCATAGTTGCAGCAGATGCATCCGGATACGGACTTGGTGCATGCATTTTACACGAATATGCGGACGGCACCATCAAAGCAGTTACTCATGCAGCACGCTCACTAACACCTGCTGAACAAGGGTACAGTCAAGTGGAAAAGGAAGCGCTCGCACTTATTTTTGCGGTAACAAAGTTTCACAAAATGATATATGGGCGACGATTCAAGCTTCATACCGACCACAAACCGTTATTAACAATTTTTGGACGCAAAACTGGAGTAGCAGTACACCAGGCAAATCGTTTGCAGAGGTGGGCAATTCAACTTCTAGCGTACGACTTCGAAATTAGTTTTGTGAACACCAATAGTTTCGGATACGCGGATGTATTGTCACGTCTTATAAATAAAGAAAACAATGTTCCGGAAGATTTCGTTATAGCATCAATAAAAATTGAAAACGCTGTCAAAACGATTGTCAATGACGTCATAAAGTCAATGCCGGTAACTTTCAAAATGATACAGTACGAAACAACAAAGGATAAAACTTTGTCTACTGTTTTAAATTACATCCAAAGATGGCCTTCAGAGATAAATCAAAACGATGAGCTTAAGCTGTTCTTCCACAGAAAAGACAATTTATTGCACACAGACGGATGTATTATGTATGGTGACCGACTTGTCGTCCCACACACATATCGCAAGCGTATATTAAAACAAATTCATCATGGACATCCAGGAATAGAACGAACAAAAGCTATAGCACGAAGCTATGTCTACTGGCCACGTATCGATGATGACATCAAAATGATGGTAAACTGTGGCAGCAACTGCGCCTCAGCAGCGAAAATGCCGTTTAAAGCGCCACTACAACCATGGCCCACACCAGCCAAAGTTTGGGACCGACTGCACATCGATTATGCTGGACCAATCGACGGGTATTATTTTTTACTGGTCGTCGATGCTTTTTCAAAATGGCCAGAGATTATAGAAACAAACTCAATTTCATCGCAGCAAACAGTTAAGATGTTAAGCGACATTTTTTCTCGTTTTGGTCTACCATCAACAGTCGTATCAGACAACGGTACGCAATTCAAAAGCGCATTTTTTGAGGAATTCATGGAGAAGAATTGCATTGATCATAAATGCACTAGCCCATACCATCCAATGTCAAATGGACAAGCCGAGCGATTTGTAGACTCATTCAAGAGAGCACTCAAAAAGATGGAAGGAGAGGGGACGGTCATAGAAAACATGCACAAATTTCTACAATTGTATCGTTCAACTTTAAACCCAAATGTACCAGACAACAAGTCACCAGCAGAGATAATGCTTGGCAGACCAATGCGTACTACATTAGATCAACTGAAACCACTAACACACAGCGATCAGCAAATGTCAGCAGCCTCAACGAAGATGAAACAGTAATTCGACAGGAATCACGGCGTTATTTCGAGAGAATTTCAAAAATTCGACAAGGTATTTGTGAAAGTACCAGACGGCGTAAACCACTTTAAATGGGTACCTGGAGAAATCATTGAGCAGAGAGGCGCTGTCATGTACAATGTGCGACTCACAAATGGCAAAATTATAAGATCTCACATAAATCAAACTCGTCAACGTACTGCAATAAAAGACGTTTCCGAAGATCATAATAAACCATGGGCTGCAGCTCTTGAAATTTTCGATTCGTCACCAACTGAAGTTGCAGATACAGATGATAACCTGGAAAATGACATAAACAACAGTGACAACGAACAAACAGCACCTACTACTTCTCATAATGGAAACTCAACGATAGCAGTACCACTGGCTCTTCGCAAATCAACCCGCAAACGTTGGCCAGTGAACAAATTTACACCACCTTAATGTAATTTACTCAAAAGGGAAGGTGTTACGCATACTCGTTCCTTTTGTATGCATAACCGATAACCAACGTAGGTAACAGCAACACCATACAAAAGCAGCTAACCGATATTGCAATCGATCTCATCTGAGCATTCTCTCTCTGATTACCACGCGGAAGCAAGTTGTATTTTTATCCGAGTTGTATTCTATTTAATTAACTATAATCTACTTAATGAATTTAACTGAAATTAACTATATTTTTAAAATAAAATAATTATCTTTTGTTAAGAAACATAACAATTAGTATACCCTATTTACCTTTTTTAAAGGTAAAGGGTATAAATACATTTGAAAGAGTGAATGTCCACATTCTTTCCACTAAGTAAGAAAGTAATTTTAACATAGAAATATAATATTTCATTATCAGATTTATCGTTCAGCAAATAAAGTATGTTTTATAAAGTATGTCAAGCGTTCATTGTGTTCAAACTAATCAATGAATTTGAACCCTTTCCAATGTGTTCATATTGTTACGAAATTGCCCTCTTGACAATTTACTCCAACTCTCTGTACTCGGATTCGTACCACTGGATCGTGTAGTAAGCAAACAATCGCTGGTTAAATTAAAATAATTAGCTTTATTTAATTATTGCTATTTACACATTTAATATTAGGCTTAAAGTTTACTTAGTTATTATTTGCACTTTATTTCACAAACCATTAGTCACTTTATTTACTAATGAATTTCATCACTTTACACAATTACAAATACTGCTGCTTCGATTATAATGCTCGATGTACACACTGTTAGGATCTCTGTTCGAATGTCTTCGACTTTGCACAGTCTTGTGCTTTTATAGTTTCGAATGGTTGAGGTGGAAACTTCTACAATACATTCGAAATTTCTCGATCTTTCTAGAACTGTATACACACCTCAGGAAGCTTTCATTATTTTACTCCACCGACAGGGTGTTCTTAACAAAACTTTTATGCGAATAGTGTAATATTGACTTACACACACAGTGTGGTGCACTCATTCTCAAACTCCAGATAGGATCCTAAAAGTATGCAATCCCGTTTCACTGTGCTATCACGTTTCAATATATTTGTTTTTTTTTTATTTATTTTTTTACTTAATCTTTCATTGTCAAGAAACTAACAGTCATTTTTCTAAGCTTACTGACTACATTTATATATTTAGGAAATATCCTCAGCCACTGCATCGAATATGCAGTGTTTTCACAACATGCAATACGTCTTTATTAAATCAGGTCTAAGGTATCCATCCTTTTAAGGCGTCTTGTAGAGGGAAGTTCTAGTAGGCTCCTCTCTAAGCAGTTTGGGTGATTTTGTAATTTATGAACATAGGTTTTGCAGGTGTTCATTATTTCAGTTTCAATTGTGGGTATATTTAGGTCACGATGGATGTTTAAGTTCCTCAAGTGCCAGTGATCATTCTCACAATTTTCGATTGGAGGAGTTTGCAGTTTCTCCCTGTTGGACGGACACGTGGAGCCCCACAATTAAATCCCATATGTCCATATAGGTTTAATGATGCTGGTATAAAGAAGTACCTTATATTCGAAGGCGAGATTGGAATACTTATTTAGTAGCCAGTTCAAGGTATGGAGTTTCAATTTGATCTGAGCACACATTGAGTCAATGTGTTTAGTCCAAGTTAATCGTCTCTCTATGTGGATTCTCATATACTTTATGTCAGAGCATTGTGGAATGTTTTGACCATTGATGGGAGTAGGGGGCACGTGTCCTTCTTTAAGGCAAGTGTGTACATTTTGCTTCGTTGACCTTTATTCTACATTTGTTAAGCCACTGTTCAATAGACAGTAAGTGGCTCTGTAGCCATTGCGAGGATTCAAGATGGGAGCTGCTTGTACTCGGTATGGCGGTATCATCGGCAAATATGTATATAGCGGTGTGATCGGAAGTTGGCATTGAAGCTGTAAAAGCCAAATACAGCAGTAGTCCAAGCACACTGCTTTGAGGGATTCCTGCTTTGATATCAAAATAGTCAGACGTAGTGTTACCTTGGCTTGCCATGAATTTTCTGCCTTAATGTAGGTTTCGAATAGTTTGTGGAATATCTTTGGAAGAATTCCTTTAAGTTTATTTATGAACCCTTTGTGCCACACTTTATCAAAGGCTTGGATAATGTCTAGGAATGCAGCTAAGCAGTATTTCTTTTGTTCGAATGCTGAGCATGTAACTCTTACTATGCGATGAACTTGCTCTATCGTTCCATACTTTTCACGGAAGTGTGTTCTCGTATTATTATATTTTTTGGAAACTTTATAATAAATTCTAAAAGCTTTGCAAATGATTTCAATATCTGCAGTGATTTCCGTGCCTTCATTATCTGAATTGACTACAGGCTGTTCGCAAACACCAATGACTAACTCAGGGCTATACTGAAACCAATTTCATTATCAAAAAACAGATAAATTTACTAACATAAAATGAGATTCGCAGTTTGTAAAACAAATTATTTTTTAAAAGGTTTATTCACTATAAAATGTAAACTCCTCGTACCAAACTCCTGTACATTGCAGATTAAGTAAAACAAAGCTTAAAGTTAGAGTTGGTCACTGATATCTGTATTTATATCTGGCACTATAAGAAGGTCCCTAGAATGCTTCAAATTGGTGCCCGCCCGTCTTTGTACTTCAATTTTAGGCAATATTCCTCTATAGGGAAACGCTCTATCTCTTTGAATATCACAAAAATTGACAATAAGTTGGCTGTCTGGCAACTAAAACCAATTTATTTCTATATGAAACATGTTTACCTTCATAGAACTTTTCTTGTATATCTCTCAAGATACTATGGATGATATGCTTTAAAGGGCTAAGATACAGAGTGACATAAAGCAGAAACGGCAACTGACGATAAGTTCTTTCTGTTCTGTCGCAAATTTAACGACAGTTAATGAGCCCAATTTCTGACGTTAAAATGTATAGTTTCTGTTGCAAATGTACTGAATTCTGTTTCTGTTGCCGTTTCTGCTTTATGTCACTCTGCACCTTTAGAGAGCATGAAAGACTGTCCACTGAAGTTGTTAAAGAAATATTCTTAACAGATGCCGAGAGACACGTGTCTCTCATTTGAGCGACTATGAGACAAATATAGATTAGGGAGTGACTTCCAGCAGAGAATACAGAGAAATGACTATTGTTTTGCGCACACTTACACATGTGCAAAACTGTAGTAGTTTGGCTGATTTTCTTCAGAATTCTGGTTATCCAATGATAAACAAACCTATCCATATAGGTAACTAATGATAAACAAAGACCATTTTTTTAAACGTCAGATAATTTGAGTGTCCCGTCTCTATGGTATCTGCTTCCAGCGACTCGGAACTAGTAAATTTTATTTCTGAGGAGAAGTTGGTTTACGAAGTTTGTTAGTTTTAAAGAGATTTGTTGCCATGTTTGTACAGGTCATCGTAGTGATGAGGCTAGAGTTGATATATTTATTGCTAGTTGGCATCAGGGGCGATAAATTAATTATTTGTATAATATTCTACTATAATTTGAGGAAGAGAAATGGCAAAATTACATATGTATAGTCACGATAATGGTGCGCCATATACGAGTTGAGTAAATGAGTTAAGAAAATGCATTACGAAGCTTCTAAGTATTTTTAACACAATTTACAATGAATTATTACAACTATTAGAACTAATGTGGGCGTAAATAGGTCGGAGCAATTGGTAAGCAAAATCATACCTTCCGGTGCCTCAAAAAGCATTTCAGAGACCCACTTATCCAGTAGCTAGAAGTTCAGCTTTCATAAATATGTATAAAATATCACCACACCATATAAGAACATCACCCTGCCTTAAAGTTCAGCAGTTTCTTGTGGTATATGGTTGGGACGCGCATCTGGTTTTACAATATAATAGCATAAGTTCTGGATAACATATACGAGTACGTATAATCATAAATATACGTACGAATCTGGGTGTTGCTGGTGTATCATCATTGAAAGTTATTTGTAACTCTGGCATTAAATTTTTCACCGCAACTTGCGCGACACCGAAACCTTCGAAGTAGAGTTCTCGGTAGCAATGGCGCTGCATTGTGCGGTGTTCAGCTTATCAAAATTCAGAACAACAGAAAAAATGAAAACTTGCAAATCCATGCAGTTCATCAGCATCAAAGGAACTGCAAAATGCAAAGCAAAATTAACTTAAGCAAGAGCAGGAAAACAGCATATCCCAAAACAACAACAACGCAGTCTCGGTGCCAATCCCCAAAAGTGTAAAGCGATATCAAATTCCGACAGTCAATTCTCAAACACTGCGCTACGAAGTTTATTATTTAAGCTACCCCCTGACCCGCTTTCCCAACATCATACGCCATTCGCCGGTTGTGTGGCGCATTGGTTGCACTTTAATACTGTTGCGAAAATCCACTCAAACCCACACAGCGTAGCCGAACCCAAACCGAAAACTCCAACCGAATGCGGATAGTGGTGTACATGGCGTATTTCTAAGTAGTGGCGGAACAGGCAACTTATCCCTTTACTTTGCATAAAATATTGAAATTCCTTGTTAAGTGGCACTTAATGCAAATACAAAGCGAGTTGATAAGTGACATGGGTTAAGCAATGGTGGCAGAGACTGGAAAACTCGGTGCTACACACACACTCCCACTCACACACACACACATACACAGAGCGAAGAAGCCGCCGCAGCAGTGTCGGAAGATAGCGACGAATCGGGCAACCAACCGTCAGCCTTGACAGCCGGCTGCAATTCGCTGCGGTGGTGGAAACTCTCAAAGAAGCTGGTGGCGCAGACTTCTTTTTGACTCATTTTGTTTGTGTTTTGGTTTAGTTTGGAATGAGCTCAGCGCAGCCCGACACAGCGATTGGAGCGATTGAATTGTAATGAATCTGATTTGGTATGCAACAAAGTTGTGCGACATTCTGCAAGGAGTGAAAACCGACTAAAGTTAACGGTATCATGTTGGCGCTTTTGGTATTTCCGGACCAAAAAAAAACCCGCTTATTTAGCATTGTTAGTGCAGTTGGTTAAGTTTGCTAGATCAACTGAGGTCGGCTGCAATGTATGCATGCCCTTTGCCAGATAATTTAGTTCGGAAATTGTATTGGCTCCAGAAATTGTTGGAGAATAGTTCGGAAATAACTGTAAATTCTCAGAGTTGGTTTGAAGCCAAAGAATTGAATGGTTTTGAGCAAATTCCAAATTAAGGGACGCCCTATATGCAATATTCTTGAAGCAAGTGAAAGTGACATAATTATAGTATAATAAGAAAAGGGCCATTTTGCATTCCAGATCTGGCTAGGAACTTCCAGATGATTAAAGAAAACTTATCTCAATTACGATATGAATAGAAGTATGGATCTTCAGTGAGAACCCAACTGCGTTTAAAGCTGTGAGCTAAAATCTGTAACCATTGAAACCAGTAGATGAGCTCAAACAACAACGAGTCCTTTAAAATCTTCATAGTGGAGAGTACTAGTGTGTCACTTAGATATCTCTCTAAGCGTTTGAAAGCAGGAGAATAGAAAACATTGAGTACTCGATCATTATGAAACATCGTATTGTTACGAAATTGCCCCCTTGACAATTTACTCTAACTTTCTGTACTCGGATTCGTGCCACTAGATTGTGTAGTAATCAAACAATCGCTGGTTAAATTAAAATAACTAAATTTATTTAATTATTGCAATTTACACATTTAATATTTGGCTTAAAGTTTACTTTATTACAATTTGTACTTTATTTCACAATTCATTGATCACTTTATTTAATAATGAATTTCATCACTTTACACACAAATACTGCTGCTTCGATTATGATGCTCGATGTACACACTGTTACGATCTCTGCTTAACTGTCCTCGACTTTGCACAGTCTTGTGCTTTTTATAGCTTCGAATGGTTGAGGTGGAAAATTCTACAATAGCGTAGAAGTTTCTGGATCTTTCTAGAATTTTATACACACCTCAGGAAGTTCTTACTTTCGAGATAATTCTTTACACCACTATCTCTACAACGAAGGAAGCTTTTATTCGAATAGATTGTGTCTTGACTAATAACACTGGTGCACTCATTCTCAAACTCCAGATGGGATCCTAAAAGTTTGCTATCACGTTTCAGTATGGTATTTTCCCTTCTCATACAGGCCATTATGCCGTCTTAACTTTGAACTTCTTGCCGTCCACAATAAATTGTTCACTATCGATTTGTGTCAAGACGGCTTTTTATTGAGTGCGAGTTATATTGATTGTGAGTTATATTGATAATTTTGGACTATTTTTAATTGGAAAGAGAACACATATTTCGGATGAGAACTCTATATATTTCCAGCCACTGATGATTTAATAGCAATATGGGCGAAATGCGCACAGCAACTATAATTTACAATCACGTTTTTGCATAATTGCTTTTCTATCGCACCAATTACGCATCGGATATTGGCTGTCGCGGCTTCAATGTTTTCTGGACTATCGGCATAGAGCTGTTCCTTTACGTTTCTCAACTAGAAATGGTTCAACTATGTCAAATCTCACATTCTAGAGATATAAATCACTTTAGGAAAACACGAATTATTCCTTCGGTACATTTCGCCCCCAATTAATCCATTGATTCGCAAGCTGTGTGCGTCCTGTTGCAACAATATATCTCACACATCTATCTCATAAATAATATAATTCTTTAGGATGTTCCGATATCAGCAGCTCATCCGTTTTTCAAAAAAAATATTGCCCACCAGAAATCACATCAAACAGTAACGCGTGTGCTATGTAAAGACGTCTCAACAACCTCCCCACTTCTGCGGCCGATGTTGGCATGGCCTTTAGTTACTTCTTCGAATTTTCTAGCCTCCTTAACTAATACTCTCGGACAAACGCTTCATAACGGCCAAAAAAAATTCCTTATTGACTGTTTCACCTTGAGGAAGAGATTCATGTATCATACCGAATAATGTATCATACCACGATATTCGAAGAAAATAGTGAACATCACCTTGATTTTTGACCGACTACGACGTGGTTTTTATCGGTTTCGGCTCTACTTCTCCTTTCCGCTGACTGTTAAATTGTTAGCATGTTGTACTCGTAAACCCATGTCACACCAGTTATGATGAGTTGCATACATGTAGGATCACTGGCGACTCAAGAAATCATATCCTCAGCAATAGATTTTCGATGCATTTTTTGCAATAAATTCAGCTCTTTAGGAACAAGTCCTGCTGTGACACGCTTCATGCCTAAAACATCAACTAATTTGGTACGAACTGATTCGTGAGAGATGTTTAATATCTCTGCTAGCTCTCCCTAGCTAAAATGAGGGGGTTTTCCAGAACCAATTCCTATACTTTATCAATGTGTTCATTTGTAGCCGTTATTGGAGCACTCAGATGAGGCTTACTATGAACGTCTGTTCGACCAGTTTTGAATGCTTTGTACCATTCATATGCTTGTCGTTTCGAAAAAATAGAGTCTCCGTAAGTCCTTGCCAACATTTTTTAACGATTTAGCACAAGAAATTCCGTTTGTAGTTTAATTAATTTAAATTCCGTTTGAAGTTTAATTAATTTAATGTAAACTCTTTGTTCAACATTATTATCCATCATAAAAATCTAAGAACGTAGAAATCGGAACAACATCGACAGCTGTAATGCTAAGAATGATAGAATAAAGAGAATACTTTACATTACTTTTGCTTCTCGATTTTGACAATCAGCTGTTCAGTCGACTACGTCATAATATCTAATTTTCCTAGGAAGTACATTGCAAGCGGTCTGTTTTCTATTATAAATTGTGATAGTTTAATTATATCTGTGAGTTTCATCTAGAAAAGCTAATATACTTGAGCGCAATGAGAACGCTATTACCACTGGAGGCAATGTCGAGGTTGATGATACCCCTGACTTAGAAGTATCTCAGCCTACAAGTATTTGAAAATATTCTGCTTTTGATATAATTTATATAAATAACTATATCACTACTTATATAAGTGATACATTGGTACCCATGAAAGCTACTTCTGAGGATATAGTACAGAGGGAGTTCGACGATTTAGAGTACGACGGGCTGGACAATTTAGCCAGTTATATATGCCAGAGACTACGCATTTCAAAGCAAAATCACTTAACTGAAGGCGGTTTATCAGTGGCCAGTGCTAGCATGATAGAATATGTGAGCATCTCGATTCAATTTCTGAGACCCAAATTGTTACTTGCTCGATCAGAAGAGCGATCATGACGATCGCTTGCACAAATCCACCATGTTCATAGTGGATCAACATTATTTTTGTGTGAGTCTCGATTGAAGGTATTTTAATAAATGGCAAACCTTCTCCTAGAACAAAATGGCTAATTACGACCTTATAGAAAAAAGTGCCAAATAAAAGACCCTTTATGTACCGAGTAAACTTGTCAGACAAATGTTCTTTTTCCACATATTACCACAGAACCAATTATTGTAATAACTAAGCAGGCTATCCACAATACTCTTATGATATATATTTAAGATAATTTCTTCTCACTGTCATATTTTCACCTAATGTTTATCTGAAATCAGGACCGTGCGCAGGATTTGCTCGTGGGGGGGTTTTCTTCTTATCAAATTTCATTAGAAAAGGAGAGGAGCTCAAAGAGATCTATCAACAAGTGGATGCACATAATATATGTTATATCATAATCTTCAGTAACCTTGATATTATTATCGAATTTCAACTTATATACCATACCTGGATTGATATTACATCGATGAGTCTGGCGCGAAACTAGTCTCGGTTGCTTTACTTCAATGTTGTGTTCTTCGCAGATCTTGCTGACCTTTTGGAAAATCTTACTAAAATGTAGTTCTGCTTTGTCTCTTCTGTCCATTAATTCCTTTTTTGTAGCATCTGCCAACTTTATATCTTCATCAAGATCATTGTTTTCAGATTGAAGAACAGGACTCAACGATAAAGCCAAGCTATGAATAGAATCAAGCACATGTAATGAAACCTGAAAATCTAAAGTTCTTATGGCTGCTAGCCGCTGAAAAGCAGCAGAGGTTGTTTTCGGATCTACCAGTTGCTCGAGATGTCTTCCAAGGCGTCCATAACTGCTGGTTGTAAGTGGATATAAATTCCGATTGACTCATGTCGTTCCACCCATCTCGTTGCACAGGACTGTTTTAATTTTGTATTCTTATCATGACGAAGGTTTTCGGTTCTAGAAATTGCGTCTTGAAGTGTGAGCAGGCGTTTGGGATAATTGAAAAATTTGTGACACACTGGATTGTGTCTAGACCATTTCTTATATTAACAAATTTGGACGCGTCGCTAACGACCAAATTGAAACAGTGAGCTGCACAATGCGAATACATAGCTCGTTTGTATATTTCCTGAATATAAGCTTGAGCTCCGTGAAATTATCCATTCATAGCACTTGCACCGTCATAACATTGCAAAATAAGTGCAGTCGATGACCGAAGATTCCAGAAAATTTAAAGTTACATCTGACAATCCTTTTCCAGTCAACTGCGTAGTTGGAACGAAACTAAGAAAATCTTCGTAAATTGTAAGTGTACCATTTTTTCATTAATGTACCGGATGCAAATTGAAATTTGTTCAACGCCTGAAATGTCCGCTAACTCATCCGCCAAGATTGTGAATGCCTTGGAATTGTTGACCTTATCGATAAGCTCTTTTAGGATCAAATTGTGGCAAATGACTATGAGTTCACTCTGAATACGATTGCTGATGTACATCGCGTTTTTGGGGAATTCTTCAAGCGCTTCTTCAGCGTATCAGTTAATGCTCGATATCTCAGAAGAGCTCGAAAATCATCATTATGGTCGGGTTTATCTGGGAAGATTGTATTAGTATCATTCCTTCCGCGAAGTGCTAAACCTTGTTGACCACACAGAATCACTGTTTGAACTATGGCCTCCAAATGCTTCCTACTTTCATTCAAAAAATTTAGTTTTTGTTTCGATAATTGTAAATCGATAGATAGCTTAGCTTGCTTTTCAATGTCAGCTCTATTTTGTGCTTTCATCATAGACGTTTTGTGATATTCGAGTAACGAATGATTGGTGAAGGTTTCTATAGCTTTTTTCCAATTAGTGAAAGGTGTTATTACCAAGTTACCTAATGCTTGGCTGTGAACTCATGCTTCCCTGGCACCAAACACGACACAGCATTTGCAAAAGGCTCCGTCCATTTCCGCCGAGTAAGCTAATCATTTATGCGTCATTAGCCAAGATCTCTGAAACTTTAAATTTCTCGGCCCTGATGATGGAAATTGATAAGTTTCTTGCGGAGCCCAAATTTGTTCCAACTTCAGGAATGTATAATTAATAGTTTCCGCTGCAGGCTTTTAAACGAAAAGTCCAATATCGTATGGGTTTGCTGACTTCGCTCTAGTCGGAGGTGGAGGTGAAGATGATAAGCAAATTTCTTTTTCGATACGAACTGTTGCAGTGTCTACCTGAATTGAGATTGAATAAATAAGGAGATTTTTACAATGAACTTCAGAATAGCCGCATTTTTGATTTTAATTTCGATAAACAGTGTTATTATATATTTTATATATTGCATATTATATTATACATGTACTTACATGGTCGAGTCGAGTTCTTTTACTAAGAAATTTGTGAATATCCATTTTAACAATCACAATTTAAATATACTTTTAAGTTTCTGTTAACAATTCAACTGTCATTTTATAACTAAACATTATTTTCATGTCCCCAGCCTTTTATATCTTTCTATTCTATCGCTTCACAATTTCACAACTTCCCATGAATTATGCCCACATTGAATTAAAAGGAATTGTTTTTACATATTTCACGACTTCTTATGAAATATGTAAGCCGATAGCCCTGGCAGCTAGAGCTTATATAACTATTTATAATTTTAATTGTAATTAATTTTAATAAAATAAAAAATAAAAAAATTAAATAAATGCTCCAATTGCTTTTGCGTATTTAATATACATATATACATAACTCGGGCGACGACGTCGAGGAGGAACGATATCGAGTTCCATGGGGGCTAAACAGCTGATTAGATACGAACACAGGATACAGGCGCATTGCAGTTGGAGTTGAACTCAGGCAAGCCAGAACACCTCACAGTACCGAATTACGCACCCCACGTTGGCATCATCAGCGTCGGCGTCATCATCGCTGCCATGTAGTAGTACCTTAAGATGCCTTAAGATGAATCATAATGAAACATAAGCAGTCCTACCGGCCGATGAGGAAGCAACAAGCACTTTTTGAAATGGCAATAGTGCTTTCACATATCAAATGATAAAGCACTAATGATTCAAAATTTTCGTAATCAAGAAGTTTAGAAGATATTAAAAATTGTAGCTAAAAGCCCTTCTGGGGGGAGGGGGTTCAACACCCAAAACCCCCGTCCGCACGGCCCTGTCTGACATGTCTATTTGACAAAGTATTAATAAATTAATATTAAGAAAAGAACAGACATTTTCATCAAAGTATTTATAAAGATTTTATGTTTATTCTTATATTTAGTCCCAACACTGTTGGACTTTAAAAATCAAATTATTAACACATTACTTTAGAAGCTTCAAACCTCCTGCCAAGGCTTATTTGAAGTTAATTTTTAACTCTTTACCTCGAAAGAATTATACTGAATATTTCACTTCACAGCTGGCGCACAATACAATTAATTACGTTTCTTAACCTGTGAGTCCGCAGAAGCAACAAAACAGTTCAGGGGCACTCGACTGGCGGAGTTTGGCCGTTGCAGAAGCTAAAGTCAAAAACAAAAGCGAGGAGAAAAAAGCACCAACAACAACATGAAGAAAAGGAATGGCGTCACAAAATTTCAACGGAGTAAAGGTATAACGGAAATTTATTTTCGGAAGGTTTAGACAATTTAAGCAATCATCCACTCGTTAATCTAGCTTGAGGAAAATTAATAGTTAACCTGGTGCGGCGTTTATGTGACACTACGGCAGCAACAATAGCCGCAGTAGAAGCAACGGCAGCAGGAATTGCAACAGCAATAATAACAACAACAACAACGACGACAACGACGACAACGACAGCAAAGCAGCAACAGCAGCGACAGCAGTAAAAAATGTCCTGCTGTGCAAATTAAACTCGTCGCAGATACGTTACTCTTTCCACTCAGCTTACACTCGCAAGCACACTCGCACACATTAACTATAAACACAGACCCATACACACACACACACACACAAACACGCACAGAGTGACAGCCACCTCGGGCGATGAGCCTGACCAAACTTACACCCACCAACACGGAGCTAAACAAGATTAATTATACCTGGAGCGTAAGGTTGTCAGTGTAAGCTTCTTGACTTTGGACTCCTCTCGCAAGTTTGGCCAGTTTGGCTTTAATTTGCAAAAATCGAAAGTTGGCTGGCGAAAACGACCGCTGAAGGAAGGGTTCAAATATTGTACAGAGAGCAGATCGGTGTGCACGGAAACTAATGACAGCAAAAAATGGTTGGTGCAGCGAGTAATCCTCTGCAGTGTTAAAGGAAATTACACAATCTTTGAGCTTTTTTATTGAAACATGTTCTATAAATGTATAGGATGCATATCTGCTGATTCCACAAATAAGGAAGTTAATAATTCCAATTGCTGGTTTATTGATACTCCGTGGATATTCAGGAAAAATTTCATGAATTTGTGGGAATAATGACTTTTTAGTTTATGATCCTTTCTTAAAGGCAAGACACAGCTTAACACAAAGTATTGAAAAGGCTCTAAAAGTAAAATAAGTAGCCCTATGTGCGTTCTTGGACATCTCAAGTGCTTTCGAGAATACGTCGTTTGATGCAGTCAAATTTTCATTAATCCGAAAGGACATTCCTCCCCTTATCTTCAAATGGATTATAGGCAAGCTAAAAACCAGAACCATTAACGTGAGCAAAAGGAGACGAAAAAGCTATAAATACAACCAGGGGCTGTCCGCAAAGGTATGTTGGTTATTGATGAGCTCCTAGAAAAGCTAAACGATATGGGCTTTAGAACACAAGGCTATGCTGAAGATATAGAAATATCAATTGTGGGTGACCATGAGGAGACCATCTGCTCTTCTTCTTATTATAAACCCTCTTCTTCTAAGCATAACCAACAGCTGGTGCCAGGAAAGAGGACTATTCTTAAATCCACTGAAGTCTACAATTATTCCATTCACCAATCGAAGAAAAGTCAATCTGACTAAGCTTTCGTTATATGGAAAATTTTTAGATTATTCCAAAGAGGCGAAATATCTAGGAGTAGTCCTGGACAAAAAGCTTACTTTGGAACTCACATCTAAATTTCATAACCAACAAAACAACAAGCGCATTACACTGTTCAAGTTGTAAAATGGTACAAACGTGAAAACCATATGGTTGTGTTTGGATGAGCCCCCTGAGTACTAATCCATCGATGAAAGTGCCAACTTGGCTCATTGGGAAAATTTTATGGCGTTTTGTTTGAATTTCGGTCAATTAGTGAATTTTTTACCATTTAAGCCCATTTAAGTCGCTATTCCTGTATTTAAAATTTCTTTCGTTATTTTTATACGGCTCGCAATTACTAGTTCTACCATTAGAACGCACATTTCAACTGAGAAAATCAAATTTTTTAGCCTATTTTCATGATTTTTGCCCATTTTTCATCGATTTTCCCCATTTATTGCTGTTTTTATGCGCTTTTTTGAAATTCTTGGGCAAACTTTTCGACATAGTTCTTACAGTTTTTCCTTTTTACAATATACTATGCAATATTATTGCCATTTCAAGCAACTCAACACACTTTTTAAATACAGAAACCATCCACCAGAAACCAATGGCCCAGACATTCGCAAACTGATGAAGGATGAATACTTCAACAATGTCCTTCAAGAGACGGAACTCATCGCTTGGGATAGCCTGAAAGCAGTGATCAAAAAAGTTCTCGGCATTCATCGGGTGGACAATTGGCGTGCCATTGTTGAAGATATGCTGCAATCTTTCGAAAACATCGGTGTTCGAATGTCGTTGAAAGTGCATTTCATGCATCACCATCAGTTGCCGTCTGAATCAGACGAGCATAGTGAACGTTTCCACCAGGTATCAGCACAGTTGGAACACTGGTACAGTGGAAAAAAATTAGATTCACTTTTGGCAGATCTTTGCTGGAATTTGTTAATGGAATTGGAGGATAACGAATGATATTCCATTGAATAATTCTATATTTCAATTGCCAATTTAAAATTAATTACATTAATACGGAGAAACACGCATTTCCATTCATTTTTATACCGAAAAAATATATTCAAAAAATTTATTTAAATCAATAAAAAACGCGAAAATCATCCGAAAAAGCGTAAAAAGGATGGTTTCTGTATTTAAAAAGTGTGTTGAGTTGCTTGAAATGGCAATAATATTGCATAGTATATTGTAAAAAGGAAAAACTGTAAGAACTATGTCGAAAAGTTTGCCCAAGAATTTCAAAAAAGCGCATAAAAACAGCAATAAATGGGGAAAATCGATGAAAAATGGGCAAAAATCATGAAAATAGGCTAAAAAATTTGATTTTCTCAGTTGAAATGTGCGTTCTAATGGTAGAACTAGTAATTGCGAGCCGTATAAAAATAACGAAAGAAATTTTAAATACAGGAATAGCGACTTAAATGGGCTTAAATGGTAAAAAATTCACTAATTGACCGAAATTCAAACAAAACGCCATAAAATTTTCCCAATGAGCCAAGTTGGCACTTTCATCGATGGAGTAGTACTCAGGGGGCTCATCCAAACACAACCATATGGTTTTCACGTTTGTACCATAAATTTCGTGTCAATAACTTGAATAGTGTTATTTGCATGCCAACAGCTTTTTGGGAAAACCTGGGGAATCTCTCCAAAACTAACATAATGGTCATATAACACCATAGTACGACCAATGGTCACCTACTCAGCTTTGGTTTGGTGGCCCAAGGTATGTTAAAAAGTAACTAGTAACAAACGAAATAAACTCCATGGTCTTGTATGCGTAGGAGTAACAGGAGCGATACGGAGTTGGCCTACTGATGCTCTGGGAGTCATCACGCGCATCCCTCCGATAACCATAACCATTGAAAGGGAAGCCTGTGGAGAAGTCTTACGCCTTCAGGACATCACCAGCATACAAAGTGGATACCTTTGGGGTCATATGAGAGTATTTGATCCCTTTCTGAATGATCCCCCTTAAAAGGTTTTCTGACAATATGGTGAGAAAAATATCATTCCCTACACTCTATAAGGTTCACATCCCTGCAATAGATAAGTTTGAGGAATACATTACCGATATTCCACAAGTTGCCCAGGTATGGTACGCTAATGGGACCAAATTGGAAGACAGTAGTACAGGAGGAGGCCTACTGGGACCATTGTTCCAAAGAGCGTTCGCTATGGGCAAGACAATATTTCAAGCGGAAGTCTTTACCATCGAAGCTTGTATCCGAGGACTAAACAGCAAGCTACACATACATAATGTCAGATAGCCAGGATGCTTTTAAGGCACTGGGATCGTACCACTATACGTCCTGAATGGCTGAAGAATGTCATAAAATCCTAAATGAACCAGGCAAAGACAACAATGTCACACTTTTTTGGGTGCTTGGACATGACGGACACGCTGGGAATAATCGGGCAGTCTGCCTCGTAAAAAGGAGGGAGCTCCGTCCATTCATTGTCCCTGAACATTTCTGCGGTGTGGTTGCAGGTCACTCTGTAGACCTGCTTAGGAAATGGGAACAAACTCAGAGAGCTACTCAATGGAAGATTGCTTCTGGCCAAAGACAGGCAAAGAGATTTCTTACCACAAACAGAAATACGAGTATGTCCAAAAGGATACTAACCCTGAACCTCGAGAATTTATGACTCTAGTTGGTTATCTGACAGGGCACTGCTGCCTAAGGTATCTCCTTAACAAGATACCCCTGTCAGACATTTCTGACTGCAGATTCTGTGGATACAACTCTGAAACATCAGAACACACCCCCTATGTGCGTCCAGTGATTAGGGGGTGTGTTCTGAGTGAGAGATTAAAATTTCTGGGGAACTTCCTCAAAGCCTCTCTCATAATTTGGAAACTTCAACCTTCCAAAGTGCTTCAATTTATAAAAAGCCTAAAGTTAGAGTGAATTATAGGGGTTGGCACAGTAGGTGCTTTCGGGCGGCGGTGCTAGTAAACCATGATATATATAATACTAAACACTAGGAAATTCCTAGTAGGAATCATCGAAAATAAACCACCCCTACTCACGGCATCCTATCAATCATCAGATAAGATCCCGCGATGAGTATTTTGAAAGTGAGAGTTTGAATTTGTGCGTGCTGAGTTAGAAAACCTGTAAACAATTTTATCAACCTAGTTTATAAATAATTCCTATCACTATGACAAAATATCGATTTGTTGAAATAAATGCCGAGAATTCTACATTTGAAATACACTCTGAAACTTTAAGTGTCAGGGTACGTGGTAAAATCGTCACACCCGACTAAACGATATAATTTTGATTAGTTCAAATTATTCTGAATGCCTCTTGAATTGGATAATTTAATTATAAACCCCAAAGCCAGTCACTGTTGCATTTGTCCCTGCAAATGTGGTGTTGCAGCAGAGTCGTTGCATGTGAATTGGTCCATCTGCATATGGAAAGAGTGAAGTTTCAAAGAATAAAGAAAACATTTTCCCAAACTGCTCCCGGCAAGTGCAGCTGACAGGCATGCCGACCTGTGTCTCAGGGTTGCGGGGTCTGCATTTTGCATGCACATAGAGTGCAGTGCAGTGTGTCTCTGAGTGGGAGTGTGCGTTTGGGCGACAATACGAACACAACTTTGTTGTCAAAACAAAAGCAACGTGCACAGCAGCGTCAACCACAGCAACAACAATGACAATTTACATAGAAAATCCGTTAGAAATACAAATTTAAAAATACAAAGTAAGACATGAAATTTCAAAAATATTTTGTTACAGTCTCTGTGCTGTGAATTATGTGAGAGGAAGAGCTGAGCTGTCTATTGAGGACCATTTTGGTAAAGGATTTTGCCTTTGTTTTTAAGCACAATTCTCACTCATTTAGAGATTTAGTTTAAATTATTTGTATCTCTGAAATTCCTGAAAGCAAGTTTCTGTTGGTTTAGCTGTGAGGCAGGACTCAGGCAAAGGTTTTCTAAACTACACATGAGTAAGTGAAATTAAGCCAATTGAGGAGTGTAAGTGAAATCACTCTTGTGCACTTAATCTTCTCCTGCTGGTGTAAAAGATGGGTTATGGAAATATTAACAACTACGAAGCTTTGATAAATTAAATTTCGAAATACAAATATACCAGAGCCGTGCACTTGTATAAGCACAGGTTCAGGGAGAATTCGGGTGCAAAGTAATCGGTTGCTTGCAATGAATGGATTCTAGGGCAAAATTGAAAATAATTTAATTATACTATGAATCATTCAATGATTTTATAAACACTCAAGGGATGCAAGGGATGTGAAGCCACTTCCTTCGTAGTTCGAACAGAAGTTCCGACCAAAAAGGAGTTGCTGTTATAATTGTGACTGATATTGGTATTGATATTGATCAACAGAAAGTTATATTTTAAAGTACGCTGCTAATTATGCTTCCTGGACAATTGAGACATGCTGTTTTATATTGACACTCGCATTGTGTATCCTGATGAAAATTCCATTAGTTTTGATTCCCATCATTTGCTTTCCCATAGAATTGGTGCAGATACTATGTCCAGACTATAATTATATTTAGTAATATTGGGTGCTTTCGTAATATCATCTCATATTACATTTAATACAAAGTATGTTACCATGCATTTGTTCTGCGAATCATATTATCTGCCATGCGTCATATTGCCTCCAATATTACAAAAAATTTGCATTCACAATAGTTATAGGACACAGAAAAGGAGAAATAAAGGATAACGTCAGAGGATACTACAATATATTATTTGTGAAAATGGATAAGATTGCAAGTGTTGACAAAAATGTGACCCAGCTGCCAAAAGACACAATACTTATAAAAAAGTAGAATTTATACGAACACATTTTCTGTTGCCATTTTGTCCACCTTTTACATTTTGGATAAACAGATTTTTAAGTATCAATCATAAGATTCATTATTCACAATATGTGGGTCGAAATAGAAAAATCTGTTATTTAAGTTGTATTCACCAGACGTTCTGATCACAGTCAATAAAAATTGTGACATTGGAGGCCCTATTCTACGTATAATAATTCTGGGTATAATGATTCTTGGCATTCTTGCTCATCTTCCAATAATGCTCTTCAGTGCCATACTGCACGCCATGAATAGGTTATCCGCCAATCGGGGCTTGCATATCAATTGGATGCCAGCACACAAAGGCTTGGAGGATATAAGACAACGGAGAAGATTGCCAAACATTCGCCTCATTCTGGCAGCCAGATTAACTTAATCTTGCCTATCATCCAGTCCTCATCTATTTGCCTTGCGATATTCAACAATTGTTACGCTAATTCCATTTTGCTTTATAGAAGGATCTAAGGAGTCAAATTATTCGTTGAAACTTATAATAGCTAACGAAGATGAAGTCATATTCAACTTGTCAATGACAATCTTAAAGCTTCGTAAATGTAGTTAACACAATAAAGAAATATTTTTAGTGAGTGTTAAATGTTTGTATAGTTGCAATAATTGATGCAGCAAACGTAACTTCTCTCACTTTTGGTCAAGGATATTTGGGTCTTAATTGAACTTTGTTGATGTTTCTTCTAGAAAATTGGTTGAACTTCTCCAGTGATGCTATTTTCCTTTGTAATTTCACTTCATTCGGTAATGGTTCCTTTAATTTGAGACTCATTCTTTAGACGGATTCAGCCGGAACTGGGATCATTGCAGTAAAATTTATGTAAAAAATAAGAAAGGATCATTTAGATTTAGATTTAATGTTTTGGGAAGTTGTGCTAACCCCTATGACTCACTCTAACCTTATTCTTTTTATAAATTCAAGCACTTTGGAAGGTTGAAGTTTCATATTGTGGGAGGGTCTGTGAAGAACTCCCCCAAAAAATGTAATCTCTTACTATTGATCGCTGGACACTCATATGAAATGTGATCTGATGTTTGAGAGTTGTGTCCACAGAGTCAGCAGTCAGAGATGTCTGACAGGACTATATTGTTAAGGAGATACATTAGGCAGCAGTGCCCTGTCAGATAACCTACCAGAGTCATAAATTCTCGCGGTTCAGGGATAGCATCCATTGGAGATACTTCTGTTTGTGGTAAGAAATCTCTTTACTTGTCTTTGGCCAGAAGCATTGAGTAGCATTTGAGAAGCCATTGAGTAGCTATCTGAGTGTCTTCCCAGTTCGTAAGCAGGTCTACAGAGTGACCTGCAACCACACCGCAGAAATGTTCAGGGACAATGAATGGACGGAGCTCCCTCCTTTTTACGAGGCAGACTGCCCGATTATTCCCAGCGTGTCCTTCATGTCCAAGCACCCAACAAAGTGTGACATTGTTGTCTTTGCCTGGTTCATTTAGGATTTTATGACATTCTTCAGCCCTTCGTGACGTATAGTGGTACGATCCCAGTGCTTTAAGAGCAGCCTAGGTATCTGACATATAAGCTTGCCGTTTAGACTTCTACGAAGACATTCTCGGGTACATGATTCGATGGCAAAGACTTTCGCTTGAAATATTGTGTGAGTCTTACTCATAGGTAGCACTCTTTGGAACAATGGTCCCATTATGCCTCCACTTCTACTACCGAGTTCCAATTTGGTCCCATCATCGTACCATACCTGGGCTCCTTGTAGAATATGGATAATGTATTCCTCAAACTTATCTATTGCAGGGATGTGAACCTAATGGAGTGTAGTGACTGATATTTTTCTCAACATATTGTGAGAAAACCTTATAAGGGGGTCATTCAGAAAGAGATCAAGTACTCTCATATGACCCCAAAGGTCTCCACTTTTCTGGTTGGAGATATCCTGAGCGCATAAGGCTTCACCACAGGCATCCCTCTTAACAGTTATGGTTATTAGAGGAATCTATCTGTGGGGCAGCTACGCATCGCCCCCGTTACTCCCACGCATACAAGACGATGGAGTTTATTTAATTTAATACTGACCGCTTTTTGTCGTACCTGCAAAACTGCATTGGTGACCATTGGTCGTACTACGTTGTTAAATGACCAGTATGTTAGTTTGCGCGAGATTCCCCAAGTTTTACTAAAGATCTGTTGGCATGCAAATGATTCTTAAAGGTACCACTCACTACATATACTTATAAAATTTGCTTGGATTTTTTGACTAAAACAAATTCGCACGGACTATGGGCGGAGGGAATCATTGGTCCATATTTCTTCAAAAATGAAGCCGGCCATACTCAATGGGGAACACTATAGAGCCATTATTAATGCCTTTTTCGTGCCTGAATTGGATGATATTGATGTGGACGACCTTTGGTTCCAACAAGACGGCGCTACATGCCATACAGCCAACGAAACAATCAATTTATTGAAGGAAACTTTTGGTGAGCGCAATATTCTCGCGTCGTGGACCTGTGGCGTGGCCTCAAAGATCGTGCGATTTAACACCGCTAGACTATTTTTTGTGGGGTTATGTGAAGTCGCTTGTCTACGCAGATAAGCCCGAGACGATTGACGCCTTGGAAGAGAATATTCGGCGCGTTATTGCTGGCATACGGCCCCAATTACTGCAAAAAGTGGTCGAAAATTGGGCCTCTCGGCTGGAATTTATTCGAGGCTGCCGCGGAGGCCACTTGCCCGAAATCATTTTATTATTTTTATAATAAAGCTAAATTCTTGGCCATAACATTAAATGATATGCGTTTTATTTCTGCTTGAAAACCAAAAAAACATCCTTTATGAATATTCATCATGAAATATTTATTTTGTTTGAGTTATCAAAAAATAATATATTCTGCCAATAATGGAGTAGAATGTTAAAGGACTTTTAATAGGCTTATCTTACAAAATAATAGATGGTCTGTTTATAATGGTAGAAGCTGAAAGTCTTATCACAGAAAAAAGAAATTCTTCATGGACTAAGCAGAATGCTTAAAGAAACATACAAGTATTTAAGTAGGATGAGTATTGTGATGGTGGTAAATCTGTCAGAATCGCAAAGATACATATATTTAGACAGATTTATATAGCAAGGATATCAGAAAGCTTTTATTATTTATACAGGAAGAAAACAGCAGTCACTAAACTGATCAGAACTCATGGTGAGATCTACAAAATAGTCATAATTGCTTTGAAAAATTTGCTGGAAAAGGAAAATAGTCATGAAGTTGTTACTGTAATTGAAAAAGTTTTCACTAAATCTATCATAATGATGAAGGTGCTTCCACAGAATTACCATAAAGGAAAAGATGTAATGATAAGTTGGCTCGTAGATAGAGAATAGGTCTTTGATGGACTTTATAGAAATATTAAAATATTTTCATAGATATATGAAAAAGGAAAGTATGAACCCAGTTATCGGAATAAAATAATACGCTAATCTAATAACCGTCGGTACTGCACCTTCTCCACAGAACTCAAATTATGTACTAAAACCAAAATATGCAACGAATTTCGTACAGTCACTTTTTGACAATGATATTTAAGTATAACTTCAATGCCATCATGTAACGTCAAACACGGGTACTTACAATTAATCTGCATATGTGACAACATTAGTTCAATTATCCCTTTTTGTACTTTGCCAACATTTGCTGTTGAAATTGAGATAAAATACTTGATATTTATAATGAATAAGTCCTATAAATCTATTAAAAATTGATCAGTAACTAGTGAGATATCATTACTGAGAAGTTATTAGTAAAAGGTCATTAACAACGAGTCTTAAACGGTGATGCATAAACAATTGACTTTTAATTTATTTAAATTTTGACTTGAATGAAGCCTTTAATTAACCCTAGAAAAAGTGTGTGTATTTATTCGTCTCCCAGTTTCGAAATGGTAGATAGATCAGTGATCATCTGGTGATGCAAATAGAGAATGTTTCCATAGTTAGTAAGTTTCAATTTCAAACTAAAAACGTACTGGAAAAAATTAGAAAAAGTTTAGCATTATTCTAATAGAACTCGGTGGTCAGACCTATATTGCTATATGGAATACTGATATGGTGGCCAGCCACTCAGAAACAAAGCTATTTGAAGCTTCTGAGCAAGGCCCAAAGAACGGCTTTTTAATGCATCTCTGGTGCTTTAAGGACCACGCATACTAAAGCTTTAGAAGTAATACACAACCTACCTACATTAGAGCTGGTAGGGAAACAAGTGGCCGCCACATCAGCACTAAGGCTGAAATGTGCGGCGTTATGGCATGATCGGTCACTAGGCTATTGCGCATACCTGGAGTAGTTCTATCCAACACATTGACCACTCTGTACCTAATCTCAACTTCGATAGACACTTCCAGATATATATTCCGTCTAGATGAGAGTGGCAAACACCAATGCCATGGAGAAGGGGGGAAATGAATTTCTACACTGACGGATCCAAACTTGACGAAAATGTCAGTTTTGGAGTTTTCTCAAAAGAACTGGGACTGGAACTTTCTTTCCGTTTCCCCGACCACTACAGTGTTTATCAAGGCGAGGTTCTAGCCATAAAGGAGGTAGCCGTCTACTTAGATAGACATGCTGTAACAAAAAATATTATAAATATCTACTCGGATAGCCAGGCGGCCATCATGTCAATGAACTCGGTGGCACTGAAATCAAAGGTTGCTCAGGACTGCCGGGCAGCCCTAAATGATATCAGTACCATTTTCAGGGTACGCCTTATATGGGTTCCGGGGCATAGGGATATTGAGGGGCTGATGACTTAACCAGACGGGGTACCAACCTTCCTTTATGCTGTAAATCTTAATGATTTATCCTCCTACATGACGCATCGGCACTACTCACAAATTCAGGTCACCAGTTGAGTCACTGGTGAGTCACTTCACCATCTTCATCACGCCACTGCCTCTCAACAAACCCACGCGGTGGAGAACACGTGGAGAAAGCCGACGCGGTGGAGGACCACGAGGCAGCTATCAAGAAGAAGAAGAAGACCAAACCATATCACGCCATTTTGATAGCCAATGAGAGCACTCCACGCATTGTGTGTGAGCAGCCACTGCGCTATATAAGGAGCAGCATCGCACTACTCAGTCTCTCTTTTCCATCGAACAGCAGCGCAGGCAAGACCTCTTGATCATCGAAGAACAACGCAAGCAAAGCTCTTTTGCATCGAACAGCAGCGCAGACAAGACCTCTTGATCATCGAAGAACAACGCAAGCAAAGCTGTTTTTGCATCGAACAGCAGCGCAGGCAAGGCCTCTTGATCATCGAAGAACAACGCAAGCAAAACTGTTTTCCATCAAAACAACAGCGGAGGCATGAACTTAATCAACACAGGCAACAGCAGTGACCTGACGTTTTGACGACCTGAGCGAGTTATTCACTCGCGCCGAACGACTACTGGAGCGAGTTATTCACTCGCGCCGGACTTCTACGACACTGGAACGCGCGACACAAAACCCCCCACCATGCGATTCGCCAACTGAAGGCGAAAACATATATATACACATAAGAAGAAAATTGTAAATGACTAAGAGACAATAAAGTATCCACGAAGTTAACTACAGTCTGAGACTTTTTCTTGATAACGAACCCTGGACACCGCTGAGTCTACCTCAGTTGTAACATATTAAAGAGACCCAGCGTTTCGTTACAATGCACGGACAGATGCGAAGTTGGAATACCAATTGCCACCTGTAAACTGATGCTGAAGGATAGGGTCGTGCGTGAGACCAACGGGTCTTGGGCACAAGAGGGCACTTGCTTCACGACCAGGCTAATGTGGCCGGAACAGGCCGGAGAAGGAAATCTAGAAACTTGCTTTCTCTATCGAGAGAGAATATCTCTAAGGTCGTGGCTTGTATAAAACTGGTCATTGGCTATTCGGCAGACATGCTCTCAGGCTGGGAGTATTCTCTCATGAATACTGCAGAAGCTGTGGGGATGAGGAGGAGGAGGAGACTGTGGCACATCTCTTCTGTAGTTGCGCCGCTCTGGCTAGAAGCAGAGCTCTTTAGGCAAATACGCTTTTAGCTCTCTTACAGAAGGGTCTGGCGTGAAGGTCAAACAAATCCGGCGCTTTATTAGGGCTTCGAAATGGTTCGACGAGTGAATCGGAGGTGCGTTGTTGTGCGGTGGTATCACAATGGACCCATGGTGGTCTGAGTGAGCTGGTCCTTAGACCGGCTGCCACGTTAACCTAACCTAACCTAATAGAACTTCTTATTATTTCAGCTACGAAAGCACAAACAAATAATTTCAGAAATCGTCACTTCTCCTAAGAAATTTGCGGATCGGAGGTCTTCCATGAAATTCATAATCAAAATAAGGAAAACATTTAATTAGATGACCCCTTTAACATTCAAAATTTAAGTATCTTGAATTGGAAAAATATCGTGTGCTGTACACATGTTGAACAAGGATCCGAGCCGGAGTGAATGCAATCCCTTTTAGCAGATTATCGCACTATTTGGGCTTGACAACGGAATGCTTTGTAGCCTCAACTCCTGCTGACAGCTGATAGAATATATCCTTAGAAGCAAATGAAAGCTTAATTGAGGCAAACAAGGATCACACTTGCAAAGCGTTTGAATTAAAGTGCAAACATGTGCCGAGCTTACTGAAAATAGAAAAACACAACGCTAGCAAGACAACACAATCAACCAAAGACACACACACCCACATAACCAATCGCATTCATACGCAGAAGCCACTTCAAATAAAATTTACTGCAGGATAATAACATCAACACATACGCACACAGAACGGCAAAACATTTCAAAGAATATTCGCATAGCTGAATGTCTACTAAATGATTTCTCTTGTTATCCTTGCGTGTGGTAAGAAAATTTAACATTTCTGCATGTGCATTTGGGCAAGTGTGTGCAGCTGGTGGAAGTGCACTCACACACGCTCGTACTCGTAAACAAACAGCCAAACGAGACTGGTGGACGACATGTGAAGCAAATGACATAGGGGTACAGCGAACCAGAGAGGCTGACAAACAGGACAAAGGAGGAAAACGCTTTCAACGTGTCGCTGCCTGTGTATATTTGTGGCCAAAGTAACACACGCGTAAGAACTCACACACATGCCAATACACGTTGAGACAAACGCATAAGTGCACACGAATATTAACTGCCGTAGTTTGTGCATTTTATTTGTAAATGCCCATTTAACTGTGTGTCCGTGTGGGCTTGTGTGTGTAAGTATGTGGGGATGTATAAACAAATTTCAGTGATAGGTTACAAACAAGGAAGATCAGTAAAGGGAGCAAAATGAGGCAGGTGCCCCTCAATTCAGTAGGAATTGAGTAACATTATCGAGAAGACAGAATGGTCTGACAGTGTAACTTACCGACTTTGCTGGGCGACTATGTCGACCGAATATTGGACGCAGCGCGTGATGCGTCGCGCGAACCGTACCATTATTTTGGTAATAAATTTGCACGATTTGCAAACGTTTTTCAGGAGTAAGTCTGTTCATTATGAAATGTCAAAACAAACTGAGCATAAATCAAGTGACAGCTGTCAAAAAGACCAACTCCGAAAAAAGTATTGCCAGATTGAAAACCACAAGTCTAAAAAAACACCCTTTATTTAGCGGAGAAGCATCTGATATCAGTTGTGTTAAAAACTCCTGTTAGAAGATTTATATTACAAACAAAACTAGGGTAGGAAAATCTCAATAATGTGTATTATCGTATTTCATTCAGTCTCAGCGTACATAAATAATTTACTCCGTTAGCACATAGTGTCGACATAGGGACCTTCTAAGCAATCTTAGATCCTCTTTGCTAAAATCGGTGAATTGTTCTGGCCTGCCATATTAGAACAGGGATAAGTTTTTGTTATAATATCGATTTATGTCTGGTTCACCTTGAGGACCGATTTCGGATAAGAACCATCCGATTCCACAAAAACCCACTCAAATTATGTTCATTATATGACAGCAATGGGTGTACATTCTCTTCCAAATCGCTTAGTATGGAAACTATTTAGAAGTTACTATGAACTATCTTCGATACCTAATTTCATTATATTTCATAAACAATAGAATAGACCTTTGGAGACTGGCTAAAGGCACACAATAGAGGAAATGAAAAACTGTTTCAGCACATCCACATTGCGATGGTTTGTACATAAAGCAAAAGCGGCAACACAAGTCTATTGGAGTGTGCTCCCTTTAAGCAGAGGTCTTTCACTATTGTCAGCAAATTGGTATTTTGAGTCCAATATTTAGAACGTTGCTGGTCGCAGATATATAAGTTTGATTTTCGCGGCTGTTGATTTTATACTTAAGTAGCACTTCATAAATTTCCAACAACAATCCTATTTAATATATTTTATACAAAGACGGCAAAGCATTCTCACTCTTGAGAAGCTTATCCGATTTATAGTTTTCTAAAATGTCATTCCAAGGAGGGGAACCATGAGTCGATTTGCAACATCTCAAATATCTTTCACTTTGGTTATGGTTATCGAAAATATACATTGAGACCCTTACTCACTGGCTAACTTACTATGACTTCAATGGGAGCTGTCATTGTAGAAGTTCACCAATTATGGCTTCCGAATATACCTTTTACAATCCTATCTTGAACGAGTGAATGCATTCAATTTGCCCTTAAAATAAGATTTAGGTATTCATTTTTAATTAGAAGACCCTCACGAGAGTTGGGATTGGAATCGAAACAATTTACATTGATTCTGAGTCTATGATCGGATTGCGTTTATCCTAGGGACCGCGGTCATTGCCGCAATTTTACTGAACCAGTCACTCACGATTAATTGATGAATGGTTTCTAGAACCATGCAGTGGGTTCTTCTAATAAATAGTGTAAACAATTCTGTTCCCAGTATGTAATGGAGTGGTTGGTTCAGGGTAGTTCACATTGTTGATATACGAGTATGAGAGCCATGTTAACCATATAGATTGATAGTATCAATTTCATTCATTTTTTAAATTCCAGGCAGAGCTAGCTAGGAATCAATATTTTAGGAATCAATACTTTACGAATCAATTTCCCGCGAAACTTGCAATTACAACATTCCAATTTTCGAATTTCTTTTGAAATTATTCCGAGAAATTCGAAATGCCTTTGAGTCAAGGCAGTTCTGTTCTGTCATATTCTTAGAGACAGCTCAGGTATTCGAAAAAATTTTACACGCCGGACTCATGTACAAGTTGAAACAAATGCTTCCTGTGGAATTTCACACTATCCTTAAATCGTAATTTAGAGAAAGAAAATTTGCTCCGTAACTGGCGCATAAGAATAAACGAATTGAAAAGCAAAGCTAAAATCAGTCACAAGGTAACACTGCTAAAAATACATTTATACAATTCTCTTTAGCGTTTTACCCGATCTAGTGTACGAATGAGTCCTCGTGATAAAGATATTTTGACAGTTTGTTTTTTTTTTTTTTTTTTTTTTTTTTTTTTTTTGTTGATGAATCTTGCATAAGGCCCCAGAAATCAATATTGGTTAATTGTGGACGTGGCAGTAGTAGTAATTTATCCATATTTAGCATGCATGCTAGAACGGACCTGATATATACTGCTACCAATTTGTTTCATATATAATCAATAGAAGCATAGTTAGAGTAATTTTAAGTGGGATCCCCAAAGTTCATTATATGGATGTGAAGCGTGTCCTTCATTTCATCGACCTCATCTGTCTGACGGCTTTTGTGTATAGCTTTGTAACGTCTATGTACGTAGCAATATAAAATTTAGGACCGAAGTTATATATAGGTCGTAAGTTATAAAAATATGTCAATAGTGGGCGTGGCTATGAAAAAAACCCGCTTATTTGTGTGTGGTGTTTAATGGTAGTACCTGCAACCTTCCTGTGGAATGTCATTGATGAATCATCTATAGCCCCCTATAAATGATTTTTAATTTATTGTGGGCGTGGCGTAATAGTATGATCCCCAAGTTGCATACTCACTATTATAGTCCCAATGTACATTACTTTCAATTTTTATTTCCATAGCATCATTGATAGGCTAATTTTAATTCTAGTCCCGAAAGTTCCTTATATGGAAAGTGGGCGTGTCCTTTCTCTGATCAACCACATCTCTTGCTGTTGACTTTGTACTGTCCACATGCTGCTTCTCATAAAATTTTCGTCCATAAATCTGTAATAGATTTAATTTAATTTAATAGAAGTTTTGAATATTTATTAATAGTGGGAGTGGCAGTAAATATATACTGCCCATATTTTGTATACTGTTTAGTAGGAGAAACATCTACATAACTTCCGATAATAATTGCATAGATTGGCATTATGGCATGTTGCGCCATCCCGTTGAAAACATTCATATGTCTTCTCTTTGGATATTCCTTTCTCAAGCTACGGCCTGGGCTGCAATAACTCATTGGGAACAAATATCCATAATTTGACGGCATCTTGAACTCAAAAATTGATTCACTTTTGATAGTATTACCGTATTGACGAAGTATGACAGCCTATAAAAATACTATTTACATATACATTAATTACAAATACTCGTATATTAGATTTACTTCCCTTGACCAATGAATGGGTTCATCCACAACTTTGTTTTTAATTTGTTTTTACTTCGGTCTGTAGGCGTCGCGCTGAAGACGCCTGAGCTACGAATAAATTGTTTAATGGAACAGATGGAGGTTCTTTTTGCGATGATTCTTGATTATGCTTTAAGGAGCTTGTTCTTGAGTAAGTCTTTTGCCGTGAAGTGATCAGAGCAAATACTCAGTCACTTTCATGACGGAAATACCATTTTTGATGGTTTCAAATTTGGCCAAATCCTATATGCACCATAAGCAAGAACTCTTCGTCAAGCTACTGCCAGCTCTCACTCTAGTGGGCAATTATGTAGAATTAAATAATATATTAATTTTTGATTTTGAATATACATAAAATTCTCATGAGCCACTACCTTGTTTATATGTTTTAAATTTGCATCTGAACCCAAAAATCTAACAAACTGTGCACAGAGTTGTTCTGTTCTGTTTCTGTTGCTGTGTCTGTTCCATCTAGCTTTTATCTTTTTAGCTTTTTGAAGGTAGTTTAGAGATAAAGCGTACAACTTTGGGGGCTGCACATGGCTCATATTCACGCACCACTTAGCAAGAAAATGGCTATAATGCTTCTTCGCCTAAAATTTCATCTATAGTTCTGTTATAGTTTTTTAGTTATCAACATTCAGTTATTAATAGAGGCTGTGTCAGTAAATATATACCGCCGACATTACTAGGGTCTTGTAGTAGAGCCACATCTACATAACTGCCAATTATGTATTTTTACTATCAATTATACTGAAGTTATAGTCATTTAAAAAATATGCATGGTCTTTGTCCTAATGGGCTCTCATAGCAATGTGGTGCTGTGTTCTCGCCCAAATTATATGATTTCAAAGTTTCATTAAGAAAAATGTCCATAGTCGGACGTACAAAATGAAAATTAATCAGAAAGTGATTCTGAATATTTGCTTATACTTAATTTCAGATGCCACGCCTCTTTCTGGTAGTTGAAAAATACTCTACAGCACAAACTAAGTAAACCCTTTTTGAGGGTGAACGGTATAAAAATACGCAAAGACATGTTTACACTGTTTATGAACAGTGATACCACAGAACTCTGGAGACCCTGCTTCTGAAATCTTCTTATGAGATTTGTCAACAATTTCTGGAGGTACTACGTACAGAAGTCTAGTCCAGATTAGACAGTTACATTGACACAACAGATGTTCAGATGTTTCCTCTTCTTCGTTAGTCATTTGGGCTACCGTCATGTTATAAAGGTGTTTGTTTACCCTACAATGCGTACAAGTTAGAAAACCTGAGATAATGCGAGTATCTGTTCTCGTTAAACATGGAATTTCTAAAGTTCTTTTACGCGATATTTTTGGCATGAAGATTATTGCAACTCTTATATCTTTTCTTTTCTTCCAATACAGATGGGATTTTACCTCTAGCCATTGATTTAGGTTGTACTTTGTGGAACTCCATGGCAGCCCACATACTGGTTCCGGTCTAATAAAAATACTGGCTACCTCTTTCCTAGCGAGTCCATCTATCCGTTCATTCCCTATATGTCCTCTGTGACCTGTCACCCAGATCAGATGCACTCTGTTGTTAGTTGCTAGTCTTTCAGCAGTTGAAGACAATCCCAAAGCAGTTTAGACTTTATGATATACGAGTATGAGTTCAGTCCTAGTAGGGCCACTTTGCAGTCAGAGTGGTTAAGGATCTGGCTATTATATTGTACCTCTGTCTAGTTCCTCTCTTAGGCAGAGGTCTATAGCGTGAGTTTCGGCGTGAAAAAGAGATTTTTTTCTGCCTATGCTTGTGAATAAGTGACTTCTCGGTTTTTCCCCAACCGCCTCCTCAGTTTTTGAGCCATCTGAGATTACTATACAGGTCTTATTCGGGTTAATTTTTAATCCCACCCTCCTACACTATTTTAATATAAGATAGAATTATCCTTCAGTCGGCGGTTGACAGCCCGCAGTTTTGCTACGCAATTTTGTTTAGCAGCAGCGCAGGTGGTAGAATATTTTCCGCTGGCAGGTATGTAACAAACACAAATGTTTGGGCATATTCAGACCCTCAGACACCTGCGTTATAGAAGGACTTTAGATTCTTAAGTGTCGCTTCAAGCCAGACTTTGGTCTCCTTGTTGTGGCACGTGAGGAAGAGCCACTTATTCCTATTCACGCAACTAACGAACCCGCCACTAATATTGAAGTTTTTCGGACTTGTCCACTTCAGACAGTAGGCTCTTTTTTATTAACGCGATCTGATAAACACTCAGCCTTTCTTCAGGTTGCTTGATGTGTATAACTGTAGCTTTCCACGCGGATGTCACATCTGTAAATGAGAGCTTCTTTGTGTTCTGCTGCTCTTGAGTGTCACTTGAAGATGGTGGTGCTGTAGATAGTGTTGCCACACCTCGCGTCGAAAATGCATTTGATGCTTGCGCTATCTGACCTGAGCGGTCAATACTTCTTGGCCTTTTGGGCCACCTCATTTGCCTAGCTTTTCATCGATCTGCATCTCTTCTTGGAGTGGTTCGGTGGCTTGGTTGTCTGCTCAGCTTTAACCAGGGCATACCGCGCGCGCTCCTTCTCTCTACCTTCTTCGAGTGTTATGCTATCTCTTATCAAGTGCTGAATTCGACGCTTCTGTGCTCCAATGAACTTCTTCTGACCGGTACTGTTCGGGGCACATGGTTCCTCGATATTCCCGGTAGCGTCTTCAACATTTAGTCCCTTTAGTGTTAGCGCTACATGTGGCAATGGGTGGCTGTGTATTGCTGTCCACGATAATGTCGCACTCTTGGAGGGTGATGGTCACATACATGTCCTCACCTCCTCCGGCACTGGCCGCCGAACGTAGTAGAGTTTCCTCATCTGACTCCGTTATTAAATTTATGTTTTTTTATATTTCAATCCATAAAACTGTTTGCATTGGTGAGAAACATAGGTCCATGTTCGCAGAGCTCCTGTACGAGCATAAGGCTTCTTACTGTGGGAGTACGCCTGGTATTCCAAGGGAGACTCCATTCAAGATGCACATTTTTATATATCCTTGCACCATTCAGCTCTCGGCACGATTCCAGGAACACCTTGGCTTGGGAATTGTTGACGGTCTGTTTTCGAATCTCCAGCAAGACTCTTATCAGCAAGGTTGAACTTAGGCTGTCATAGCTGCTTCGATCATCGATCCTACTTACACCCCCCACCACGTCATGTTCCGTCAACCCATGGAGGTTTTATACAGAGTTACGCATCGAATGGGATGCACAAAGCTTCAACAACTCAGTATATTCGTCTATTTTACACTCTTGTTGTATTGATAGACGCGATTTGGTAGATACTTACTTATAATGAGCTAGTTTGCCGAACCCCGCACGCTATCAAATAGGATGAGAACCTGCAGCAGCGACACTCGATAAAGTTGAAATAGGAGCCTACAGGGATATGCGATACGTAAAAATATACTCGTATCAATTGAAATCTTTTGAAAATCTCAATATTTAATGTTCTTCTCATTACTAAAATATGAATTATCTTTTCTACCATTCGATTGCAGTATTTATACTTTTTTTTTAAACGGACGAGTATTCCATTTTTACTTATACAGGGTGGCCCAAATAAGACCAGCTGATGTGAAACACAAATAACTTTTTTATTTTGTAACATAATTTATTTTTTCTTTTTGCAGATTATAACTGAACTCTTGGAAATTTAAAATGAATACGTACAGTCCACAACAACGCATTAAAATTATCGAATTTTATTATTCTTCTCAACGATCAATTGTTCTGACGCAGCGAAAATATCGCCGTTGACGGATGAAGCGCATTTCCATTTAAGTGGTTATGTGAATAAACAAAACTGTAGGTTGTGGGGCTCCGAAAATCCAAGGGCAATACATCAGCATCAGTCACACCCAATCAGATGCACTGTTTGGTGCGGTATTATGGCCACAAAAATCATCGGCCCATATTTTTCTGAGAATGAGGATGGAACGGTCTCCGGGGCTTCTTACAGAACAATGATCGACAACTTTTTGCGGCCAATGGTGGAGCAACATCCTAATTTGTGGTTTCAACAAGATGAAGCCACTGCGCATACTGCTAGGCAAACTATTGACATGCTGCGTGAAATTTTTGGTGAACGCATAATTTCAAGAAATTCAGATTTCCCTTGGCCTCCTCGTTCACCAGATTTAACTGCGCCCGATTTTTTTTTATGGGGATATTTAAAAGACAAAGTGTATGTTAACAAACCACAGACACTTGGACAGCTCAAGCAGAATATTCGAGACGAAATACGGCGCCTGCAACCAGAAACATTACGCCGTGTAATGCAAAAGGCGCTAAAAAGAGCCAATGCCTATATCGAGCAAAATGGTGGTCATTTGTCTGATGTCATATTTCACACATAGTCACGTTAAATTTCCATAAAATGTATTTAACATATTAAAATAAATCATTTAAAAAAACCCGTTATTACAAGAGTTACAAGTGTTTAACATCACTAGGTCTCATTTGGGCCACCCTGTACTTAGGGTATCAGAAAACATTCAGTTTCGCTTTGGAATCGAAAGTTTCGCAGAACTTTTTTCTCTTCCCTGGAATACATTCTTTTCTAACACATCAAGTCTCATGAATTTTATGTGAATATTTTCAAGTAACACTCCTACAAATATTTATTACACATTTTCCGGTTACAACGAGAGGTACTATTTAGATTTAGGGAACTGGCAACACTAATTTCAATAGCTAAAATCTGGCAACACCATAATAAAGTTTGACATTTTCTAGCATATACGTACTCACAACGTGTTGATGTACAAGTGCTATTTGTTTCGTTTACAGTGAGTTAAGAAAATCAATTTGGCCAAAAAATGGACATTTCAAGAGAAAGTTTTCGTTGGATTATTTTTCACTACTTTCGACGTGGATTATCTCAACAAGAATGTGTCGATGAACTCAGTTCTTTGTATGGCGATAAAGCACCATCAGAAACCACAGTATATCGCTGGTATAATGAATTCAATCGTAGTCGTAGTTCGGTCGCCGACGAACTCCGTGAAGGTCGTCCAAAATCGGTTGTTGTACCACAAAACATCGATGCAGAGCGTGAACTGATAATGCAAGATCGTCATGTGATATATCGTGAGATAGAGGACTCCTTGGGCATTAATTCCACTTCCATACATTCAATATTGCATGAAGATTTGTTCGCGTTGGATCCCACATAATTTGACAATGGCTCAAAAAAGGCTCGTGTCAATTGGTGTAAAAAAAATTCGATCGTCGAGCTTCAAAAGACGTGTATAAAATCGTGACAGGTGACGAATCATGGATATATGCGAATGAGCCGGAAACAAAACAACAATCGACCGTGTGGGTATTCCAAGACGAGCTAAATCCAACAAAAGTTGTTCGTGGAAGAAGCACAGCGAAGCAAATGGGCGCCTGTTTCTTCGGCCGAATGCATGATGTGGCCACTGTTCCGCTTGAGCAACGTAGGACGGTCAATTCTGAGTGGTACAGGAGCATTTATTGGCCGGAAGTCTTCGGAGAAATTTGTAAAACCAACCGCCAAAGACGAATCATTCTCCATCATGACAATGCGAGCTCTCACTCATCTCGTCAAACAGGTGAATTTTTGAGCAGTCAAAAGATCGAATTGATGACTCATCCTCCGTACAGTTCTGATTTGGTATCCAATGACTTCTTCTTGTTCCCGAATATCAAAAGTACACTGTGTGGTCAACGATTTGCGAGCGCCTAAGAAGCAGTTGAAGGGTTCAAAAACCATGTTTTGAGGTGTCTCAAGAAGAATGGAAAAACTGCTATGAAAATGGTTTGAACGCATGCAAAAGTGTATTGATCATCAAGGGGAATATTTTGAAAAACAATAAAGCCATTTTCATTTAAAAATGTTTGTTATTATTTGCTATTCTCGAAATATAAATAGTACCTCTCGTATAATGTACACAGAGACCTGAAAGCTGTTTAAAGCCAAAATAAAAATTGTAGTGAAACAAAGAGAAACATCATTCATAGGCAATTGAAACTATTTGTTTAGACACGTTTTCAGTCAATGCTAAATTTCTTCTGGAATATGTTTACTATCTTTATATATCGAAATCATATGCAAAACAAGAAAATATACACCGGTAAAAATATTTATCTTTCTTTGACATCAATAGATCGTTGATATCTGAGGGGAAGTGTACGAAAGCTGTGTCAATTTCCAGCTCGCCACATTCTTCAGGAATCACAAAGTATATTTCGTCATGTCATATCTAAAGATCTTATTCGTAGTATGTGCTTACGAGGGCCGATTTCGGAAGAGCCACCTCTCACATTGAGATGCATATGGCACCAGAGTTAAGATCTCCAAAATCCAGAACTTCGAGGCGATTATTTTATAGTAAACTTTTGTAAGCACACAGACAAAAATGGTGGAGAGATCCATTGGTTGGGAAAATTATGATAATTAAATCATAATAGTTCCTCCACTTTAAAGATATATGTTTATTCTATGATGGAATAGTGCACAGATAAGTTTCGGTATTCGATTGCAAATAAATACTGCTTGAGTAGTTTCAAATGCAAGAAAGAAATGTAATACTCTGTTCTGTTTCTGTTGTCATTTCTGTTGCCGTTTCTGTTGCCGTTTCTGTTCTATGTCACTCTGCACCTTTGCATAGACCCCCTTCTCTGACCTCCGTTCACACACACACAGCACAGCAGTCAAAATCAAAGAACAATATTGTCGGCAATTTGAACATATACGAATACTCGGTAGTTTGACAGCAATGACAACAACAACGACAACACAGGGAGCCACAACGAAATTTACTAGTACACTAACAACACCAGCTACACTAACAACAACAACAAGCGTAATCCTGACCGGTGCACTCGTTTTGGCGCAATAATATTTATTCTACAATTATGGCTACATGCCATGATGTGTGGATGTGAGTGTATATATGCATACATATATATATATATATATATATATATATATATATATATATATATATATATATATATATATATATATATAGATATATATATATGTGCCTGTGTGAATTTGTGTTGGGGCTTTGTAGAGTCTCTTCGCTTGCATGCATGTGTAAATTTAAAAGGGATTTTGTGTCGTAATATGATTTTTGAAATGTCCTCCTATTCTCTTTCTTAAATGCCGAATGGCCTGCACAGACACACACACGCACACATACGCACTCATTTACACACACATACAATTGCTCTATGAGCACTATTATCCTTTGGCATATTTAAATTGAAATAATTTGCTTTATGCTTTTGGGGTTTAGAGAATTGAATTTGCACGCATTGAATTGAATTTTAATGCAAGTGTTCAATAAATTTATTAAATTGCATACAATGTCGTATTCTCGGTTATGCAGATCTTGATTTTTCTATTTCTAATTCTATTTTCCTTCCAATTTGCTTTATAAGCAAACGTAATTTCATTGACAGAGAACATTTTAAATGTGTTTTAATGTAATAAAGCAGGGATTTACTTAAGCATATTGCACTGGCTGCTCCAGCTGCATATGTATGCCAGTAAATCACATGGAAGAAAGCTGTTCGAAATTTGCATTCATAGCTATGCATGAATTACAATTTGCAATCCTTTTATACATACTAGAAAATGTATCAACAATGTCATAATTTTTGTTCTTTGATTTTACACAATAAGGCAAAACCATCGATCCAATTATAACAAACAATTACGGTCTAAAAGAGCTGAAGTAAAGGATGCATATGTGCGAAGTAAGTATACATACAAATATTCTAAAAGGAACAGGAGTGTAGTAAAGTATTCAGTTCTATTATATAAAGAGCCACAGGACGAGAAGAATATCTCAAACCGCATAAAACGGATAATTCGTTGACCAGTCACATCAGCAGCAGGGCCTGTAAAGATGCACAACATACCGAATTCTGTCGCTAAGGAAAAAGGTCTAAAAACAGAATCGACCAATTAAATGGACGGAACAGCAAATAGTATATGCTGATAACATTTTTGCAATAGCTTCTGGTACAAACACTGGGCAATAAGCAGAGGAGCAAGGATTCCTATCAACAACTGTGAAATTATACACATTTGTGGTAAACATAACTGCTACACTCGAACGATTAATGTGAGAGATGAGCAAATTGCAGTCAAAAGCCAAATGAGATTTCTTGGAATGATTTTTATAAAATCACTTTTATGGAATGAGCACACAAAATATCTAGTTAACAAATTAAAGTAACATCAATAATATTTTAAAAGTGATCTGTTCTAGAAAAAAAGGTCCACATATTGATACGGCGATTGGAATTTGTAGAGCTCTAACATCTGGTATAATTATGCATTGCATAACAGTCGATGGTGGGACTACGGCAACCAATATAAAGAAATTGGACACAGCTGTTAGAAAATGTTTCAGAACAGCTACTCGAATTCTAGCATCAACGCCTATAAACGCCCTAGAAGTTGAAGCACGTCTTAAGTGGCTGCTTGAAAATAGGGAGGTCAGACTTGGAGCTAAAGCGCTTTCCATCAAATCACATGGACTACAAAATCCTTTTTGGGAGAAACTAAAACATAGTAGAAGACATTCCTCCATTGCCAAAAAATGGTGTGGCATTAACAACATCTTGACTTTGCTTATTGAACGTAACATTCCGATTCCACAACAAGCTAAGCAAACAACAACCAGAAATTCTATTTCCAACATCAACATTGATACATATTTGTGTCAATATGTAAAAATGGCTGTAACCCTGTGATTTTCAGACTACTTTTTTCTGAAGTAAAGTTAAATTTTGCACCAGAAATAACACTATACGGACGGGTCGTATCTTGAAGGAGCATCTTCCTATGCGGTTGTATAGGGTTTTCCACCAGGAGGTGTTTTTTTGAATCACCCGGTATTTCGGTAGCTGTCACTTTTGAAGTTTTTATTCTTTGACATTTGACAAGTATAAACTACGCCATTACTAAAAATGGAACCATACACGCTTCAACAACGCATTGAAATTAGTAAAATTCACTACAAAAATGGTGAAAGTCTTGCAGTCACAATTCGCAAAGCTATAGCATTTTTGGGTCGTGGTGAAGCACCTTGTCGGACCGCAATACAGAAATTGGTGGAAAAATTGGAGCTGTTGGGACAAGTTAGTGATGTGAAGAATAAAACCGGTGCACGTAGCTCAAGAAGAATTGAGAATATTGCTGCTGTAGCCCAAAGTGTTAAAGAAAACCCAGGTTTGTCCATTCCTCTTCGTTCTTTGGAATTGGGCATTCCACAAACGTCATTACACCGTATTTTGCATAAAGCCTTGGATCTTAAGGCTTATAAAGTTCAGTTAACATAAGAACTCAAGCCGGCCGATCATCAACAACGTCGTGTCTTTGCTGATTGGGTCCTTGAAATGCATGAAAATGATCCGGAATTCCATCGAAAAATCATCTTGACTGATGAGGCCCATTTCCACCTCGTTGGCTACGTGAACAAGCAAAATTATCGCATCTGGGGCTCGGAAAAACCAAGATTTATTATTGAGAAGCCTCTCCATCCTCAACGTGTGACTGTTTGGTGAGGTTTATGGTCCGGCGGGGTCATTGGACCTTACTTTTTCGAAAATGAGGTTGGATAAACAGTTACGGTGAATGGATTGCGCTATCGAGAGATGATTAATAATTTTTTTAGGTCGGAGTTGGATGGTACTGATCTGGACAATGTTTACTTTCAACAAGACGGCGCTACGTGCCACACAAGCAACGAAACCGTTGCTCTTTTACGGGAAAAGTTTCCGGACCGTGTTATCTCTCGAAGAGGTGATCACAATTGGCCACCGAGATCTTGTGATTTAACACCTTGCGACTTCTTCCTTTGGGGCCACGTGAAAGATAAGGTCTACGCCAACAGCCCAGAGTTGATTCAAGATCTCAAAGATAAAATTCGTGAGGCTATCGCGCTTTGCGGTTTGGTTATGGAAAATTTCATGAAAAGGATATGGTCCTAGTAGCCAGTGTGGTCGTAGTAGCCATTTGGCTGAGATTGTTTTTCATTGTTAACGGCATACCTTCCTCTTTATTATGAAATAAACATCCGATCTTCTCAAAAAATGGCATTTTTATTTGAATACCAAAATAACACCTCTTATTGGAAAACCCTTTACAAGAAAATGCAAATACAACTTTTGAAATTCTAACACAAGGGCTATTGTCTTTTCACTCAGGTGTGTTTCATACTGAGTTAGTAGCAATACATTTTGTAGTTGAATATGCAACTGTTCAGAAAAAGAAAATATGCTAATATGTTCTGACAGTCTTAGTATCCTTAAGGCATTGGCAAATCGGAAAGGAAATGCATACCAAAATTTAGAAATTGAAAGTTTTATAAAAATCATGTGGATACCTGGGCATGTTGGGATACCTGGGAATGAATATACAGATGTAGTAGCGAAGCAGGCTATATCACTGCCATTAGTTGCCAAGATTCCTTGCTTAGACACATTGATAATAAGTTGCTTTATTGCATATCAAAAGAAGGAAATATATGACAAGTGGGAATAATCAGGTTCTTTCCTTAAGACACATAATCCGCTTCCAATTCGACAGAACTTTAATGAGAACTTCACAAGGAAAGAGTGTATTACTTTGGCAAGTGTTCGTCTGGGCAGGACGCTATTTAGCACTAGGCATTATTCCACCCAATTCAATGCTCTGAATGTGCTTCAACTTTAACAGTTTCGCACATAATGCTTGACTGCCCCATTTCAAAAATGTATAAAATATCCGGAATAATGTTTGACTGCAGAGAAAAAGATACCATAATATTAATCAAAGAAGCATTAGGGGAACATGACCTACTTCATTTAATATAAACAATTTTTATACAACAGGTGTAAATGGCCTCGTTGTTAATTATGATTCATTGTAGTCTTGGTTTTAAAGAATACAAAAATATTTGATTCAGATGAAACTTCAAATTTAAAAGAAACGAATTTTTGACGATTTGTTTTCCTTCTTATCTCCGCAGAATTGATTTTATTCAGATTTGTGTGCCTACTCTGTAAAAAAATACTAGAAATTTGCAGTATTTTTAACAATAGAAATTGAATAGAATAGAAGCACAAAAAAGGAAATTCACTTCCAGTAATTCTTCATAGCAATATGGAACAGTTCAGCGTGTTGCTTAAAAGCTGGTATACGTAAAATTAGTGTGTGATTGTTCAGAATAAGAACACCTTCTTGATTTTGCTTCACAGTGGCTTATTCAATAGAGGAGGGAGTCATGGGCTTTTGTTTTGAAATCTCAAGTAGTTTCGGAGATATACTCCAAAATAGTTTTCAAAATTTCAAGAAAACTTTATTCAATCTGTTCTCGAAAATAAAAGGAGACTTGCAACACAAAGCTGCTGATTGTCGAACATTCCCAAATATGATATGGTGTTATAGAGAGGAAGAAAGGACTAAAAATATTTCTATGCTTCAGCGAAGAAATAAGTAAATTTTTTATTATTGATAGCAAAACCTGCCGGGATCAGAAGAAAGTACCGAGTGGTTATTATCAGTTTATAATTTTGGGAAGCCAACATGCTATCATAGTATTTTGCCGAGAGATGGGCCTCTGTATCTCTGTTTAGCTGTTAATCAGCTCCCATTGCTGGCTTTCAGGGGGTTTTCCGTGTATATGGTGTTAATGAATTCTTTGTGAACCAATATAAGACTGTGCTGCGATTAGTTTCTGCCTCCGTTTGTGCCTATTTTGGGATGTTGCCCAACGTCTTCATTTGTCACAACTGCACATCTCCCCAGGCTTGGATGGTTATATCTGAATTTTGGTATATTGATTGTAGCAGATGAAGGAAGAAGTTTATTGACATTCCTGTATAACACAAGCTGCACCTATTATTCAACTTTTCGTTCGGATTCCACATGGCCAACATTTTGCTCTGCTGTCTTAATATCTTTGCAGTTGTGGCCTGCTTTAGTGCATTAGAATTGCGCTAATACCTTAAGAGCATCGGTGAAGAAGATCCGGTTTTTTACAACTTGAAGCTTCCTTGCCTTGAAGTATCTTCGGGAAATGTTTGCAAAATTATTTGTATGGCAACAAATTTGAGGATCAGGATATTAAAAACTATGCGATGGTTACCTGGAATACAAGCACATCGCTTACCGAGTCCTTTCTCGACTATTCCTTGTATACTTTTTAAGATATATCTGGTTTTCTGTAGCCTGATTCGTGTCTCCAAAGGCACTTTATTATCCTTTCAACGAGGTAACAATGCATCGTTTCTCAGGACAGTTTTCGTTGTGCAATTTATTCTTATTGAGTATTCCCCTCTCTAAACATCCCAAGATTAATAGGAAATTTTTGTAAAATATTGTGGAATATTTCTCTTTCCCTCTATTTTATACGTGAGAACTTGAGAACCAAAATTAAGTGCTATAGAGAAACTCACTTCTCTCCATGCTACTAATACGATACTATTGTACTTGTAGTGACTTTTCATGACGGGTTGAATGGGGGAAGTATAATATGTGAAAATACTCGAAGCTAACACACAATTTAATATTTAAACTGATTAAAAAAAACCGTGAATTACAAATAGCAATGACCACTTCTCCGTTAATTGCCAGAGTCAATAGTTTTAATGGGTTTTCTGTAGCGTGAGCATTTCCATTCTTTGCAAATAATGCCTGAGTTTTGATTTCATTTGTGGCAGTGACAATTCCCACGAGCTTGGAATATGCCACTCATTCGATTTTTTTAATTTTTGTAATTTTTGCTCGACAATTTTCTACCATAGAAAATGTCGTATATGGACATTATTAGCAATGCATTTGCGAGCAAACAGTGCACAAGAGTTGGCGTTTCATTGCTAAGGAAATTAATAGAACCTGTTTCCACAAGTTATCGGCGATAATTAATATACACATGTAACAGAAATCAATTTCGAATGAAGAGTTGACGGATTCAGTTTAATTCCAAACATGCAGTTAAATCAATCCACACTCTTCAAATATACAGCGTTCTTACTTCTCTTCGTAACACCAGCAAAGTCACAGGTGGAGCTGGCAGAATTAACAGGGGATAAACCCGTTGCCAAATTACTATTACAGCTCAATCAGGAGCAAAATTTTAGGACTTTTTTGGTGCTACAGCCTGACGACTGCAGACAAACACACTTTTTGGCTGATATCTCCGTGCCCATAATAATGCTGCGATCTGGAGATACCATTTACTGGAAGTCGCTCTATAATAGCGAACTGTTGGCTTTGGTGTGTCTAAGTGATTATGTGGACTTTAAGCTGCTACGCACGCTGAGTTCTAATCTGCAACACATCCGCCAAACGAGGATCGTATTTGTGTGGAAGCAATCGGAGGCGGAGTTAAGAAGCGGAAAAATACAATTGTGGAAGCTAGTGGAGTACTGCGATCAGCACGATATGATAAACGTTATAGTCATGTTCAACGACTTCCACCAGAATGGCAGATACTACAGTTTCCACCACTACACACATTTGGAACTGGAGACACTCAGCTTCATCAACTTGACAGAGGACATTTTTGCACCTCGCATGCTCAACCTCCAAGACAAGCAATTGATTGCTGCAACGGATATATTACGGGTACCGAGTCTTTATGTCACGAAAATCATAAAAGCATTTCTATCGAAGTTGAACGGTACTTTGACGTTCCCAATCGGACATGATACAACTTCTTATGCCGCTGATTTACTTAAACTCACGCAAAATAAAACTATCGATGTAGCAATTTCTTTGTTCAGTCCAAAAGCGACTAAGAATTTTAAAGACTATTCTTATCCTATATTCACTTCGAAATGGTTTGTAATGACTCCAACAGAACCTGATATCCCTACTAGAGAAGTGTTCTTCAGGATCATCTCGGATGGTATCGTTTGCTTGTCGATATTTGCATTGTTTGTAACACTCTCCATTCTTCTAAAGTTAAGTGGTCCTGACTACATTGGTCGTGGGCCTCATAAATTATGCCAAGTAGATAGTTTCTTCAATAACGGAATTATACGTGCATTGATGGCACAAGCTTTCGATATGCCAAAACAAATTCAACTCAATCTAAAAATGAAGCTCGTCTATTTTCTCGCACTGTTGTCGGGATTAATTTTCACAACTATGTACTTGGCCTTCTTGAATTCATACTTTATACAACTGCCCACACAACAACCTATTGAGAATTTTGACGACATGCTTCAATCCAACTGTAAGATTCTCATCTACACAAATGATACTACAAGGTTGAGGAGCTTGCTAGGAGATCAATTTTGGAACAAATACAAAAGCATCTTCAAAATAGCTGATAAAAGTGACGACTCCATACAAATGAGGAGCAATCTAAACACCTCGTATGCATACCACTTATCGTCAGTAACGTGGTCCATGCACAAAAATCAAATGCAGTTTTTAAAGCGAAAACCGTTTCGAACTCCGAATCGATTGATTTTGGACGACTTCCTTCCAGTTGCCATACCAATATATGAAAATTCAATTTATAAAAATGAACTCAATCAGTTTATCTTGGATATGCAGGCCGCTGGGATTATGGATTATTGGTTTACCTTATCATTTTATGAAATGATGGCTGGCAAAATATACTTCAAAGACCCAACTAACGATAACTATATTCACTCAATGGAACTGCGGGATTTCTTCTGGATTTGGGTGTTGTATCTTTTGGCGAATGTGTTTGCGATTCTTGAGCTTGCAATGGAACATTTAATATGGAAGTATATTAAAGGAAACGAACGTGTAAAGGTCAACTCAGAAAGATAATAACAAGGATGTGGTGGAAAAAAACGATGGTTCTATAACCACTCGCATCAAAAGTAGTAACCTATGCAGCACATATCGACACATATCTGTACGCAAATGGTCATTCTTTAAAGACTAAAATAAGGACTGAACGGATGGTATGAAGCAAACCTCCGATAATTGAATTGCCGATATCCACAAAACTGAAATGTATTCGGGTGGCTTAGCTTTGCAGTAGAAGCTCCATATTAAATGTCCGCTCAAGGAGAATTTTAACTTAATTTTTCGAATTATCGTTATTTTGATATAGCTTTAAGTTAAAGTACACAGTACAGTAAATCAATAGCCGACCATTTGTATGTTGCATTGTGAATCTAACTAAAATATAGTATAAACTGTTTCTTAAGTGAATTTCCTGTTCATTTTAACTAATTTTAATAAAAAAAACATTTTTGTTTTACTTGACACAGTCCAGTGATTAGAACTAAAAACTACATTTCGCATTATTATGTGAACTAAGAATCTCATCATCATCTTCAACAAATTATTACATTTTGACTGAACATTTGGGATACCGAAAATCTTTGAACGGTTTATTCGGAACAAGTCGACTGATGACCAAAAATTTCTCAATTCTAAATTCGAAGGACATTGTCAAGGAGGCCAAAAAAGACAAAAACATAATTTACAATATTGGGACTGGGTAGGAAAGGTGTGTGTCTATGATCAAGCCAGACGCCAAAGTGCTGAATAGAAGATGCCAGACGAGCACAAAAAATGTAGATTCGAGAAGTAAAAAGTGAAGACAATGGTGATTTGCTTTTACGATTCTAAGGCATTATCCACAAAGAGTTCGTTTTACCGGGCCAAACCGTTAATGCACAACCCGGCCTTTTGAAGAATTTGGTGCATCGTATTCGTCGCATTCGGCCGGAACATCGCGCAGAATGAAGTTGGTGTTTGTTGCACGATAATGCGCCAACTCAACGATCGATGTTTGTGACAGATTTAAAAGATTCGAATTTTTGAAGATTTGTTTGCCTTCTTATCTCCTCAGAATTGATATTATTCAGATTTGTGTGCCCACTCTATAAAAAAAAGTACTGTAGATTTGCAGTATTTTTAATGCTGTGGTCAAGCAAGCTTCATAAATAGGTAGAAATTGAATAGAATATAAGCACAAGGAAATTCATTTCCAGTAATTCTTCATAGCAATATGGGACAGTTCAGCGAGGAATCCTGCTTAAATCCTGGTAAACGTAAAAGTAGTGTGTGTTTCTTCAGAATAGGAACAGCTTCTGGAAATTTCTTCACAGTGGCTTATTGCAACAGAGGATGGAGTCATGGGCTTTTGTTTTGGAATATCAAGTAGGTTCGGAGATATACTCCAAAATAGTTTTAAAAATTTCAAGGAAACTTTATTCAATCTGTTCTCGAAAATAAAAGGAGACTTGCCACACAAAGCTGCTGATTGTCGAACATTCCCAAATATGATATGGTTGTATAGAGAGGAAGAAAGGACTAAAAATATTTCTATGCTTCAGCGAAGAAATAAGTAAATTTTTAATAATTAATAGCAAAACCTGCCGGGATCAGAAGAAAGTACCGAGTGGTTATTATCAGTTTATAGTTATTATGAAGCCAACATATTACTGTAGTATTCTGTCCAGAGATGGTCCTATGTATATTTAATTAGCTGTTAATCAGATCCCATCCCTGGCTTTCAGCTGGTTTTCCGTGTATATGGTGTTGATAAATTTTTTTGAAAACCAATATAAGACTGTGCTCCGAATAGTTTCTGCTGCCGTTTGTGCCTATTTCGGGATGTTGTCCACCGTCTTCATTTGTTACAACGAACGTTGCACATCTCCTTATGCTGGAATTGTGATATCTGAATTTTGGTATATTGATTATACCAGATGAGTTTTTTCAGAGATGGAAGGTGTTTATTGACATTCCGGTATAACACAAGCCGTACCTAGTGCCATAAAACTGCGCTAATATCCTAAGACAATCGCTGAAGGAGAAGGGCTTTTTACATCTTGAAGCTTCTTTACGCATTGTATTATTGCACATTTATTCAATTTAATTGGCTGTATATTTAAGACTTAGTATTATACATATTTCTAAACATAAATAAATACAAGAGCTCCAAAAAATGATGTAATCTAATTAAATTAATTTGAATTCAAATGAAAAAAGAAAAGAAAAGCAGGAGAATATAAGAAGAAAGTAGAACAAAAAACATAAAAGGAAAAATTATTTTTAATAATTGAAATATTGAAATCCTCTCGAAGTGAAGCATCTTGTATTGCTATTAGACTTAATACCACTTGGTAGATAATTCTAAAATTTAACAGCACTGACAAAGAATATCCTAGAAGATGTGAGGTACTTATGAGAAGGTAAAATAAGATTGACAGTACGTGTTGCACGCGAAAAACATAGCTTACTGTAAAGGTTCTGTGGATGTTTGGATTATATTAACCTACGCAAGAAGTCAATAATACGTTAATTCAAAAAAGGAGTTAGACTACCCGTACAGAAAATTGGGACATATGATCAAATTTCCGATTAGAAAATATGTATCTGGCAGAGTTATTTGGTGCCAACTGTAGCTTTTGTTTCGATTGATTGTCCAAACTACCATATAAGTGGTACCTCAAATGTTCTCACTAACTTTAATTTAGTATCCTGTGGAACAAAGTCAGGTGAATACCACAACTTTCTAAGGACATAGTAAATCTTTGCTACAGTATAATTAACATGGTCTGCGCAACTCAAAGTAGGTTTCAAACTGGTAACCAAGACTGGTAACTGTCAACTCGCATTTAATGGGTGTATTTCCCAGAACCAACTGTGGAAGACAATCTTTTATATTTGAATATTGCGCAATACACCCTTTGCGCCTTTGTTTTGAGGTATTTAATTTTAAATTAATATGGCATACCTATAATAGATCTCATGGAGGTCTTCGGTCATTCAATGTCATTTAAAAAAAAACTAACTGGACCAAGTATAGATCCTTGTGGCACCACCGACTCAAGTTTTCTAAGGTCAGAACTATGTTTTTAGATACTACTTTTTGCCTTCGATTAGCTAAATACTTTTTAGTAGCAGTATTGCTCCATTAGAGAAAACGAAATACCATTTCAACGTTTGCAAGAGAATATTGTGTTCAACAATGTAAAAGGCTTTAGAGAAATCAAACAGAATGAGAATGGTCAAATTACCCCTATCAAACGATGGCAGAATGCCATCCAAAACTTTTAACATTTCAGTGGAGGAACTATCTTTATCTCTATATCCAGATTGATAAATTAAGAGTAGTTTATCTTTGTCAAGATGTCTGATAATCTGTCTCGTGACTAACTTCTCAAAATCCGGCGATAGAACTGGCAGAAAATCTGATGGGCTGTTGACTTTTTAGCAATTGGAATTACATCGGCCACGTTCCAAATTTGTTTCCCATTTATTTATTTACTGAATCGTTCTTTGTCAAGAAACTAAAATTAAATTTTCTGAGCTTACAGACTACATTTACATATTTAGATAATGTCCTCAGCCACTGCATCGAATATTTAGTGTTTTTACAGTACGCAATAAGAATTTATTAAATCAGGTCTAAGGTATCCATCCTTTTGAGGCGCTCTGTAGAAGGAAGCTCTAGTAGTCTCCTCTCAAAACAGTTCAGGTGATTTTGTAATTTATGAGCGTAGGTTTTGCAGGTGTTCATTATTTCAGTTTCAATCGTGGGTATATTTAGATCCCGATGGATGTTTAAGTTCCTCAAGTACCAGTGATCATTCTCACAATTTTCGATTGGAGGAGTTTGCAGTTTCTCCCTGTTTGACGGACACGTGGTGCTCCACAATTTAATCCCATATGTCCATATAGGCTTAATGATACGTGTATAAAGAAGTACCTTATATTCTAAGGCGAGGTTGGAATGCTTTTTTAGTAGCCAGTTCAAGTTATAGAGTTTCCATTTGATCTCAGCACAGTTTAAGTCAATGTGTTAAAGTCCAAGTTGATCAACTCTCTATGTGGATTCTCAGGTACTTTATGTCAGAGCATTGTGGAATGTGTTGACCATTGATTCGAATAGGGGGAGGTCCTTCCTTAAGGCAAATGTTAAGTGTGCACATTTAACTTCATTGGCGTTTATTCTCCACTTGTTAAGCCACTGTTCTATAAACAGTAAGTAGCTCTGTAGCCATTGCGAGGATTCAAGATGGGAGCTTCTTGTACTCAGTATGAGGGACTCCAGCTTTCATGCCAAAGTGGTCGGATGTAGTGTCACCTTGGCTCGCCATGAATTTTCTGTGTTTAATGTGGGTTTCGAATAGTTTGTGGAATTTCTTTGGAAGAATTCCTTTAAGTTTATTTATGAACCCTTTATGCCACACTTTATCAAAGGCTTGCATAATGTCTAGGAATGCAGCTAAGCAGTATTTGTTTTGTTCGAATCCTAAGCATGTAACTCTTACAATGCGATGAACTTGCTCTATCGTTCCATAGTTTTCACGGAAATCGTACTGGTATTGAGGAATTACATTGTATTTATTTAAGTACTGGAAAACCTGCCATTGAACTACTTTTTCGAAGATTTTACATAAGGTGGGCAGTAGACTAATGGGTCCATATAAGCAAACCTGTGTAACATCCTTTCCTGAGTTCGGAATCAATATTATCGACATCGAAATATTCCACCTTGAGGATAGTGCCCAGCGCCTAAAATAGCGTTGAATATTGTGACTAAGTGATATACAGCTATATTCCGTAATGCTTTTATCATGTTTGCTTTTATCTTTATCATGTTTGCTTTTATCTTATGGTGCTTCTTTATGATTTAAGTCTTTAATGATGTTGTTTACCTCCTTCCTTGAGGTTTTCAAGCGCTCGCTGTTTCCACTATTCGGTATTTCAGAAGGTTCAAACGATATAACGGAGGGATTTGGAAAGAAGACATTACTTAGGTGATCTGCGAAGGTAGAGCATTTTTCATTATTGCTTTTAGCCCAACTGCCATTTACTGTACGCAGTGGTGACTTGAGTTGTATAGGCCCATTGAACTTCCTAGCAGCATGCCACAATGAGTGCTCATTGTCGCAATGAGGACTCAGGCTTCCAAAATAGTCTGCAACTGATTTTTGGTTTTTGTGCTTCAATGTGTTTTTTAGTTTGCGGGTCCAATACGCTAGTTCACTGGTTCATTTTAGTGACCGATAAACTTGCCATTCTCTTCTAAGACGTCGCTTCTCTTTTAGTTTTTCCACATCACTAGGACGGTACAATAGTGAGGCCATTCGAGTTGCGGATGTGGGGTGGACAAATATGGGGTTCCTTTAAAACATTTACTAGATCATTCAAAGTATTGTCGATATCACGATTACCTTTCGGGGAGGCTTTATAGTTAATATAAACATTTATATATATTTTTTATACTTAAGCCAGTCAGTGCATCTATTTGTCAGATGAGTAGAGTTGGAATTTGAGAAAACTGATGAGGTTTTCAAAAGGTTGACGAGTGGTCAGACGAAATATCAAACGAAGTCTCAGCGGTAATGTATTCTCATTTTATATTTCTAAACACACCGATGTCTATGAGGTCTGGTCGTTTGTTGATATCTAAAGGACACTAGGCTGGTTCTCCTTCTGATATAACCTATAGACCCAAGGTACTTATGGCATCATAAAGTTGTCTATCTTTCGGTGAGACAAGTGGGGATCCCCATAATCACCGGCTACACTGAAATATTTTCCGAGTGACATTAAAACGCGTTGGAAAGTTATCGACTCAATAAAAAAATTTTATGGGCAGTAAATGGCGGATATGAAGATATATCCTTCTAAGAGTTTGATGTTAGTTGCCTGCAGATAAACTTCGCTGGCATCTTCAAGGAGTACATGTTTGATTCTACTACATATAAGTATTCCATTTCCTCTGCACGTTAGGATGTTTTGAATCGTAAAATGTATATCATGTAATTCTAAAGTTGTTTTTGTTGTTAAGTGGGTTTCAGCTATTAGCATTATATCTTTGTTGTGCTGTCAGAAAATCAGCCAGTTTCAATTTATGGTTCGTAAGAACGTTTGCGTCCCAAAAGCTAAATTTCAGCGATAAATTCATACCTTGGAAAGAATTTTTTCAGGAGCGACTCTTCTGTTTTCATCACTTGTTGCATCATAGTAATCATACCTTGCATACTGGTCAGAATTGAATGTGCCGGTTGGTGTTTACTTCACTTTGTTTTATAGCAAGCTTAGCAGCATCAGAGTAACTCAAAAGGTGTTTATCTCTGCCTTCTGTCAATGATGAGCGATTTCTCAAGTCCCTTGCGTATACTGAGCAGCCTCTATAGTTAGCCATATTGTTACGAAATTGCCCTCTTGACAATTTACTCTGTTACAAAAATGCCCTTCTGACAATTCCTCTAACTCTCTGAACTCGGACTCGTACCACTGGATTGTGTAGTAATCAAACAATCGCTGGTTAAATTAAAATAATTAGCTTTATTTAATTATTGCTTTTTACACATTTAATATTAGGCTTAAAGTTTACTTAGTTATTATTTGCACTTTATTTCACAAACCATTAGTCACTTTAATTACTAATGAATTTCATCACTTTACACTATTACAAATACTGCTGCTTTGATTATAATGCTAGATGCACACACTGTTACGGTCTCGGATCTACTGTCTTCGACTTTGAACAATCTTGTCGCTTTTATAGTTTTCGAATGGTTGGTGTAGAAACTTCCACGCTATTCTCGTATTTTCTAGAAGCTTCTATCCTCTTCGACGAAAGTCGAGAATATTCTTTTTGATATTACCGACAGATGGTTCTTGAATAAGCTTTTATTCGAATAGTTCGCATCTTGACTCACAGGGGGCACTCATTCTCCAGATGGGATCCTAAAAGTATGCAATCCCTTTTCACTGAGCTATCACGTTTCACTGCCCTCCGCTTAAACTTGTTCGTCCCGAACAAGGATAGTACTGCAACCTTTATAAGGAGATAGCCTCTCTAAATGAACGACTTTCATTTTGCTCCTGACATTTCTCGTCCACTGGATGCGGTATCTAACATCGTTGATCCGTTTTATCACCTTATAAGGTCCTTCCCAGTGTGTTTGCAGTTTTGGCGATAATCCACTTTTCCTTTGCGGGTTATGAAGCATAACTAGTTGCCCTTCCTGAAATCCCTTAGAGTTTACTCGTACATCATATCTCGCTTTCCTTTTATCACTCATCAGTTGCTTACGATTTCTGCCGTTTCCATGAATTTCATTCAACTGTCCTCGTTTTTTAGGTATACAATTGCTGCATGGAAGTACTGTAGATGACGCTTTAGACCATTCTTTCGCTAGATCGTCGGGTACCTTTTTATTAGCTCGTATTTTGCTTTTCGTGACTCGCGGTTGCCTCTCACAGTTTACAATTGCTGAAATTCTCTGGCACCTTACCTTCTTTTTCGCAATGGTTTCAGCGGTATTTGAAATATTCACTACTTTTTCTAGTACGATTCGGCTCTTATGCTTCCCAACATCTCCGCCCATTTTGGCCCGTATAACTGCCTCTGCCTTGGGTGCGATTTTTGTCCGCCGTGATACAATGGCTTGTTTAACACCTATATACTTATCCTCACCCATGAAAAACGGTATTTCGGTGTTCGCATATTTCAGCACTCGGCTTTTGAAATCTAGGGTGAATCCATTCCGAATCATGAAATCTACACCTAAGATTACTTCATCCACAATATCCGCAACTATAAACTCGTGCTTCACTGTTGTGGTGCCGATATTGATTTTCCGTGCTACTTTTCCAAGTACCGGTGCATCATCTCCAGTTGCCGTACGCAAACTTATTCCCTGAAGCGGCTCGATTCCCCGAACGAGATCCCTTCTGATTATGGAATGTGATGCCCCCGTATCCAATGTTACCACAATTTTTCTTCCGCTTATTACACTGTTGACAGTTAGGCTGTTATTTCTCCGCGCCATCTGAGAAACGAAGATTCTTGGGCCATCAGTTGTGGGAGTCCGTTCATTTCTCGGCTTGACAATCTTTTCCGATTCCCTAATTCGGACTTTGTCTTGCTTTGGCAATCTTACCGGAGCGTGTGTTGCATAACGTTTCCATCTCAACTGACAATCACGAGCCATGTGCCCCACATCACCGCAGGTAAAGCATTTGCCCGTGAAACTTTGTCTGCTCTCGACTCTTATCTGACGGGCTGTGCATTCTGACCGACACACCAATGCTGCTGTCTCTGATAACAAAGCGCTAGCTACTGTCTCCATATATGTAGCTTTCGGATTAGTTATTGCAGAACGCTTTATCTCCGCATCGCGAATGCCATATACAAAGGTGTCCATCATACACCTCTCAGTGATCTCTACTGGGTAGGCAAGATGAGCCAACCGTTCCACTTCCGCCGCAAACTGTTGTAGAGATTCACCACTCTTCTGTACCCGTGTTCGTAGCTCTACTTGGTACATCTGCTTTCGATGTTCACTCAAGTGATCTCTACTGGGTAGGCAAGATGAGCCAACCGTTCCACTTCCGCCGCAAACTGTTGTAGAGATTCACCACTCTTCTGTACCCGTGTTCGTAGCTCTACTTGGTACATCTGCTTTCGATGTTCACTACCATACTTGCGCTGAACGGCATTCATCAAGCTTTCATAGCAGTCTCGCTCACTTTCTGAGATAGTTTGAAGCACATCAGCGGCAGCACCTTTCAACGAAACAGTTAATGCAGCCACTTTTTCGCGAGCACTCCAACCATTTGTGCTAGCGGTAGTCTCAAACTGCATTCTGAACACGCTAAATGTCGTGGTTCCATCATAGGTAGGAGGCTTCAGTTTTATTGAGTTTAAAGCTGGCACAGGCAATGCACCTTCCTGTAGTAGGTGAATTCTTTGCTCTATTTGTTGCGTAAATTCGTTCTGCCTTTGTACTACAGATTTTTCGAACGATTCTTGCCGTGTCTCAATTTCACAAACCTTCCTGTCTACCAGCTCGGACATTTCTTTCATCTGCTGTGAATTCTTTTCCCCTAGTTGAATAAGTCGAGTTTCACTTTGATGTAAACGCTGCTGCATCTTGTCGTCGCTTTGCTGTAAGCGTTCTTTGACGTCCTGTTTGACGGATGCGACACTCTTTTCGACGGTTCGAGCACTTTGATGTAACTGCTGCATATCCTGTTTAAAGGATTGCATTATCCCGATAAGTGCGCTCATGTCAAAGTTACCCGTGTTAGGTTCTTGTGGTGTTTCTTCGTGGCGAGATGTCGTTGGCTCTTCACACTGGAATTCATGCTCATCGACGTCTATACCCAGCTCCTCTAAAGCGCTTCTTAATCGCACCTGCAGCTTCGCTTTAAGCCCTTGTGTTTGCAAATTTAAGCGCTCAAGCTCCTTCTTGAGCTGCTCCAATCTCAGTTTTTCAAATTTAACCATGTTTCTACAGATACACAATCCCACTTCTGACACCAATTGTTACGAAATTGCCCTCTTGACAATTTACTCTGTTACAAAATTGCCCTCGTGACAATTCCTCTAACTCTCTGAACTCGGACTCGTACCACTGGATTGTGTAGTAATCAAGCAATCGCTGGTTAAATTAAAATAATTAGCTTTATTTAATTATTGCTATTTACACATTTAATATTAGGCTTAAAGTTTACTTAGTTATTATTTGCACTTTATTTCACAAACCATTAGTCACTTTAATTACTAATGAATTTCATCACTTTACACTATTACAAATACTGCTGCTTTGATTATAATGCTAGATGCACACACTGTTACGGTCTCTGATCTACTGTCTTCGACTTTGAACAGTCTTGTCGCTTTTATAGTTTTCGAATGGTTGGTGTAGAAACTTCCACGCTATTCTCGTATTTTCTAGAAGCTTCTATCCTCTTCGACGGAAGTCGAGAATATTCTTTTTGATATTACCGACAGATGGTTCTTGAATAAGCTTTTATTCGAATAGTTCGCATCTTGACTCACAGGGGGCACTCATTCTCCAGATGGGATCCTAAAAGTATGCAATCCCTTTTCACTGAGCTATCACGTTTCAATATAATTCCTTCCGCAATGACTGCATTTTTTCACAGTGTGATCTCCCTTTTCTTTATCGCAAGGTTGAGATGCATGTGTATCTCCACACATCACACAGATCGCACTTCCGTACACATACTTTTGTATGCCCATATTCCTGACAGTTATGGCACTGTACCGGACCAGTTTCCTGCAATTTTTTCTATGGACGCATCAGAGTACTTTAATGCGTAGGTGGAGTAAGTTTCACCATCTTTAAATTTCATTTTCTCTGGTTCTGGTTCGACCTTAAAGAAGGGCTGCGTCACAACGGAATTGACCGCATTTCCCTCATCATTTAGAGAAGTTGTTATTTCGTCATTACCAGAAGAATGGTCTGTGCCTCTGATGACAAATGTTAACCCCTTGATTGACTTCATTTGATCCGTGTAGTACAGTCTTTTACTGAAATCGAAGTATTTTATCAATTTACGAACGTTGGCTTCTTCATAAATTTGAATCTTGGTCTCATGTATGTTCCCTTTTGACAGAGGAATAACAAGAAAGTGTCCACTACCTACAAGGACTTCCAGGCGCCTGACTAAAGTGGTTGAGTTTTGTTCTCTCAAATGTATGATTTCCAGGCGCCTGACTAAGGTGGTTGAGTTTTGTTCCCTCAAATAGAGGAGGAGGAGGTTTCGCAGTCATCTTTATCTTTATAAGACAGCAAACCGGTTTGAGTGGACACATTTTTTTTATTGATCGCCTGACAATATCGATTTCGGGCTTCGCTGTGTTTTTGTGACTTTGATGTAACGATCGATAACGGTTTGAATTTTATTTTTCATCGTGTCATATGCTTGCAATACCTAAAGGTATATAGAATAAAGTAGTGTTTCTTATCGGCTCTCCTAATGTCTCTGCTGTATTATTCATTGTACATTTGAGTCGTACAAGGTCGTTACCATTAATTGTTTCTGTTTTATTCGTAAATTCCGAGTTTTTATCGACGATTTGGTGTTTTTTTATTTAATTTAGTGTTATCCATTTGATTCCCACGAGTGCAGGGGATTCGCATGTCCACCACATTATAGCCCCCGATAACGTGGCTCTTCCCCGAGGCGATCATGTATCGGAGAGGCTCCGTTCAAATACAGCTTTTGTATCCCTCCGCTGCAAAGAGAGTCGATGGCACGATTCGCGTATAACCGCGAATTAAGGGAGTGATTTCAGTTCGCACCACTTCGTTTCAGCGGCCCATAACATGGATAAAAATGCTGACCAGGACGTCGCCAAATATAAAAATGTCGAGATTGGATTGCCGGCTACTCACATCAACTAAAACTTACCGTCTGATAAACTGTCATTGCCCCGGTGACACCACGTGGAGATTGTAAAATGCTTGAGGACCACCTGCAAAGATCATGAAAGTGCCGGATTACTTCTGACCCTCTCAAGTGGGACATAATCAGACACTTTACCTTCCAAATGCAACCCCGTCACCTACTTTCCACATGTCTGATGATGTTAAATAAAAATTCAAAATATGCAGCAGTGTAAAAAGAATATTTGGGAGTAAAATTTTTATAAATTTAAGATTCATGTCCAATAGCATTTGATTTAACGGAACATAAACATTCTACAATGTCCGCCGCGGTCACAGCGGTAAAGCTGAATTGATAAGTTGGTATGTAAAATTACCATCAATCGCAAAGCTTCTACTGGCTTGTTAAAAAACCTTTATTGAAAGTAGTTTCTTTTTGAATTTCTCGTTACCTCAGAGGCACGATTTCTGGATATACTGTAGGCCTAAAAGTTACTATTTGTTTGATTGTGTTTCCAACGACAATTGATTCCACATTTTCAAAGCAAGAAAAACGGCAGGTGTAAATCAAGTTTTCTTATTTTGGCTTTCTTGATTCTTTGGGGGATAAACTTATCATACAAATCACTAATTAAATTTGTAAAATAGGCCAATTTTTCGTTTGAAAAGAACCAAAACACAGTTCCAAGCATCATTCAATCTTGAGCGATAGTTGTTGTTTCGTGCGTGGAGTTGTATTTCGTGTGTTCAAATCAGTTATATGGCACAAGCAGAATATTATTGGTTTGCTACACTATTTCAGTTTAAATTCTTTGATAAGAAATGCAGTTTTATGATTTTTTTGATTTTGTACAATGTAAAGAAGAAAGCTTCACTCTGCCTATAACTACATAAACTTAATTTCATACGCTTCAAACGCGGACATTCGAAATTGAAGGCGGAGGAGTTATTGCAACATATGTTTAGTTTAGGTACACAAGCTGTAAGGAAGCCTCTTTTCCCACTATTGTCAGAGTGCAACTCTCTCCTGAGTAAATTAGCAAATGGCAATTGTCTTATTGGAAAGAAGGTAGAAAATCGCCTGGATGTGCGAGACAGATTAAGTGCTTACGACTTGACCTCTGTCTATCATAATTACAGTTTAAGGAGGTCAAAGTTGCCAATTGCTAATTTAACAAGTAAGACTTGTTCACCAGTGCGTTGTAAGTTTTACACGAGAAGGTGGTTAATAAATATTCTAAAACATAACATGAGTCTTTTAAATTAACTTTATTTTTAGGTAAAAATAAGAACGCTGCACTAGGACCAACAAACACGTCTACACGATTTGCATTGCACTCAATAATTATCTTCGGGAAATGGTTGCAAACTTATTTGTATGGCTATAAATTTGAGCATTAGGATACTAAAAACTATGCGATGGTTACCAGGAGTACAAGCACATCGATTACCGAGTCATTTCCCGACTATTCCTTCTATTCTTTTTATGATATATATGGTTTTCTGTAGCCTGATTCGGGTCTCCATTCAATGAGGAAACAATGCACTGTATATCAGCACATTTTTCGTTGTACAATTCTCTACGAGCAATTTATTTTTATTCAAATTCGTCAAGAAGCATCTCCAAGATTAATAGAACATATCTTCGAACTACTCGTTTCGCTGGGATAAACTGGCCGGATTGCAAGGGGTCGTATACATAAATATTTCTCAGAGTATTGTACCTTTTTTTAGTTGTATTATTTAAGAAAACTAAAACACAAAGAACTTTAAACTAATTGCTGACTTTACTATTTCATTTTGATTAATTATAACTGACGATACTTGTTCCTACAGTCCAGTTCTCCAGTTTCCATGGCAGAGTATTTAAAAAACTCTTCCACTTCGACATACGCAGGTATGTTTTCCTATGGACATGAAAACCTTCATCGTAGCAAACGCAAAAGCCTTGAGTGTCTCTATGTCCTTATGCTCCTAGCCTTTGATTTCAAAGACAAAGGAAAGAAAAACCTCTTCCATTTCAACTTCTACATACTCAGTACTGTTTTGCTATGGAGTATACATCTTACAAACTACATATATTTATATGTATCTTACACACTCCATTGGCCAGTGATGTCAACGAGGCATTTATCGCTGCAATTATGGTCTTTGGAATATTATTGTTTAAGGAATATTAGTTCATAGTTTTTGCTCATCACAATCACAAAAGTTGAATATTGTAGCACATTCCTTTTTTCTCTTTATTTTATACGTGAGAATTTAAGGACACAAATTAAGTATAATAGAAAAATTAACTGCTCTCCATGACATTTATTCGATGCTACAATTATATACTCGTAGTCTCTTATCATGATGAGTTGAGTGGAAGAAGTATAATTTGAAAAAATACTCCAAGCTAACACACAATTTAATATTTAAACAGAGGAAATAACCGTAAATTAAAAATATATTTTTAATATTTTATTACTCCGCTAATAGACCTAGTCAATAGTTTTAATGGGTTTTCTGTAGCGTGAGCAATTCCATTCTTTGCAAATAATGCCTGCGTTTTGATTTCATTTGTGGCAGTGACAATTCCCACGAGCTTGGAATATGCCACTCATTCGATTTTTTAAATTTTGTAATTTTTGCTCGACATTTTTCTACCAGAGAAAATATCGTATGTGGACATTATTAGCAATGCATTTGCGAGTAAACAGTGCACAAGAGTTGGCGTTTCATTGCTAAGGAAATTAATAGAACCTGTTTCCACAAGTTGTCGGAGATGACTAATATACCCACATAAAAGCAGCAAATTTCGAAAGAAAAGTTGACGGATTCAGTTTAAGTCCAACCATGCAGTTAATTCAATCCGCAATCCTCAAATATACGGTGGGTTTTCTAATCTTCGTAACACCAGCAAAGTCACAGGTGGAGCTGGCAGAATTAACAGGGGATAAACCCGTTGCCAAATTACTATTACAGCTCAATCAGCAGCAAAATTTTAGGACTTTTCTGGTGCTACAGCCTGGCGACTGCAGACAAACACGCTTTTTGGCTGACATTTCCGTGCCCATAATAATGCTTCGATCTGGAGATACCATTTACTGGAAGTCGCTCTATAATAGCGAACTGTTGGCTTTGGTGTGTCTAAGTGATTATGTGGACTATAAGCTGCTACGCACGCTGAGTTCTAATCTGCAACACATCCGCCAAACGAGGATCGTATTTATGTGGAAACAATCGGAGGCGGAGTTAAGAAACGGAAGAATGCAACTGTGGAAGTTAGTGGAGTACTGCGAGCAGCACGATATGATAAACGTTATATTCATGTTCAACGATTTCCACCAGAATGGCAGATACTACACTTTCCACCACTACACACATTTGGAACTGGAGACACTCAGCTTCATCAACTTGACAGATGACATTTTTCCACCTCGCATGCTCAATCTCCAGGGCAAGCAAATATTGACCGCAATGGATCATGAACGGGCACCGAGAATTTATGTTACCAAAGTCATGAAAACATTTCTATCAAAGTCCAACGGTACTTTGACGTACCTGATCAAAAATAATACGACTTTTTTTCCCGCTGATTTACTTAAACTGACGCAAAATAAAACCATCGATGTAGCTATTTCTTTGTTCAGTCCAAAAGGGACTAAGAATTTAAAAGACTATTCCTATCCTATATTCGCCTCAAAATGGTTCGTAATGACTCCAACTGAATCTGATGTCCCCACTAGAGAAGTGTTCTTCAGGATCATCTCGGATGGTATCGTTTGCCTGTCGATATTTGCATTGTTTGTAATACTTTCCATTCTTCTAAAGTTAAGTGGCCCTGACTACATTGGTCGTGGGCCTCATAAATTATGCCAAGTGGATAATTTCTTCAATGCAGAAATTATACGTTCTTTGATGGCACAAGGTTTCGAAATGCCAAAACAAACTCAGCTCAGTCATAAAATGAGGTTCATCTATTTTCTCGCACTGTTGTCGGGATTAATATTCACAACTATGTACTTGGCCTTCTTGAATTCATACTTTACACAATTGCCCTCACAACATCCTATTGAAACTTTTGACGACATGCTCCAAAGCAACTGTAAAATTCTGATCCACACAAATGAGGCTACAAGTTTGAGAAACGCGCTAAGAGATCAATTTTGGAACAAGTACAAAAGCATCTTCAAAATTGTTGAGAGAAGTGATGACTTCATACAAATGCGGAACAATCTAAACACCTCATATGCCTACTCTGTAACCTCCGTGATGTGGTTCATGTTTAAAAATCAAATGCAGTTCTTAAAGCGGAAGCCTTTTCGAACTCCGAAGCACACGATTTTCGATGGCTTCTTTCCAATAGCCATACCAATACATGAAAATTCAATCTATAAAAATGAACTCAATCAGTTTATCTTGGATATGCAGGCCTCTGGGATTATGGGTCATTGGTTTACCTTAACATTTTATGAAATGATGGCTGGAAAAATATACTTCAAAGACCAAGCTAACAATCACTCTATTCACTCAATGGATCTTCGGGATTTCTTCTGGATTTGGGTGTTGTATCTTTTGGCGAATGTGTTTGCGATTCTTGAGTTTGCAATGGAACATTTAATATGCAAGTATAGTAAAGGCAACGAACGTGTAAAGGTCAACTCAGGAAGCGCATAACAAGGATGTGGTGGAAAAAAACGATGTTTCTATGATCACTCACATCAAAAGTAGTAACCTATGCAGCACATATCGACACATATCTGTACGCAAATGGTCATTCTTTAAAGACTAAAATAAGGACTGAACGGATGGTACAAAGCAAACCTCCGATAATTGAATTGCCGATATCCAAAAAACTGAAATGTATTGGGGTGGCTTAGCTTTGCAGCAGAAGGTCCATATTAAATGTCTGCTCAAGGAGAGTTTTCAATTAATTTTTAAATTATCGTTATTTTGATATAGCTTTAAGCTAAACTACACAGTACAGTAAATCAATAGCCGACCATTTGTATGCTGCATTGTGAATTTAACTAAAATATTGTGAAGTATAAACTATTTCCTAAGTGAATTTGCTGTTCATTTTAACTAATTTTAATAAAAACCGTTTTTTTTACTTGACACAGTCCAGTGATTAGAACTAAAACCTAATTTTCGCATTATTATGTTCTGTACTCTATTTCATCTACTGATGCTGATGACTCTTCGAAACACTGCGTTATTGTGAAAATTGTTCCTGTAGCTGATTTTCTTTTGAGTTATGTTTCTCTTCTGGTGGTATTGTAGTTATTTGAGTATATTGCAACACTCTACCATTGAATAATTAGGCTTACATCCAGCAACAGCTTCTTTTGATCATCTTTGTAACTCACATTTAATGATGAAATATTGGTTTTTAGTTTCTTGCATGGTACTCATTTTTGATGTATGTTGTCATAACTCCAGAAACATACATCAGATCGTAAGAACAGTAGCAACTTTGATCAAAACGATTACACTTCACTTCAATAAATATAAGCAGCAAAGAGGACTTTTAACAAATAAGCATTTCCAATGCAGCAATTTATTGGCTTCATTACTTGCGTCAGAAGCCTCATGACATTTGGTATAAGAGAAGCGGACAATTATTATTAAGTTTTGTTTTCAACTAGGTAAAACTTTTACTGAAACGTTTCAATTGATGAACAAAAAATATGGCGATGATTGTTTATCCCATGGCAGAGTTCATGATTTGTATACGCGCTTTAAAAACGACCGTGCATGAGCACCAAGTTAGCCAACCGAAATCCGTGATCATCGCAGTTTCCATCAAAACCGTGCGCGAATTCATCAAAGATCAGCCAAAATCTTCATTGACATTAATGGAATTTGAACTAAGAATCTCATCATCATCATCAACAAATTATTGCATTTTGACTGAACAATTGGGATACCGAAAATCATTGAACGGTTTATTCGGAACAAGTTGACTGATGACCAAAAATTTCTCAATTCAAAATTCGAAGGACATCGTCAAGGAGGCCAAAAAAGACAAAAATAACCTTTACAATATTGGGACTGGTGATGAAACGTGGTGTCTATGATCAAGAAACCTGGCGCCAAAGTGCCGAGTAAAAGGTGCCAGACGAGCCCAAAAAATGTAGATTCGTGATGTCAAAAGGGAAGACAATGTTGATTTGCTTTTACGATTCTAAGGCATTATCCACAACCCTACCTTGGCCTTTTGAAGCATTTGGTGCATCGTATTCGTCGCATTCAGCCGGAACATCGCGCAGAGTGAAGTTTGTGTTTATTGTACGATAATGCGCCAACTCAAAGATCGACGCTTGTGACAGATTTTTTGACTAAAAATCGCATTTTGACTTTTAACCACTCCCCTGATTTGATACTGTGCGACTTTTATCTTTTGGGAAATATGCATTTTTCGAAGAAAGGAAAACGTTTCAAAAGGCTTGAATCGGCATCCTGGAGGACATCCCGCCCAACGATCTAAGACACTCAATCGACATGCTTTTAGTCCATAAATCGCTCTATTTTATATAGTAATATATAGTAATATTGAAGGAATATTGGACTTTAATTACGATTATGAATGAATTTATTTACTGGTTTCATTTGCAACTATTTATATACATATGTATATAATAAATTATGTCTATAGCCTACGCTAGCCACTATAGTCAATGGTCCTTTATTCTTAAGCGTGGATTAATGCAGTAGTCTGTCAAGAAAAGTTGTTCAAAATATTAAAATTCCTCGAAATTCTTCATTTTTTATGCGCTTTAGTTTTTGACTGGAAGTATTAAATTAAAATTTTATAAATAATATATATATATATATATATATATATATATATATATATATATATATATATATATATACTCGTATATCCCTTTTTAGAATTTGTAGTGATGTAGTACGTTAAAAACAAATATGGGGTAAATCTGTTAATAATGATTAATTTCAATTCTTCGTTCGAAATCAAAGAGGCTCTTGAAGATGCTGGTTTTAAAGCGAAGTCCGTTTACAACATAAAAAATAAGAATCAACTACCACAACCACAATTTCGAGTCGAGCTTGAACCTGACACTCGAAAACTGAAAGGTAAAGAAATTCACCCTATTTACGATATGAGGTATTTGTTGCATCAACGTATCACTGTAGCAGAACCTCACAAGTGACAAGGTCCGGTGCAATGCTCAAATTGTCAAGAGTATGGCCATACAAAAACTTATTGCACGCTACGTTTAGTATAGTGTCGCCTGCTGGGTTCTTCACCATTTGGGACAAAGATCGTCAGACAAATCTAATGCTGAAGCCAAAAAAAATACAGCAACTGTGGTGGCAATCATACTGCCAACTACCGCGGATATCCAGTGACCTTAAAGAAAAGCCCTTCCAACTGCAACAAATCCAACCCACTTCTACTTCTGAGTCGAGACCAGGTCCCACTAGCCTGAGGCAGTCTGAGTTTTCAAATAGTTCGTTTTCTATGTCGTATGCAAACATAAAGGGTGTTTTTTTTAGACGTGTGGTTTTCAATCTGACAATACTTTTTCGGAGTTGGTCTTTTTGACAGCTGTCACTTGATTTATGCTCAGTTTGGTTTGCCATTTCATAAGTTTATGGCCGAACGAGTATCAAGTGCGTCGCATGTTCGGTGAATGGGCCCAACACGAGATGGCCACCAATCCCTATTTTCACAAGAAAATTTTGTTCAGCGATGAAGCTCACTTTTGGTTGGATGGGTAAGTTAGTAAGCAAAATTGTTGCATTTGGAGTGACGATAATCCACGAACCATTGTTAAGACGCCGTTGCATCCTCAAAAATTCACTGTTTGGTGAGCTCTATAGGCGGAAGGAATCATTGGTCCATATTGCTTTAAAAATTTAGCCGGCCATACTGTTACAGTCAATGGGGAACGCTATAGAGCCATGATTAATGCCTTTTTCGTGGCTGAATTGGAGGATGTTGATGTGGACGAACTTTGGTTCAAACAAGACGGCGCTACATGCCATACAGCCAACGAAACAATCAAGTTATTGAAGGAAACTTTTGGTGAGCGCATTATCTCGCGTCGTGGGCCTGTGGCGTGGCCTCCAAGATCGTGCGATTTAACACCGCTAGACTATTTTTTGTGGGGTTATGTGAAGTCGCTTGTCTATGCAGATAAGCCCGGGACGATTGACGCCTTGGAAGAGAATATTCGGCGCGTTATTGCTGGCATACGGCCCCAATTGCTGCAAAAAGTGGTTGAAAATTGGGCCTCTCGGCTGGAATTTATTCGAGGCAGCCGCGGCGGCCACTTGCCCGAAATCATTTTTAAAACATAATGGCAAACCCTTATCTCTATAATAAAGCTAAATCCTTGGCAATAACATAAAATTATATGCATTTTATTTCTGCTTGAAAACCACACGTCTAAAAAATGATGAATGTATGAACTCCCAAAGTACAGAAGCTAATGAGTCTCACTCAATGTTTGACACAATTCATGACCACAACGCAAAGTATGGTCCAAGAGCTCCTAAAAACGCAAAACCAAACCTGCAAGTGTTCATTTCCAAAAAATGAACTTCATTTCTATTTGTGACTAGAATGCCAATGGTATCCGCCAGCATAAATTGGAATTAGAAAACTTTTTATCTTCCAATAAGATTGATGTAATTCTTGTCTCGGAAACTCATCTTACAAACAAATTCAACTTTTCCATCCATATGAAGAATCATCCTGATGGGAAGGGATCGCTATCTTTGAGGAATTTGAGCTGGTATTCATTCTTGGCAATGTTTTTTTAGCTGTTCTAGTAACGGTTGAGCATTATTTACTGTCAAGATTATTGTAAGACGACAATACGCAAGTCTGGCATCACTATTCTTTTCTCTATTAATTAATTTTCTATCTTCTATAAGTTTGACATTTCTTGTAAAGTTTCTATTCTCCTTCTTCTTTTTCCTGCTCTCGAATAAAGTACTACAGATTTATTACAAGTTGATTATATTTTTATCTTTTTGCATCAAGAAAATTCTAACAGGTTATGGGCCCAGAGTACTTCTAAAGCTCTCTGCATATACCTAAAGTTAAATGAGTGAGGCATCGATAAAAACAAACTACGAATCAATTCTTGATAAACCTGTTTTGGAAACAAGTGAAGCGATAAATTCTTTTACCATGTCAAACATGGCAGCAAATGTTTTGTCGGCATCAACGCGCATTGAATTATTGTCGAAAGATAATTTTGATACCTGGAGTATGCAAGTTGAAGCCTTGTTGGTGAAGAATGATTTATGGGAATTTGTAAGCGGAGCAAATGTGCTACCCGCTGCAGCGAATGCAACAGCGACAGATGAGTGGCATAAACTCGATAGAAAAGCAAAGGCGGACTTAATTTTATCAATCCATCCTTCAGAAGTGAAACAGGTACGAGGCTGCAACACTTCGCGCGAAGTCTGGTTAAAGTTGGAGTCTATTTACGCCTCACGTGGACCAGCTCGAAAAGCAACGTTGCTTAAGCAGTTGATGTTGCAGAAATTGGACGAAGATGGTGATGTTCGTGAGCATATAGCAAGGTTTTTTGATGCAGTTGACAAACTTGAGAATATGGATGTGCAAATAAATGGTGATCTCCTAACTATAATGTTGCTATACAGCTTGCCGTCTACTTATGAAAATTTTCGTTGTGCTATTGAATCTCGCGATAAACTACCAGCCGCCGAGGTATTAAAAATAAAAATTATCGAGGAAAGTGAAGCGCGCAAGCAGTCAAGTGGAAGTTCTGTAATCGCAATGGCAGCTGGGAGACCATCAAGAGGAGGTTTTAAAATTAGATGCTATAAATGTGGCACATTGGGCCATAAAGCAAACGTTTGTCAAAAGAATAGTGGCAGAAATTTAGAGAAACAAGCATATACTCAAAAACAGTCAACAGACGAAATTGATGAGAGTTTCGCTGTGTGTCATTAGGCAGAGAGTGCCTGTTCGGCAGACGAAAATTTGATGGGGGCGCGTAGCTGGATTCTTGATAGCGGTTGCACATCCCATCTATGCGGGGACAAAGAAGTTTTTTCATCAATAATTGAATCAGGAATGAAAAAAGTTAATCTAGCAAGTCATAATTCTGCAAAAGTGAATGGACAAGGTGCTGTTCAGCTGTCTGTGGCTCCACGAACTGGCCAGAATCTAAAAATTGAGCTTAAGAACACGCTTTTTGTCCCTGATTTGAGGTTAAATCTTGTGTCCGTGGCAAAAATCACAGATAAGGACTATACTGTGACATTTACAAAATCTGATACAGTTGTCACTGATAAATTTGGCAACCAATCCATGTTTGCTGAAAGAAGAGGCGATTTATTCTTTATTCGTGAAAGCGTAGAATGTGCTAACGTCGAAACGAAGTGTTCCGAACTGTCGAGGTGGCACTGTCGTTTTGGTCATTTAAACGCGAAGGACCTTCTACACCTGATTAAAAGTGGTATTATTACGTTGAACAATTCTAAGGAGACCAAACATGTAATTAATTGCACTGTATGCCTAAGGGCAAAAATGTCAGCTTTACCATTTGGTAAAGGAAATATTCCTTGTAAGAAACCTTTAGAAGTTGTGCATACTGATGTTGTCGGTCCATTTAGAGTAGAAGGCACTGGTCGCGCAAAGTACTTTGTTACTTTCATCGATGATTGTACGAATGGTGTGAAGTTTACTTTCTGAGGGAGAAATCTGGTGTTCTCGAGGCGTTTAAACAATACCAGCTGTATTTTGAGAGGCAGACCGGGAAGAAAATAAAGGCTTTGCAGTCCGACAATGGACGTGAGTATTGTAATAATGATTTTGATAAGTTTCTTTCAGATAATGGCATACGGAGAAGATTAACGATTCCCTACACCCCGGAACAAAATGGACTGGCTGAGCAAATAAATCGTACTCTGTTAGATATGGCCAGGTGTTTACTGCTGCATTCCAGACTGCCTCCATCTTTTTGGTCCGATGCGGTCGCTACGGCTGCAGAGATCCGGAATCGCTGTCCAACAAGTGCTCTTGGTGGCAATACACCTTATGAGAGGCTATTCAACAAAAAACCAAATGTAAATTATTTTCGAGTGTTTGGTTCAAAAGCAGTCATCCTAAACAAAGATCCAAGCAAAAGTAAACTTGATCCCAGGGGTATTGAAGGAATTTTTGTTGGATATCCAAGGGACCGAAAAGGGTATCGAATCTGGAATCCGGTCAGCAGACAAATACTATACGCTCGTGATGTAAGATTTATTGAGGATCCAGAAAACAGGTCAGACACATCAACCGATGAATATAATTTACTCGATCAAGGAGAGAAAGGTGACAACGCATGTGAGTTGGAGGTTATGTTGAATACTCCAATGCGGTCCAACTCTATAGAAACTGTTGCCGCACCTGAGACTGAAAACAAAGAGAAAACTAAAAGGAATGTGAGACGACCAACACCTTTGCTCACAGATCGCCAATTGCGTCCGAGGAAAGCACGTACGTTGAGTGTGGCAACTGAAGATGATGGCATCTTAAGTGCAAGTGATCAATGTGATGATTTTGAGAACGAAGTTTTTGTTAATGCTGCTGAAGTTGACATGCGAGATGCCCTTGATGGAAAGGAAAGCGAAGAGTGGAAGCAAGCAATAGAGAGCGAAGTCAAAAGTTTAATTAAAAACCAGACTTGGGATCTCATTAAAGCATCTGACACTGTGGATATAATTGGATGCCGCTATGTGCTTACTAACAAATATTCACATAATGGAGAAATTGATCACCGAAAAGCACGCCTTGTAGCTAAGGGTTACAACCAAAAATTTGGTGTTAACTATCATCAAACTTTTGCACCAGTTGCAAGACTGGAAACTATTCGACTTCTTCTGGCCTTGTCCGCGCAGTTTGGTTTAAAGATATGGCAGTTTGATGTAGTGACGGCTTACCTGAATGGAACGTTAAACGAAACAGTCTTTATGAGGATTCCAGATATGATGAATGAGATGCTCGAACGCATTTTAAGAAATGAAGATGAACTTTCGGCAGTTTATATCGGAGCCAAAGAGATGCTGCATAACATTCATGATGGCGCCAATGTATGTAACCTTAATAAGGCATTATATGGCCTTAAACAAGCTGGGCGACAATGGTATACTAAGCTCAGTGAGAAGCTAACTGAAATTGGACCAATGAACCAATGAAAAGTGAACCTTGCCTATTCTATGTTAAAGACAATCAAACTCTGACACTTGTTTTGGTATACGTCGATGATTTGTTGGTGGCGACTTGCAATGATGAAAGCCTTCTAAAAATAAAAGGTCATTTGATGATGGATTTTGATATAAAAGATATTGGTGAAGCAAAGCATTGCCTTGGTTTACAGATAAATCAACGGAATTCCTCAATTGAGTTGAAGCAATCGAATTATATACGAGAATTACTCACTAGATATGGTATGAGTGAATGCAATTCTTTGGCAACTCCCGCTGAAGTAAATTTGCACTTAGACTACAGCCAATCTGATGGCACATGTAAAAAGGAAACATATAGAGAACTTATTGGAAGCCTTATGTACTTGAGCGTAGCATCGAGGCCTGATATAGCACACATTATTTCAAGACTTGCACAATTTGTTGAAGAACCTAGCCAAGATCATTGGAATGCTGCCAAGAGAGTTCTAAGATACCTTGCTGGAACAAAGGAGCTTGGACTGATCTACAGAAAAACAAATGAGTCACTTGTTGGATACGCTGATGCTGACTGGGGTGGATGCACTCTCGACCGGAGATCCTATTCAGGCTACGTTTTCATTCTGAGTGGTGCTGCGATAAGTTGGAAGTCACAAAAACAAAGAACTGTTGCGCTATCTTCTACTGAAGCGGAATACGTAAGCTACACTGAAGCTGGAAAAGAGGCTATCTATTTACGTGGGTTGCTACATGAGCTTGGTCTTGTTCACATTGTTCAACAAATAACGCTTTTTGTCGATAATAAGGGGGCCTTATTTCTGGCTAATGATCCAGTTTTTCATGCATGAACAAAACATATTGACATCAAGCACCATTTCATTCGGGATGCCGTGGCTGCCTCTATGTTCCAGTTAAAGCACATACCAACGCAAGAAATGATTGCAGACGTATTGACAAAATCGCTGCCAAAAGTTAATCATGTGAAATGTCGGCAAGGTCTTGGGTTTCTGGAATGATAAACTGATATACCTGCGTATTGAGGGGGCGTGTCAAGATTATTGTAAGACGACAATACGCAAGTCTGGCATCACTATTCTTTTCTCTATTAATTAATTTTCTATCTTCTATAAGTTTGACATTTCTTGTAAAGTTTCTATTCTCCTTCTTCTTTTTCCTGCTCTCGAATAAAGTACTACAGATTTATTACAAGTTGATTATATTTTTATCTTTTTGCATCAAGAAAATTCTAACATTTACTCCAGAGACATAGATTGGAGGGGGTTTCGGGACTCTTTGGTCCCTTTCTTGTGGACTAGTACCGTCGATTTCGACTTCTGATAGTATCTATTTGAGATAGCTGGCAAATCAACCCAGTAGTCCCCTAGTTTTTACTGTTTTTGTTTATTTTGTGGTTTGTTTTCCCCACAGGAATTTGTACACGACATTTAGATTGTGGATCGGTTTGAATATTTCCTACTGGGTGTTTTATTTTGAGTGAATCAATATATTTATCTGATGAGTGGGTTATTGTTGTTGAGTGAATTTTAGGATTCAGTGCACGGCTTTTATATGGTGATTCATTTTGTGTATTTCATAGTGGGTGCTTAATTGTGAGTGTGTTAATGAGGGTGCTTAATTGTTATGTGTTGAACGGGCAATTGTGAGTTTGCTTGCACATATTGAATTTGTGTACGAAAAGGTTGTATTTGTTGTTGCATTTGATGAGACTAGAGTTGTAATTATTTTGTTAGTGGTCGTTAGGGCATCGGAGAGATTGTTTGAGGAGTTCAGGGCACCTTGTATATTTATACCAGGGGCCACAGAGAAAGGAAAGTCTTTTCCGCTGCCAGCGTCCGTAGCCGACACACCACGATTTTGAGTGGATTCACCACGATTCTGAGTTGATTCACCACGATTCTGAGTGGATTCACCACGATTTTGAGTGGATTCACCACGATTCGGAGTGGATTCACCACGATTCGGAGTGGATTCACCACGATTTTGAGTGGATTCACCACGATTTTGAGTGGGTTCACCACGACTTTGAGTGGATTCGTGTACAACGTCCGTCTGCTTTATTTCGCTGCTTTGCCGTTTGACGTTTAAGTTTCTTTTCTCTGTGTTCTCTGATTTATACCATTAACCTTTTGGTTTTTTTGTGGAGAAGATCGCTCTCCAAGAGTGTCCGGCATAGATGGGCCGCTATTGGCTATCATAGGGAACGCACTCATGGGAGAGCCTATCTCATTTTTTTTTTTGTGTATTCCTACCCTCGCTCTGTGGCGAGCTTAAAACACTCATTTTGGCACACTTACCACTTAATATACGAGGTCTGTTCGAAACGAATCGCGAATTTTGAATTTTCGCGGGCTACGGATGTTGACTGTTGCATATGGCGAAGCTACTTTGGACAAAAGCAACGTTTATCGGTGGTACAAAATGTTTTCAGAGGGCCGAGCAGATGTGAGCGACGAAGAGCGTTCTGGACGCCCAAGCACGTCAACAACAGATGAAAACATTGATGAAGTAAAGAAACTAGTATTGGCCAATCGTCGAATCACTGTCAGAGAAGTTGCTGAAGACCTAAATATATCGATTGGCTCGTGTCATTCGATTATCACCAAAAGTTTGACATGAGGCGGGTCGCCGCACAATTCGTACCAAAATTTCTCAATTTCGACCAAAAACAGCATCGCATTAACATTGCTTAGGAGCTGTTGGCATCTGTCCGTGACGACCCAAATTTGCTGCAGGAAGTGATAACTGGTGACGAATCATGTGTCTATGATTATGACGTAGAAACCAAAGCTCAATCATCCCAATAGAAGCTGCCGCATGAGCCAAGACCGAAAAAAGCACGCCAAGTTCGGTCGAATGTGAAGGTTTTGCTGACAGTTTTCTTTGATTGCAGGGGCGTGGTGCATTATGAATTCTTGCCGCAGGGTAGAACGGTCAAAAAGGAATATTATCTTCAAGTAATGCGCAATTTGCGAGAAGCAATCCGCCAGAAACGCGCGGATTTGTGGAAGAACAAAAATTGGCTTTTGCATCGTGATAATGCCCCTGCTCACACATCATTTCCTGTGCGCGAATTTTTGGCCAAAAACAACACTGTAATAATGCTGCAGCCACCAGACCTGGCCCCCTGTGACTTTTTCTTGTTCCCGAAACTGAAAAGGCCCATGAAAGGACGACGCTACGCCACGATTGAGGAGATAAACAAAAATCGAAGACAAGCTAAAACACATCCACGCACAATAGCTGTCAAAAACTGACTGAATGTTCAAATTGGCCGAGATTGTCAACAAAAGTGAAGGTCATGAGTACCAACATAACGCCACAAAAAGATCAAAAATCGAACTTCCGTAGCCCGCGAAAATTCAAAATTCGCGATACTTTTCGAACAGACCTCGTATACTCGTTTATTGTTATTGTTTGTTTTGTGGCAATTTTGTTTTTTTAGATGGCAGACTGCAACCACCACTAAACACTGTTTATCGAAAAATACCAATTAAACGTCCTGTCGCACTTTGACACTTTTTTTTTAAGTTTTTTAGATTTGCAAGCAGAGTGAAAAGAAACCAGACCTCACCGTAAGAGAATGAGTTGCATATATAAGACCATCGGTGAAGTAGATCCGGTTTTTAACAACTTGAAGCTTCCTTGCCTTGAATTATCTTCATGGCTTCAAAACTATTTGTATAGTTGCAAATTTGATGCTTAGAATATTAAAAACTATGCGATGGTTACCTGGAGTACAAGCACATCGCTTACCGAGCCCTTTCTCGACTATTCCTTGTATACTTTTTATGATATATCAGGACATTTTTCGTCGTGCAATTTACTACAAGCAATTTATTCGTATTCGGTATTCCCTCCTCGAAGCATTTCCAAGATTAATAGGAAATTTTTGTATAATATTGTGGTATATTTCGCTTTCCCTCTATTTTATACGTGGGAATTTGAGAACAAAAATGAAGTGTTCTAGAGAAACCAACTTCTCCGTACTACTAATTCTATACTATTGTACTCGTAGTGAGTTATCATGATGGGTTGAGTGGAGGAAGTATAATATGTGAAAATACTCGAAGCTAACATATAATTTAATAATTAAACTGATAAAAAAAAGCAGTGAATTACAAATATATTTTAATAGCAATGACCAGTACTCCGTTAATAGTCATAGTCAAGAGTTTTAATAGGTATTCTGTAGCTTTGGCATTTCCATTCTTTGCAAAAAAATGCCTCAGTTTTGTTTTCATTTGTGGCATACAGGAATGGCTCTCTCTCTCGATTTTATCCTTTTTTATAATTGTTGCTCGACAATTTTCTACCAGAGAAAATGTCGTATGTGGACATTATTAACAATGCATTTGCGAGTAAACAGTGCACAAGAGTTGACGTTTCATTGTTAAGCAAATTAATTGAACCTGTTTCCACAAGTTGTCGGCGCAGCAAATTTCAAATGAAGAGTTGACGGATTCAGTTTAAGTCCAACCATGCAGTTGATGCAATCCGCCATCCTGAAATATACGGCATTCTTACTTCTCTTCGTGACACCAGCAAAGTCACAGGTGGAGCTGGCAGAATTAACAGGGGAAAAAGTCGTTGCCAAATTACTATTACAGCTCAATCAGGAGCAAAATTTTAGGACTATCCTGTTGCTACAGCCTGACGACTGCAGACAAACACACTTTTTGGCTGATATTTCCGTGCCCATAATAATGCTGCGATCTGAGGACTCTATTTACTGGAAGTCGCTCTATAATAGCGAACTGTTGGCTTTGGTGTGTCTACGTGATTATGTGGACTTTAAGCTGCTACGCACGTTGAGTTCTAATCTGCAACACATCCGCCAAACGAGGATCGTGTTTATGTGGAAACAATCGGAGGCGGAGTTAAGAAACGGAAGAATGCAACTGTGGAAGTTAGTGGAGTACTGCGATCAGCACGATATGATAAACGTTATAGTCGTATTCAACGATTTCCACCAGAATGGCAGATACTACAGTTTCCACCACTACACACATTTGGAACTGGAGACACTCAGCTTCATCAACTTGACAGATGACATTTTTCCACCTCGCATGCCCAACCTCCAGGGCAAGCAATTGCTTGCTGCAACGGATATATTACGGGTACCGAGTCTTTATGTCACGAAAATCATAAAAGCATTTCTATCGAAGTTGAACGGTACTTTGACGTTCCCAATCGGACATGATAAAACTTTTTTCGCCGCTGATTTACTTAAACTCACGCAAAATAAAACTATCGATGTAGCAATTTCTTTGTTCAGTCCAAAAGCGACTAAGAATTTTAAAGACTATTCTTATCCTATATTCACTTCGAAATGGTTTGTAATGACTCCAACAGAAGCTGATATCCCTACTAGAGAAGTGTTCTTCAGGATCATCTCGGATGGTATCGTTTGCTTGTCGATATTTGCATTGTTTGTAATACTCTCCATTCTTCTAAAGTTAAGTGGCCCTGACTACATTGGTCGTGGGCCTCATAAATTATGCCGAGTAGATAATTTCTTCAATAACGGAATTATACGTGCATTGATGGCACAAGCTTTCGATATGCCAAAACAAATTCAACTCAATCTAAAAATGAAGCTCATCTATTTTGTCGCAATGTCGTCGGGACTAATATTCACAACTATGTACTTGGCCTTCTTGAATACATTCTTTATACAACTGCCCACACAACATTCTATTGAAACTTTTGACGACATGCTTCAATCCAACTGTAAGATTCTTATATACAAAAATGAAACTGCAGGTATGAAGAGCTTGCTAGGAGATCAATTTTGGAACAAATACAAAAGCATTTTCAAAATAGCTGATAGAAGTTTCGACTCCATACAAATGAGGAGCAATCTAAACACCTCGTATGCATACCACTTATCGTCAGTAACGTGGTCCATGCACAAAAATCAAATGCAGTTTTTAAAGCGAAAACCGTTTCGAACTCCGAATCGATTGATTTTGGACGACTTCCTTCCAGTTGCCATACCAATATATGAAAATTCAATTTATAAAAATGAACTCAATCAGTTTATCTTGGATATGCAGGCCGCTGGGATTATGGATTATTGGTTTACCTTAACACTTTATGAATTGATGCCCGGCAAAATATACTTCAAAGACCCAACTAACGATAACTATATTCACTCAATGGAACTGCGGGATTTCTTCTGGATTTGGGTGTTATATCTTTTGGCGAATGTGTTTGCGATTCTTGAGTTTGCAATGGAATATTTAATATGGAAGTATAGTAAAGGAAACGGTCGTGTAAAGGTCAACTCAGAAAGCGAATAACAAGGATGTGGTGGATAAAATGATGTTTCTATAATCACTCACATAAAAAGTAGTTACCAATGCAGCACATATCGACACATATCTGTACGCAAATGGTCATTCTTTAAAGACTAAAATAAGGACTGAACGGATGGTACGAAGCAAACCTCCGATAATTGAATTGCCGATATCCACAAAACCGAAATATATTGAGATGGCTTAGCTTTGCAGCTCCATATTAAATGTCCGCTCAAAGAGAATTTTCACATCACTTTTCGAATTCATATTTATATTATTATTGTGATTATATTATTTTTATATAGCTTTAAGTTAAAATCCGCAGTACAGTAAAACAATAGCCGATCAGTTGTTTATTGGTTTGTGAAACTATATAAAATTTTGGGAGTTATAAACTATTTCTTACGTGAATTTGCTCTTCATTTTAACTAATTTTAATAAAACTAAATATTTACTCAAGCGTTTTTGCTTTGCTTGGCAGAGTCCAGTGGTTAGAGCTAAAAACTTATTTTCGCAACAATATGTTCTGTACTCTATTTTATTTGCTATTGCTGACATCTCATTTGGAACACGTCCCTAATGGGGTTATTGTGAAAGTTGTTCCTGTAGTTGATTTTCCTGTGAGTTATGAACAATTTTTATTGGTTTACATCTTCTGCTTCCGAGAAAGTTCCAACAAATTTGATACTATTTTTCGGGAACTCTTTGTTTACACATTTTTATCGTTTATTATCTGAGAGAAAGACACAATATCACTAATTTCTTATCCTGAATGATTTATAGCAAAAATGAGCATGAAATGAAAAATGAAAATGAAAATGGAGCAAGGAGCAGATATCGAATATTCCGAATATATTTCGAAATTAATAATGTATTTATGTTTATTCATAAATATTGCATTATAATTTTGCTTGATGGGTTTTCTTGCACGTAGCCTTCGCCTTAGATTGTAATTGTTAACCAAAATTGTTTACAGCATTCCTGAGGCCACAGCACTCAGTTCTACTCTACAAACTTCTTATATCCCTTATAGCCCACAATACTCAGTTCTACTCTACAACCTCCGTATATCGCTTATAGCCCACAATACTCAGTTCCACTCTACAAACTCCGTATATCCCTTATAGCCCACAATACTCAGTTCTACTCTACAACCTCCGTATATCGCTTATAGCCCACAATACTCAGTTCCACTCTACAAACTCCGTATATCCCTTATAGCCAACAATACTCAGTTCTACTCTACAACCTCCGTATATCGCTTATAGCCCACAATACTCAGTTCTACTCTACAAACTCCGTATATCCCTTATAGCCCACAATACTCAGTTCTACTCTACAAACTCCATATATCCCTTATAGCTCACAGCACTCAGTTCTACTCTACAACCTCCGTATATCGCTTATAGCCCACAATACTCAGTTCTACTCCACAAACTCCGTATATCCCTTATACCCCACAATACTCAGTTCTACTCTACAAACTCCATATATCCCTTATAGCTCACAGCACTCAGTTCTACTCTACAACCTCCGTATATCGCTTATAGCCCACAATACTCAGTTCTACTCCACAAACTCCGTATATCCCTTATACCCCACAATACTCAGTTCTACTCTACAAACTCCATATATCCCTTATAGCTCACAGCACTCAGTTCTACTCTACAAACTCCGTATATCCCTTATAGCCCACAATACTCAGTTCTACTCTACAGCCTTCATATATCTTTGTCTCCGTATCATAAAGTTAAGGCATATTTAATTCCTGACCACTTCCAATAATCAGCATGCTCGTATATCAAAACTCAAAATTTTGGTTTGACCCATTAAGAATGCTGTGCCGTTTATCAAGCAAAACTGTGACCAAATTTTCTAAATGGATTTGCATTAATAACAAGTGTCATAAACGCTTTAAATTTTCATTTTAATTAAATAAATTGCTTACATTTACGAATTGAATTCGATACGCAACCAAAACTTGACACTTGGGACACACAATTTCCGATTTATACACAACATTTTAAAATTATGACTCCTGCAAACTCACACTGACTGAATGCAGACGAAACCAAAAAATATGCACACCCTTGCGCACGCACACCATCGCACACACACACACACGCACACAATTCCTTGTGGCCATTGCTGCTGCAAGTGAGTGCAACGGAGCAGCGCAGCAGAGGACAAGACACTTGTGGACCTACTTGCTTGCTAGTGAAAAATGTCCAAGCAAATGACATAACCTCATTTTCATGTGACATAGCCACATCAAACCATAAGATTGCATACACCCACACAGTCAGACTCAAGTGAAGCAGATATATGCTCTAAACTATGTTGAGGAATTTGTCTTAAGTGAACCCGACGAACTTGATTTGAAATCATTCGTAGAGCAAACTGCTGCACTCAAGCAATTTATGTAAGTGGACATGAATAAATAAGGAATACAATCGGAACCCTATTTAAACATGCTTAAAATGTTGAAGGCAGTTTCCGCAAATTCTCTTTTAATGCAATTAAATCCTATTCTGAAAGAGAGATTAACTTGGATCTGAAGAAGAATTGAACGTCATCAAAAAGTCACTCAGAAATAGCATCCACAAACCCAAACGCCAAAAATAATGTGACGAAATAGTCAGTTCGATAATCAGTAAGAAGTGTTTAATACAAATTATGAATATTACATTAAAATTATATATTAATATAAAGAACAATCAACACAATTGACTAATGCTATATCGTTCTTCATAATACTATAAGCCAGTAGTCATAAGTTATTAGTGAGATTAACTCATATTAGTAGCCTTATTTATGAGTCATCAGTAATGTCAGTTCTTGAGCGCGAACAGAGTCCGGTTTGGAATGTGTTCGAATGATCTCGAAAGCAAATAAATTGGCAAAGTTTTCAAATATGAATTGAGTACAACTACTATAAAACTGACTTGGAAGTAGCAGCAAAACCTATTAAACATTAAAAGGGAATTAAAACATGGTCATCTAAATATTAATAAATTACTTATTTAGCAATAGCGCGGAGTTGTTTTATTTCCTCAGTAAGGACATATTCTTCTACCTTATATATCCATATCTACGAATCAGTGAATAATTCTGTGACTACTGGAAAACAGAGCTAAAATAAATGAATGAAAGAGGTCACCAAATCGCATGTAAGTAAAGTCAGTACTTTCTGTATATAGGACATCTTTATAGAACGGCTTCGAATTTGAGTAAGATCATCACAATGAGTAAGCGTTCTAATGCTTCACTGTATAATAAAATATTCTTCTGAGTCGAACAGTTCAAGCACTGGTAGAGTTCTTAAATGACCCACAGTTACCATACATGTTTTAGCCAGTATGTAATTGAGTGCCAAAACAGGGCACCGAATGCCAAAAGCTCAAGAATAGCTCAACAACAATTATAAACGAGTAAAGAAGTCTGAAGTCGGGTTAGACCGACTACGAAATACCCTTTACCTTTTCTTGTGCGTGCGAGTTCAACAATGGGGATGTTTTCTTCATAAATCATCCTTAGGAGCATATCTACGGTAATTTTTGGTAGGGTACCTTGAATTGATTATATCGACCCCATTTCCTGTGTATGGCTTTGTAGTGTCAATATAAAACTTCGTCCAAAAATATTATATAGGTCGTAAGTTATATAAGGCTTTAGAAATAACACGCCCATTTTTTGTGTGGTGTTTAATGTTAGTACCCGCAAACCTCCTGTGAAATTTCGTTGATAAATATTTAATAGGAACACTGTAATGATTTTTGGCTAATTGTGGGCGTGGCAGTTCTAGTATGATCTGCAAATTTTTATTCCGCGGCCCATATAGCAATCTGGTTCTGTATCTTTGTCCAGACTATACTTTTGCAAAATTTCATTAAGATAGCTCTAACGGTGTAGAAAAAAAGTGGCCACAGACGGACAGACGGACAGACGGACGGCCAAAATAAAAATTGCTTAGAAAGTGATTCTGATCATATCTGTATGTATTTGTCCATACCTACCACGCCTCCTTCTTGAAATTCCAACCCCTCTTAAAAGCACAAAGTTAGTATACCCTATTTACCTTTTTTAAAGGTAAAGGGTATAAAAACTATTTCACAAAATATGAGGGGGTTCCCTTTGCGATCATCAGTAGTCGGTATGAAGAATAAATCCCACAGTATCTTCTTGTCAACTGATGGCCTCAGATGGAAAAAGACACCATGCTGTCGTTTCTCCAAAATTATTTGGTGTCTTTATTACCCTGAAGGACTCAATGAGGAATTAAGTAGGTTTAAAGATATCTCGGCTATTGCTTCGTTTGCTGTGGGCACTGTCTTTTAAGGCAGAGCTGTCAAATTTGGGGATTTGTATTCATTTTCAGGATTTCGACACAGATTTGGAAATGGATTTTTGACATTTAGTTTATTTTCAAAGATTTCACGTCAGGGTGTTTCATTGCTGAAGATGGGATTCTCCGTATAAGTTGTGGTACTATGGACTAGAACTATAGTTTAGAAGGTGTCTAGCATATATTTTTCTTTTCAACTATTTCTTAATGCTTATTGCAGCGTTTTGTTGAGCTTCCTTCTTAAAAGGAGGAGTGATAATATAATAAATAAATAAATTAATTTGCTTTTAAAATCATTATTTCAATTTTGTTGGACTCATAAAGAGAACCAAAATTAGTTTGCATGGGCTTTCACATCAAATTAGTTTACATGGGTACATCAAGTGTTCCTTCTGTGCTGCTAACGTAGAGAACGCCTCTTCCGTTTTTCAACCAACTTTGTAGAGAACTCAGGCAACCAAGTTGATATCTTAACTAAACATTTTCAGATCTACAAAAGTTCATGAGGATTTTACATTGACTTCTAAGTCGTTTTAGAAGTTATAATAACAAAATTGTTTGTGCAAAGTTATGAAACCACAAAATAAACTAACAGCGAACGAAGCAATAGAAAACAGATAAATCTGAAATAGAGACACTGATAATTTGGCAAATATCCCTGATAATTCTAATGCATCACATGAAAGTTGAAAACAAATGATACCATTGAGATTCCCAACTTGCAAACAACTTAAAGAAGGTTTTGAATAAATTTATCCAACCTAGCCTTAACGACTCCTTTATGGGCCTGTTCTGGCCCATAATTCACCATTGACTTCCCTAACGAACTAAATACAAATGATTTCTAAGGTAGCTTTAAGGATATTAAGCCACGTTTGCATGAAAAGGATATTGGGCAATATTTATGAATTCTTGACTCAACATATTGAAACGTGATTGCATACTTTTAGGATCACATCTGGAGTTCGAGAATGAGTGCACCACCCTGTGTGTTTAATAGTCAAGACACAATCTATTCGAATAAAAGCTTCTTTCGTTGTAGAGATAGTGGTGTAAAGAATGTTCTCGAAAGTAAAAACTTCCTGCGAGGTGTTTATAAGATTCTAGAAAGATCCAGAAACTTCTACGCTATTGTAGAAGTTTCCACCTCAACCATTCGAAGCTATAAAAACCACCACACTATTAAAAGTAGAGGACAGTTAAGCAGAGATCGTAACAGTGTGTACATCGAGCATTATAATCGAAGCAGCAGTATTTGTAATTGTTATTTTGTAAAATGATGAAATTAATTAAAGTGATTTAATGAATTGTGAAATAAAGTGGAAATTGTAATAAAGTAAACTTTAAACCTAATATTAAGTTTGTAAATTGCAATAATTAAATAAAGTTAGTTATTTTAACTTAACCAGCTATTGTTTAATTACTACACGATCCAGTCGTACTAATCCGAGTACAGAGAGTTAGAGTAAATTGTCAAGAGGTCAATTTCGTAACAATATCTTAGTAAGAATAAAGATATATGACAGACACAATGAGGTCACAAATGTTGAGAGTACCAATCATCAACCAGAAATTGGGCGTGAATGGACATTCTAGACGATTCTTAATATAAATTCTGTTGTTACAGTGGTATGAAAAAGTAAGAATAATACAATTTGAATACAGACTTAAATTGTCAATCCCAACCATCAACATAATAGTATCTTAGAAACTGTGGAATGTGTAATAATGAAACTTACCGTACACGAATCACTGAAAAGGAGTGTCTAGTGTGTTAGCTCTTTATCAAGCAAAATATTTGATAAGACATATATCGGGCTTAAGAGGAAATGGTGGACCAAGAACCTGGATATCGAAAAAGATAAATGTCAACAGAGATCACAGAGGAAATCGCATACAGATAAAATGATTCTTATTACTTGATACTCCGATATTTTAACTCGGTTTCATTCTACAAATATTTGCAGAGATATTCTAATATGCCTGGATGAACTCTCTGAATGCAGTGAGTGTGAACCATTTGTGACTTCACCTAGTCACATACATATTTGTGCAAATAATTTTCTCTGAGTGTACGTAGCCTGTGTTATATTTATTTGCATGTATTTTGTAAATTTATTTAGAATATTTTCCAACTGTGAACTTGGCAGTAGCCACCAGTGGCAGTTGAGGCGACAGGAACGGGAGTATGAGACAATGTTTGTCAATGAACTCTGCTGGCTGTTTAGCATTCAAATTAACCTCTGGAGATTGTCTGGTGTGAGATTAGGGCACACTCAACCAAAATGTTGCAAATACACATGCAGAGGGAATTGTACACATCACACATTTGGCTACACCCACTCAGGCACAACACGTATGCATCATTTCAATGCCAGATAATGTGGTCACTTGAAGTTTTACTTCCGTTTCAATGTTTTCTTTGTATTTCCGAACTCCTTCCCCCAACACTTTTATGGTTGAAATTGGTCTGGGGTAACGCCCATTGACAGGAAAAGGCGCTGCTACTGCTACTGCCACTATTGTTGCTCATGCAAAATTTAATTTTAATTTAAACCCTGAATACTCTCGACTTTTCAACGAAATTTTTGCATTTTCATGTACTCCAACGCTTTGCAGTCTGTCACCAATGACGCAACCTTAGTGCTCCGCTTGGGAACGTACATACTTGTATTCTGTCGGTGGCACTCTACAAGCACTACCATCTCTGCCACAACTACTGGCACACACCCACACAATTGCATGAACGGTTAAGGTTTGCAGCTACTTGACTGCATTGTGGCTTAAATGGCTTTAGCTCATGGATTTTATATAGGCACGAACTGCAAGTGGCAAACAGAAAAAGGTGGCACGCAGATTCAAACTACCCGATCCCCAAACGCACACACTCCTGCATACATCTTGTAAGACAGCATAGAATGGTGTGGAATAGTAAAGCGTACGGGTAGAAAACTGCTCCGGCACTTTCAATTGTTTCGACTCCATTTTGCTCGTACAGGTCCTAGTTCCATGCAACCTCTACAACTGACTTCTTTGGCGTTGCGGCAATTTTCTCCCGCATTGTTTCATTTCAATGCAACATAGAGCGGCTTTTGTGTGTGCATTATGCATACATGTGTGCGTGTGTGCATTATGCATACATGTGTGCGTGTGTGCATTCGGCTTGTGTGTTTGTGTGCGAGTGTGTGGTATTGAAGCCAGCATAAATAATTCATTATTGCCGCCTGGTTGTACATAAATCAAAAAGCCACATTTTGCATTTGCGTTGCGCTAAGATACCGCAAGTTACCTCAAACGCGTCAGTAAATTGTATGCATGTGCGTTCGCAGTGTGTGAGTTTGCGAAGGACCCTGCAGAAAACTGTTTAATGTGAAACTTCTGGTCATTTGATATACCGTTCTTAATTAATCTTCTATAGATTGTTCCAACTAGCGAGAAAGTCAATCGTTGCACACTGTAAAACATTTGAGCCAGTCAAAGTTACAAGTTTCTGATCAATTAATTTATTTACTGACTAAGTTACCAAGCCACCAGAAAGTGAATCCTGCAAAATGCTAGTTATATTTTATAATGCAGTAGTACCATCAATAACAAAGATATATATGACTTTTTCTGCCTGAGATTAGTCCTCTACAATCTCGATAGACGCCTACAAAACTTATGATTCCGTACTGACTGAAGCTGTCACAGCTATGATCCTGCTATAAATGAAGACGAAATTTGAAAAACTTCACATGCTCTCAGGACACTGTTCAGGAATTACCGCTCACAATGCTATCCGCATAAGCATTCATCCAAGAAAATTGCTTTTTTATCGGATAGCCAAGCGGCCATTAGGGCACTTACCTCTTATCAGGTAAAATTCGAAACTGGTATGGGAGTGCATCATAAAACTTAATGCTCTTGGCTCATGCAACAAAGTTAACATTCTATGGGTACCAGGACATACTGGCATAGAAGGGAAAGAGATTGCCGACGAACTTGCAAGGAAGTGGACTGAAACACGCTTTGTTGGCCCAGAACCCTTCTGTGGTCTAGGCAAGGGCAAGCTGTTCAGCCAGCTTAGGATCGATGAGGGACACCATAGGCATAAACACTGGGTTAACACACCAGGCCTAAAGGTATCAAAGAGTCTGCTAGGGACATACCACCTAAAGAGATTCGAATCACTCTCTAAGAATAATCTTAGCATGATGACAGGATTACTCACAGGACACTGTAAACTGAACTCTCATACGGTGAGGATGGGGGTCACCTCGGAAGGCTCCTGCAGATTCTGTATGCAGGCAGAGGAGACGTATTTGCATGTGTTGACAGAATGTCCGGCTCTCATGCACACCCGCAGGAAATACTTGGGATTTTTCCAGGGCTCTGCCAGTGATGTGAAATCTCTGGAGCCAAAACTTGTCATCACGGTTATCTAGAGGATAGGACTCAAAGATGTACTTTGAACCTCTGATGGGGGCACAATAGATCGAAATGTCGCGGTGCTTAAATCCCCTACATACAATAATCATAAACACTCATCCACTTTTACAGCTTAAAATGAAGTGTCTCTTAAGGACTTCATACATTTCCTTCACCCTTTCTCTATATTTTGTTGCCAATCAAAATATCATCACTTTCTTCGCTTTTAATTGGTCTCAGGTACTGGTTCTAAGGACTAAGTTTTATTATGAAATTGAATGGACTAAGTTTATATGACTGAATTCGAATCATCTCATTCGTGGTCGAAGACAACACGATGAATTTTATATGGTTCACTTTAATTCTCGACTTATTGAAACAAGTGTTTAACTCCAAGCAGGTGATAATTTTTAAGATAATCTCTAAATGCATGTTTCATAGAAATCGATTGTCCCTTAGTTAATGATTTTTAACTTTTAGTGAGCGCGGGACCCCAAAGTATATGAAATGGGATAGGAGTTGGCTTTGCAAACTGAAAATAGAGTCACCGTTCAGTTGGAAAGGAAAACATTTTCCAAACATTATGTTTGCATGAAAATTTGCCTCAATGTTTCAATACGAACTTTCGTTTACCGTAGAAATTCAAACCAAGTTCAGTGACTTCAAATCTGAGTTAAGCAATACCGTATTTCTGCCACGACATTCTCTCATACTGTTTATATAAAGTCAGTTGACACATGCAGTATCAAACTAGTTAAACACTAATATTGATATAGCTCGACCATGGGGCTGCATTTTCACTGCGGGGATACGCGTATCTAGGTAAGCGAGAGTGTGAGTTCGTATCTTGAAAATATCTATCCATCTATCTTTGATTATGTTGCTCGGTTGCAGTTAATACATCAATGGTTTACTTTGTGTATGTTTCACGCCCCTTTAATATGTGTGCAGGCGTGTGTGTGTGTGCGATATCGCATTGGCCTGTGTGTGACACAGCTATTAAAATCTTTTCGGCTTTGTCAAACCCAGTGTATGGCCAAATGCCTTGCAGTGTGCTGCTATTTTGGTGTTATACTCACCAAAGACGCCATTGACATTTCTGTTTTGCCCTCGATGCATCATGCAATCATGGTAATTTATATGGACTTCGTGGTTGAAGCATGTGAAAGTACATAGCGATATCTAGGAGCAAGTTTTAAATGGCTTAATGTCCGGTCGAGACCTTTGTTTGTCTCTAAACAAATAGATAAGCAATTTAGACATGCCTGAACAGGCAAACGCAGTGCAAGTTACCGTGGTGGAACTTTCATAATAAGATTCCTCTCTAATCCTCGGCAGAAAAAACCCCACAGACATCCACCCTGAGTTGCCTATAATCGAATTAGAGCTGAAAACAATTAAATTCAATAAGATATAACATACTCGAATGTATGTTGTGCTCGTACTGGGGGTTCATCATAATAAGAGGAGAGAGTATATGTAGAAATATGCTTCATTGGATGATTCTGTGAATGTATCTAAATAGTAATATGGTAGGCAGACGATTGCCATTGGACAGAATGGTTTCCCGATGTAGGCAACTAATATATTTAAAGCCGATATAAGGTAGTTTATAAATATGAAATAATTTATCAGTTTAGAATACCCAGCTATGAATTTTGAGCCCTATAATTTATGGATTTCAGTTTATATTTACTCATGTTCCGTGGAGGGCTTAGCTGCTAGCCACCGAACGGGTCACAGGTTGTGGATAGTGAACAGCCTTTAGATATGAAGGTTAATCGCGTATAACAAATAAGCGGTCCCGAACAAGCAGCGGGTGACCGGCAAGGGTATGAAAGAACGTGGAAAAAACCCACGTTACCCGAATCTGGCATTGTGCGGGCGAGTCGAAGCAGCCTAGGAATACCCCTAGGGCATACTCTTTATATTCTAGGGTTTTTTCTATATTCAGCACTAGTGAGTGAAGTGCAGTCTCCGTGGATCTGCCTTTAGTATAAGCGTGTTGCGCTTTTGACCTATTGTCTGGCGCAATTGTGTCCCTGATATATGAGTCTAGTATCTTCTCTAACGTTTTCAGAAGGAAGGGGTCAAACTGATGGGGCTGTATTATTTTATGTAGAGCGGTTTGCTTTTACCTGCTTTCGGTATAAACACAGCTTCTCTCCACGAAGCAGGCACATAGTTCTCTAACTCTAAACATACTGTATAAATTGTGTTTAGCCATGGTACCAAAAGATGGGTGACTCTTTGGAGCATGGCTGGGAAGATTCCATCTAGACCCGGGGATTTAAATGGGTCAAAGGAATTTATTGCCCATTCTATTTGTTGTAATGATATTTGTTGGAATGTCGTTCACAGTATATCTTAAAGGTTCGAGATCTACAGTGTCTGGACAGCCGGGGAAATGTGTACTGACAAGGTTCTCGAGGGATTCCTCACAGCTGTCAGTCCAGTCTCCGTTGCTTTTACGTATGAAGTTGGGTAAGGTCGGATTCTTAGAAATCAGTCTCTATAAGATATATAGATATATACCAAACTGAGAGAAAGACTTCTCAGTCGATCACCAAATTATAATAACTCCCACACAGTAGGTGGCTACTAATGATCAGCTTCCTCTGACTTAAAGATATAAAGTAGAGCTGCCGTTGACTTGACAACAGCCGTACTTAAGTCTGATAAATTTGCATCTCAGCCATGATATGATAATCGCAAAAATGTTGCAGGAATTAATTCCACAGCAGTAAAACACATAACAGTGCTTTTTAACTCTATCTTTAGACTGAACCACTTTCCTAGAATCTGGAAGCTATCACACGGAACAATGATATGAAAACCTGAGGAAAATCCAACGCAAGTTTCGTCACTGTTTCGCAACTATTTGAGAAGCTATTGCTTGGAAAAATAATCCCACATCTGCACAAGATAATACCCAATCACCAATTTGGTTTTGGAAAAAGATCGGTACTATGGATCAAGTTCACCGTTTAATGTCGCAAACTAGAAAGGTGTTCAAGAAGAAACAATACTGCTATATTGTGTTTCTTGATGTCGGACAAGCTTGGATAAGGTGTGGCCTTGAAAATCAATACCTTGAAGTGGCTACTAAATAAGCATTCAAACCTTGCCTTGTAATTTAATGTAATGTAAAGGGAGGTATGTCATGTACTGCGACCTTAAAGATCTAATGTACAACCCTCTGCTAATATAGGATAATCCTATAGAAACTCATCCATCTTTGTTATCCTTAGAAATACTAGGATATCAGCTGGATCTAGCTTTGCTATTTCATTACCTGGTATAAAATATGATCCCAGGCTTTTGTATCTGCTGTGCATCAGTGCTCCACAGCTGCCTAATATGTACCAATGGCCTTGTGTATAAAATAACCTACCAACACTCATAGTATCTTGGAATCTTACCTGATGGGAAGAAGTTTTCATGTCAAGTACAAAGATTACCTTTCACCAAATATGGATATTATGGCTGGGGTGCCACAAGTTAGTGTACTTGGTCCTGTTGTCTATTAATTACTTACATCAGATCTGCCAACAAATAACCGCGTAGTTACTTGCACATTAGCTGATGATACATCCATTTAAGTACACAAAAAAATCCCCAAACTGCTTCTCGTGACTTAAACGAACACCTCAAAGATGTAGGAATGTGGCTGACAAATCAAGGTTAATGAATCCAAATGTACACAACTCACCTTAACTCTCAAAACAAATATATGTCCAAACGTATTACTCAACCGAAAGAAGTAAAATACCTCGGAATCCACCTTGACCGATTAGCTTGGAGGAAACACATAGAAGCTAAAAGAGCTCAAATATAGTTGAAGGCCATCTCCCTGAATTGGTTGATCAATATAAGATCAAAGTTGCTCGTAGAATATAAGGCAATCATTTACAAAGCGATTATTAATCTCATGTGGACATATGGGGTGCAACTGCGGGGAAGTGCGAGAACATCAAATCTGAAGCTTATACAAAGAGCACATTCTAAAAGTCTAAGGACGGTTACTGACGCACCATGGTTTGTGAAAAAACATCCATCCTGATCGATGCATATCAACTAGAGAAGACGAATTCAAAGACATAAAGCAAAAATAACAGAACCACCCAAATCAAATTGCAAGAACTCTACTCCAGCAGGCCCCAAATTCACGTCTCCAGAGACCATGTCTCTAATCTTTGCCGGAATTTAACTTATATTACTAATTATTCCCACATATTCTGCTCCGTACCTTTCTATATGATGAACAGATTTTTACGATATATGGTACTGTGTGGTGTAGATATGCAGAAGTTTTTAAATTTATATCTTAATACCTTGGAGTCCATCGTTTTAGACTAATGATTACTTAAAATTATCCTGAAAAACTGAAGTGAAGCGCACTTAAATTTCGGGATGTAAAGCATTCAGCTATCATCGCTCACTCTGCTGTCCATCCATTACACTCTATCACTTAGCATCAAAAACTTAGAACAAGCAAATCTTTGAGTATTTCGTACGGAAATTGTAATCAAGCCTAAACACAAATAGGAGAACGTGATGACGCAACTGGATGTGCATGAAACGCAAATACGATCTAATGCTTAATCAATGGAACCCCTAAGTAATGCACAATTCCAGCAACGCCAACGGAGACTACAAATGCCGCACAAAGTGTATCAATCTTAGAAATGGAAATGCGTCAAAACTAAGGCAACAAATATGCCAACACAAAGCAAATGAAGCTCACACATACACACACATACATGCAAACGCAATTTGGAGACAAGAACAAACCCCAAAAATCCAAAAATTCAAAAATGCCAAACCGATGAAGAAATCTATGAGCAGCACTGGTGCACATACTACTGGGGACACGTCACTCGGTTGGGACAATTATCTCAACATCAATTTTCAAATGCCGAAAGTAATCAAAAAAACGAAGGGGAAGACGATGAAAGTTGAAACAACCCAACTCTATGCAGTGCTGTGGTCTCACATAATGAGTGAACGAAAACATAACGACATGGAAGACATTTTATGTGAACATGTATTTCAAGTTATGTTTTAAACAGTGTTTCTTTGTTATATAAATACATTTTCATCACACTACATTATATTCTATTATTATTATATTATACTATATATAATAGATTACATATAAGGCCAAAAAGAGTTGATAGTTGACAAATTTTTAATTTATTATGGATATACATAACTCTGTTCTAATCCTTCGTGCTTATACCCATACTTTAAGTCTAAGAATTATAAGGTTCCGTTATATATAAACAGCTGATCTAAATGTCAAGCAGTGACAATTTTATTAATGGAGCGATATATGACAGAACAACTCATTTTAGTTGTTAAACACCATTTGTATAATGGGGAAAATTTTACCAACTCTCTCTGTTTATTGAGAAATGATTTCTGTATACATAACTCATCTCGGGCCCTGGTTAATAAACCAATGTTTCAATTCGAGTCAGTGGTGGATATGATAAGACCAGTACACGTCCTCGTAGTGACCGGTCAAATGAATATGTCGCCGTGGCCATCTCTCAAGATCCATTCACCAACTTTCCTAACCTTTCCTTGAGCACCACTCAGCACAATTTAACAAAATATTTCCATCGGCATAGCTGAAGATTCCATTCACACAAGAAATTATATCAGAAGATCATAGACAGCGTCATGACTTCGTCGATTGGGTGTTAGAGACCCACAAAGATTATGGAGCTTTTTCGAATATAAAGCTAATCAGCGATGAGTATCACTTGGAGACACCATTGATCCATTTCTCAATATGCAAATAGAGTTGGTTAAATTTTCCCCATTATAGAAATGGGTTTTAAAAACTAAAACGCGTTGTTCTGTCATATATGGCTCCATTATTAAAATTGTTACTGCTTGTCATTGAATAAAGAAAATAGTCTGACTCGGGGTTATGAAAATCCACAAAACTACGGGCAATTATCGACGGAATGATACCACACTTCTGCTCGTTGTCCCGCTATAACAGTCGATGGTGAATGTTATCGGGATATGAAAACAAATTGTGTTTTCCACCAAATGTACAATACTGATGGGGATATGTGGTTTCAATGAAACGATACTACTTGCCGTACAGTGCGACAAACAATGCAGTTATTGCGCAGACAGTTTCCCGGCCGCATCATAACTCGATTCGGAAATTGGCTAACAAGTTCATGCGATATCATGCTGTTGGATTTCTTCTTTGAGATTGTGTGAAGCATAATTGGTGGTGTGCCAATTACCGCCAAGGATGAGATTCTTATATCTCTTCTATTACTTATTTATGAAATACCGCAGAATTTGCGCCGAAAAGTAACAGAGACTTGAATTTAAGACTTGTGATATTTTTTAAAACTTGCATTGCAATAAATTTACAACTTTATTTTCGCTTAATTGTAAAATTATTACATTAAAAAAGCTGTACAAGAATATCGAAAAGTAGGCGAAACTTATAAGGGTCGTTTTTTTAATCATTTGAATTAAACCATAGAAAAAAAAAAGTTTTATTTGATTCAAATGAAATTCTGTAACATTTCGTTAAGCAGTTCCCTTCCTTCATTTGAAGATCTTGGCGATTGTATAGATACCTCTACAACGTCATCGAATTCATCAAATTCGTTTGATCGCCCATATCTTCATCATACATTTTGCAGTGTAAGAGGATGTTGTGAAGTGCTGCTCCAACGATTATAATTTGTATAGCCTTCTTTTAATGTCGTACAATGATAGTATTAAGGCTATAATATCCTTCCCTTAGTAAAATAGGTGTACATTGTTAGAAGTTGGTTTTAATATTTGTACGTATGTTCCATCTATCACACAGTACAATGCCTGGAATCCTTGATTTGTTTTAAAAATAACTTTTCGCTTCCAGTTCCTCATCTTCCGCTATTTGGAGATTTTTTCCATTTTGGACATAATTCATCTTCTAAAATGCTTAGTACTTCCGACAACACGCCAGAAACTGTCGATTGTACCATGCCAACATTAAAATCCTGCCTAGCAGCATTTATCCCTCTTCGAACAAAAACCTCAAAGAGGCCACTAGTTTCATTTCTGGTGTTAGTGACGAAGACCTCACAACTGGTGTCAATTTACTCTTCAGTTGACAGCTGATCGTCGACAAAACAGTTCACGATCCACACGGCGGTGGATCCGTCGTTACAAGAGGTCCTATTTCTATTTCGGGAATAGCAAATAATAACAAACATTTTTAAATGAAAATGGCTTCATTGTTTTTCAAAATATTCCCCTTCATGATCAATACACTTTTGCATTCGTTCAAACCATTTGTCATAGGAATTTTTCCATTCCTTTTGAGACACCTCCAAAACATGGTTTTTGAACGCTTCAACTCCATCTTCGACGCTCGTAAATCGTTGACTACGCAGTTTACCTTTGATATTCGGGAACAAGAAGAAGTCAATGGGTACCAAATCAGGACTGTACGGAGGATAAGTCATCAACTCGGCTGCTAAAAAATTCTCCTGTTCGACGAGATGAGTGAGAGCTCGCATTGTCATGATGGAGAATGATTCGTCTTTGGCGGTAGGTTTTTTGAGTTTCTCCGAAGACTTCTGGCAAACAAATGGTCGTGTACCACTCAGAATTGGCCATCCTACGTTGCTCAAGCGCAACATTGGCCACATGACCCATTCGGCCGAAGAAACAGACGACCATTTGCTTCGCTGTGTTTCTTCCACGAACAACTTTTGTTGGATTGAACTCATTTTGGAATACTCGCACGGTCAATTGTTGATTTGTTTCCGGCTCATGTATCCATGATTCATCATCTGTCACGATTTTAGACACATCTTACAACGCGAACAAACCTTTTTTACGGCCAAATGTTCATGCAATATTGAATGTATGGAAGTGGAAGTAATGCCCAAGGTGTCCTCAATCTCACTACACGATATGTCACATAACCATCTTGCATCACCAGTTCACGCACTGCATCAATGTTTAGTGGCACAACAACAGATTTTGGACGACCTTCACGGAGTTCGTCGGCGACCGAACTATGACGACGATTGAATTCACTATACCAGCGATATACTGTGGTTTCTGATGGTGCTTTATCGCCATACAAAGAACAGAGTTCATCGACACATTCTTGTTGAGATAATCCACGTCGAAAGTTGTGAAAAATAATCCAACGAAAACCTCTTGAAATTTCCATTTTTTGGCCAAATTGATTTTCTTAACTCGCTGTAAACAAAACAAATAGCACTTGTACATCAACACGTTGTGAGTACGTTTATGCTAAAAAATGTCAAACTTTATTATGGTATTGCCAGATTTTAGCTATTGACGTTAGTGTTGCCAGTTCCCGAAATATAAAGAGTACCCCTCGTATATTGGCAAGTGAGGTGATTGAAATTCATCCGATTACAAGTTATATGAGGTTTTATAGTTTTACCGGCTACGAGCCAGGGAATCGGTAGGAAGACGCCTAATATTGGTGGTGATAAGACAGGCCTTAATCTAAATGTAATAATGACCACATGTTCCTTCCCGTAAAATTGGGCCCGTAAATCTCCACCAGATCTTAAGTTATGAATATATGTTGATAGTGGGCGTGGCAGTTAATATATACCGCCCACTTGTTGCACAGTGCTTAGTAGGTCCCACATCCTCATGACTGCCTAATAATGTCACGATTCCGTTAATTGGACCGAAGTTATAGTCATTTTAAAAAAGGTGAAAAAAGTTCCTTATAAGGGCGGTAGGCGTGGTCTTTATCCAAATCGGCCCATATAGCTATCTGGTTCTGTATCTTTGTGCAGGCCACACTTTTGCAAAATTTCATGAAGATAGCTCTAACGGTGTAGAAAAAAAGTGGCCACAGACGGACAGACGGACGGACAAAATAAAAATTGCTTAGAAAGTGATTCTGATCATATCTGTATATATATGTCCATACCTACCACGCCTCCTTCTTGAAATTCCAACCCCTCTCAAAAGTACAAAGTTAGTATACCCTATTTACCTTTTTTAAAGGTAAAGGGTATAAAAAGTAGTTAAGTCGATCATGACTATTTGTGAATACTCTTATTGATGTAGTATTTATCGATAAGGGTTTCACCTGTTCCTTTTCTTACTCTCAACTCAAAATTATACACAATACTTATTAATTAAATATATTTTTTGTGAAGAAGAAACAATGAACTCATATTCATTTATACTGAATGCTGCCCCATTTGTTAAGAAAGATGCCCCAATATTTTATGTTTTTCTGAACTGATCAAAGCACTGTGCCATCCAGTGAAAGCCTGAAAATGCATAAATGAATGAGATGAACGAAATAAATGAATGACTGAGGTATGATGCTTGGGTGCCTGTATGCATGTGTGTAAATGTTACCTTATTTATGGTTTAGAAGTGTACATGCACTAAAATGCGCACACATATGCATTCACACTCCCTTCTAAACGCACATTAAGCCCATAGTCAATGACAACATGCCCACTCGCCCCAAATACTAATGACCTACCATACATAACCCCCACTTGCTAGACGTTGATATACTACAACAATGTGCAATACTAATAGAAGGACATGTGTACGTGGTCAGGTACACAGAGTCCAGTACAGAGAACGCAATTGCAGCTGTTTGTAGCAAAATGCGAGCATAGCCTTAGCAACATTGCTGCAAGCAACATGGCCTACCTTCGGCCAATAGGTTTGGGAGCCGTACCAACGCATGAGGGTGCATGTAATCAATGGCAGCATTTGGCAACTTACGACGGTGCATAATAACGTAATTAGTTCAGTGCCCTGGTGTGCTTGTGTATGTATGTATATGTGTGAGTGACGGGGCTGCAGGTGCCGCTTCCCTGCAGGGAAACGATACACAAACTTGTAGACTCTCTTTGGTACTCATGGCAAGAATTAATTGCAGAAGAACGATTTGATGCCTTTTATAGTATGATTTCTTTGCTGTGAAAGAATATGATGATAATATTATAAATATATTCTGTGAAACTAGAAATATTTTGTTTATATAGTGAAATAAATAGGAGAAAAGCAAACCAAAATGCTCAGCAAAGCAATGAAATTTGAAATGAAAATTAAACTTGAAATCTAGAAGAATATTTTGAAAATGGTAAAAATTTCCGCAGTGTAAACAAAATTGTAGCAAATTTAAGTTAACCAGAAAATCACTTTTATTGTGAGAAGAAACCATGCCTTCCTCTTTTACACGAACCCAAACTTTTTCCAACTTTTTAAACTGAATATAATTCTCATTTTTGCAATTACTAAGTACCTTTAACAAAGACATGGAATCAGTTAAAATAAAAAGTTATCCACGCAGATATGCTCAGAATTGGGAATGATCTTTATTCAATTTGAACAATTTCTCGAAAAAAAATAAATAATAGATTAAGACCACGTAGTAGAGTCTTAAGAAAAATGTACTCACGTCATGATGCCTGCCCTAGTTTTATTTCAAGTCTCGAGGTCTTCCCAGCACATTCCCGAACAAAGACCATTGCTGCAAAAGATAACATTACTCAACACTTATGCCTCATATTAAGAGATAAACAAGCAACATCACCAATACCCTTTGTTGCCTATTACATTCGAAATTTATTAATTTTAGCCACAAATATTAAATATACTTTTATATTACAATGTAAGTTAACGATAATTAAGTTAACAATAATTATATTTTTTTCTTGGTCTTTATTAAGTCCAACTTCAATTCAAGCTAATCAACAAAAGCTAAATTGCTGACGCTGTGTCTGCAATACTTCCTGCACGAGCCAACCGCTGCACTGCTCCAACGCTGTCGCTAACCGCTGCACTGCTTCAACGCTGCCGCTATTTGAATTTAAGTTAAGTTATCAAAAAATTGTAAGTCAGTTCTTGTTTTGAATTCAATAAATAAAGTTTAACATCAGAGTTTCTCTCTGATGTTTATTTTTTAAAAAATCAAAAAAATAATGAAATAAGTTAATTGGCGCCCAACGTCGTGGTATTCGGGAAAGAAGTCCTTAAGCAGTACTCATCACGGTTAATTTATAAAGTGTCCTCAAGAAGTTCGATAAATTAATTGTGTAGCCCGAATAGAAACCACAACTAATTAAGCGTTAGAATTCGTTGGAATAAAAACGCAACCACACGATTTGTGTTCTATCAGAGATCCCGAGTCACCGGATAGCGGACAAAAAGGAAAAATCATGGAGAACCTGTGCGGAATATTGTAAGCTAGTTTAAGATAAATTAAGAAATAAAATAGAATTTTGAGAAAATAATAAGTTAAAAGTAAACAAAGAAAGTGTTTTTAGAAAAAGAATTAACCTTTAAGACTAGATAAGAAGTAAAACAATTTTAAGAAATTTTCAACAAACAAAATTTAAAAGTGAAAAAAAAAAAAGAAAGAAAAAAATTTTTAAATAAAATAACGTAAAGAAATAACTAAATATTTTTGAAACTGCGATTCCGTAGCCCATAAAGCCGGACCCTCCAGTTTATAACGGAATAAAAGCCTATAAAACTAAACTATAACAACAAAATAATAATACATTGCAAAACCACTCTGCGATTCCGTAGCCCAAAAAGCCGGACCCTCTAGAGTATCACAAAATATAGAGATAACAATAAATAAAATTTTTTCTGAAAACTGTAGCTCGACTAACTATTTAAATCTACTCTCTAAAAATAAATCCTAGTAAACGAAATCGGAGAAAAAAGATAAATTAAGAAAGAAAAAATTTATTTAATAAAGGCGTACAATACTTACTGATTTTCGTGGAATATTCTAAAATAAATTAATTAAAATTTATAAAGTAACATGGCAAATCCTAACAACCTCATTAGACCACCTCTATTAAATGCTCCTAATCCTAATCCCGACCAACCAGTTAGACCACTTGGACAGGAAGAATTAAACGAAATAATACAATCTTCGGTATTAAGAATTCTAGAAGGTACATTACCACAGTTAGTAAGGGACCTAACTATTCAGTGTAGCACTAACCAAATAGAAGTTGACCAACCGTTTGGTATTAGTACTAGGGAAAATTTGAACGAACTAGAAAGAATACCAGACATAGTAAAAAATTTACGAGAATTTTCTGGAAATGAAGCAGATTTTAGTTCATGGAGAAAAAGTGTTGACAGAGTTTTAAGTGTCTATGAAACCATAAAAAATACACCGAAATATTTTGGAATTTTGAACGTTATACGTAGCAAAGTAATAGGGAATGCAGACAACGTTTTAGAATCATACAATACGCCATTAAATTGGAACGCTATATCTCGCTGTCTTACAACGCATTATGCAGATAAGCGAGACATTGGCACTCTAGAATACCAAATGTCAACTCTAATACAAGGAAACCTTAGCACGCAAGAGTATTACCAAAAAGTTTATTCACACCTTTCATTAATATTGAATAAAATAGGATGTATGGATATAGGACAGGAAGCCGTTGGCCTATTAACAAAAACATACAGGGACAAAGCACTGGATACGTTCGTACGCGGACTGAGAGGCGATCTGCCAAGATTGCTTGGTATGAGAGAGCCCATTGACCTACCCCAGGCATTACAATTATGTATGAAACTGGAAAACCAAAATTTCAGATCAAACTATGCGCTTGGTCAGAATTTTCAAAGGAAACAACGAGAATTTCCTAATATTCAACCACCAATTCCTCCACGGAAAGATAGACTACAACCACAAAATCAACAACCATTTTATCCTCATCTAGTTAATTGGGAACAATACCCACAAAGAAATCACCCTACTTATCCAACACGACAATTTCCGATATTTAATCCACAGCAAAACCGTTCTCAAAATTTGTATCAATACCAACAACGTCCACCACCTCGACCATTTGGCCCTAAGCCATTACCTAGACCTGAAGCTATGGATGTAGACCAAAGCATGCAAACAAAGAGAATAAATTACATGAATCGCCCTACCCATAACGATGCACACTATGGCAAAAGACCAAGTCCACCACCACAAAATATAGATAAACGACAAAGAAACTTTAACATTGAAGTTCAGCAATATGAAGACGCAATAAATAATAACGACCATGACTTTGACCAACCCTTATCAGTTTATACCGATTGTATAAAAAACTATGAAACTAATGAACAACAAAGTTTTAATTCAGACTCTTTAGATAAAATAGATTGCCTTGATATTCATTTTTTAGAATGAACAGCTCTTCATTACCTTATATCGAATGTAAGCTAAGTAGTGGAGAGATCATTAAAGTTTTAATTGATACCGGATCAAATAAAAACTATGTACAGCCGCATCTAGTAAAAACACCTATTATAAATGAAAAAATATTCTATGCTAGTTCAGTCGGAGGACAAATCAAAATAACCCATCATACTTTTGCTAATATTTTCGGCATAGACGACACAAAAATAAAATTTTTCTTGCTTCCCACCTTAAAATCTTTTCATGCCATCATAGGTAATGATTCACTTAAAGAACTAAATGCCATAATACACACCAACGAAAATTACATGACAATAAAAAACAAATTTTGTATAAAATTGAAACAACAAATTTCGCAAAGCGTTAACCAAATTCACATCCGATCGGAACACTTAACTCAATATCAAAAAGAATGTCTAATAAAACTCACATCCGATTATAAATCACTTTTTTGTGATCCAGACGAAAAACTTACTTTTACTACAACAGTTAAAGGTACAATTCGTACGACATCAGACAATCCTGTTTATACCAAATGTTATCCGTACCCAATGTGCCTCAAAAACCATGTAGAACAGCAAATTAACGAATACTTACGTGACGGTATAATACGACCATCTAGATCACCATATAATTCACCTGTATGGGTGGTCCCAAAAAAATTAGATGCGTCAGGAGAGAAAAAATACCGTATGGTCATAGACTATAGGAAGTTAAATTCAATTACAATACCAGACAGATACCCTATTCCCGAAATAAGCGAAGTTCTATCTCAACTTGGAAAAAACAAAATATTTTCAGTACTCGATCTGAAAAGTGGTTTCCATCAGATTCTTCTAAAAGAATCAGATACGGAGAAGACAGCTTTCTCAGTTAATAACGGGAAATATGAATTCACTCGTCTCCCTTTTGGTCTCAAGAATGCTCCTTCTATTTTTCAGAGAGCTCTTGACGACATCTTAAGAGATCACATAGGAAAAAGATGTTTTGTCTATATTGACGACATCATTATATTCAGTAAAAATCAGGAAGATCATTTTAATGACATAAAATTAGTATTTGATACACTAGAATCAGCAAACCTCAAAATACAACTCGATAAATGTGAATTCCTAAAAACCGAAGTAGAATTTTTAGGATACATAGTGTCTGAAAATGGCCTCAAAACCAATCCAAAAAAAATTGAATCAATCAATAATTTCCCTGAACCAAAAACTCTGAAAGACCTACGTTCATTTTTAGGACTTTCAGGTTATTATCGCCGTTTTATAAGGGACTACGCAAAACTGGCGAAACCCCTTACAGTCCTTTTAAGAGGGGAGGAAGGACGAATATCCAAAAATATATCAAAAAACATAAAAATAAATTTAAATAAAGAAGCACTAGAAGCATTTCAAAAACTAAAAAATTCCCTTAGCTCAGAAGAAGTTCTGCTCTCATACCCCGATTATTCAAAAGAATTTCAACTCACGACGGACGCATCCAATTATGCGATTGGAGCAGTCCTAGCTCAAGACGATAGACCTATCATGTTTATATCTCGTACATTAAGTAGCGCAGAAGAACACTACGCTACCAATGAAAAAGAGATGCTAGCAATTATTTGGTCACTGAATAACTTGCGAAACTATCTCTACGGATCCGCCAAAGTAAAAATTTACACAGACCACCAACCCCTTACGTACGCTCTCAGCAATAAGAACAATAACAATAAAATGAAGAGATGGAAAGCAATTTTAGAGGAGTACAACTATGAGCTTCTCTATAAACCCGGGAAATCAAACATAGTTGCAGATGCCCTCTCAAGACCACCCCAAATTAATCTCTTACCAAACACCAATAACGACGATATCAACTCGTTGACAGGTACAATACATAGCGAAGACAGTTCATCACAAAATTTGATACCTGCTACAGAAGCACCAATCAATGTTTTTAAGAATCAATTGTTTTTGAAAATAGGTGAAGAAAATAGACATCAATTCCAAATTCCTTTTCCCACATATCACAGACATATCGTAATACAAAGAAACAGATTACTCATTGCATCATGCCACAGCGAGATACAAGTTCTAGACTATTCAAATTCAGAAGTTGTCACGTTCACCATGGGATCAGCTAAAATCCAAACAGGCTCTTATAAACTGATACATACGATTGACATAAATGAGTACCAGGACGCAGTCGATCGACTAAATAAGACAATAATAAAACAAGTTAATAAAACCAACGCCCTTCTCCCATTCCTTCAACATGAAATATCCCAAATACAAAACCATATAGATAGGTTAAAGCCTAATAGTATAAGTAAAAGATCTTTAAATTTCATTGGAACAACATGGAAGTGGATAGCGGGAAGTCCCGACCACGATGATTTTAAAATACTTAGTGATAAGACAAATAATATACTTAAAAATAATGAGAGACAAATGGTAATTAACAGATTAATAATTGAAAAATTGAATAATGTTGTAAATGCTACAAATGAATTAATTATGAAAAATTTTGACAGCACAAATGTCCAAAGTACTATTAGTCTTAATATTAAAAATTATTTAGATATATTAAAACAAGAAGTAATTAATATAGATCATGCCATAAATTGGGCAAAAATTGGATTAATAAATTCATTTATGCTTTCAAATAATGAAGTGGAGTTATTCAGACAAATGTTACAAAAAGATAACATCAGTTTTTCAAATATAGAAGAATCTTTTCAAATCGCAGATGTTTCGATAGCATCAAATAAGACTATCATACTATATATTATAAGCATACCAACTACCAATAAAGAAACATGTGAAGAGATATTGTTAAAGCCTATTAAAAGAGGCAATGAAATTATAAAAATCTCTTATGAAAACTATATAATTTGTAAAGATAAAATTTACGCAATTAAAAATTCTTGCAAAACTTATAAAAACCTTAAAATATGTAATTATAAAGATATCGTAGATATAAGTAAAAGCTCCTGCATTCCACAAATATTACATAGCAAACCAGCATCCTGTACTAGAGTAAATAATCTACACATTGCTCCAATAGAAGATATCCAACCCGGAATTATTCTCCTCAATCAATTCAATGGCTCAATATTTGTAGATGACAACCAATTGAACCTAACAGGCTCCTATGTCATAAAATTTCGAAATGCAACAATCACTGCCAACAACCAAATTTATGAATTTAATGAAAGCTTTTCAATAGAACCCCTACCAGCTATTCTAAGATCTTCTGTTTTGCCCGGTAAATATGAGGAAGGACTTACTATGGAACTCATCAAGGAACTTCATACGAATAACACAAGGGCAATAGAATTCTTAGAGACAAGAGGACGAATAAGCATAATAAGCGTGTCAATAATCGCATTAATTATTATCGTCGTAGTAATATTAGCAAAAATATTTGCCTCAAGGTTTGGAAGAAGAACTATAGAAATCCAACCAAAAATACAGCAAAACATAATCCAGCCAAAACTTCTCCCATGCACTTCAAGCGCGGACGCTTGAATTTAAGAGGGGAGGAGTTAACGATAATTAAGTTAACAATAATTATATTTTTTTCTTGGTCTTTATTAAGTCCAACTTCAATTCAAGCTAATCAACAAAAGCTAAATTGCTGACGCTGTATCTGCAATACTTCCTGCACGAGCCAACCGCTGCACTGCTCCAACGCTGTCGCTAACCGCTGCACTGCTTCAACGCTGCCGCTATTTGAATTTAAGTTAAGTTATCAAAAAATTGTAAGTCAGTTCTTGTTTTGAATTCAATAAATAAAGTTTAACATCAGAGTTTCTCTCTGATGTTTATTTTTTAAAAAATCAAAAAAATAATGAAATAAGTTAATTTGTATAGGCCAATGCAGTTATTTGCATTAACTCAGTTCCCGCTTGCCTTTCTTCACCTTCTCTATTCCATCCATCACAAGTTTTTTTTTTTTAGTCGGATCAACATCATTTATAGCACTCAGAGCACAAAACATCCATCGTACTAAATTTAACGTACCATTTTTATTTTTCTTTGAATCTACCTGATTTGTGAACAAACCTTTTTAGATCCTATGTCCCTACGTTGGCAAGCTACTTAGGATGCCAGCACCAAATACCTCGAATTTGATTCTAGTGAAAGCGGGGCACACACGCACAAAAAGTGGTCCACCGTCTCATCTTCCTATCCACAAACTTCTCATCTTCCTATGACAAACTGCACTGTCTGCAATGCCTACAATTTGCATATACTTAGCCCACGAAAAATGCCCCGTCGTCAGTCCTACCAGAAGTCTGCAGTCCCTCCTACCAAGTGGCAGATGAAACCTTGACATTCTATCGTAAATAACAGGTAGCTTAGCTTTTACCCATCTGCTCCCTCTTACGACCCCCATTCGCGATTCTGTTCACAGGCAACCCTATCACTAATAGTGCCCCTATGGCAGCAAAAGGTACGTGAAGAACAGGTTCCGGGCCTTCAGGGCAGCCTGACTGTCACTGCAGACACAAATACTTCTGCCACTCCATCAGCTTTCCACCACATAGTTCATCACCCTTCGCTTAAACTTCCGCCTGAAAGACAGCAGCTTGACTAAAAAGGGGACAGTGGAGCTGGACACCGTTGAGTGCAGCATTACCTTCACAAAAATCAAAATTTAGAACTCCCATTTATATCTGATCAGTTTTGAATGAGTTCTTATAAAAACTGTAAAACAAACCAAAGATATGATTATATTTAAGCTCCTATCTTTTAAGATGGTTTTCCTGCACAAAACAGACGAGTAATCTCCAAAGTTACGATGAAACTGTAAAACCGAACTGACTCACAAGTGTCGTTAACTAGTCGCTCATTTTTTCTGCTGGGTTGCAGCTCGTGTCTTGTTCTAAATGAACGAGTTGTATGTGCTTATGCCATATGTTAGCAGCTTATAGTGGCCAGCGTCCTCGTATTCCATGCCCCATGTCTATGGTAATGGAAATTGTGTGCGGAATTTTAATGTCCACTGTTGACGCCGCACGTGTGTGTGAATGCGTGCGAGTCTCAGTGCTGCAATGTGTTGTGTGGACGGTCTTTTTCATGTTTGCATATGAATGCATTAATTGAAATGCGTAATTATTGCAGCTCTTTTCGTCCCCTCCTCCTACCCAAAGAATGTGACAAAATAGATTTTTGATATTTTCAATTGTCAGCATGTAAAAATTAGGGGAGACCGCAAATGTTGCCCAGCTCGAGCTAAGCCAGACACTTTACTTTGAAGTTAATGGAATTATCAGCAACGAAGTAGAGAAGGTTGATATATTCAGATCATTATTGGATTGGGTATGAATCCTTGACAATTTTTAAGTTATACTGGAAGCGTTTCTCTAAAGCTACTCGTTATATCTCGAAGTTGTGGCAATATATTTTTCATATACCTCAACAAACCGTGAATAGCGAACACAGCAATCAAACCAATTGCAACTAATGGGAATAACAAGTAACACCATCAAGTAAAAAAAGTATATAACAAGTTCAAGACACTGATAATAATAAGTTTCTATATAGGTAGATTGGTAGGAATGGCAGCTTAGTTCACCAAAAGCCACTTGAGCACATCTAATGGCCCGTTGTGGTACTACGCTGTGGCGCTGTTCGAGTCCTGACTAAAATTCTCTTACTTGATGGTGAAATTCAGCAGAAGGACAGCGCCGGGAAAGGCAAAACTCCCCCATTATGTTACAGGAAACCATCCTGGTAATTTAATGAATTTTGCTATGTTCCTAATATTGAAAGATGGCAGCTCTGTCAAATTTGTGAGAAATGGGGCACTAAAGATGTAATTTCTTCTTCTACCCAAGAATGGGCAGTGACATAAGAAGTGGGTCCCGTCTCCTCCTTGGAACCACAGCCCCGGCAGAAATCGATTGAGGGTGGGCCCAGTCTTTCTGCATGCTTTCCCAGTATGCAGTGGCCGGTCAAAACCGACATTTGTCGACAGAGATTTGTGATCGAGTCGAAAAAGTTGGTTGGTTCTGTGCGTGTCCATTTTTCCACAAGTGAATGTAGCCGCATGGCAGGAGTTCTACCATAATCATAAGTCTGATGTCTCAGCAGACAAGTTTGTATGCCGTATCTCAATATGGATTAAACATTTTAGCGGTTAAACAGCACAAAAACTGTTTAACGCACACCGAAAATAATCTTTTTTAGCTACCTAATATGTTGGTGGGCGGTACTGTATGCGAAGAAATCACCGGACTTAAATCACCTAAATAACTCATTTATGATAGATCAACCATTGAATGAATGCCCGCCCTTTTTTGGAGAAACCCATCCAACATCACTAATGAGATAAGCTGTAGAGAGTAACAATTCCAGGTTTTTATACCTGTATCATTAATATAATGGTTATACATATTTAGTCATGAATATTGAAATGTCCTTTTCGGTTATATATTTTGTTAGAACAATTGCTCGTCAGCAGACAGAAGCAGGTTGCGCCACGCCATTACCTATCCCATATTGCTCCTATTCTTAGACTATCTCATTACTTTTTAACTTTAACTTTTTTGTACTAATTAAAGCACAAATTTGTGAAAAATTCTTCTTCTGCTACACCCACAATTCACAAATATGGCTAATTGAGCCGCTACACGAGTATAAGATTTATTGCAGAAATTTCACACAATGGATGACAAAACTGAACCAAAATGGGCCATTTAAGTACTTACGTCGTAGCTGGATTTATCTAAAAAAAAGTCCTATAATGGTGCAATATTAATTTAAGAAACTTAGTGATCAATGTGGGCATAACATTTCAGCAGCCAGCAAAAAGTGCCTTCATAGACAATCTCTTGTATGTATTTCAAGGGTGGACTTAAAAATAATCAGCCTGGGCAATAGGTGCCAAACATGAATTGCGTCACGAATTACCTCCCCATCATCCTTCATATTCTCCTGATTTAGCACTTTGCGACTATTATCTGTTTCTCAGCTTGAAGAAATGGTTCAATGAAAAAAGGTTTGGATTCGAATGGGAGGATAATTGCTGTGACAGAATGCCTCCACAAATCGCATTATAAAGATGCAAATTCTGCTTATCCATATCCTTTGTCTTCAATTAATTATGGGTTTATGCTTTTCTACTTAACTGAGGATGTTCTTTATAATCTTAAATCTTTACAAATGTATTTAAAAGTGTGTGCTGAGTGCATACCCCTTACTAGTATTTTTAACGCTTCACTTGAGTAATGTTACTTTCCTGTTTGTTGCATAGAGTCTTATTTGATTCCGCTCCATAAAAGTGGATCTAAGTCTGGTATATACCGGGAAGTCTTATAGGTCCAGTTCATTTCTTACTTTTTATAAACGACCTTCCAATTACCATTGAATTTTCTAACATTTTAATGTTCGCTGACGACGTCAAGCTTTATTTATCACACTATTCACCTGCATTTCAGGAAATGTTACAGAATGATATTTCTTCATTGTCGTCTTGGTGCTCAGCAAATTTGATGACACCAAATCTTGACAAATGTAAGTATATGGTTTTCTCTACAAGAGACCCTTTTCGTCATCCATATACTATTTGTAAGAAGTCTCTAATAAGAATCTTCAGTTTTGTGGATCTTGGCGTGACAATGGATCCGAAACTTCACTACGACCTTCACAATAACACCTGTGTAAATAAGGCAAAGGGTGTCCTTAGCTTTATAAAAAGGTGATCGAAAGAATTTAACGATCCACATGTCACAAAAAGGCTTTATATATCCCTTGTTCGTCCAATTTTGGAATATGCCTCTAGCGTTTGGAATCCCCACCACAACTGCTAGTTTGCTAAAATTAAATCTGTTCAAAAGCAGTTTCTGTCATTTGCTCTGCGTTCCTTCAAATGCAATCCGTTGCTTAATCTTCCACCGTAAGAACATCGTTTAAAATTTTTCCAATTACCTACATTGGAAAGTAGAAGGATAATAATTAATGTTTGGTTCGTGGTAAAATTACTTAGTAGTTAAACCATATCATCTGTATTGTTGAGTAATATATACTTATCTGTTCCTATGCGTCCGTCCAGAAATTATATTCCCATTAGATTCAATATGTGTAGATCTAATTATGCGTTGTCTGATCCAGTCCGTGGTATGCTTGCGAGTTCAACAAATACTTTAATTGTTGTTTGATGTTTCGTCTCCCCTATTTAATATGAAAAGTTCTATTCTGTCATATTTGAATAGTTGATTGCTTGATTCATCCACACAGCTGTGGATTAGTTAATCTGTAGCTGTTTCATTGATTCACATCCCATTTTCGTGGTCGCAATCGCGAGTTCAGGATAGTCCGGACTGTTGCTGATCGGTCACCGGATCCGTACGTATGCCCACGGGCCCACTTACTCACCCACCGACCGAGGAATACTTCGAAAAACAAAAAAAGAGACTATCTTGAGAATTAAATTTGGTTTTGTCCACAAAAGTTGTATCTTCTTCCCTACGCCGATTATTATATTTTCATAATTTGGATTCGAGACGTGTTTGACAACTTTAATTTGATCAAAATTCCTGTCCAAAGGGTTCATCCACAAAATAGTGACAGCTTGGAGGACTTTTTTGTTTTATTTATGGTTTCAATGTTCTGCGTAGTGTGCCAATAAAAATATCACTTTCACCAATATATTTGTGTTCAAGGATCAATGCGTCTCAAATTTAATTGAAGGTAAATTGTAACAAGCCGCTTTCGATAGCCCGAAAGGGATTGCCTACATGCCACCAGGTCTGAGTTCGGTATTCCTGCAAAGGTAACACTGCTCTGTAGAATGACATTAAGCAGTACGTTCAGCTCAAGGTAGGAAGGGACCTCTCCGAACCATTTAATACAGTTCGAGGTTTCGGACAAGGCGATCTCTTCAATTTCACCATGGAAGGGGTACTGCGGAAGGGTGGTGTACATCAGAATGGCACTATTATCTACAAATGTGTCCAGCTCCTCGCATATGCTGATAACAGCGACATCATAGGACGTTGCCAGCGACATGTTACTGCTAAATTTTCAGCCAATGAATAATAATCAGCGAAAGTGGGTATGACGGTGAACGAGGGCAAGACATATGCTGTCCACCAGCAGGGATACTCGGAATGGAATCCTAACCATGTTACAGCGGACAACTGTACTTTTGAAGTTGTCAAGGAATTTATATACCTTGGCTCCGCCATTAATACTAAAAACAACGTTAGCCTCAAGATTAAACGAAGAATCACGCTTGCTAATAGGTGTTACTATGGGCTCAGTAAGCAAATGTGTAATTGAGCCCTCGCTCGACCGACAAAACTGACACTCTACAAGACGCTCATCCTACCCGTGTTGCTTTATGGCGCAGAAGCATGGGTGGTATCGCAAAAAGATGCAGCCGCTCTTGGGGTATTCGAGAAGAAAATTGTTCGTAAAATCTTCGGTCCTGTTCGTGTGGGCGATGACTACCGTATTCGGATGAACCATGAACTGTACGAGCTCTGCGCTGATATTGACATAATCAGACTCATCACTATACAACGTCTGCGCTGGCTTGGATATGTCGTGCGCAGGGACGAAGAAGCTCCAGCGAAAAATGTGTTCGAAGCGGAAGCCGCTGGACGACGAAGTAGAGGACGTCCATGCCTCCGATAGAAGGACCAAGTCGAGGAAATCCTAACCACGCTTGGTATAACGGATTGGAGAAGACGCGCGCAAAGCAGAGGTGCCTGGCGAGCACTGTTAAGTTCGGCCGTAACCTGGTAGCGGGCTGTGTTCACAGATTCATAGTTTAGGGCACGAAAAGAAAGAACAAGGAATTGTAACAAGCTGTTGAAAATTGTTTTTGTTTGCTTATTTCCCTAATGAAGTATTGTAAATTCTAAAGTGGCATTTTTTAAATTTTGTACAAAGCCTTTTTCATTTGTTTAATATTACGATTTTAAATTATTTTATTACTGCAACTAGTTTTCAATTTACGCCGATTAGCAAATATATACATATATTCTCAGCTACATAACAGTCCGAATTTTATCTAGGAAGATCGCTATATTTGATTCTATGTAATCTTCTTCTTTGCAAAAGTACCGGTGATGCAAAGTTCGGAAGCTTCTGGGTTGATATAATTCCTTTCCCTTTCTTCGTGGCCTTTTGCCATTTTCTGAATTGTGTATTAACTCTTAGATCGCGACGGAGGTCAGTGTTCAGTATGTTCCAAGGCGCATTAACAATGCACCTCAAAACTTTGTTTTGGAATCTTTGGATCGTGTGTATGTGGCTTTTACTGGCACAACCACAAAGCTACACACCATACATTTACTTCGGTTTGAGTACTTGGTTGTAGATTGTAATTTTGTTATGTATAGTTCAGATTTCCTACCCATTAGTACATATTTCGGAATCTTATGGTTAGCTCTTCCTTTTTCGTGTTCACCTGTTCGCTCCAACGAAGTTTTGCATCAGGTGTAATACCAAGATATTTTGCTCGATTTGAATATGGTTCTTGTACATCGTTAATATGTAATGGAAGGTGTTGTATTTTTTGTTGGTGAAGTCGATATGGATGGATTTGGTGTCGGTGAGTTTGATGCTCCTCTTTTTTGTCCAAGAGGCGATGTCGTTTACTGCGGCTTGGAGTGCGTTTGTTGATACAAGTTCTGGTTTTGCAACTGTTATTAGAGCAGTTTCATCTGCGGACGTGGCTGTGGTATGATTTTTGCAACTGGGTAGTTCACATGTGTAGAGCAGATAAAGGAGTGGATCTAATATCAGAGAATACAGAGAAATGACTCTTGTTTTGCGCACACTAACACATTTGCAAAACTGTAGTAGTGTGGCAGATTTTCTTCAGAATTCTGGTTAACCAATGATAAACACAACTATCCATATAGGCAACTAATGATAAGACAGTTTTTTAAACGTCAGAAAATTTGACGTTTAAGTATCCTGTCTCTATGGTCTTTGCTAATATGCTACCTTGCTTGAATGCTCATTTTGTTGCCTTGAGTGAAGTGAGGATATCAAAATATTATTTTAGTAGAGTGGCTTTGATTGTGGTGAGTAGGCCAGCATGCCATACTTTGTCGAATGCTTTGGCTAAATCAAGAAAGATAATTGAGCATACCTTTTTCTCTTCTAGAGCTTTTTAGATTATGTGTATGATTCGATGGACCTGGTATGGTGTCTCTTGTGAAAACCAAATTGATGAGTTGGCATTAGTTTTCTACTCTCTATGATATTCTGTATTCTTTCATTAATAGTTTGGATAGCATTGATAGTAGAGAGATTGGCCTGTATGACATTACATCATGGGGGGTTCTCCAGGTTTTTGGAACTTTATTACATCTGATACCTTCCATTTTATCGGTACATCAAAATTTCGGCTGACATTAGGTTGTAGCCCGGAGTTTTTTTTTACTTCAAACTCTGTCGGATTTCTGTTAACACTTCAATTTCAGTTGTAAATTAAATTTCGAGACTATCTTTTTGATGTCTATGCTCGACCTCAACATTATAACCGCTGGCGTCGTCAGGAGAGAAAGTATCAGCAAGGTATTCTTCATATAAAAAAAAATGTAGATATTAATAATAGTTTTCATAATTACTCTGAAATCCTTAACTTTCGTTACAATTGTTCCAATTTACTTAAAGAGTATGCTAATGGAGATGTCACAACGTATGATTTCATGTATTCCGTATCTTAGTAATATATTGCTGTTTATTTTTGTGTGATATTTAAAAAAACGCATTTAAAATATATCAAAATACTCACTACGAGTAAATCAAATTTTTTTATGGTTTCTCCATATTTAGATAAAAAGTAATCTTTTTAATAGTTCCCTACATTTATGTTGGTGGTTTGTATCAAGTTTTTCAAGACTGGTGATTAATTTGCTATCAGTATCACTGCAGTGCTCGGTATTGATTAGATCTTAACTATTTCATATAATGTTGTGTTTCATATACTTTACTTCATTTATTTTAACCATTTATTTGTTGTCTTGTAATTTTTTAACTTATATTCATCTCACGTTCCAGTTCACGTGCCCAAATTGTGTCTTTGTACATTTAAAGTAGCAAAGTCATCTTCCTGCCCCATATTTCTCATGTTTCCATATGTTTACTTTTCGGAAATGCCTGCAAGTTGCATGCAAATGCAACCTGTCTCATTCCAGTGTTTACTATTTAACTCAAAAACATCACTTTATTATTTTTGACTGCCATTCAAGCACTCAACTGCAAGCTAAGCTCCAAATTTACTTAAGCACTCTCACTGTCCACCATGAAAAAAGTGTTTTAGGATGCTAGTTAGATTTGCTCTGAACAAAATAATGTTTTCTTCTGGTTAAACTGAGCTTAACTTGGGATTTGTTAAACTCGTCCTTTGTTATATTAGTCTCAACATATATTTACTTAATAGGATGAACGTAGTCAGTACTCTATCAAAAATTCAACAGAAAAAAAATGGAAAATATGCACAGAAAAAGTTGAAGGACCTTTACCAGAAAAAACACTTCCAAGTACCTACGAGAGTATAACAAATTTTAAATACTGTGTTTAGTTTATTTGGTTGACATTTTTGTTTAATTAAGCTGCGCTAATAAATAAACTTCCATTTAGATAAGGCGCCAAACTAGGGGTGGGTGTGGCGGTGTCCTCAAACAAAGTTCCGTGCAATGGAGAATAAATAAATAAAACACAAATGCCATTTTAAGTAATTTCGTTTATTGTGCGCATAATTTCTTGTTAATCTTAAAAGAAAAGTGGCAACCAACTGCAACAACTACAACACCAAAAGCAATGGCTGGCTACAATAGCAACAACAACAACGACAAACTTAAATTTACAGTTGCATGCAAATGCAACCTTAGACAAAAGCGTGCAAAAAAACAAAAGAAATAGTAAAACAAACGTGCAAAGAAAGGCAAAGAAATGCAGAAATGACACACAAAAAAAAAACAAGAAAAATGGCGCACATTTCCACTTCCTTTTCACTTACGTTGCTTACGGCGACACGAGCGAGCGAGCACACTTTTTTCCGCTCAGGCATTCATTTTTACGCCTGCCTTGGCGCTACCCTCTGTCTGCCGTCCTATCAGTGTGCATTCGCGCCACGTTCGTCGCATTGTTTTTCAGCGCGGCGCTCTGTTGTGGCACATATGCGACATTTATAAATTTATAACCTCCGACAAAGCAACAAAAACAACAAAGCGAATAAAGACAGCAGAAAGAAATTTTATATAAAAGTGAAAAAATGTGTGTGTGTGTGTGTGTGTGTGTGTGTGCGTGTGTGTGCGTGTGTGTGTTTGTGTGTGTGAAAAAAGAGTTGGCAAACACTGACATTGCTCTAAGTTGAAGTTGAAGGTAGGTGCGTTGTGTTGCGTTGCGTTGCATTGCGTTGAGCTGCGAAAGCGGAAGCTCACCTCTGCCTCCCTGGCAGCTAGCGTCATGTTGGTTGACATTTTTTCTTTTTGTTGTCGTTTTTTTTTTAGTCCTTTACATTCTTTTAGCTCTGGAGGGACGCTTAATGCTCTGCATTTTCGGTTACTTATTGTTGGAGAAAGTACTTTTGCATATTACACAAGGAGTACAGGTAAAACTCGTGAAATGTGTTCATGGTTAGCGGAGAGAAGTACACCCTTAGTTTCCAGCTCCAGTCCAGGTGATTTTTCTAAGTAATGATACAGAATTTACAAAATACAAACATCACTAATTTCTATGCAATGTTCACAGTGTTGCGTTGATTACGTCAATGATTATAGAATAATTTGATATCAGTACCTCAACGCTCTGCAGTTCTCCATACTGATGACATCTATTGGAAGTCTTGGTTTATAGTCACTCCAGACGCGTGAAATCAGTTGGAAATCACTTCCTTCACTTAAGAATATTCTCTACACTATTAAAGTAGTTTCTGGATCATTCTCGAATCTTATGTACACCTCAAAAGAGGGTTCTTGAGTTAGTTTTCATTTTCGAAAACAGTCTCTACACCATTATCGACACCTCGAAAGAAGTTTTTATCTGCATGGATTGTGTCTTGGCTTAAATACATAGGGTGGTGCACTCATTCTCAAACTCCAGATGGAATCCTAAAAGTATGCAATCACGTTTCAATATTATAATAATATTCAGCCAACAATTGAGTGACTTCAAATGTATTGAATCACCTTAGTGGCTGCAATATTCTAAAGAGGAAATAATGACATGAAATTAATGCTACAATGCTACCAATGTATCAAAGGTCTCCACAATCCATTTGTTGTTATTTTGGTTGAGGTAAGAACATTATATTAAATAAACATCAGTCGTTTTTAACTGAAGCGCCAATTATAGGACTTTACGAAATATGTACGAGTATGTACTATGCAATAATATATATCATTATGCCAACGAATAATCCAGTCATCAATACTTACCTAAGCAGTTTCCGGCAGGATCTTCAGTTTCTGCGCTAATTTTCCTTTATGGCTTCAATGAGCACAAAAGTTCTTCCCTGAAGTAATGATTTGAGTTAGGAAATCATACGTGCTCAGACCTGCCAAATATCGCTGTCAAACGTTTAGTATTTGATGAAAAGATTATGTGCGGGATTTGAGATATGAGACGATAAACTTTGGCTCCTTTCTATGCCTCATTAATCCCAGATAGAGACAAACCTTCGCTCCTTTCTATCCCTCATTAATCCCAGATAGAGTCTCATATGTGAGACGACAAACCTTCGCTCCTTTCTAGCCTCATTAATCCCAGATAGAGTCGCATATGTGAGACGACAAACCTTTGCTTCCTTCTATGCCTCATTAATCCCAGATAGAGTCTCATATGTGAGACGACAAACCTTTGCTTCCTTCTATGCCTCATTAATCCCAGATAGAGTCTCATATATGAGACGACAAACTTTAGCTCTCATCTAATCCTCATTAATCGAGATAAAGTCAACACAAAAAGTAAACATTACTTGGATTTCGGAACTACTTGGATACGGATATTTCAATTTTTATGGAAACTTCTTAGCATGCCCTCAGTCATCCATTATAATTAGTTTCATTAATGTGCATTTCGGGGAGGCTCATTCGATCATGTCTTCAGCAATCCTTTCCGAAGAATTTTCATCTCCTCCGTACTGCATCTCTTGGACAAAACATAAACGGATATAGTGCCAAGGGATTGGTGAAGATGCTGCACCATTTATCTTAAGCTACAATGGCGATTCTCATCAGAAAGTCGAATCCAAAATTTCATAGTACCCATCCACTCATGTGCTGCACAGGCGCTCATCTTCTAAGCGGAGACTATACTCGACTTGGGTGGTCAGTGGGTGTGCAGCTCCCCATCTGTGGTATCACAATGGGCCATTATTTGTGCCTAAGTGTGCACCTTGCTGTCACTCCAACCTAAACCTAAACCATCCACTCATCTGGAGTTGATTAAATTTTTGTTGTATTAAAACTGCGACGAGTGAAACTTTTCTGTCATCTTTCAAAGGTTCCCTGAAACAGTTACCTATGATTCAGTATCCGGTAAGCTTGAATTAACTGCACTGTTGTCCTATCATAGGCTTGGATAATAATGAAACAGATGGCAGGACTTTAATTGGCTCGGCAGGTTTGGATTAATGGACCGAATATCAGTGGAAATGCTCATATTCTTTGATGATATCGTATTCTACTTTAACCATGTTTGTTCTTTGCGTATTCCTTTGCCATCGGTCTGGAAGAAACTGCAGATTTATATCGCTATCTATACAGAGAGTCTCGTTCATGACATGTCACCTAACCCATTCATGCCTTTTGTATACTGAGCCGAAGCCAAAAATATTCCTTTCCCAAGAATCTTTGGTTGGTTATGATATATCTTTACTTCGTAGGAATCTTTGGTTGGGATAAAAATCTTGAGAATCAATTGATAGGATGAAACTGGAAGGCTGTGAGGAAATAGTAATAGCTTTCAGCCGACTTTTTGCGTCATTGACAATACGTTGTAGTAATTGCGGGCTTATAATCGAAAGGGAAAAATAGATTGAAAGAATAAAAGGATCCTTCCCTGGACGGAAATGGAACCCATGATTGTAAGACTAGCAAGCTTAACACAACAGAGCGAATACCAATTGATGGCGAGAAATCGAGTCTGTGTGTCGATCTTTCGGTGATCAGTATTCATTGAGGTGTAGAAGTGTGCTTTATTCGTGAACTACCTCGACCTGTATACATGAACCACATTCATTTTGAATTTTTCGCTAGACTACTGGTAACAGTCTTTTAGTATATCGCTTTATACGAGTGCAACCTGTACCCGCGTTTGTGCTGCTTTCGTGCCGCACATGCTATGGCGCGTCTTCGAGCGTGAGAATTTAAAGTCGTGTTGAAGTTGTGATATGCCCGACCCACGCCAAAGAAGCTTTCAGAAGAAGTTTTACGCGTTTCGCCGTTTCCCAAGGCAACAGCAGATCTGCTCCCCAGCAGCACCTTAAATGGAACGAAACTTCCACAAATTTCTGTTTTTGCCTGACACTTTTTACCCGAGTTGGTACCCTTTCCGCTCTTACATCAAAAAGTTTCACGCTCACCAACATAAGTAAGACGTACGTTTATACGAGTAATTTTGAATTTTGGCGCGTCATGTGGTTCTTACTTATGGCAGAAGCAGTTATAAAATATAAAAATAACATAATATAAAAAAACATATGCAAAAAATATGAGCGCATATAAAAAACGGTTGCCAGTGCAGCTTCCGATTTTTAGCCGTAAGTTCCCATCCAGTTCCGTTAAGTTGCAGTTCACAAGCGGTTGTGTCGCTATTCCCCTTTGTTTTTGCCTTTCCCTTTGTCTTGTCAGTTAGCAGCTGTCGCCGTCGCCATGTCAACCTGGTCTAACTGTTTTGTCACATGCATCTGCATACATGCCTAGGCGCACCTACACCTCACCTATCCGTAGGGGTTGGTTATCTTTTTGCCGTCGCTCTTGTTTTGCGCGGCTTAAGCGTGTTAGCGTGGTTGTGCGAACGCGTTAAGCTCTGGGCTTGACAGCAGTTTATATACTGGCTTAAAGAAAGCATACTAGCGGCACTCGCAGCTAAGTTTGTGGCAGGAGTTTTAAGCATTTGTAATTGCTGCCACAGGACACAATTCGTTCGTACATATGTGTCTGCGAAGCGGTATGAACTGCCGGAAAGGACCAAACTTCGTAATCCCTTCGATTAAGCTGAACTTAATTGGTTTCCTACAAAGTGAATAGAGGAGCATATGTACTTTCTAAAGCATTATCTCTCATACCTGAAAACATCAATTAGTCACATCACAGCCTCAGCATAGATACTGGCAATTCCATCTCAGTTGACAAATCCTTAATAGCATCCATGTCATCCCGCTGCCATGAGTAACTCCTGTTACCTGTTGTACTGTTCCTTCTTCAAGTCTCCAGAGAATATTTTGATAAAATTCTGCCAGTGATATTAAAGTGAAACGTCACTGTTTCCTTCCAGGAAAGATTACCGGAAATGTTTACTCGTTTGGACCACCGGACAGAACTGATTCCTTTAAAGGTTTATCAGGTTGAGCTCAAAGGTAATTATTAGTTTCCTCATTAGTTCTCTATAGCGGCCATTATTGAGAATATTACCCTTTGTTTTTTTAACAAAAATTTATCATTTTTATGATTATCGTCACATCATAAATGAACGATTTCTGAAAATGTAATTTTTAAAAAATACTTATTGAGGATGATCACGTACTTATCCATTAAGTCCATTGGAATATATTGATAATCTTAAAGAGAACACCATTTTTACTTAAACTTTAAACTTAATACTGTGGGCTACAAACTTACTTCTGATCCTTGAAACATGCTTCTAAATAGACGCACAGACAAATTCAGTTTCACTCTGGACCACCAAATGTACGAGGTCTGTTCAAAAAGATAAAAATCGAAGACAAGCTAAAACACGTCCACGCACAATAGCTGTCAAAAACAGACTGAATATTCAAAATGGCCGAGATTGTCAACATACGTGAGGGACATGAGTACCAACATAACGCCACAAAACTATGGAAAATCGAACATCCGTAGCCCGCGAAAATTCAAAATTTGCGATACGTTTTGAACAGACCTCGTATAATAGAAAATCCTCGCAAATCACCCTCATGAGGATGTGTGCAACCATAGACCAAATATCATTTAGACTACCTCTGTGTAGCAAGGTCAAATAAAAACACCGGAAATATGTGTATTATGAAACTTAGTGTACTAATGATGAGTTAAAGGAGACAAAACATTTACTAGCTAAAATTCAAAGAGCTCATAGTTTGGTAGCAAACCTAGCATAGCCTTATTTATACCTTTATTATTGAATAAATTGCAATTCAAATGAATTGGGATCCCAATTGAGAGTAGTTTTACAATTTCTCTCTTACTGACTTCTCACTTACCGTTAATTTGGCTTCCGCTCACATATGTTTATAAGAAATTTCTCCATGACCCAGTGCGTTTTTACAAATATTCGTACGAGGAAGATTGAAAATCTTATTCCTACCTTATTTCAAATATACCTCAGTACAAAACCACATTTCAAAGATCTCTCAGGATTTCAAGCAATTATTATTTAGCCTGGATGGTGGTCTAAGTGGTATCACTGTTTTCTGGGTGATACATTTTTTTTTAAATACGGAGCTCATAAATGTTGTCCTGAATATTTATCAGTACTATAATCAATCAATCCGATATTCCTCACCACAGTAAACTGTCCTGATGGAGTACTTTCCAGAAACCAGTCTATATATATTAGTCAGAAATCCTTATCGGTAACTGTTGAGACAATGAGACATGCTTTGAGTTCTCCTGTTCGGATTCCTCGTAAAATTTCCTTTGGCTACTGCTCATACATTTTAATTATTTAAGTGTATCAATTCGCTGCAAACAACAACAACAACAACAATTACCAAATTAGCGCAAGAAGCACAGGGCATTAATTGCCTTAATTGAGCAAAAAACAATTAACAGGCGACAAATAACAACAGCAACAACAAGAGAATGAAGTACAAATCCTTGTCCGACAGACAGACAGACACACCCGTGCAACTGCAGCGCTTACGAATTCCAGAAGCAAAGCATCGCCTGGTGCGCTGCTGCGCTACTCCACTCCATTTGTGAGCCACTCCATACACTGCGCCCAAATGCACTGCGAGCGTTGCGCATCGATGAGGTTCAATTTGCTTATCGTGATGTACTGGTGCGAGTGCATACGTTTGTAATACGCTGCCAGCCAGATATGTACGTCGCACGATACGCTTTACGGGCACTAAATCCGAATGTCCTTTTTTCCGTGCCCCTCACTCTGCAAATAGTGTGGCCACTCGTATTTTTATTCCCAAATTGCAGAATACAAAATGAAAATTCGATTCAATTTAAGCAATTGGAGACGCTGCAGGCAGTCAGGCAGCCAGGCAGGCCGGCTGGAAGGCGAGTGGCCCACTCAGAGGCTGGGCACAGTCGGAGGCGGCCTTGTTGCTCGCTGGCGTTGTTGCCCGGCTGAATTGTCGGCAGAGGCAAAGAAATGTCGCTAGGCTATGAGGACTCTGTGTGTGTGCTTTGCTGTCGCTATTGTTGTAATTGTGCTTGTTACTATTGTTGTTGTTGTTGTTGACTGTGGCATATCCTTGCACTGCGCTGTTCGGTTCCATTACATTTCTTTCGTTATTGTCGATATCGTTGCTGCACTTCTTGTTGCTGTTATTTCTGTCATTTTTTTTTTCTTGTCTCTCCTTTTTTGTTTATTTCATTTGCGATTTGTCAACGATTATCCTGTGATTGAAACGGCACACTCCTAAATGCATAGCACAGACACAGCGCGCTCCAACCGATTCGACTGTTTCTTCTATAAGGCAAAAGTTCTTAGCCAGAGCACAGCGAGCTGCAGAAAAACTGAGCTGAGCTCTTTCTTTTTGGCATTTCCTGTTTTTGGTTTGAGGTTATGTTTAGCAAGGATTTTCATAGTGCTGACATTTATTTTTGCCAGTTTTGCTCTTCCCAGTGGACATTTCCGTGCTCTCTTTTTGCTGGGCAACATTTTTGCTTTGATTTCGAATTATGCGATAATTTTGCTGCACTATTTTTTTTATATATATTTGTAAGTTTTTTAGTCAGTGTGCCTTGGTAATTGACTTTGATTTGGTTGGTTTATGGAATTGACATTTGGATCTTCTTTAAGTTTTTTCCAACGGAATTAGGCGAGTAATAGCTGGTCAGGAACAGGGCCCATGGGAGTTTGGAGTGTAAGAAGCATATCTCTTTTGTACACAATTAAAATTTGAAAATTTATAATAAAGCATAGAAATAATAATCGCGAATATTGTCCGGATTTGTTCTGTTAATAGGACAAGGATATTCACATTCCTATTTAAATTTGATGGAACAATTTTTGTGTTTGCATATATTTAGGCTCATTGACTATTGGCAATCATATGTGGTATATTTTCTTTCAATATGAATGTTTTCTCTTAAACAATCCAAATACAGGGGGAAAGAAATTGTACCATTTATTTTGACCATAACTTCAGAAGAGAGAATTGTATTTTAACATGGTAATATTCGCCGGATGATATGATTCAATTGGAAAATGCAATTACCGCCAACTCCTAATGCCTGAAAACATGGACTTTTGAACTGTGCGAAAGTGGAGCAGTGAAATGAAACTGGGTCTGAATAGAAACTGGGTCTGAATTGAAACTGGGTCTGAATTGAAACTGGAATTTTGGCCATTAAGTTGAGTGCAAAAGATCCTTCACAATTACCTTGGTCCCAGGAAGATGTATTCCCGATGGACATTATGAGAAACCTACTTTTTAATGCGTTTATAACTGGATATTACATATTTTAGAAGTCTCATGAGAGTGATTTTTTAACTACAAATGCATACTTAACAGGCAAGTCCACGGAGACAGCCCAACATTTCTTTTGACAAAGGTTGTAAATTAATCTCAAACACGAAATTAGCATTACTCGTCATCCACCTAATCTCGCATTCATGAATTGACTTCTACTTAAATTAAGATTTATCGAAGAAGTTTTCAACAATATCAAGGTAGAATTCACACTGTCCACGCTAGCGGGCCTAAATATACATACGAATGTGATCGGATGATAAAGGACCTCTTCCAAAAAAGAATAATATTCTCAAAGCTAGGAGACTCAAAAATCCTCCAAAGGCAACCAGAGGAACCTCAAGGAGGTTGTCCTATCACCGCTATTTTGGAACCTAACGATCATCCCTCTGTTGTTGAAACTGGATTCTAGCAGCTTCCAAGTAATACCATTTGCGGAAGACATTGCATAAGTAGCCTCAGGCAAACATACCGAAACTCTGAAGGACCTAATATAAGGGGCCCTGAATACTCGGTCAAAATGGGCAAGAGATTGCAGAATCACACGGTTCCCTAACAATGCCACTGTATTTCAGGCGGAAGTTCTGGCGATTAGAGAGGCGTGTCAACTAATAGTACGACACATCACAAGTATGAAAGGTTGCTATTTGTATCGACAGTTAGGCAGCAATAACGGCTCTTCAGTCCACCTCTATAAAGTCGAAGCTGGGCAAAGAGTTCAGAGAGGTGTTGCCCGAGATAAGTCATCATGCTGACATTATACTCATCTGGAGTCCCGGCCATAGGAACATTGAGGGAAATGAGAAAGCTGATAAGTTGGCTCGATCGGGGACTTCTCTTGACGAATCCCTGGGGATACCAGTGCCGGTCCCCCTGGGGTGCATACGGAAAGGCGCTTACCTGCATTGTCTTCGGCTGGCAAATAGAAGGTGGAGGTTATTAACATCCTGTACAATCTCGCGTGCGCCATGCCCCTCATACAATGTGGGCAGAACTCGCGAGTTAATTAACAGGGATCCCACCGAAACGGCAAGACTCAGAGCGGTTTACAGTGGGCACTGGTGCGTCGGTATTCATACATAGACTACGTATCCTCTTTAATAACCACTGCAAAAGTAGTAGGAACTTAACCCAGAACCCCATTATCTTTGGCAAGGACAAGGTATAGGTTTCTAGGAGCCTACTTTCTTGACAATCTATCGGACTGCTCGGAGGTCAGTCCGAAGAAATTACTATGTTACCTTAACTCTATGGGTGGGTTAGCATCTACCATAATTCCGATACTCGGTGAGGAAGTGGTACCAAAACGGCGCTACAGCGTTAATAGTGATGCGTATCTATCAGATGCGTAACAGCAACCGAAACCAACCAAACCAACCATACCTCACACCATAATTGAATATGAGTGCTACGACGTAATGATTCACTACACTGTGAAATCGCCTACAGCGTCGAGAATAGCTGAACATCTTCTTGGCATACTTTCTAAATTTTCAGTATACTCCGTGGAAAGGGACAGGCATATTTTCTATTATTCGAACAGCTGCTTCAAATTGTATACAGACTTTCCTCCTAGATTGCTTTTCATAAAGGCCCACACATTTTCAATAAGATTCGCATCTGGAGATTGTGAGAGCTAATCCATTATGATGACTCCATTTTGACTCTTCAACTCGCGACAAAGACGGTTCCGATGCTTTGGATCATTGTTTTTTTGAAAACTCCAATTTTCATTATTTGCTCCAAGCACCTTCTTGGCGACCCTTGTTTAATTTCTCCATGAATTCCACATTCAAAATTTTGGGTGAAGAGAAGCAAAGTCCCAAAACCGCTCTCTGAAAACCATCCCCAAACATTCACCTTTACAGAATGTTTGACGGTTCAATGTATAAATGGTTTATTGCTGATGAACCAGTCACGCGTTACCGGAACACGTGCCCAAACAGTTAGTTCATCAGTACATACCACATTCGTCTAATCACTATTACTGTTTTCACTTGACCAGGTCTTTCAGTTTTCTATGTGGTCTACCGTAAGAAACCGTTTCGAGATTGTAGGGAGAAATTTGAAGTTTGCCTTGTGTAAGTACTGCCTATTATTTGAGATCAATGTTAATTCCTTTTTTAAAAAGTTTTTCATTAGCTTCCTGCAGCCGTATAGTGGGATTCTGCTCGAACAGCTCCAAAATCACTTTATTCTGCCGGCTGGAAGTTGCTCTCGATATCCCGCGGTCCAGAACGTCATCTACGTTTCATTAGCACTTCTTATCCAAGTATTCCGACTTCTTAATGGTTTCAGCTGTGGCAGAATACAACATTTTCGGGCCTTTTGGGTGTGTGCATAAAAACATGTCCTCATACCGCTTCGCGTGTACAGAACTCATTTCGTATGTAGTACCGCGTAATACTGAGCTGATATGATATTGGCGTCGTAGACATGTAAACAAATAATCCCAATGTGCGAAAGAAGCAGTTATGTTAACCACTTCAAAAAAGCTTCGTCGCAAGGTTGAATTTACTTGAACTTATTTGGGCGATAACTGAGAATTACATAACACGAACAGTTTTTTTTAGCATTTGCTTAGATTATGGAACTTTTTAGGACCCCAATTGTATTTGTTTCACTAACATCGAAAATATATAAATTTGTCAAACGAAGAAGTGCTTAATACAGACTTCTACATTCTCAAACCCTTCACTCTAAACAGTGAACGAGAAAGCCAACACACTTGGTAAATACACTTAGGTAAATAAAATACCAAATATTCTGTGGACCGCGTACCGTTCTCGGGATCATTTGTCATTTTTCAATAACTCATGCCTACACAGGAGTGAGTGCAAATTGTTAGCTTCACTTGCAGTTTTGTATATTTTTATTTCTGTCGTCTGAACTGCAGGCCTGCAGGACTCCGGTAGCAGTCAGCGTACAAGTCCTCTGAGAGACATCGCCAAATAAACCAACTGCGTCAGCTAATTTATAATTAATACAAAGTGCGCTAAAGCACAAAATAAAAGTGCCACAATGGAAGAGAGAAAAAGGAATTACGTACCCGCAACCACGCTGCAGTGAGACATGATGTTGTGCACCCACAAAAAGGAACTCTGCACCAGTACATCAGGCAACCACCAACCCAACCAACTTGGTAAGCAAATCCCAAAAACGAAAGCACGACAGACCAGTCTCCTGAGCATGCTTGTAATCGCCCACCATAAAAGTGTCTGTATTTGAATTTGGTTGAGTACAATTTCGCATGCAATGCAACTACAAAAATTTGGTTACTTTGCTGTAGTTCTGCAGCGGAGAATTTTGAAGCAGAGCATTTTGCAGCAGATAATTTTTAAGTAACAGATGCCTAAAACCTCTTTGGCGTAAGCAGCGCATCTACCTGGCTAATTATCTAGATAAATATTTAGCAGAAGCCTGCGAAGCGCACGAAAGAAATATTTATCCACATTTTTTTATATACAGACACAGACAAAGCAGATAAATACAGAAAGAGATAGCAAAAGAATGTTAGTAACTGTGTGCGAAGAAGTGAATTCTAAACAATGATAATATAAAATAACAATTAATACTAATAAGAATATTTATGTAAATGCCCTAAAATCTTGCTGCATTGAAATGATATCATGAAATAAAAATAGCATATAAATAAGCGCAAAAATTATATCGTCTTGCATGCCTACTGTATACATATGCGATATTTGGCAGCAGTTGCTTAACAAGCAGAGTGGCGCAGTGGAAGCGTGCTGGGCCCATAACCCAGAGGTCCGAGGATCGAAACCTTGCTCTGCTATTGAAAAGTAGTTGGCTTTACATTTTTTTATTCAAAGTGTTTTATAAAAGTGAGCTCGTACTTTTTCAAACCTTGTGGCAATTAATTGAAAGAACATTTTCGAATTGAATGAACAAGTTTTTTAATCAAATTTAGTATGAAGCAAATTTAAGGCATTTTACTTTAATGTACATATCGAGCCCTAACCGCCAAAAAGACGTAAGCGCCAATAACCAAATTTTACAGGGGAAGTATTTTTTTAAAAATCGTTGGTTCAGGAATATGTATTGCCGCGAAATTGAGTATGTATGCACTTCTATTTCTTAGCTATACATTGCATTTATTTTATTTAATATATTTCCAAGAAAATGGGTATTAATGTCGCTTACGTCTTTTTTGCTGTCATGCTGGATAGCTACTAATTTATGTTTTGGCGGTTACGCCCAATGATATTAGTAAAAAAACTTTGTTCTGTTTTTATTTTTTTATTTTTTCAAATTTTTTCGTGTACAAAAATTAACCTTAAATTCATTAGTGTCAATAAAAAATAAAATTATATGAAAAATACTTTAGAGTACAGAATTAATTTTAACTGCAAACTTATATAAATAATAATAGTTTTTAAACTTTAATTGAATAGTTTTAAAAATAATTGGCTTTCTAGAAAATACTAATTGTCTTCTTGATCAATTTCAGGTAGAACATCTTTAATAATTTCATCGTATTTTAAATTTAAAAATTCGCTGTGAAATCTTGTAGGTATTGTGTTTTTATCACATAGTGTTTTTAGATCTTTGTATTTTTTTGAAGAAATTTTTAATAAATTATCATATAAACGTAGAGGTCCATTTTCTATTAAAGAATTATTTCGTCTTGATCTTGCAATGGAGTTAAGATCGTATTCTTCAATTTTGGAATCGTCAAAATATCCGTACTTAAGTTTCATGATAGGATTATTTTTTTCTAACGAAGCAGAACGTAATGTTGGAAAAGAGATTTTAATTGAAGTGGGAAAAATAGTTTGAGAAAATGTTTTCCAATCTTTGAAATCAGAATTATTCATTATAACGCATTTATAATTTTCGGGATTAGTTCTTGCGTTTGAAATCATGGTATACCATTCACTAGGGGCCCAAATAGTTTTATCGCGAGTAAATGCCTCAATAGTGCTGTGAGTCAACTGGCATCATAGTATGCCCAGGTAACAAATACGTAATTTTTATGTTGTGTATAAAATTCGAAATTGTAAGAAAAAATACTAATGTGGAAAGCATAGCTTTATTCCGATTTTGACCAGCACAGCTGTCACAGTAAAGACTTACTGAAGAGTGAGTTCTTCTTTCGTCGACAATTTTCAAATACTCAAAGACCACAGTGGAAATTTCATTAGATCCTCTTTTTCCGTCAGCTTCTCCCCACAAAAAACAATAACCATTTCTGGTGCCATTTTCATACACGCTTTCATTATAGAATGCATACTTTCGAGAATAAAATAATGTTATGCTTTTTCCATGGGGTGTATTTAAAACTTTTTGGAGATCAAAGCTAGCACATAGGAAGGACGAATTGGCTTTACTTTGTTTTTGATCCTCTAAAAAGATTTCTTTACACTTATCTTTGTTTCTTATGTGTGTTTGGTATTCTTCAGTTTGCTTTAAATGGTTTTGTGTTTCGCTGTCCAGGTTTTTGTAATTTTCACAAGTTACGCATTTGTCTTTTTGAGGCAAGTGAAAACCGATATGAAAACTATTTGTAAAAACATTTCGGAAGACTCTTAAGGATAACAGTGACGACTCCTGATTAATATTATTTAAATGCTTGGTATAGCAATCATATAATCCCTTTATATTGCGAAATTCTTGAGGAAGATACAGCTTGTTACTTTTATTACGACAATAATGCGAGGGAACTGCTGGCAATTGTTCAATAAATGATTTTAAAAGTGCAACCTTGGACTCGTCAGACTTATTATGAGGCGTAGATTTTTTTTTATTCTCACTAAAACTTTTCAAACCACTCGCATTGTTTCTACCCAATCTTAACATTTTTTCCGATATGTGAAGCGTTTTCAGCAAAAACTGTTGGCACACTTTAATAGTATTATCATTATAATTAATGACATAATTATATGTATATTGCCTTCTGTTACTATCACCTCTTCGTCTTCGGACGGATAACCGTGTTATACACGAAAGGAGCCAGTCTTTTTGTCTAATTTTGTTGCCGAAGCCCCAAAAATGTTCATTTATTGCTAACCGATCTGACTCGGTGAACTTATCATCACAAAGATTTCCACACTTTTTATTTATACAAGGATTCGGCTGAACACTAGTATCACGTTGTTTTTTATTTTGTAATCTCTTAGGTAATATTCTTTTGTTTCTGTAACCTCTTTTGCCCACACATGTCTCTTCTTCAATATCATTTTCGGATTCTGTTTGTGAATAAGTTTTTTGCTCAGAAGAATGATTAGAATCAGTATCGCTGTATGGAACAAGACCATTTTTGGATGCAATCTGAAACAAAGTTTTACAACACCAAAATATAAAATGAAATTTATCGAAATATATTTACAAAAACAACCCAGTGCACTTACCACTTGTTGACACAATTCCACATTGCACAATCACTGATAAAAAGTAAAATATTTTGCGATTTTGCCGCTAATCAAAACTAATATGTTGAATCGAAAAAATACGTAAGCACCACTTCGTTGTAACAAAATATGTAAACAAACGAAATATGTACATACGTCTAAATTGTTTTCGCTGTAAAATCATAACGGTTCATTTTACAGCTATGGTATTGTGTGAGATGATGCGAATGATCGAAAACTATCGATTTTTATCAAAAAACAAAAATCGATAATCATGGTGCTTACGTCTTTTTGGCGGTTAGGGCTCGATATAATTACGCACAGTTTTATCTTTTCTAGCTTTATAGCGCCCTTTTTGAGACATTAGAATTAATTATTATTATTATTAAATTGTTGTAACAAAATTTAAATTAGGTTCAACTTAGCTTAAAAGTACCTTACAATGAATTTTGTCCTGCCTACAGTTCAATAGGATTTATGGCAAAATTGAAATTAATTATCACCGTACATTCTTTGGTCTCTAAAGTGGTTGGAAATGTCATGGATTCAATAATACATGTTAACACTTTCTTCTACGACGTATTGCACGAGCCTTAAACCAAAGATCAGTATAGACAAGCAGCTTCGCGAACACAACAACAAAATCAATTCAATGAATTGCATTAGCAAAGAAGAATAAGAAAATATTATGCCCCACCTGTTGGGCAATAAGAAAATAATTTTTGTCATAGTGACAAAAATTCTTTTTGAACTACAGGAAATGAAGAGAATAAATAAATGGGCAGTTGCATATACTTGGGAGTACTTCGCAAATATTTCGTTTTCCCTTTGTTTAAAAAGTGCAAGTTTATTTTATTATTTTTGCTTTTATAATTGATAATATTTTTTAAATTCTTAGGATAAATTTAAGTAAAATAAGCTTAAATCAAAAAAGTTAGTGGTTAGCATATGCTCGTTTATAGTAGGCTTCTGCAGTCCGATGTGCGTTCCGTCTATACATCCAATTACTGAAAAATTAAGAAATTAATTTATTTTATAAAACTAAAATTGGGAAAACTCAACCTTGTATTTATTCATGAATGATTCCTTGCAGGTTGTGGAGTTTTCGGGCAGAAATTGAATAAGCTTGGAGGAAAGTGTGTCTTCAATTTCTTTGACCACATTTGAAATTACTTTACACACTGTGCTTTGCACATTCCAAGTAGGCAATCATTGCCAACTGAGTGCTGATAGCTGCCACAGGCCCACAGGGAAAGTGCTGTTGCAAATTGTAGAGTTGATGGTACTGACGTCGTCGTAAGTATATGCCTCTTAGTAACCCCAAAACACTTTTCGAATCCGTAAATATATTCATTAATATATATTAAAATACTGTGAAAATTTAATTCAATAAGTTCTTACGCTGCTGCCAGCAATGACAAAGGATTGCTCTTGTCCCGAATTTGTCTGCGTATGTATAACTCACTCCTTTCTTCTTCTGAATCTGAAGAACTTAAATAATTAAAAAATGTACTATATGTGATTTAAACACTTTGAAATTAAAACTTGTATTATTCTCTTCAAATCAAACAATTTTTTTTTACAGTTACTCAGTTCTAACATTCATCTATTACAATGTAAGCTGGAAAATCTTGTACATTTACTTGAAAGTTCGTTACGATACGTATCGTGTGCCGTGATCCACTCATTCGAAACGTCACGAATTTCATTCGATACGTTAGCTAATTTGAGATGTATGCCGCGTTTCGGCCCCTGGTTACGCTGATGATACATGCATACCCATAATGTCTAATACCCATTATAATTTCTGCTGCTATGTGACTATTTGTTGAATAAGCTTTTATAAATGAAGTGCCGACACTGCTGGGTGTAAAGACTAAGCGACCTGTTCTATCTTCGGGGTGATGATTACGAAAAAAGAACCCCTTTCCGAATTTACTAGCTAACTTTAGTGGTTTCTTTATATATTTCAGCCAATATTCTTGTTTTATCTACTTCAATTTTTCTCTATATCTGCGGAAAAACGGAGAAAGTGTCAAGTTTAGTAAATTTGCCAGAAGCAGCAAGTAAGCGTATCTCAGCAAATTTCGTTCTCCCACACAGTTTTCGGCAGATATCTCTTATCCATCCATTTCCGCCATTGTACCCAGTTTAATGCAAAATTTACTGAAAGAATGGGACGATACAAAAATGTATTTTGTGAAATGAGTGAAGGTAAAGGTTACAATACTTCAAAATATATGAGTATTACTCTACGAAGTGATGAAAATCAGAAATGGTACACATTTGTTATCTGTTCTGGCAAAAAATCACAAAAGTTTGCCAGACCTGTGAAAAAGGTAAATCGTTAGGTGGGAGTGGCCGCCTAGTTTGCCAAAAGCACACTTGAACACACCTAATGGCCCATTGTGATACCATCGTAGTTTTTCATTTACAACGGACTCCTTTACCGGACAGATTACCCAAATTTGTTTAAATTATAATTCTCAAAATATGGAAACATATTTAATCCTATATAGTTTATTACTTTTATATTCTCTTAATTATGGTACTCATATAAATAGATAATATTTTTAATTTCTGGAGGAATTTCGAAGTGTGTTTCGTAATTTTTCCAATTATCAGTTTTTTTACATTTCCTGAGACTTCAAAAGTCATCCAATATCCCAAAATACCTACGTTCATAAATCACTTGTTGTCCTTGTTACCATGTGAAGAATAACTTTAGACGGAAGTAATTTGTATCATTAACTATTTAGTACTTTCATAAAACAATTTAATGTCTCAATATTAATATTCACCTAACCGAAGGACTTATTTTAAAACTGCACCACTCTATCACGCCCCAACAGTTTTGCATACCAACGAAGAATATAAACAAGAAACGTTGTTAATTTGTTTTTTTATATTATTACTACATATTGACTCATATAAAATTATTATTGTATTATACATATTTTTGTAAATAAAACATTAAATTGAACGAGTTTGAACCTTCTTTATTTGTCTTGATAGAGAAACACGTTTATAGTGATGAAATTTCCAGTCCCTTAAATAGCGTTATAACCAGGGCACACCTAAAAGGTAGTCGCTAGGGAGAATTTCTCTTCTTCTTGTTTTCGTTTTGACGTTTCCTCAAAAGCTTCGAAGCTTTTATTTGAGATCAGGGTTGTAAACAAAGTTTGAAACAGGGCACATCTAAATAGTTAGTGCACACTGCTAATAAGAAAACAATGTTATAAAATAAAAAAATTAATACTTTATTGGATATACTCTCCTGTTGTTGCACTTCTACATATATTCAATATTGGGGGTATTTTCTCAAGAATTATTGCTTTAAATGATGCAACTTTACTGACATTGGAAGTGGGCCCTGCTGTCTATTTGTATCCGTATTATTTATAGGTATCCAATGCGTTTGAACTGCGTTTTATTTGCATGGGCTCTTGCGATTTCGGCAGTGCATTGTTTCGCGTCTGTGCATAATCCTCATAGTTGTTAACTGTAAGTAAATAATTATCAAAAATTTAAGCTGCCTGAAAATTAGCAATTATACCATTTAGTTGCAGCTCCTGTTGGGGGGTTGAATTAGGATGCCGCATTTGCGTTAAATTGAATAAATAAATTACGTGTCTGTTTTTCCTAAATAATAAATAATTGTAAAAAAGGTTAACATTTTTATAAGAAAACCATTTGTTACCTTTGGCCAAGCATCTTCTAGAATTCACTGCACATGCATATTGCTATTCACTGCCGCTGGCGGCCGCCCATTGTCACTTGGTACCCCTCCCACACAATATTGTGTACAGCGGGTGTAGTTCCCCTGATCCGCGAGCACGCACAATATTAAACATTTTTTCATTTAAACATTTTTACAATTCCACTTAATTTAAACATTTTCACTTTTGCACATAATTTAATTTTGCAGAAATCTCTGTTTTACATTTATTAAATTTTATCTAATTTTCCTCACTATCAAAATCGCAAAATCTTAATTCAAATTCAAATCCAGGGTACACCGATTTGTGCTCCCTGTTCGAAGCTAAAATTGGATTATAGGTTGTCAAAATCGGGAGTTTTTTCACTCCACTGACAAGCCAAAATCCAAAAATTGTTATTGTTGTAGAATTGTTGTAGCCTTGCGGCCACCTTCTTAGTGCATACTGGTTATAACCAAGTTCAACCGTATGTAAAATTATACATATGAAATTTTCCAACACATTTTTTATGTTTCCTCAAACTTAACATACTCAGAAACTCTATACAACATTTGGCAAACGCTTGTTAACAAGCAGAGTGGCGCAGTGGAAGCGTGCTGGGCCCATAACCCAGAGGTCCGAGGATCGAAACCTTGCTCTGCTATATGGTGTTAAATTTTTTAAATAAATATTAATTGATATTTTTTTATTATTATATTAACAGGTACAATTTTTTTGAAAATCAGATTTAAAATTTTATTTACTAGGAAATTATTTACAAATATGAATTATTATAATTTCTCCTCACTATGAGCATTTGTATGTACATACATACATACATGCATTTGTATGTATGTACGTATGTACCTTACTTACCTGCTTTTACGAATTCTTTAGCCAAAACTTTGACTTATTTGTCTTTTTGTAGGTAATTATTGAAACATTTGTTTGTACATATGTATTTAAGCTGCTTATGTGCTTTTCAATGTGAACACCATTATTTAATAACAATTCGCTTGTGTTAAATTTGTATTCGCAATGCAAATTGAGGGAGGAACTTTATCCATATTGGCATTTTGTAAACAATCACCACACTAGTGCTTAACGTCAAATAATGAAGAGCGTCGATTACTGTAATCAAATGCTAGTATCACGCTCTTTCTCTCTTTCACTCACAATATTGCACAGCACCCTCTTAAATTTTCTTTTCTTGTTGCTGTGTGTGTTACGCGCCAGCAACAACACAGTTGAGCAGAGTCGTTTCAGTTGCACGTGTTTGTCCGTGTGTAATTCGCGCGCCATTTCCACATATCCGTGTGTATGAGCGTGTAGGTCGAAAAATGTGTATTTGTTCTCTTCCGACCAACTGAACGAAATTTGAATACCGCCTACAGATTTTCATGTTCGCCTGGTATTTAACTTAAGTGATTGAACGATTTTTGCACGGCGGTAAAGATTTTTTGTTCATCATCATCATCACATCACAAAATGGTCGTCAACGTTGGCTTTCAACACTATTTTTAAGAGTTCAACTAATTAATAAGTTGGGCGGGCACATTGCATATTGAAAGTTGAAACATGTTTGCAATCCGTTCAATTAATTAAAATTGTTTATACGCGTTTCAAACAATTCTGAATTAGTAAATTGTAAATACAAAATCAATTAATTGTTAATATTGTTTCTCTTTTGTTCAATTAAATAAAGAATTTTGTTCAATCAATTAAATGAAGAAGTCATTAATTTGATAGGTCCTCTGTGGTTATGCTAGTTTTGACAAATTGAGTTAACATCCTCGATAGTATAGTGGTTAGTATCCCCGCCTGTCACGCGGGAGACCGGGGTTCAATTCCCCGTCGGGGAGGATTTGTAGAATCCTTTTTTTCCAGTTTTTTCATATATAATTTTCTTTATTTATTCTTTTTACTCTTTTTTATTTAAAAAATGTATTTCAAAAAGCCCAAATATAAACTTGAAGAAAAAAAAAAATTAAAAGCAGAAAGAAAACTTAAATTTCTGATGAAGAATTTCGTACTGAAAATGCTTGCAAGGATTCTTTCTAATGGCAAATTTTTGGACTTTTGTAATGTGTCTTTTTAGTATTTATTATACTATTTACCCTAAAAAAGGGAAAATAGGGTATACTAAGTCTGTGCCGTTGAGCGGGTTTTCAATTACAAGAAGAGGCGTGGTAGGTATAAGTATAAGCGTGGAAGGCATAATCATAGGGAAATGCCCAGAAGCCTTTCTAAGTAATTTTGATTTTGTCCGTCGGTCTGTGGCCACTTTTTTCTTGACCGTTAGAGATATCTTAGTGGAACTTTGCAAAAGTATAGTCTGGACCCAGAGCTGGGCCGAATCACAGTCGTGAACAAGCAACTCGGGACGTAAAAATGTGAATATAGGATTATGACAGTCGTGAACGCTCTGTTCATTCTTTCGAACTTTTATTCGATAACTAATTGGCTGTCAGAAGCGCGCAAAATTTGGGAACAATTTAAAAAATGTAATTAAATTTAAAATGTATGTAATTTTGTAACTATTTTTATTATTACAATAAATTAAACGCCTCTAAAAAGGAAGTGATGGCGGAATTCATGGCCGAACACCCCGACTTGGCCAAATATTTGCTTACAAACTGTGCGCAAGGAAAGTCAACGGCCAACAAACTTTGGAAAGACCTAATTAAGAAGACAAAGTTGTAGAAAAAAGTATGTTATTAATATTTTTAATCAAAATCAACGTCAAAGAGTTGTTTCTTTTCGGCTTGTGCAGATCAAGAACATAACGCCAAGAGGAAACTGTCCTTCAGCAAGGCCTCGAAACGGCGAACATGTGGAGGGCATTTCCAATAGAAGATGCTAATTCCAGTTGAGGAGCTCATCGTTGAAGTACATAGCTTGACTAGAAGCTTGCGAGGGTAACAAGTCCGTCCCAACGTTTGGGAATATGAGAACACCTTTACATGCAGCCCGCTCAAGTAGTAGTGATGATGAATCAAGCTTTGAGTCGGCTTGATTTACCGAGTACCTCTATTCCAGACTATACTCCTGCTCGTATGCTACAAAGCTGTGCAACGACCAAAGGAAAATGTTCACAGGATACGAAAACGTCGCTGCTTGAGGAAAATATGAAGTTGACAGCAGAACACCAACAATTATTGTATAATAAATTTGATAGGATGCTTGATATGAATGAGAGGCAGCTTAAAATTGACGAGAGGCAGCTGTGGATTAAAGAAGAGAAGAGTGAAATAGCAGCCTGGGAAATATATTTTAAAATTAAATGCTGAGAGCTGGAAACATTAGAGATCAAAATCAGTGATATTGAAGTGACCTTTTAGTTTTAAATGAAATATTTAGACACTTTTTTATACAAATTTTAATACGAATTTTAAGTTTTATTTTATTGTTAGTCATAGATTTTGAACTTACCCTTTTTAAGTCCTTTCATATCAATTAATGATCTCTTGAAATAAATGAATTAGCAAGCACACAAATATTTTGAAATGGATTTTATTTCATTTTACTTCTGACAATGGTCATATTTTCAAAAAATTTAATTGTTTATACCATGGGCCGCCAAACTTTTTTGATCATCGACCCTTATATAATTTTTCGAAATTTCCATCGACCCTCATAACTGTAATTTTCTGTTAATTAAAGCAAACTTTGTATTTTTTTACGAAAATCGCAAAATCCCCTGGCTCAGATCGACCCACGCTTTTGTTAAACAGACCCCTGGGGGTCTATATAGTACCACTTTGGCAATTTTCGGTTTATACTATCATTCTAAACATAGACTGTTCATAGCATTTAGACTGTGGACCCCTTTCCTGGTGAAGTACATGCGCTCATCTTGTGTTGACTTTTGAAGTCCAATGTGTGTGCCATCTACGCATCCAAACACTCAAAAGTACAAATTAACTACACTTAACACTAAAGAATATTTCCATTTTCCTCCGGGTATTTTGTATTTTTCCAAAAACCACTTTGAGACTCGTTTGGCTGGAACCGTCTAAATTTCTGGCACAATTTGTTTTCCATTTCCATGAACACATTTGATGTCAATTTTGAGACGGTGCTTTGGCACTTCCCTATTCAATAATCGCTACCAATCGTATGCTGATAGGCACCATTTGCGAGGAGCGAAGGGCTTGCAGCTAATTGGAGAACGGCGGGAACAGCCTTTGTGTTGTTACAATTAATGCTAATTTTCGGCAAAATATATTGGAATGCTTCCTTGTTTCAGCGAAATCTTTTGATGAATCTGCAAGGATAGGAATATAAAAAGCTACTTTATATTAGTAATCAAGTACTTACGCATTTTTAGATAAAGCCAGCGGATTACTTCTATTTCGTAATTGTTTTCGCACAACTTTTTCACCACTTTCACTATCGCTGGAACTTAAGTAAAATAAAAAACTTGGTCGATTTTAGTTTTGCGGCTTATGTTTATTTGATGTTTACTTATCTTGACATTTAAATGTCTATTGTTACTTATAAAAAGGAAGAAGAAGAGAAAAGTAATCGATAACCAAAACGTTCGCTCTCGAATGTCATCATCCCATTTAGTTCATTCGATAAACTTTTTTTTTTATTACAAGAATTTATTATTTATTGAATCTGCTTTAATTAAGCCTAACAATAAGTACATCAAATCTTAAAACTAGTAACTAAAAAATAATTTTAACCCAAATTGATTTTCGCTATCAAAATTTCGGCTCTGCTTCGCTCTTCAAAAGGCCGGAAAGTCTCTTCTCTGCAGGCGGGATCAACTTATCGGTTTTGCGAGGGATTTAGCTAGTGGATTCGGGTGATTTTCCAGTTTTGCTATATATTTCTGCTTTATAGACTTTATTTCTGTGATAGTTGTTGGTATTTTCAGGTCTTTGTGAATATTATCGTTACGCATGTACCATGGAGCACCTGTTATTAACCTATGTATCTTTGACTGAAACCTTTAAATTTTGGCAATGTTAGCTGCGGATGCATTACCCCACAATTAAATCCCGTACAACCCTATCGGTTTAATAACTGCATTGTATAGGAGGATTTTGTATTCTAGACTTAAGGTAGATTTAGCCAATGCAGCTTGGCGACCTTCAACTTCATATGTAAAATTTTTGCGGAAATGTGCGTACGCCAAGCTAAGCGCCGAGATAAGTGACTTCATTAGCTTCTAGAATGTCGATATTATTGAGCCGAATAGCTGGACACGTACCAAGCTTCAAAGAGAATGTTACGTGCTTGCTTTGACCTTTATACGCCACATTCCTAGCCATTCTTCTACCCTAAATAAGTGCTCTTGTAGTGCTCTCGACGCCTTTATCGAACATTTATTGCAACTAAGTATGGCGGTATCATCCGCAAATGTTGAAATTAGCGTGCTTTCACTTATAGGAGTATCAGATGTGAATATTACATATAATGTAGGGCCTAGGCCATCGGCTGAAATTGGAAAAATCTTCGGAAATAAATTCGTTTACTTTTACACTGAGACGTCTATTGGATAAGTAAGACTCAAGAATTTTATGATAGCTTTTTGGAAGAAGCTTGTTGCTTTTTGGAAGAAAGTTGATGCCATACCTTAACAAACGTTTGAGCCACGTCAAGCAATATTGCAGAGCAAAACTCCCCAAGTTCAAAAGCTTTTCTTATTTCATATGTAATTCGATTCACTTGCTAGATTAACGTATCACGTAATTTTTAGTCGTACGATGCCCACTCGTTCACGACTATGACGATTCGGCCTCAGATTGATGTATGAGTCCATTTGGAAAAAGTACTCGCCCACTTCCCATATATGTAACTTTTTTCACCTTTTTTAAAACACCATACACATTATAGCCACGCCCTTTGTTGTGGTTGGCTCTAATTCTACTGGGTATGAGTGATTTTGGCTGTGGAATCTTACTTCTATTAATTACATTGTACGTTGATCTGCTTTTAAAATCTTCAAATTTGAGTGTCTTTTGTGTCTCACTTGGATTACCTTCTGGTGTAATGCTCTACAGAATCACTGATAATCCTTTACTACTTTCAAGCGTAACAGCTTTTCCCTTTACTTCCTACATCGTTGGTTATGTGTCATTTTGGCAATGCCTCGATAATTCTGAAGACTTCATCAGAAGCGAGTGCATGATTCGTATATTTAATTCACCTATTTTCTCTTAATATTTTATTTCCATCTGAACTTTGCATCAAGGGTGAAACCTATTTAATTACCTGTGCTTAAGCAACTTCATTATCATTAATGAAAATAATGGTTCCTGAGATTTTTTTTTGTTGTAAAATTGATCATTAAAATGAAGCAAGTTACATTGACTCATCTTTTGAGGAATGTTTAATTCTATTTACGAAACACTCCAAATTATAAGTTGTTTATTTTACACATTTCATATTTTTGTATACACCTAGCAGTCAAAATCCCACACTTGTGGAGCTTTGGCCGAATCACGTCCCATAATGTGAATAGAAGCTATTGAAAAGTACATAAAAGATTTCATGATCTAATCTCATGCTGTATATTGAACATGTTTCAAATTCCACTCCTACCAAGGAAGTAATGACTCCAGAGCACTTTCTAAACTATCTTATTTCAGAGAGAAGATTTAAAACTACTGGGAAAGTTATCAAACCGCCTTTGGAATGCGCTTTGCGCGCCAGCTTCCCTTAGCTTATAATTTGAATTATAAGTTATAAATGTACCATAAATAAATAAATAAATAAATAAGTACTCGGAAAGTTAAAAATAATGTATTTTTAGTGGCAAAAGGACGGTCAAGTGAAGCACTCTTTCTAGCTGGCATTTACTACCATAGCCGAAGAGTACAAGACCGCCGAAACACAGCACCAGTGACAGTCCATTTAAACCGCATTCTGTGGAAAAACTATCTATGAATTATAAACACAGCAGCTGTGATACAGCATTTGTTTCGAAGGACAATATTCCACACAAATATGCAATAAATGCATCCCTAAATACTCGCATCCAAACACAGGCAAATAGTCTCTCTCGTTCTCTTAAGAGGACAATTGCCTCTGCTACCTGTTAGGTCTCTAAAGGGTGGATTGCGGAGTGAATAATGCAGGGATACTGATGTCATCATAGAGTAATACCATACTGTCTCATCGGAGATCATCGTTAGTTTGGACTGCGTAAAGTATATATCGAAGTTGGGTGAATGTTTGAATGATATATATGGATATAAAAAAGGATAATGAGAATAATTTTTCTGTGATTTTGAATATTATCCTGCAACATTCTGACTACGCTCCCAATATTTTACACAACCAATATAATCCAGCATAAGGATTCTCTTGTGTATGCCTTGATGGCACACGTTTCTGCTTGGAAACAGAGGCTTTCTGAAATCTGCTATAAATGCCCACTCCTCTACTTCCCTCCTTCAGTTTAGATCCATTGGAGTATCCGACTTGTGAGCCTGGTTGAGGAATGAATTTGTTTATGAGTTCTCCAAGATTATTTGTCTGAGATGAATACTTTGTATTTATTAAAGAAATCCAGGTGGGTTTTTCTAAGAGGCCTTAAAGATTGCGTCATTTTTTGAGCATTTTGAGTAGGTTCATGTGTCCCCGCTCTTAACCTCAAAAGAGTTAGTTAGTCTCAGAGCCTAAGATACAGCTAAACTCCCTTTTGATAGCTAAGCCTAATGAAGGTATTCCTGATACCATCGTCGGGGAAGTTTTCATTGCCCCACTTATGCCTATGGAAGCGGCACGTTGCAATTTGTTTGCTGCAGTGTTATGTTCATCCTTGCGCCACCATATTGAGGAGTCGTAGGTGTGAAACGGTTTGGTTATACTATTATAGTACCAGCAGACCATTTTCGGTATCGTGCCTCATGTTTTATCATACATCCTTCAACTTACATAAATCATGCGCATGGGTAAACTATTCAGATGTGAATTCCACGTTAGTGTTTTCACAAGAGTCACTCCAAGATGATTCCCCTCAACCGAGTAGGAATTTTCTTTTCTGACTAGTGAAGGCCTTTCAAAATTTATGTGTCTTCTTATGGTGAATGGTATAAGTGGAGATTTCATTGGATTGAGATTTCATTGTCCTTGTACCAAATTAGAGTCGTGTGTAAGGCTTTTTGCATTTGACTCGATATGGTGGATTCATGCCAAGTTGTGATGCATATGACATCATCCGCATATCCTAGCGTTCTGAAACCGCCGGTGATCAGCTTGGTAAGGAGTTCATCTATTACCAGAGTCCACAGCAGAGGAGACAGTGCACACCTCTTATGGACAAGCCCTACTGGCTATAATATACGGATATTGACGTCCCATTTCAACACTTATCACGCTTCTTTTCAACATGGAATGAATCCACAAAGTGACTATTGGACTTATATTCTTCCAGGTGATTGTAATTTTAATAACTTTGGAGGACGTCTTGTCAAATGGGCCTTTAGTAGCGATAAAATCGCATAGTGCAATAGGGCCTTCCATCCAAAGCCCGTACAATTATGTTTGCTAGTTTGATTATTGGTGTTATCGTAGATTGCCTCCGTTTGATAGACCACTTGGAATCTATGAAGAGGGCTTTTTTTAATGTACGCCTACCTGATTTGTAGATCCAATAATTTCTCCATCGTTTTGAGAATGTAGGACCTAAGGCTAATCGGTCGACACGACTTTGGCAACTATTCGGGTTTCTTGCCCGTCTTTGGTGTGAGCACCATCTTCAGATCAACTGTGCAGAATGTAGTTAGAGTTAGACTGGCTTTGATAATCCTGGAGGGGGCAGGTACCAATGCATCCCTCGCTTTTTGTAAGATACATGATTGGATGCCATCTGCTCTCTAGAGATTTGTATAGGTTGAATGAGCATAGAACCCATCGCACCTTTTCCGGGAGACAAATTTTGCAGGTAAGGCTGATGTCCCTACCATTGACAATATGTTAAGTGCCTGTCACTGCTGTGCCGCCTCTATGAATATGAACCCAGGGAAGTGAGTTTCCTGTAACAGTTAACTGGGTTCTTTCTTAGTGCCCGTCCATTTTTATGAGGGTACAAATTACATTCGTTTGACGAGTCTTAGGGCTTTCTGAACCCTGTTCCCGTCGGGAAGATTTTAATTTTTTTCGTAATGCTCCCTCGATGTGGCGCTTTTCGACCTTCTTAGCTCTTTATTGTATTCTCTATAGTCTCTATAAATTGTGTGATAAGCGGAGAGCATTCTTTGGTTTTAGTGACTATGCCTGTGGGGCTTATGCGCAGCTACCTTGGTGGTCGATTGCAGAGAGATAAAGTCGGTGTTAGTTTCGCTCAATTCAAGATATTTGATGTGGGTGTACCACAGGGGTCTGTTCTCTTCTTCATTTTCATCAATGATATATTCACGGTTTCTGACAATTTCACAATTTCACAAGTTCATGGATATGCAGATGACATCCAAAATTACCTTTCTATATGTATTGGGCTATTGGATGACTAGCGCTGTAGAGTTATGAGGACCTTGGCAAGATTGGTCGATGGTATTTGACAACGCATTGTCTTTGAATCCTCTGAAGTCATATGGCCTACCCATATTTAAACAAACTATACATTTTGATGACATTCCTCCAGTGCAAGTTTATGGTGTCCATTTGCGTTCGTATGTAACGTTTCCAGCTTGGGCTTTACGGTCAATTCTAGCTTAACTTGTGCTGATCATGTTAACAATGTGTCCAGAAAAATGTATTATACTCTACTGAATCTAGGAATGGTTGCTGATTTCACTCCCACGTAGCTCGACGTAGCTCATGACACTGGACGTAGCTCATGACACTCGACGTAGCTCATGACACTGGACGTAGCTCATGACACTGGACGTAGCTCATGACACTGGACGTAGCTCATTCTCCCTATAATTACATATTGTGAGTGGGTACACAGTAGACTGGCTTCTCATTCGCAACATAAATTGGAAATAGCGTTCAATAATGCCACGCGGTAGGGTAGCCCAGATTTGTTGGTTTATCAGCTGGGAACAAATGTATTCTTTGTGTCAACCTTGTTGCTTACTTGATGGCCCGAAACTGTGCCTTTCTGCGAAAGTTGGTGGACTCTAAGTCTCCCAGGTATCTCTACAGGAAACTGCAGTTCAGTCGATCTGCCTTGATTGTTCCTGAGTTTCAACAACGAAACTCTACTCGATTATTTTTCATTGGCACCATCAGATTATGGGAATCATTACCAAGGTTAATTTAAGTCACTCCTGGAGGAACCAGCTTTAAGCGCATAGTCACTGGGCATTTCACCAGTCAATGTTAGTGTTCTTTGGAGCTGTGTAACCGATTGTTTACTTTATCTTTCTCTTACACTTTCTAGCCTAAGGTTAGAGTGAATGATAGGGGTTAGTACAATAGGTCCTTACGGTCCGCGATGCTAGTACTCCCTGAAACATTAAAGCTAAATCTACACTTTATTTTCTTTAATTCTTTAGGTCATTGTAAATTAATTGTGCTTATTATTATTATCTTTAATTAATACTTTTCTAATTTATTCTTTAGTTTTAGCTGTGAATTTTGTTAGTTTAGTCCTAGTTTAATTTTAAATTAAATTTAATTTCTTATTTATAATTTATTGTTAAATTGTAGAATGCTGTAGTTTAATACTGCTAATGTACCTTAAGATATCATTGATTTTAGATGTACAATTAATTAATTTTAAATAAATAATAATAATATCATCAGTGTCTTACGTTTGGGTTTAATATTCCATAAGGAAGGATGTTTAAAAACCAATTTTATAACTATAGTTAAATATAGCAAGACCCCGCATGTTCGAAATTGATAATCTCAACCCTTTTCACTTCCCCCAAATAAATGCCTTTAAATTCCTGAATTTCCCTTACAGACTGGCCGTGGGCTACCGCCCTTCCCACCTGATGTCTCGTCGATTAAATCGCTTTACTTAGAGTTACAACTGACTTCGGTAAAATGTGTGCAAACTTTCAAAAGTCTAAGCGCATCTATACTGAAAAGGACTTCTTTTGAACTTCTGCTAATAACCCTGCAGAAGTTGCCAGTCAGCCGTCTTCCCTATTTTCCCCAGCTGTTTAAAAATTCAATTAAATTTCACCTTGCAACTAGCAAGATTTGCATTTGAGATGACGACAAAGCTGCTGCTTACTGCCTTGCCTCATCGTGCCGTGCCGTGCGCGCTAAGCTTTAATTCATTTGCTAATCCATTGCTGACTTTTTAATTTAAATTCAGTGCAATCTCCGCCCGCGCCCGGGCCCCTGCCGCTTCCGTGAACGTACCACCACCACAGCCTTGAGGCCCTTGACTACAGCGTCGCACTAAGAATTATGCATATTTATAGGAATTGCAATTTGCAAATTAAATGCAACTAAAATGAGAGAAGACTAACAAAAACGACAAAAAGAAAGCGCGAAAAGAAAACGAAGAAAAAAGTAGATAAATTCAAAGAAAGCAGCGCAGGTTGGCAAATCCAAATAAATGCAAAAATACAAATCTGCAAGGCACGCAGGTGTGCAGCGCGTTGAAGATTTTATTTAGCATACTTTCGGGCGTTGCTTACGCGCGCTAGTCTAAAAGGTAATCCAGCCCAGGCTGGCAGCAGATAAAAACTTTTGCGCCAACTTCTCAACTTTTTTCCACACTAAACGCTGAACGCTTTCTCTCTCACGCGCGACCACTTCCTTTCTCTTTTGCTCTTGGTCGACGCGTTTTGCATTCTCCAACATAATCGTACTCGTCGCACAGCTATATGAAAAAGTTTAAGAATATGTTAAAACGCATTTAAGCGCTCAAACTGCAGCCCATTTCGTGAGCGATTGGGTAGTTGTGGCGGCTGAGGGGGCGTTGAGTTGAAAGACAGCCAGATAAATGCGCCCCCCCACAAAAAAATACTAATAAATTTCTGCTCTAAGACGATAAAGGCATAGGGAATAAAGGATTCGATAGAATGCAGTTCACTCTTACATTGCACTCCTGTGTGCATTTGTATGCGTTTGTGTGGCTTGAGTGTAATTAGAAATGCATAGCGTGCGCCTAGAAGTGTGCTGCGGTTTTTCCACTTACATTTTTGCTAATATATTTCAATTGTGTTTAAGATGCCACATAAACTACAATCCAAAAGTGCTAAATTTTGCTTACTGCCACCGACGCATACAACACATTGTTGCCGCCACCATTGCCACGGCCCCAACCAATGCCACCGCCACTGCCACCGCCACCGCCACTCTACCTGCCGCAGTAATTTTAAGTCCAGACAAATGATCAAAATATAAATTTTGCCAAATTGCTAAGAAAATTGCGCATCGCTCGTACGCTCACTCGCTGTTTTGTTGGTTGGTGGCCGGTGGCTGGCTGCCGGGCTGGTTGGCGGTCCATAAAATAGCATCAGCAACATATTTCGTTTTACGCGCTACTTATCTCTCCTCCAGTGCACCCACCCCGCAGCTCGCAACTCGCTACTCTGCTCTATTGACAGTCAAGTCAGCTACTTTTGCGTTCTCTGTTTCCGGCGGAAGTAGCTTGCTTACACCGCTGTCGCTGCGTTTCGCCGCATACACTTGTGCACACTTCCTCGTTTCTTGGGTACTGTCGCTGCCGTTACCACTGCCACTGCCACTGCCACTTTTCCTTTTTCCTTTATTTAAACGTCGGCGAAAACTTTATAATCTGTTAATTATTTGTCTTATGCCAAGTTAGCGAAATTTTATTGCTTCCCTTAAGTTTTCGTATGGCACAACCCTCTGCCCCCTCTGCGTCACACTGCTCTGCGCTGTTGGTTGCAGCATGAAATTGCTTTAGTGTGGTGGCGAGGGTGGGCAAAATGCCCATAAATTTCGTCCCCTTCTCTAAACCAAAAAAAAACAAAATATCACCCTAGGAAAGGAAGCAGCACAAAAGAATTATAAGTGCAATAAATGAATTCGTTAATGGTAATGAAGAGTTCATGGGCCTGTGTGCAGTTAGTTGGCAATAAAGGAATCTTTTAATTTCAAAATTAGACCAAGTTTGTTGTAATGCGAACTTATTTTTGAGGCACTTTTTCAGTCAGAAAGTTTATGTCACATTAAGAAAAGCCGTTGTTCAGGATGGAAACTGTTACGGAAAAGGTAGAGCAGATAACAGTGAAACGTGAGAATGGTGCGGCAGCTGTGCAGTGACTTTGCCACACCAGCTTCCACAGGTGTTCAAGATGAATGTTACTATTTGACCAAATGTTAATTGGACTTCCAGACACGCGCCCTCTTCCCAAAGTAGAGCATAATTGTCAAAATAAGCTCCTGGGATGGAGCTGAACGTGGATCACTTCAAATGGGGAGGTAGTTAAGGGTAGGGAAACTAAAAATTATACTTTCCGATCTCCCAGTTGTCAAAATCAACACAAATTCACTGTAAATGAAGGACATACACATGGAAAACTACTGCGGTGAATGCGAGAAAATAACCTCTCTGGGGTTTAGTTTTCACACTAATAGAAAAACGACCTCTATGCACCTTATGTAAGGGCGTTGTAATTTTCAACAGTACAGGGATCGAATTTTTCGCTCTCTGGTGTTGCATCACCATAAAAAGCATCAAAACATTCGCAATAGAGCTCTTTCGTCGGGTGCATCAATCGTTTTCTATTATTCGCACTTTGCTTTAACAATTTGAAGAAGTTATTCATTTTTTTTAATTGATTATTCATTTCGCGTAGTTGCCAAAGGTACGGAAAAACTGGCTAAAAGGCTTCTTCCTTATTATTGCCTATTTTGGTATAAATCTCTCAGTTCACATTTGACTGAAGCGAGTTATAGTGCTTTGAATCCCCTTTACTTTGACTGGGAGCCATTTGAGTTTCCGCTTTCGGTCAAATTTTTTTTTTTAAACGATGGTGGTACTAGTGATCAACTATCGTGGCATGTTATATATGTCCATTTCGTTCGAATTCGATGAAGTGGGCCTACTATAAATGTGTTTCCAACAGGACGATGCCATATTTTAAACAGTTGGCAAGTAAATTTATATGGCAAATACTATTGCGACAATTATCATTTCAATATTCATGACTACACATGAATGTTTTTTTACTAATTATCTAATGTTGAAATATCGACAATTGAGCTAACTTCCCATATGGTGTGGAACAGTTGTGACCTTAAAGCAGCAGTTCAGAAGGTAGGTAGGTAGGTAAGGCGGCCACCCGAAAAAAGGGCGCACTTAGGCCAACATTGACCCTTTGTGATACCGCATAGGACAACAGGTCCCATCCCTTTCAAAGGTCCAGCCATTTGGAGCTTTTAATGAAGCAATTGATGGAGCTAATCTTTTTTTTTGAGATCTCTCCCAAGGAGTCCAAAAAGTAGTCGCAAAGGAAAGTGCGCCTCCTTCTGGACAAAGCTGGACACGTGCACAACAGGTGAACAGTGGACTCTTCCTCCTCCTCGTCCATGCAACTCCTGCAGAAGTCGTTAGAGGCGATCCCCAGCCTACAGCAGTTCAGAAAGAAAGTAAGATTTATGAAATTCTTTAGTAAATAAAGCATTGCGACCTAGTTTTGATAGATAGAAGTGGGGTAGGTCGGAGAGCCGCCGAAGAAGGAGGTATCCAAGGACTCAGGCATTGCTGCCCATTGTACTGTAAGCCTGGACAAATATTTAGGGGAAAGGAGGGAGATAGAGGATTTTGGAAAGAGAGTTACACCTTTTCACACTTATTTGACTCTTTTATGAACGTCAGCAGTCTGTCGGAATGTACATTATCCATTCCCAAAACATCTGACCCTAATATGCGCTTCCTCATTCTGGCCAAGGCAGGATAACCGCAGAGGAAATGCTCTGTGCCGTCCTGTGCTTCCTCCAGGCAGGAGATGCAGTTTGGATTCTAGATGACGCATTTGGTCGCCATATGATGGCCCCATGGAGTATGCCCCGTGATTACCCAAACCAATGATCGAAGATCTTTTCTTCGTGATGTCAGAAGGAAATTTGCAACTCTCCTGTTTGGGTTTTCTAGGAAACACTTGGTGTTTTTCAGGCAACTAAACTGCACCATCTCCTCTTGTGAATATTATTCACATGGTTCTTGCTCCAATCTACACCCCCTGCTAAACTTATACCGATAAATGGGTCTGGTCCCATTGGAGTACCCGACGATCCATGGTTTGCCAATTAATCAGCTAATTCGTTCCCCCGAACACCACAGTGTCACGGAGCCCAAATACGTTCAAGTAAGTTCCATCTTGCGTTGGAGTTAAGTCTGGACTTACATTCTTGGACAATTTTTGAAGTGATGGAACGCGATTTCCAGGGCCTTCAGTGCAGCCTGACTGTCACTACAGACTTTAATCTCCATACCGCGCCATTTCTTCTCAATTACCCATGCCGCTACCTGCAGAACAGCAAACACTTCCGATTAGAATATCGTTGCCATACTTTCCATAGCCAAAAAGCATCTGACATTTTCATTCAGAGCCCAGCAAGCTCCAGTTCCCATTTCAGTTTTGGAGCCATCAGTGAAGAAAGTTTTCGCCGGGTCCCCTACAAATAGTTCCGGATCTCTCCATTGCTCCCTTCTCGGGAAGCTGACTTTGTACTTGCTTCCAAAAGAAATTCTTGCCTAGAGTTTATCGTTCGGTGCCAGAAACAACGGGCATTGCTTCGACAGCCTCTTGGACATCACTCTATGCTCAAAGTTCTTGTCGTCGTGCCAATAGCCATTAGAATTTAACCGACATATCGTTTTCATCACCTCCTGTTGAGTCATAAGATCCGTTTGTGGCAAGTTCTACCAAACATTCAGAGCGTCACCAGATGTGGTACCCATGTCGCTCGTAATGCTCAAACATACACTTCTCTGTAGTCTGTTTAACCCTAAACATGTGGACTTAACCCCAGTTCTGCGCCACCATACAAAATAATTGGCCTGATCAATGCTGTGTACAGGCAAAATACACCAGCTGGTTTCAGACCACAAGCCTTACCAAATACTCTTCGGCACTGCCCAAATATTTGATGTGCCTGACTAACCTACAGTCCAACATGCGTCTTCCAAGTGAGTTATCTATATTTCACTACCCTGGAAATACTGATATTTACACCTTTTAGAATTGGTAGTTTAAGACCTACCAATTTTCTTTTTCGTCTAAAGAATACCACTTGGATACTTGGATTAATAGTAAGTCTGGGAAGTGCACTACTCAGCCATCTTGTCCAGAGACGTTTGCACATACAGTCCTAAGGGACATTTCTCATCTCAGTGCACACACATCATCCGCATATGCTTGGATGATGTATGTAACTAAGTCAGAAGTGAGTCCACCACAAAACCACAAAAGTGGAGATACTACCCCCCCCCCCCCCCCCCCCCCCCCCCTGAGAGCTTTCACGAGCAACTTCTGCCACGGTACAATTGTCGTTTGTCTCTCCAACAGTTAACAGCCTTTTTGATAACATGAAATGGATCCACTTGACAGCAGTTTCGACCAACCCATGTCGTCTAGCAGCCGAGCACATAGAGTCACAGGTAGCATTATCGGATGCCCCCTCAGTATTCACAAATACCCCCATTGTGAATTCACCAGTTTCCAGCCCTGTTTCGACCTTACACACTAGATCGTGCAAAGCTGATTCGCATGACTCTCAACTCCCTTATGCATGCTGATGGATACTAAGGGGGCTATTCAACATTAAACCCTCCCTAATGTACTTCTCCACCATACGCTCCAGACCTTTCAACATTAACGACGTCAAACTGATCGGCCTGAAGCTATTCGCTAAAGTGTAGTCATCCTTTCCCGGTTTGGGAATGAAGATCACCCTAACCTGTCGCCAAAGAGATGGTACGTAACCTAGAACAAGACAAGCAATGTATTTTTTTTATTGAACTTATCTCCTTCTCTCTTTACCATTATTGGATATTCATTATCAGGGCCAGGTGACTTAAAGTTGTCAAAACAGGAAAGAGAAAACCTCATTGATTCCTCGTCACAATTTTTGATGCCGTATACCAGTTTCGTCTCGTGATTCCACCGATGATGATGGTGATTCGAGTTGTCAACTTTCACCCTAGTTCCTGTGTCAGTAATGATTCTGCTACCCGGGAAGTGGGTTTTCGGGATGGTATTGTAGGTTTCAACCATTGAATTGGTATAAGAACCATTAGACCTGAGAAGAGAGTACAGCCTAACTGCACGGTCCCGCTTAAGCACCCTGCACAGCCCAACCGACTCCTTCATGTCGTCAATTTCACTAAAAAAGTTTCTATAAGAGTCCACTTTGGCTGACCGAATTCTCTTCTTAAAGATTCTCTACGCTATTTAATATTCAGCGCAGTCTTCTTCTTTTCTGGTTTTTAAAGACCTATTCACAAGTTTTCTGGATCTTTTTCGGAGCTTTGAAAGTTTAGCCTTCCACCATGGAACTGCTCTACCCTGCCTGCTCATACTTAACGGACACACTTCCTCATAACATTCTATCAAAGTACCTGTTGGGTCGACTCTTCGATTTTCGCTATGATTCTGTGTTTAGTAAACCTGGGAGTCCTCTCGTCAACGTGAACCCCAAACTTCTCCCAATCAGCCTTTTGTGGATTTCGACCATCCGGCACTATTATCTGGTCAATGTCAATTCGAAATTCTATCAAACAGTGATCCGAGAGAGATACTTCTGCCAGAACTTTCCACTGTTTTATGTGATCTGTCAGAAATCTATTAGTTACCTGGTTTACTTTTTGATTTAAAATATATGTCTAGACGATATTTTATAACTAATACTTGATTGATTGATTTTGACATTATCTGAACCAATCTTTTTGCGCTTATTCTTTATGTATTCATTTTAATTTACCTTTAAGATAAATAATGACTCCTAATAATTTTGCTTATATATTTAATGAGCCAATTACGAAGGACATTAAATGTATAAGTAAAAGCGAAATAGTAATAGTCCTATTGATGTTACATTGTCACGATGTAACTTGAAGGGAATGATACTTTCTTACAGTCCTTGAGTTTTTTTCATAATTTTGTATATGTACGAGGGCGGATTGATATTGAGCTACCTAGCGCTAGATGGCAGCACAAACACAAAAACTTTTTTTTTTTAGAAATTGCTATCTGTCAAACGTCAGTTGTTAAAATTTCACCCAAATTCATCGATTAGTTTATTTGTTGTAGTCGTTTGAAGTAAGCAACTTTTGTGTTTCTTGAAAAATGGAAAAAAGGGAATTTCGTGCAGTGATTAAACACTATTATTTGAAAGGGAAAACGACGAAAGAGACAAAAGACAAGCTGGATAAACATTACGGTGAGTCTGCTCCATCAGATTACATGGTAAAATATTGGATTGCTGAATTTGAACGCGGCCGAACAAGCACTGCAACAATACCATCAACAGGAAGGCCAAAAGAGGTGGTTACTGAAGAAAATATCAAGAAAATCCTCGAAATCGTTATGAATGATCGCCGAGTCAAGTTGCGTGAGATTGTTGAAATGGTAAACATATCATATGAACGTGTGTTCAACACGCAAGATGGGTGCCGCGTTTGCCCAGTGTCGAACAAAAACGAGTTCGACAGACCACTTCACAGCGGTGTTTGGACATGATAAAGCGTAATCCTGTTTATTTTTGGCGTCGATTAATAACTGTTGAGTCCACCACTACACACCTGAAACCAAAAATCAATCGAAACAATGGGTGGAAGCTGGTGGAAGTGCTCCGAAGAAGGCGAAGGCAGTGAAATCGGCTGGCAAGTTATGGCCACTGTATTTTGGGATGCACACGGAATATTGCTCATCGATTATCTTGAAAAAGGATCCACAATCACAGGAAAGTATTATCGTGCATTATTGGATCAATTGAGTGATGCAATCAAGGAAAAACGACCACATTTAAAGAAGAAAAAAATGCTCTTTCTTCAAGACAACGCACCGGTTCACACAGCATTAGATACGATGCTAAAATCACGTGAAATACACTTCGAATTGGTTAATCATCCACCTTATAGTCCAGATTTAGCTCCTAGTGACTTTTTTCCTGTTTCCAAACTTGAAAAAATGGCTCGCAGGAAAAAGAAGAAGAAACGAAGAAGTGATTACCGAAACTAACGCGTATTTTGAGGGGTTCCCGAAATCGTATTATTCAGATGGTATAAAAAAGTTGGAATATCGTCTTACTAAGTGTGTCAAAGTAAAAGGAGACTATGAGAAATAAATGGTTTTTGAAAAAAAAAAAAACGTTTTTTTCCTACTTAGGTAGCTTCAATATCAATCCGCCCTCGTATGTATATAGTTTTAATTTTCATTATATGAATATTTTATGAAAAATTGATGTGGAACAAGAAACATCTAACCTAGTATGGAAGGTGATATAGACAGTTTAATGTACTTATATTTTGGTACGGGAAAACTAGGTGCACTGACTACTTATTTTCCAGATACCAGTATGTAACACTAAGGGAACAAATGGTACCACAGCACTATTCACTATGACTTTGTCAGTATTGTTACGAAATTCCCCTCTTGACAATTTATTCTGTACGAAATTGTACTCTTGACAATTTGCACTAACTCTCTGTACTTGGATTCGTACCACTGGATCGTGTAGTAATCAAACAATCGCTGGTTAAATTAAAATAACTAATTTTATTTAATTATTGCAATTTACACATTTAATATTAGGCTTAAGTTTACTTTAGTACAATTTGTACTTTATTTCACAATTCATGAATCACTTTATTTAATAATGAATTTCACAATTACAAATACTGCTGCTTCGATGCACGATGTACACACTGTTACGATCTCTGTTCAACTGTGTTCGTCTTTAAGTAGTGTGGTGGTTTTTATAGTTTTCGAATGGTTGACGCAGAAACTTCTACAATAATGTAGAAGTTTCTTGATCATTCTTGAAACTTATATACACCACGAATCTTATATACACTTTAAACGAGAACATTCTATACACCACACATTCTATCTTACCACGACATAGGGTGGTACACACAACTTCAAACTCCACATGGGATCCTAAAAGTATGCAATCACGTTTCAGTGTGCAATCACGTATTGATCCGAACTCAGCTGGTATATGGCAAGTCAAACTTTGAGCATTATAGCGGACTATGAAGTGGAGCATACAGGTGTTATTCCTTAAGTGGAGATTATCGCCCAGGAAATGAATCTCAGTGTCCGGCACTTCGAGCACTAGAATAATATACAAACACAGTTCTATAAAGACACTCTTTAAACTATTTTTACCGACTATGAGACCCCTTAGTGAATATATTGAAACGTGATAGCTCAGTGAAAAGGGATTGCATACTTTCAGGATCCCATCTGGAGAATGAGTGCCCCCTGTGAGTCAAGATGCGAACTATTCGAATAAAAGTTTATTCAAGAACCATCTGTCGGTAATATCAAAAAGAATATTCTCGACTTCTGTCGAAGAGGATAGAAGCTTCTAGAAACTACGAGAATAGCGTAGAAGTTTCTACCTCAACCATTCGAAAACTATAAAAGCGACAAGACTGTTCAAACTCGAAGACATTCGAACAGAGATCGTGGCAGTGTGTACATCGAGCATTATAATCGAAGCAGCAGTATTTGTAATTGTGCAAAGTGATGAAATTCATTGTGAAATAAAGTACAAATTATAAAGAAGTAAACTTTAAGCCTAATATTAAATGTGTAAATAGCAATAATTAAATAAAGTTAATTATTTTAACTTAACCAGCTATTGTTTAATTACTACACGATCCAGTGGTACGAATCCGAGTACAGAGAATTAGAGTAAATTGTCAGGAGGGCAATCTCGTAACAGAGTAAATTGTCAAGAGGGCAATTTCGTAACATTATTATACTCTTTTTTTGGATGTAAGACTCATAACTCATGACAAATCGTACAAATATTACGTAAAGCGAAAGTATGGGGCAAAAGGAGGAGCGTCTGAGACCCAGTGTTTTATAGAGGGGAAACAACTATCACAATCTTTTACTCAGAGTGCGTGTAATTTCCTGAGCAATGGTATAAGCATCAAAAGGTGAATACTAAACCTAAAGGGTCGTTTCAGTTGGATCCATCGAAATGCTAAGTAGGTATATAAATATGCTTGCCACACCTTTTTGGCATCACCTACAATTGCCGGTAGCACAGGATACAAAGCGTACTGTGTGAACTATTTCTTAATTTGTTCATCAAAGAAGTGGGATTTGTCTCCATATCTTTTGTTTCTATTAAATTTATTGAGTCCTTGAAACCGACTCATAACGGTATTTGGTCAGATAAAAATTGTGGGTATAAAGTAATTGTAAAATGGAGAAAGGCCTTCACTGCTAAGAGGTAATTGGGTTAAGACTGCTACAGATTGAACTCAAAGTATAATTAAACATTCTGACTTCTCTCGGAAATAGTATTGAGAGTAATTGCTTCTCAACCTACCAAACCCTGTCAGTAGTACAATAGTGTACCGAAATATATCATAGGGTGTTTTTTTAGATGTGTGGTTTTAAATCTGGCAATACTTTTTTCGGAGTTCTCTTTTTGACAGCTGTCACTTGATTTATGCTCTATTAAGATTGCCATTTCATAATGAATAGACTTACTCCTAAACAACGTTCGCAAATCGTGAAAATTTATTACCAAAATAATGGTTCGGTTCGAGCGACGCATCACGCGCTGCGTCCAATATTCGGTCGACATAATCGCCCAGCAGAGTCGATAATTCGAGCAACCATGGATCGATTTCGCACCACGTTTACTCTAGTGGATAATGCTCATCCTCAGAGACGCCGTACAGTGCGCTATTGCTGCTATGGAGCAGAGTATCAAAGAAGACCCGAATGAGTCCATCCGCCATCGCGCGCAACAATTGGAGCTGTGCCCATCTACTTTATGGAAGATTTTGCGGAAGGATCTTGGTTTACGGGCTTACAAAATTCAACTCGTGCAAGAATTGAAGCCGAACGACCATCAAGTGCGTCGCACGTTCGGTGAATGTGCCCAAAATGCGATGGCCACCGATCCTGATTTTCACAAGAAAATTTTTTTCAGCGATGAAGCTTGATTGAATGGGTACGTTAATAAGCAAAATCGTCGCATTTGGAGTGTCGACAATCCACAAGCCATTGTTGAGACGCCGTTACATCCTCAAAAAGTCACTGTTTGGTGTGCTCTATTGGCAGAAGGAATCATTGGTCCATATTTCTTCAAAAATGAAGCCGGCCATACTGTTACAGTCAATGGGGAACGCTATAGAGCCATGATTAATGCCTTTTTTGTGTCTGAATTGGAGGATGTTGATGTGGACGACCTTTGGTTCCAACAAGACGGCGCTACATGCCATACAGCCAACGAAACAATCAAGTTATTGAAGGAAACTTTTGGTGAGCGCATTATCTCGCGTCGTGGGCCTGTGGCGTGGCCTCCAAGATCGTGCGATTTAACACCGCTGTACAATTTTTTGTGGGGTTATGTGAAGTCGCTTGTCTGCGCAGATAAGCCCGAGACGATTGACGCCTTGGAAGAGAATATTCGGCGCGTTATTGTTGGCATACGGCCCCAATTGCTGCAAAAAGTGGTCGAAAATTGGGCCTCTCGGCTGGAATTTAGTCGAGGCAGCCGCGGCGGCCACTTGCCCGAAATCATTTTTAAAACATATTGGCAAACCCTTTCTAATAAAGCTAAACTTTTGGCCATAACATTAAATTATATGCGTTTTATTTCTGCTTGAAAACCACACGTCTAAAAAAAACACCCTTTATGTACTTCAAAAGTAGCACAGATTCTAGAGAGCATGAATCAAAGAGAGTTTACAGTAAGCTCCCTTCACATATATACATTAAGATCCTTGATTAAGAACGGTGACCTATTCGCATTTTCAGCACTACCACCATGTGTCATGGTATTAACCAAAGGTTGCAAAGCAAACATGGACAACTTGATAAAAAATACTTTAGGAAAACCTTTCTTCTGTGTCTTCTTTCTGTAAGAACCTAATCCAAATCCCATGTGATCCAAGCAAACTTTTTGAGATGATTAAAATGAGTAAAAATGAGTCACTTCATATTTTCATTACTAACTATCATAATCCTCTACATTGGGGAAAAATGTGTATCAATACATATCCCCCAATTCACCCGCCTCCTTAAATACTTGTCAACTATTTTAATATCATAAACCAAAAGTGAGTCTCATCCATCTTCATGTCCATATGCATTTTTGTTGTCCTCGTTGTTTTTGTTGCTGTTTTTCATGTTTATCACCAAAATAATTTCCATGCGAATGAGTACGAATAACCAGGATATGAAGGGATATGAAAGGATACACATGGCAGCTTAAGTTGGCAGGATTTTTTGCACTGTGCTGCGCTGTGCTGTGCTCAATGCAAACGACAATGAAGTGAAATGAAATGAAATTCATCAACGTACGTCAAACAGTTGCGCATTGTTTCCCACTGCAGTTGGCTCTGAAATGTGCGCTCGCTGATTGAAAGTACCGGGATAAAGAGGATATTATTGTCAATGATGGCTGAGCAGCCAGGCGGCTGACTGGACATACGAGCCCGGATAGCGTATGACCAGAGAGATACTGAATGACTTTAAACTAAAGACAGTTAATTGAATTAACTGTGCTTGAAATGCGAGCACTCGAATGTCGGAAGTTTTGATACGTATTTCTGCTGGAGATGTTCGTGATAGAGGAAGGGCATTGATACAGTTGAAGTGATTGAGCGTTGTGTGGATTTTATTTAATTTCCGCTTGATGACAAAATTCCATAATTGAAATCCAAATGGAAGGCGAATCTGGGGGCTTTTAAAATGAGGTTTTATAAGAGAGGACGAGTGTGAGGCAAAATAGCACAGTGCCTTGCTTATAATACTGAATTAATTATGCTCAGAGAGGATAACTTTTTAGTGTGTGTACAAACAACTAAAGATATAAAAAGCTTGGCTATCTATTTAGAGTGGGTTTAAGGCACATTTTAGCTTCAGGAATTCCAAGAGGTTTTCTACAATGTTTGCTTTGTACGTCACAAGGGATTTATGGGTATTCAATGCTTCACGCTATGAGGTCCCCAGAGATCGAAAACATCACTTTCAAAGTAGCGAACTAGCTCATAACGCAATGTTGTATTATATTTCTGTCCGCCTACTAATATCCTCCTATTTAATGATTCCTTTTTGTGTTTGAATAAATTGTCATCATATAATAATGTATTTTTTTAATTTCTTCCGCGACTTGAAAATAGAAGATGGTAAAATTTGACTAATTATATTATGGTACACCAGATTCGATTCTGAAAATGTTCGATGTGGATTCGTTGCACTTCACTAATAATTTTCTCTCTCTCTGTTGCACGATTCAAGGGTAGTGTGAGATTCCGCACGATGCATTTGTTTCAACTTGTACATGAGTCCGTCGTGCCAAACCTTATCGACCAGAACAGAACAGAAGTGCTTACACTCAAAGGCACTGCGTATTTCTTTGGTGATTCGGTGCACTTGTTCAATTGTTCCATGTTTTCTCCGAAACCCAAATTGGTGACTTGGGATCAAGTTGTCAACATACGGCTGCATCTTGTTCAAAAATATTCTTTCAAACAGCTTAGGATGTATAGACAACAATCTGATAGGTCTGTATGAAGAGGAATATGTGAGTTCTTTACCCAGCTTGCAGATCATTTTTATTACTAACAATTTCCAAATTTTTGGGAAGTATCCTACTCGAAGTACTGCATTGAACCAGGTTAGAATTAATGATTGCGCATTTTGTTAATTGAGCGATAATCTCTGACATTATCATGTCGTAGCCAGGAGCTATGCTTGCTTTACAGTTCGTTTTTAGAGCAAGATCCAATTCTTTAAAAATGAACTTCACCTGATGGTGAGTTTTTGGAACTTCAATATTTGGAATTGCGAAGTTGTTTGAAGGGTGATTTGGCTTAAATACACCTTTGAGGTGGTTCGCAAATATATTTGCTTTTTCAGCATCGCTTCCAGCCCATTTCCCATTTTCAATTCTAAGGGGTGGATTGTGTTCTTGAGGACTTTTGACGAATTTATTTGTTTTCCACAAAGAGTAGTTTGCGTCTTGGCCTGGAGTAAGTGAACTCTCTTAAACTTATATCCCTATAATTTCTAAAGGCTTCTCTTAGACGTTGATCAGCTTCAACCAGCTTATGCTTCAACATGGGTGATCGAGCCCTCTGCCACTCTTTTCTAATACGTCTTTTCTCTCTTGCCAGCGCGTCGATATCTTCGGAAGTGACAGTTCTTTTAGAATATGAAGATGATTTACTTGCAGCAGTTTCATGCACGGCTCCTGAGACCAGTAGTGCGCTAAGTTCGTCAACAAGGAAGTCTATATCCTCTGTTGTTTTTGACAGTGGATCAGTCTTTAGATGGCTGCTAATGTATTGACGATATTTAAGCCAACTGGTTTTGCGGTTTGTTATATTCATTGGCTGTGCATTACGCAAGGGATGTTTCTGCAAGTTAATTATAACTGGGGAATGATCTGACGATAAGTCGAAGCATTCTTCTGCTGAGATGAACTGTTGGTCAATGTTTCTAGTTACGCCAAAATAGATTTGGTCCGGATTTTGCTGGATTCAGATGGTGGGTTTGCCAGTAGATATAATATCCACTTTATTTGTCGTATTAAGTGCAGCAGAGTACAGTTGCCTTCCTTGTGGGTTTATAAGCCCAGAGCCCCAAAGCATATGCTTGGCATTAAAGGTCCTGCTGCTGAGCCGAGAGTGTTGAAAAAATTGATCTTCAGTTATGAAGCCTTAGCTCGCTGTAGGAAGAAATATCTGGGGTATTACTAGACCGAGGGCAGAGACATGAACAGAGCAATGAACCCCAACTCAGTGCTAAGCTTCCTTAGTTGGACTAATAGAAGACCTTTAATAGGTACATGCTGGAGGAGTATAATAGATCAAATTCGTGTCGAGATAAATTTTCCTTCTTTATTTCATACATTCAGTCATGATGTACCTTGGAGGGCCATACACTGCGCTTATTATAATTTCATCACACCATTTTAGTATTTGATTGACTTTATATAAAACCGCTGTGAATTCGTTGCCATCGACTAGACCAACTTCTATGTAGAAGAATATTAATTAAGTATATTTTCCCCTACCTATTCGATGAATTTTTACTTGTTGCGTTGAAACGCTGGCATTAATGTTTCATATGCTTCCATGAATATTCAATTTGACTTAATTCTGGAGATTATAGCAACATTTTCGGCTACATCGATGCATTTCACAACAATCATTCATATGAGCAATATGATTGAGATACTCTCTCCGAATATTTGGACCTCTATCATGGTTTACTATTTGCACTAAATTTATTTCCTTTAGCTCACTGTTCTGTTCCTGGACACAATTTGCACTCCATCTGATTCACACTTTTTTATTTTGTTTCTTTTGTAAATTTACACAAAATGATATTATGGTCAAAATCTAAACTTTGATTTCTATTTGGCTTTGAAAAGAAAGACTCTGCTATTCTCGAAAATATATTTACCAATGCAACCATTTCATTTTGGCACACTTCTCATTGGATTAACACATTGTATCATGTGGAGATATTTTTAATTTTTTATTTATTTCTCAACTCATCATATTTCCAGTTATTTATTTTTTTTAAAGGTTTTAAGCAGTCTCCCAATAAGTAACCTAATTGGGATATATTTTAACAACAGTGTTGAATCCTCTACTCTGAAGACTCGACTCTTGTCTCTTATCTCCCATTCGGAAAGTATGTCTAGGAATCTACAAATAACTTCTTCACCAAATATAAATAGTTCTTAAATGTAGCAGAAATATATTGAAACGTGATTGCATACTTTTAGGATCCCATCTGCAATTTGAGAATGAGTGCACCCTGTGTGTAAGTCGAGACACGATCTATTCGAATAAAAGTATACTTAAGAACACCCTGTCGGTGGTATAAAAAAATATTCCCGAAAATGAAAACTTCCTTCGAGGTGAATAGAAGAATAGAAGGTTCTAGAAAAATCCAGAGACTTCTTAAATAGCGTAGAATTTTCTACTTCAACCATTCGAAAGCTATAAAAACCACAAGACTGTTGAAAGTCAAAGACAGTCGAACAGAGATGTGTACATCGTGCATTTTAATCGAAGCAGCAGTATTTGTAATTTTGTAAAGTGATGAAATTAATTATAAAATAAAGTGATTAATGAATTGTGATATAAAGAGCAAATTGTAACAAAGTAAACTTTAAGCCTAATATTAAATGTGTAAATTGCAGTAATTAAATAAAATTAGTGATTTTAATTTAACCAACAATTGTTTGATTACTACACAATCCAGTGGTACGAATCCGAGTACAGAGAGTTAGAGTAAATTTACAAGAGGGCAATTTCGTAAACATATATTTTTACATATGAGTGTAGAAAATTGTGCAATTTCTATCAGTTCTATATTCTTATTCTACTTATCCTTCCTACTTACTTGTTCTACTACTCTTATACAAAATCTCGAAAAACAGTTTGTAATTATCTGTTATTTATCGTAGGTTAATAGAAAAAGACTTATCTAATGACATAATATAAAATGTACATTTTCTTTTGTGAGTAACTGTATATTAATAACTACATGCCCAAGAAAAGAAATCTCTACAGTAGGAAAAAATACGCAAGGGATAATTGTAGACCACACAAGAAGATGGACAAAATTATGGGATATCTGATTTGTGTGGAAAGTACGGAAAGTTCGGATGGTGCCACTATTGAACTTTTTATTAGAAGTCAACCACGGAAGTTAACCTTATGATCGTTTGAAATGTGAACACTATCCCTGGTAACATGGTTCAAGTTGCCGTTTTTGCCACTACTTCTTTCCTATACAAAAATTCACTATAATCTCACACATATTCCGCGACATTTTCCCTATTTCAAATTGTATGTGTTTAACAAGTATCTTTCTTTTTGTTTCTAATCCCACCAAGTCCTGGTTTTGTCATCTTTACTATATAAAAGTCATCTTTACTACATAAAAATAATTAATAATGTATTCAATGGTTCGTTAAAAGATATCACTCACAGCTGCTCTATGATATACTGTACTACGAGGGGTACTATTTATATATCGGGAATAGCAAATAATAACAAACATTTTTAACTGAAAATGCCTTTATTGTTCCTCAAAATATTCCCCTTGATGATCAATACACACTGCATTCGTTCAAACCATTTTTCATAGCAGTTTTTCCATTCCTCTTGAGACACCTCCAAAACATGATTTTTGAACGCTTCAACTGCTTCTTCGGCGCTCGTAAATCGTTGACCACGCAGTTTACCTTTCATATTCGGGAACAAGAAGAAGTGATTTGGTGCCAAATCAGGACTGTACGGAGGATGAGTCATCAATTCGATCTTTTGACCGCTCAAAAATTCACCTGTTTGACGAGATGAGTGAGAGCTCGCATTGTCATGATGGATCATTCGTCTTGGGCGGTTGGTTTTACGAATTTCTCCGAAAACTTTCGGCAAACAAATGGTCGTGTACCACTCAGAATTGACCATCCTACGTTGCTCAAGCGGAACAATGGCCACATGACCCATTCGGCCGAAGAAACAGGCGCCCATTTGCTTCGCTGTGCTTCTTCCACGAACAACTTTTATTGGATTTAGCTCGTCTTGGAATACCCACACGGTCGATTGTTGTTTTGTTTCCGGCTCATACGCATATATCCATGATTCGTCACCTGTGACGATTTTATACACGTCTTTTGAAGCACCACGGTCGAGCTTTTTAATCATTTCCTTACACCAATTAACACGAGCCTTTTGTTGAGCGATTGTCAAATTATGTGGGATCCAAATCTTTCTTACAGCCAAATGTTCACGTAATATTGAATGTATGGAAGTGGAAATAATGCCCAAGGTGTCCTCTATCTCACGATATGTCAAATGACGATCTTGCATTATCAGTTCACGCACTGCATCGATGTGTTGTGGCACAATATTGTGGTTTTTGATGGTGCTTTATCGGCATACAAAGAACTGAGTTCATCGACACATTCTTGTTGAGATAGTCCACGTCGAAAGTTGTGAAAAATAATCCAACGAAAACCTTCTCTTGAAATGTCCATTTTTTGGCCAAATTGATTTTCTTAACTCACTGTAAACGAAACAAATAGCACTTGTACATCAACACGTTGTGAGTACGTATATCCTAAAAAATGTCAAACTTTATTATGCTGTTGCCAGATTTTAGCTATTCACATTAGTGTTGCCAGTTCCCTAAATATAAATAGTACCCCTCGTATATGAATTAGTCTTCTTGAAGTCAGATCCCAACGGCAACTTAAAGGCTTTGTATACGCATGTGGATGTCCTTCTTACAAGAAGAAAACTGTATCACTTGTGTATGTAAAGTACGCCTACTTACATGACCCGTACTAGGCAAATACTTATAGATAAATATTATTATGCAAAGCAGCTTCTTACTAATACACGCGTTTCGATCACTAGACTATATCAAGTAAAAGAAAAGCCTTTCTTTAATAATAGATTAATTAAGAAGAGTTTTAAATAATTTCATTCAAAAAAGTTGTCAAAGTTCAACTGGGACATTTTCTCTTTTCCTCTCTTCTCACTTCTCATCAGTGCTGGTTTCAATTCGCGGCTGATATCAACTGTCCTTTACTTATTTCCACTGCTTTCAAGGTCATTCGCACACTTTCCCAATTGAAATACATTAGTAAGATCGAGATAGCCTCATTCTTTATGACTCCTATTATGACATAAATAGTCCGCATCATAAATACACTCATCACTTATGAGTTATCACAAATGTCAAAAACTAACAACAACAATATCGATTGTTCTAAACATAATTAGAATGCAAAGATATATATATATATATATATATATATATATATATATATATATATATATATATATATAATATTATTTGAATGTAACGTTCATAATTTCAATTCATGTTTGCTGAAATGGCTAATTCGTCACAATACTATATATTTTTACTCGTTTGTATATATTGTTACGAAATTGCCCTCTTGACAATTTACTCTGTTACAAAATTGCCCTCCTGACAATTCCTCTAACTCTCTGTACTCGGACTCGTACCACTGGATTGTGTAGTAATCAAACAATCGCTGGTTAAATTAAAATAATTAGCTTTATTTAATTATTGCTATTTACACATTTAATATTAGGCTTAAAGTTTACTTAGTTATTATTTGCACTTTATTTAACAAACCATTAGTCACTTTATTTACTAATGAATTTCACCACTTTGTAAATCACAAATACTGCTGCTTCGATTAAAATGCCTGCTGTACACACTTTTACGATCTCTGTTCTACTGTCTTCCAGTTTGAACAGTCTTGTCGCTTTTATAGTTTTCGAATGGTTGGTGTAGAAACTTCTACGCTATTCTCGTAGTTTCTAGAAGCTTCTATCCTCTTCGACAGAAGTCGAGAATATTCTTTTTGATATTACCGGCAGATGGTTCTTGAATAAACTTTTATTCGAATAGTTTGCATCTTGACTCACAGGGGGCACTCATTCTCCAGATGGGATCCTAAAAGTATGCAATCCCTTTTCACTGGGCTATCACGTTTCACTGCCCTCCGCTTAAACTTGTTCGTCCCGAACAAGGATAGTACTGCAACCTTTATAAGGAGATAACCTCTCTAAATGAACGACTTTCATTTTGCTCCTGGCATTTCTCGCCAACTGGATGCGGTATACTACATCGTTGAGCCGCTTTATCACCTTATAAGGGCCTTCCCAGTGTGTTTGCAGTTTTGGCGATAATCCCTTTTTCCTTTGCGGATTATGAAGCATAACTAGCTGCCCTTCCTGAAATCCCTTGGAGTTTGCTCGTAGATCATATCTGGCTTTCATTTTATCACTCATCAGTTGTGTGCGCTTTCTGATGGTTCCATGAATTTCATTCAGCTGTCTTCGTTTGTCAGCTACATAACTGCTACATGAAACTTCCGTAGATGAGTAGGCACCGAATTTCAGATCTGCAGGCAATCTTATGTCACAACCGAAAATAGCCTTAGCTGGTGTTGTAGATGTTGTATCGTGAGTTGCCGATCGGTATGCCATTAAGAAGAGGGGTATGTGTTGGTCCCAATCTTTCTGGTTTCTGTCCACGACTTTTCTTAGGTGTTCCTCAAGCGTACGATTAAATCTTTCAACCATTCCATCGGATTGTGGGTGCAAAGGGGTTGTACGAGTTTTGCGTATGCCCATCAATTCACTCATTTCCCTGAATATTGTTGACTCGAAATTTCTGCCTTGATCCGAGTGCAACTCGAGGGGAGCTCCGAATCTGCAGACCCAATTATTGATAAATGCATCTGCAACGGTCTTAGCTTCTTGATCGGGAATGGGGTACACTTCTGGCCATTTACTAAAATAGTCGATTACGACGAGAACATATTTGTTGCCGGAATCACTAATTGGAAACGGACCTGCTATGTCCATTGCAATACGCTCAAATGGCGCTCCTACGTTGTATAAATGCATCTTCCCCTGGCTGCGACGGCTCGGTCCCTTGGCAGCTGTACACTTTTCACAAGCACTAATCCAGTCAACTACCGATTGCTGGCAACCAACCCAATAAAATCGTGTTTTAATTTTCTCGTCTGTTTTTGTTATTCCCAAATGTCCTCCGCTTGGCCCACTATGGTATTCCTTGAGAATTTCGCTTATTCTTGCCTTGGGTACCACAATCAAGTTCTTCGTGGTTTTTCCATCTTCGCTCTCCCACAGGCGGAATAGGCATCCATCTTGCAGCTTTAAGCTATTCCATTGAGCCCAATATGCTTTAGTTATGGGGCTTTCAGTCGAGATTTCGTTCCAATCAGGCCGTTTTCCTTCGCTCTTACTTGATACGATTTTTGCCAAATCTGGGTCATTTCGTTGTTCTTCTTTTATCTTTTCCGCTGTCCATTCATCGTCTGGTAAAATAGCCATTAAGCGCAAATCGACTACTCCTTCTTTCCCTTCAGCTTTAGAACAGTGCTTACATTCCATACTGCAAGGACGTCGTGATAGTGCATCAGCATTCCCGTGGTTTCCGCCTCTGCGATGTTCTATTGTGAAATCGTAGCTTTGGAGTCTCTCAATCCATCTCGCAACCTGACCTTCGGGATTTTTGAACTGTAATAGCCAGCGCAGAGCAGCGTGATCCGTTCTCAACAAGAACTTTTGTCCATACAGGTACTTGTTAAAGTGCTTCACGCACTGCATAACCGCCAAAAGTTCTCTCCGTGTTACACAGTAATTTCGCTCTGGCTTTGATAAGATCTTACTGAAGTAGGCTATTACTCTTTCATGTCCGTCAATAACTTGCGACAGGACACCTCCAATCCCGAATCCACTTGCATCTGTATCCAAAATAAATTTTTCGCCAGGTATTGGATACGCAAGGATCGGAGCTGTACACAATAGCTCTTTCAATCTGTTGAATGCCTTCTCCTGTTCGCTTTTCCACTCAAAAGGACAATTTTTCCTCGTTAATGCATGCAGACTACCAGCCACGTCCGCAAAGCCTGGAACAAAGCGTCTGTAATAGGTGCAAAGACCCAAGAAGCTGCGTAGCTCATGCAAACTAGTTGGTCTTGGCCACTCCCTTACTGAGTCTATCTTATCTGGATCTGTGTGTACTCCTTCAGGTGTGACTTTATGTCCAAGGTACTTGACTTCTTTCTTGAAGAACGAGCATTTCTTTGCGCTCAGCTTCAACCCTGAAGCTCCTAATCGCATCAATACTTCTTCCAAATTCTTCAAGTGGTCCTCGAAGTCCTTTCCCATAACGATGATGTCATCTAAGTACACCAGACACGTTTTCCAGTGGAGACCCTTTAGCACATGTTCCATTAAGCGTTCAAATGTAGCTGGAGCATTACACAGTCCGAATGGCATCACCAAAAATTGCCATAGTCCATCGCCGGCACTGAATGCTGTCTTTTCCTTGTCTTGTTCGTCTACTGCCACTTGCCAATATCCGCTTTGTAAATCCAGCGTTGAGAACCAATTTGAACCAGAAAGTGTGTCCAACGTATCGTCGATTCGAGGTAATGGATAACTATCTTTCTTCGTTACCTCATTTAGTTTACGATAATCTACGCAGAAACGTGTGGAGCCATCCTTCTTCTTGACTAATACCACTGGAGAACTCCAGGGGCTCGCTGATGGCTCTATGACGTTGTTCTGATGCATTTCCTTCAGCAATACATTCACCTCTTCTCTCTTTGCCAGAGGTACTCTTCTTGACGCTTGACGAATGGGTTTGGCATCACCAGTGTTGATTGTGTGTTTCACCATCTTTGTTCTGCCTTCGTTTTTACCCTTTTCAGCAAATACTGACCAATGTCTTGCCAAAAGTTGGCTGGCAGTCCTCCTCTGCTCTGTGGATAAGTCTTTGCTCCATTCTTTCGTGAGATTGTCGAGCACCTTTTTATCAGCTGGTATCTTCATTTTTGTGTCTCGCGGCTGGCTTTCACAGTTTACAATTGCCGAAATTGCCCGGCAATTTCCAATTATCTGTCCTTTCTCTATGGTTTTAGCGGAATTTGCAAGATTGACCACCCTTACTGGCACTATTCTGTTCTGCTGTTCTTCTACGAGGGTTTTTCCAATTATGATGTCATCCAGTGCGAATTTTTCATCAGTCTCCACAACCCACAACTTGTTCTTCTCCACATCTCCGTCCATTTTGGCCCATATGACTGCCTCTGACTTTGCTGGGATTTTTGTCCGCCGCGATACAATGGCTTGTCGGATACCTCCATACTTATCCTCACCAACGGATAACGGTATTTCGGTGTTCGCATACTTCAACGTTCGGCATTTCAAATCTAGGGTGAATCCATTCCGAATCATAAAATCCACACCTAAGATTAATTCGTCCACAATATCCGCAACTACAAACTCGTGCGTCACTGTTGTGGTGCCGATAGTTATTTTCCGTGTAACTTTTCCCAGTACCGGTGCATCATCTCCAGTTGCCGTACGCAATCTTATTCCCTGAAGCGGTTCAATTCCCCGAACGAGATCCCTTCTAATTATGGAATGTGATGCACCCGTATCCAATGTTACCACGATTTTTCTTCCATTTACCACGCTGTCGACAGTTAGGCTGTTGATTTTCCGTGCCATCTGAGAAACGAAGATTCTGGGGCTACATGTTGGAGTCAGATCAAGCCCCTCGAGACTGACTCCATCTAGTTTGTCGACGACTTTTCAACATTTTCTGATTCCCTACTTTGGAATCTGACTTGCTTTGGAGGTCTTACCGGTGAGCGTGATCTAGAACGTTTCCGTCTCGATTGGCAATTACGGGCCATGTGTCCGACCTCTCCGCAGGTGAAACATTTGCCCGTGAAACTTTGGCCGCTTTCGACTTGTACCTGACGGGCTCTGTATACTGGCTGGCACACCAAGGCTGCTGTCTCTGAAGTTAAAGCGCTAGCTACTGTCTCCATATATGTAGCTTTCGGATTAGTTATTGCAGAACGCTTTATCTCCGCATCGCGAATGCCATATACGAAGGTGTCCATCATACACCTCTCAGTGATCTCTCCTGGGTAGGCAAGATGAGCCAACCGCTCCACTTCCGCCGCAAACTGTTGAAGAGACTCACCACTCTTTTGTACCCGTGTTCGTAGCTCTACTTGGTACATCTGCTTCCGGTGTTCACTACCATACTTGCGCTGAACGGCATTCATCAAGCTTTCATAGCAGTCTCGCTCACTTTCTGAGATAGTTTGAAGCACATCAGCGGCAGCACCTTTCAATGAAACTGTTAATGCAGCCACTTTTTCGCGAGCACTCCAACCATTTGTGCTAGCGGTAGTCTCAAACTGCATTCTGAAGACGCTAAATGTCGTGGTTCCATCATAGGTAGGAGGCTTCAGTTTTATTGAGGATAAAGCTGGCACAGGCAATGCACCTTCCTGTAGTAGGTGAATTCTTTGCTCTATTTGTTGCTTAAATTCGTTTTGCTTTTGCTCGTTCGCAATGAATTTTTGTTCTACACATTTTTCGAACGATTCCTGCCGTGTCTGAATATCACAAACCTTCCTGTCTACCATTTCGGACATTTCTTTCATCTGCTGTGAGTTTTGTTCCGCTAATAGAGCGAGTCGTATTTCACTCTGCTGTAATTGCTCTTTGACTTCCTCCTTGACAGCTTGAGCATTTTGTTGTAACTGTTCCTTTACAGCTTGAGCATTTTGTTGTAATTGCTGCTGCATCCTCTCATCTCTCTGCTGCATTCTCTCTTCGGCTGCTTGAGATCTTTGATGTAACTGCTGCATATCCTGTTTAAAGGATTGCATTATCCCGATAAGTGCGCTCATGTCAAAGTTACCCGTGTTAGTTTCTTGCGGTGTTTCTTCGTGTCGAGATGTCGTTGCCTCTTCACATTGGAATTCATGCTCATCGACATCTATACCCTGCTCCTCTAAAGCGCTTCTTAATCGCACCTGCAGCTGCGCTTTAAGCCCTTGTGTTTGCAAATTTAAACGCTCAAGCTCCTTCTTGAGCTGCTCCAATCTCAGTTTTTCAAATTTAACCATTGTTTATCACAGATACACAATCCCACTTCTGACACCAATTGTTACGAAATTGCCCTCTTGACAATTTACTCTGTTACAAAATTGCCCTCCTGACAATTCCTCTAACTCTCTGTACTCGGACTCGTACCACTGGATTGTGTAGTAATCAAACAATCGCTGGTTAAATTAAAATAATTAGCTTTATTTAATTATTGCTATTTACACATTTAATATTAGGCTTAAAGTTTACTTAGTTATTATTTGCACTTTATTTAACAAACCATTAGTCACTTTATTTACTAATGAATTTCACCACTTTGTAAATCACAAATACTGCTGCTTCGATTAAAATGCCTGCTGTACACACTTTTACGATCTCTGTTCTACTGTCTTCCAGTTTGAACAGTCTTGTCGCTTTTATAGTTTTCGAATGGTTGGTGTAGAAACTTCTACGCTATTCTCGTAGTTTCTAGAAGCTTCTATCCTCTTCGACAGAAGTCGAGAATATTCTTTTTGATATTACCGGCAGATGGTTCTTGAATAAACTTTTATTCGAATAGTTTGCATCTTGACTCACAGGGGGCACTCATTCTCCAGATGGGATCCTAAAAGTATGCAATCCCTTTTCACTGGGCTATCACGTTTCAATATTATATCGACGAAGTTTACCTTAAAGCTAAGGACACTATAAACCCTTTCATGTATTTCCCAGTCCTTGAGCCTATTACTTTCTTGTTTGCCATTATCTCTGACTGAAGGACACTGTGGAGGTGGGGCCATCAGAAATCTGACAATTCTGTTTATTGTTTAGTAATAAACTCTATTTCCTTTTCTATTGACTATAATGACCACAAAATTGAAGATAATTTGGCAGTCTTCTTGAGACACTTGTTAGATTTGTTACACAATCCTTCTGGAAAATATTTCCCTATGCCACAATTAAGCGAAAAACATTAGAAAAGCATTACGTGCTCCTTCTACGAGCATCCACATTTAATAAATGCACTCTTATCTAATGACTTCTCTCTATCTCGCTTAGTTTTTATCACTTAGCAGAAATCTAAAAGAAACCAAACTTATATTTGAAATGAAAACAGGATTAAGTTCTTATGTAGACCCATAATTATGGCAATTAAAACTAAACCATGGATAAGTAGCTGAACCACTCCATGCTGAGCTGCAGCTTGCCTCCACACCCCCACACGTAGCAATCACATAACGCTTCATCTAGCTTTGCTGCTGGTAGTTTTGAATTTCTTCAAGACTAGTGTAAGAATATCCTCCTCCCTTCCTCCCAACCCTCACTTAGTAAAGAAGCATGCAAAATATTCTACCAACGGTATAAATGCGTATATTCGAGGAGGAGGAAAACAAATATGCATAAATGCGTTTCTGCTCCTTCCACCAGTCTCTCTCTGTCGCCCACATCTACGCTTTCGATCTCCGCATAGCAATTTTCATTAAATCTTTAACTGCACCACCAGCAGCGAGACTGCGAGTGTGACTATGCCGCTGCGTCCTCTGGCCATCTGGCTCCGATAGCGATGCAAGCCCGGCATCTTATACACAGTTAATGTAGCCTTTTAGAGCAAACTCACTACTTCCGTCCTTCCGTCCTTCCTTGCTGTCTTATCGGTTTAATTAGTTTTGAAAAACTTTTATTTTCTCCACACTCTTTGCATACACGAGTATTCATCGTTATAGTAAAAGTGATAATGGCAAAAAGTAAAAATTAAATCAACTAAAAATAGTCGTCAGTCGTACGAAAGGACTATTTACTCTTTGCGAAAATGTTTGTTTAAGCAACGAAATGGCACGGAAGGAATATGACCAAGCAAACAAACAAAAATTAGCAAGGAGTGAGAAAAAGGATATGTCGTGCAGCAACAGAGCGCTGCCATGCATGCTGCTGGGTCTATGTGTGTGCAAGTGTGTGTGTGCCGATTGAGCTCGGTCAAAATGAGGCGAAGACCCTTCTGTCTGAAAACATTGCAATTAGTTGCACAAGTGACTATGAAGTGTGGTGCTCCTTAACCTTTTGAAACAAGAGTGTATAATGCAAGGATGTCCGGAGACGCATTAACTCTTATGTGGCCTCTCAGCTGCAGTTTTCGGTTTGGGTGACCTTGCCTTGGGAAGAGATGCGACACTACGTTGATCCTTTCCTCTGCCGCTAACTGTACAAATAAAGGAAGCAATGATGAGAAGTCCATGATATTTTAATAATTAATAAAGTTGTTTTAAAACTGTGGCTCGTCGGCTGTGGATCAAAAATCACCAGTCCGTGAAGCATGGGGATAGAGTGCTCAGAATTAGTGCCGGATATCGTTTTTCTAGAAACTATAAGGGACGTTTCTTTCCTTCCAACACGCCTAAATATCATATTATTGCCATCGATTTCTAGTAGGTCCAAACAGTTGGTCTGAATAATAGATGCAATCTTGATGTATTCTATAAAATACAAGTGCACCGACATCGATTCTTATTGTTGTCCTGCAAATTATCCTCTAAGCATGATGGTAATCATTGCCAACTTATATTAATCCATTATAAGGTGGAAACTATGATGACTAGTAAAGGAAATGCCTCAAACGGTTTCAGATTAGCCACTAAAAACAGACATATTGAAACGTGATTGCATACTTTTAGGATCCCATCTGGAGTTTGAGAATGAGTCAACCAACCTGTGTGCATATAAGTCAAGACACAATCCATGCAAATAAAAGCTACTTTCGTGATATTGATAATGATGTATAGAATGTTCTCGTTCAAGGTGTATATAATATTCGTGGTGTATATAAGATTCTAGAACGATCCAGAAACTTCTGCACTATTGTACAAGTTTCTACTTCAACCATTCGAAAACTATGAAACTACGCTATTCAAAGACGAACACAGTTGAGCTGGAGGGCACTTTCGTAACAAAATAAATTGCCAAGAGGGCAATTTCGAAACAATATTTATGGCTGAAACACAAATAAATCTTCCGAATCTGGAATATTGCCCGGTTTTTTTTTTTTTGTTTTTATTCCCAAATTTATATTACATCTGCCTTTAAAGTAATTCTTATAAGATATTGTATCACGCTATCAGATATTGTGAAGCATAAATGGTTGCATTTTTGCGGGTATGCTATTGGTCCTTTTCAACCCCTAATATACACACTCGAGAAGGCATGCGAATATGCGTTCGAAGTCAAAGTGGAAGTACGAGGGGTACTATTTATATTGAGAGAACTGGCAACACTAATGTCAATAGCTAAAATCTGGCAATACCATAATAAAGTTTGACATTTTTCAGCACAGAAGTACTCACAACGTGTTGATGTACAAGTGCTGTTTGTTTTGTTTACATTAAGTTAAGAAAATCAATTTGGCCAAAAAATGGAAATTTCAAGAGAAGGTTTTCGTTGGATTATTTTTCACAACTTTCGACGTGGATTATCTCAACAAGAATGTGTCGATGAACTCAGTTCTTTGTATGGCGATAAAGCACCATCAGAAACCACAGTATATCGCTGGTATAATGAATTCAATCGTAGTCGTAGTTCGGTCGCCGGGGAACTCCGTGAAGGTCGTCCAAAATCGGTTGTTGTACCACAAAACATCGATGCAGTGCATGAACTGATAATGTAAGATCGTCATGTGACATATCGTGAGATAGAGGACACCTTGGGCATTACTTCCACTTCCATACAGTCAATATTGCATGAACATTTGGCTGTAAAAAAGATTTGTTCGTGTTGGATCCCACATAATTTGACAATCGCTCAAAAAAAGGCTCGTGTAAATTGGTGTAAGGAAATGATTCAAAAGTTCGACCGTGGTGCTTCAAAAGACGTATATAAACTGGTTCACGTCTTCTTAGTCGTCTTCTTGTCTTGGTTTCTTGCTCTGGTAAACTTTGTATTTGATAATTTGTGTGATTAAAAACATTGATTTGATGTTGTCTGCTTACTATTTCTATTTCGTGTTTTACGGTGGGGATGTCGAGATCACTTTGTAGGTCCTTATTGCTTATGTACCAGGGTGCATTTACTAATGTTCGAAGCATTTTTGTTTGTGATATTGAATAATGTTAATATTTGTAATGCAAGCCGTTCCACAAATTGGATGGATCCCGTAAATTTATATTGGTTCTATAATTATTTTATAAATTTTGAGTCTATTTTCTGTTGATAACCCTGAATTCTTTCTAAGGAGCCAGTAGAGTTATCTGAATTGATTTTTTTTAATTTGGTTTCGTTTATAGATTATTAGAGGTTTCCTAGTAAATTCTTTATCTATTACTATACCCAGGTATGATATGAGCAAGATCCCTCATCTTGAGACCTCCAACATATATGAATTCCTGTCGGAAATTAACCTGACAGAAGATTTATAGATGAGACTATCCTCATCTTTCTAATAAATAGGGGCATCACAATAGATCTTTCAGGTCGCAGTGTATAACACCCTTAAATATATCTATCTATCTATCTATCTATACCCAGGTATAGTAGCTTCAAGAACGATTTTTTTGTCTAAAAAGATATGTTCAGGAATGCACTTCCCTTTTGTAGTGTACACAACTTGTACTGTTTTTTCCTCATTTATATTGATGCGGAACCAATCTCCCATTTGGTCTTTGGCTTTTTAACTAGTTCTGTAGCTACGTTTATGCATTTGTTTGAACCCTGAATTACAGTGTCGTCTGCAAATGTAGCCAGGATGGTATTTGTTTCGGTATGTCCGCTGTATAGAGACGCTTCCGTACCAGTACGCTTCCATCCAGTACGCTTGCATGTATTTGAGATAGCTCGGAACACTCGCTATAGTATTGCACGTAGAAGTGTCCAGGTAATCCACACAACTTTTAGTTATGTCGAATTATTCCGGTAGTATAATATTGAGTTAAAGTAGAAGTTCTTCCTGCCAAACTCTATCGAAGGTCTTTGCAATGTCTAGATAAACTGACACACAACATTTTTCTCTATCCAAGTCATTTAATATTTTATTGGTTACTCGATTAACTTGTTGTATAGTGAAGGGTTTTTGTCGAAACCCAAATTGGTGCTCTGTAGTAAGATTTTGATGTTTAGCAGCTTTGCCAAGTAGGGTTAAGTAGTAATTTTTGCAATATTTTCGATATACTGAAGTGTACCACACTAGTGTACACTGACGACCACACATCGTCACAAGCACCGTAGCAATTCGCCTATGCAAACGAACGTAGCACTGCACTTAATTCCCAAATACGCTAGATACGCACATTTGGTGGTGCATTGACATGCGCTGCCTATATTGCAGCGTCGTATGCATATTGGACAGTGAAGTGACTTTGGCACTTGCACTCAAATTGGTTAATGTAAACAAACCATATGATTCGTCAATGAATAATATCGGTAATTTGAGATTTCAGATTATTTTGGAAGTATGATTTTAATTAGTAAAAATAAGATAGGTATATTTTATGCTAGATAGAATAAGATAACAATATAATTAAATGATATAATAGAGCCAGAGAGCTATTAAATAAACCAGAGTTAATCTGAACATCTAAAACTGCAATCCTGTATTAGACTTCTTATTCTTTCTCTCGGTTCTCTTGACTAGGTTTGGTCAAGAACAGCACTAAACAATAGCGTAACCAACGGCAAACTGTGCCGGTTACAAATTTTGCTGAGGGCGATATTCCGCTTTGCGCTAGGTATCTTTTTATACTACAGCATATCCTTGCATTCATACACTGTATGAAATCTACAACCGATACATAAGCCGATCTTGTAAGGCCAACGTTATCAACATTGATTCAACCCTCCAAATTGATACAACCCTACATGGCGATCCTGCCTCAACTAACATCCAACCCCATAACCCCACTTGGTAATAGACTTATCGGCCTATATGATATAGGCCTCGTAGGTTTGCCCAAGTGATTATTGTAGACACCTTCCAAACTTTTGGATAGTCGTTTTGTCGTATTAGAACTTTAAAAATATTCCTATGATATATAATGGCACTGTCAAGTAAAAGTTTTACGAATTTTCCAGTGATCATTTCGTATTCGGCCAATCTTTTCTGATCTATATTTCAAATAATGCTTTATTTTCTTTGGAGGTTATTCTCTTAATTGGTATGGTTGTAGTTGTGTTTGTGAGATTGAGATATTCTGTCCATTGATTACATTGCTGAATGTTGTTTTGAAGTAGTCAGCTAGTGTTTTCGCTTTGTCCATTCAAGTTTTAGACCAGTGTTTAATGGGTAGTTATGGTTATACTCCTTTTGTGTACTTTCCACAGTTAAAAGTTGGTTCTTTGCGTTGATATGAGATTAGCCAAGTATTTGCTTACACTAGAGTGAGTGTGTTCTTTGAGGACAACCTGTAGTTCCTTCGTCGATTTGTTAAAATTTCAAGTGGTGATCTGGTAGTGTGCCACATCTTTCTTAGCTTCCGCTTTTCTTTGACCTTTTGCCTTAAAATTTTCGTTGGAAAACATAGAATTGTTTTTTGATTTTCTCAAATCAGGCGTTGATTCCAATGTTACGGCATAAAGGGTGTCGTTGATATGAATTATTGCACTCTGAAGGTCTTGATAGGATTTTAGTGCATTCATAAGTTCAATATTTTCGTCAATATAATCTCGGATCGCATCCCTGTCGGTCTTGTGGTTAGTTAAAGGTGGCATATTTCCTTGCAGTTTTACTCTTTTGATTGGTGAGTGGTCTGTGGAAAAGTCAAGGCAAGATTTTATTGTTAGGTGATTTCTGTTGATGTTCTTGGCTATGCAGAATTCTATAAAATGTGTTGTTGTCTATAAGGTAGTTTCTCCCGTGCTTTACAGTTTCACTCGGTTAGGTCTTCCAAAAGTATTTTTCTTTTTTGTTTGTCAATCTTCTCAAGCTTCTCAAGAAACATTATATGATATAGGCCTCGTAGGTTTGCCCAAGTGATTATTGTAGACACCTTCCAAACTTTTGGATAGTCGTTTTGTCGTATTAGAACTTTAAAAATATTCCTATGATATATAATGGCACTGTCAAGTAAAAGTTTTACGAATTTTCCAGTGATCATTTCGTATTCGGCCAATCTTTTCTGATCTATATTTCAAATAATGCTTTATTTTCTTTGGAGGTTATTCTCTTAATTGGTATGGTTGTAGTTGTGTTTGTGAGATTGAGATATTCTGTCCATTGATTACATTGCTGAATGTTGTTTTGAAGTAGTCAGCTAGTGTTTTCGCTTTGTCCATTCAAGTTTTAGACCAGTGTTTAATGGGTAGTTACGGTTATACTCCTTTTGTGTACTTTCCACAGTTAAAAGTTGGTTCTTTGCGTTGATATGAGATTAGCCAAGTATTTGCTTACACTACAGTGAGTGTGTTCTTTGAGGACAACCTGTAGTTCCTTCGTCGATTTGTTAAAATTTCAAGTGGTGATCTGGTAGTGTGCCACATCTTTCTTAGCTTCCGCTTTTCTTTGACCTTTTGCCTTAAAATTTTCGTTGCAAAACATAGAATTGTTTTTTGATTGTCTCAAATCAGGCGTTGATTCCAATGTTGCGGCATAAAGGGTGTCGTTGATATGAATTATTGCACTCTGAAGGTCTTGATAGGATTTTAGTGCATTCATAAGTTCAATATTTTCGTCAATATAATCTCGGATCGCATCCCTGTCGGTCTTGTGGTTAGTTAAAGGTGGCATATTTCCTTGCAGTTTTACTCTTTTGATTGGTGAGTGGTCTGTGGAAAAGTCAAGGCAAGATTTTATTGTTAGGTGATTTCTGTTGATGTTCTTGGCTATGCAGAATTCTATAAAATGTGTTGTTGTCTATAAGGTAGTTTCTCCCGTGCTTTACAGTTTCACTCGGTTAGGTCTTCCAAAAGTATTTTTCTTTTTTGTTTGTCAATCTTCTCAAGCTTCTCAAGAAACATTATCTTAGAAACCAATGTCATTCAGGAAACTTACGAACAAAAAAAGTCTGTGATTACTCTTTATAGATGAACAATATTTGCTGTAATGTCATCATCCAGAAAATGACAGATTTTTCTATGAAAATAATACACATAAATTTGGCATTCTGGCACCCTTTTCACCGATCATGTACAACTAAACTATTAAACTGTATAATGAATCACCATACTCTGAGATATTAGCAAGGCATGTTAGCTCGATAGTATTATTTTTGGGCTGATTTTTAGCTAGCATTTTTATAAGAACCTTTTTGGAGGATCCAACACCTTAAAATGTGTGTTCTAAGCAGAGAACACAGAGAAAAGAAACTTAAACGTCAAACGGCAAAGCAGCGAAATAAAGCAGACGGACATTGTACATGAATCCACTCAAAATCGTGGTGAATCCACTCAGAATCGTGGTGATTCCACTGAAAATCGTGGTGTCAAAGACTTTCCTTTCTCTGTGTTCTCTGGTCCTAAGTTTCGTCCCCAGATACTCTTACACCCACCGTTTGGCTCTATAATTTCACCCATCTCCTAGTACTGACTTATGTGCTCCCACTCACTTCGTGCTCAGTGTCTTCAAATCTCATCTTAGTTCCCAAAATATACTTTATTAAGAATGATGGTTGTATAGCAGATTTCGCTCCCAGTTCCTTGCGAATGGGACTCTCCAATGAAGGAATGAAAACACTCTTAAGGTGTAGAGTGACATAAGGCAGAAACAGCAACAGAAACTGAATCCAGTTCATTTGCAACTGAAACTACAAAATTTTACGAGAGAAAATGAGCATTTGGCGACGGAACAGAAGCAACTCTCGATGAGTAGTTTCTGTTTCAAATGTACTGGCTTCCGTTTGTGTTACGTTTCTGCCTTATGTCACTCTACAGCTTTGCAGATCTCTTCTATAAATTTCTCACCTATAATTGAAATTGGAGGAAAATTATCTTTAACAATCAAACACTGTATTGCAAAAACTACGAAGTATTGCACTATTATAGTCAACCGATCAATCAAGAAAGCTTCAAGTAAAATCGGACTTAAGCATTTTTCTTGACGATTGTGAGTACAGTATTCGCATTAAGAATTCATCGCATTGGGCACATCCCACTGATCTCTGGTTGTACACTGTTATATTTCATTAGAAGCTCCTTCGTAAGGGAAAGAAAAGAGTTTTCAGCTGATAGTGAAGAACATTTTTTATACTAATAATTCAAATCAGTGGATTAAATAATACGAACCTCTTTGTTTTGTTAATTAGCTTTAATAAAAATAATTCAAGTTTATAGCAATTTACTCAAGAAAATGTTGTCATTTACTATATTAATTTAGTATAAGAATTTCACCAATTTTACTCATATTTTTAATGTACTTCGCTTCTTTAAAAACTTTGTCACCCGCTACAGAGATTATTTAATCCCAATTATACAAAGTTTGGCAGTAAAATCCATTAGTAAAAATGATATCAAAATTAACAAATTGTATGACAGAATTTATGACATCAATGAAAAGCATGTTGCACGAGTTGTTGAAAACTCAAACCAACTTATGCAATTGTTGATATCTAAAAAATGAACTATATTAAGAGATGTCATTGGAATGCAAACGGCATTAGCCAACATAAACTTGAAATTCAACACTTCCTGCATACTAGGCAAATTGACATTATGCTTTTATCAGAAACGCACTTGACAAACAAAAGTTGTTTTGTTATATCAGGATATAAATTCTACAAGACAAACCATCCTGACAATAAAGCACACGGCGGTACGGGTATATTAATAAGAGATAGATTTAAGCATCATGCACTAGAAGAGGATGCAAAGGACTATCTGCAGGCAACATCAATACGTCTTCAATGCTGGGAGCAACAAAATTGTATTAAGCGCAGTCTATTGTCCTCTAAGATACTGAATTACAATTCACACAATTCTTCACATCATTGGGGACCAAATTTTTGACAGCAGGTGATTACAATGCGAAATATAACTTTTAAGGCTCCAGGTTAATAAATCCCAAAGGGCAAACAACTGTTCTCTGCACTACTAAATCGGTGTTCTAACCTAGACTTTGTGTCTTCAGGGCAACCGACATACTGGCCCTCTGACCCCCAAAAAGTGCCCGACCTCATCGATTTTGGAATAACCTGTGGTATTGATCGTGACTTGTTATCTGTAGAATCGTGTTTAGGGCTCGCTTCTGATCATTCATCAGTTATTATATGTCTACATAACAACAACCTCAACTGGGTAAGAAAACAGGTCACCTAACCAATAAAAGAACAAACTGGCTCAGGTACTGTCAATATGTAAGTAGTCATATAAACATTGGCCCTCGACTAAAGAGTGCAAGCGATATTGACTCGGCACTTTTGGCCATCAACTCAGTTCTTACATCTGCAGCCAGACACTCATCTCCAGCAGCCTCATTATCCCGCTCCGCAACAACTCGTACAACAACTGCAGGTATCGATAATCTCGTTAAGGAGAAAAGGCGCTTTAGAAGAGAGTGGCAACAAAATAGATCACCCTACGCCAAGTAGCAATTAGCATTAGCAATAAAACACCTCCGAGAAGCACTGAACTGCGAGCTAGAGAACAGTTTGAAAAAGTATACTGAGACGCTAAATCCAACTCAAAATACTAACTACTCTTTATGGAAAGCCTATAAAAATATAAAGACTCCTTAAAACTGTCAACCACCACTCAGGCGAAATAAAGGAACTTGGGCAAGAAGTGACGAAGAGAAAGCCTCAGCGTTTGCAAATCATCTCAAATCCGTATTTCAACCTAACCAACAGTTTGGAAAATCCGTTTTTGGCCCCTAAAATACCACTAATCCCGATGAAGGTTAAAATGAAGAAAGTGCAACTTGCAATTAAAACTCAGCTAAACCCGAAAAAAGCACCAGGATTTGAATTAATTACCGCAAAAATGATTGTGGAATTGCCTGAAATAGCCATCAAAATAGTGACGCAGTTATTTAATGCAATATTTAGGATTGGGTATTTACCACAACCCTGGAAAATATCACAAATTACAATGATACCAGAACCCGGAAAAGACGCAACCCAACCGTCATTTTATCGGCCCGTAAGCTTGCTCCCAGTCATTTCCAAATTATTTGAGAAACTGGTTCTTCTAAAGTTGCAGCCGCACAACATTATTCCCCACCATCAATTTGGATCTCGTAAGAATCACAGAACCATAGAGCAAATTAACAGCATTACTAGTGCAATTCGAAATACTTTTGAAGACAAAAAATACTGCTCTGCTATATTTTTAGATATTGCACAGGCGTTTGACAGAGTTTGGCATGCAGGATTAATATACAAAATTCAAAAACTCTTACCAGTTAATGTGCACATGCTACTTGAATCGTATTTGGATAACCGAAAGTTCAGAGTAAAATATGGAGAATACACCACAAACGACTTTGATATTAATGCTGGGGTTCGACAAGCTAGTGTTCTAAGTCCTGTACTATATGTATTATTCACTGCAGACCTCCCTACTGATGATCATCTAGTCACTTCAACATTCGCAGACGACACTGCTATTCTTAGTATACATAGCAATCCAATAGTGGCTTCGAATCGCCGTGAGGAGCATTTGGATGGCAAATTGGCGCATTAAGGTAAATGAGACCAAGGGCATTCATGTTACGTTTACACTTAGGAAAGAAACATGCCCAGTGATTACACTAAACAATGTTGCTATCCCTCAGTCGAATACTGTAACATACCTAGGAGTCCATCTAGACAGACGAATAACTTGGCGGAACCATACTGAGGCAAAAAGAACGCAGATAAAGCTAAAGGCCCATCAAATAAATTGGCTACTCAACTCCAAGTCAAGGCTTCGTTTACAACATAAACTTCTAATGTACATGGCAGTGATTGAACCAATTTGGGCATACGGAGCTGAGCTTTGGAGGAATGCTAGTTCATCAAACGTCGAGCTGATACAACGAATGCAATCGAAAATCTTGCGTGCAATCACGGGTGCGCCTTGGTTCGTTAGAAATGCTGACATCCATAAGGACCTCCACATTCCACTTGTTAAAAGTGAGCTCACAGAGATTAGGCTCTAACACAAAAAAAAACTACAAGAGCACTCAAATCCATTGGTAAAAAATCTACTTAGAATTAAAACAGTAGCACGCCTCAAAAGATTAGACTTACCTATATATTAATGTATTCAATATTAAATAATAACTATACTCGTATAAGATACTAAAATGAATTGAATTTAAATTGAATTAAAACTAAAAGGCAAAAATGTAGTGACATTTAATACTAAGCCCAAACACTGGTGCGGGATAAATATAGTTAATTTAGCTCTTAAGATTTAATGACTTATTGTTGGGCTCGAAATGAGTGAATTCAATAAATAAATGAACTGTTTTAAAAAATAAAAAATAAAAAATATGAAAGGACAGAGAAAGATCACGAAGGGCATTCATTAAAATAAGTCAATTATACCAGAACTTTGTTTATGCAACTTGAACCTAATGTTAATTCAGGTGTTGTCATGAATATTGTAGCAATAAGAAAGCAACAAAAAATTCAAATCTAAAAAGAAACTTTTTAATTGCACAAATTATTGAGCTAAACTAACCCGAGTCATTTTTGCATACCAGCCCAAACATATTGTTACGAAAATGCCCTCTTGACAATTTACTCTAACTCTCTGTACTCGGATTCGTACCTCTGGATTGTGTAGTAATCAAACAATCGCTGGTTAAATTAAAATAATTAACTTTATTTAATTTTTGCTATTTACACTCTATTAAAAGGCTTAAAGTTTACTTTATTACAATTCGCACTTTATTTAATAATTAATTTCGTCAATTTACAAAATCACAATTACTAATACTGCTGCTTCGATTAAAATGCACGATGTATACACTGTTACGATCTCTGCTCAACTGTGTTCGACTTTGAATAGCGTGGTGGTTTGCATAGCTTTCGAATGGTTGAAGTAGAAACTTGTACAATAGGGTAGAAGTTTCTGGATCATTCTAGAATCGTATATACACCACGAATCTTATATACACCTTGAACGAGAACATTCTATACACAATTATCAATACCACGAAAGTAGCTTTTATTTGCATGGATTGTTTCTTGCACTCATTCTCAAACTCCAGATGGGATCCTAAAACTATGCAATCACGTTTCACTGTGCTATCACGTTTCAATAACCACCCCTTGCTCGTACACAAACTTCACTCCACTTCGATGTTACTGTGCTTGGTGACACGCTCTGAACTAATCTTTGCCAGCTTTTACCTTTGAGTTTTCAGACGACGGCAAACACTTGACACATTTTCAAACAAATGGACCGCTAGCAACTCTAATCCTATCCGATGAACTGTTTGCACTGAAATGTTTACCATTAAGTTCATCACTGCTACTGGCATGCAGGGGGCTTATTATATCGACCACTGACATTGCAAACGACATGTCTACGGAAATAGCATCGACCAAAGAAAGCTACTACTGCCCTGTTATCTGGCATGTCAGCGTCATAAACACAATGAACCGATTGGTCAGTTCGGTCCACTCACAATTTATAATTGCTTTTAAAGCCAAACCCGACTCAATTTTCTGCTGGGTTGCTATGATACCCTGAGTCAAAATTTAAAAAAAAAACTGACTTCTTCATAATTTTAAAAGCGTCATTTTGTTTGTGTTGTCCTGTTGTTGGTTGGACTTTTTTCTAATTTACCATCATTGTAAACTCGCTGAATGCAATAAGGTTAATACAATTAATTGCAAACTTCCGCTCTATCCAGCCAGTCAGCCAGGAGCAACTTTTAAACGCATCATTACTTGCGCTCCTTTCGCTTCCATCGTTGTTGTTGGCGGAGCTGTTGTTTTGTTGTTGACACTATTGGAAACTAATTTTGTCCACTCGACGATTCGCAACGAGGGCTCTCGTTGCATGCCCTGTTTGTTGGCTGGGTTTTAATGGGTTCAGTGCTGTCTCCAACTTTTAATAATGGTAATTATTCCCACAATGTTGTCGTCGTCATTTCACCCATCAACGTTGTTTTTGTTGTTGTTGTTTTGAAGGTGAATATTCCTATTGCGTTTAGTCGCTGGCACGGTGACATTAAATTTGATGGCGTTGCTGTTGCTGGATGTGGAATTGGAGGAAAGCGATGCAGAGTGAGGGCATACGGGAACTTGTTGATAACATCGGGTCTTGATGTAGTCTCATTTCATTGGTTATTACTAGTAGGATTGCTACCTATGTTTTGCAATTGACACAGAAAACATTGAAAATATTTAGATTTAGATTTAATAATATTTCAGGGCCCGCACGTATAAGGACCTATTGGGCTAACCCCTATGTTTCACTCTAATCTTAGGCTTTTTATAAATTGGAACACTTTGGAAGGTTGCAGTTTCCAAATTGTGGAAGGGTCTGTGTAGAACAAGCCACTCAAAGATTTTAATCTCCTTCTTTTGATCGCTGGACTCTCCCATATAATGTGTTCTGCTGCTTTAGAGTTGTGTCCACAAAATCTGCAATAAGAGGTGTCTGACAGGCCTATCTTGTTAAGATGATACCTTTGGCACCAGTGTTCAGTCAGATACTCCACCAGAGTCCTAAGACTTTCGCAGTTCAGCGTTTGTATCCTTTTAGAGATACTTCTGTTTGGGGTAAGAAATCTCTTTGCCTGTCTTTGACCAGAAGCGTGTTGCCATTGAATAGCTATCTGAATTTCTTACCATTTCTTAAGTAGGTCCGCAAGTGGCATGTAGCCACACCGCAGAAAGGTTCAGGGCGAATGAGTGGACGGAGCGCCACCCTTTTCGTAAGACAGTCCGCCCTTTCATTCCCAGCATGGCCTTCATGTGCAGGCACCCAACAAAGTGTGACATTGTTGTCTTTGCATAGTTCATTTTAGATTTGATGACATTCTTCAGCCATTCGGAACGTATAATAGTACGATCCCAGTACTTTGAAGGCTGCCTGGCTGTCTGACGTAATGTATATCAGTTTACCGTTTAGTCTTCTACATTCTCGGGTACATATAGGGTGTTTTTTAGAGGTTTTCAAGCAGAAATAAAACGCATATAATTTAATGTTATGGCCAAAGTTAGCTTTATTATAAAGATAATGGTTTGCCATTATGTTTTAAAAATGATTTCGGGCAAGTGGCCACCGCGGCTGCCTCAAAAAAATTCCGGCCCAATTTTCTACCACTTTTTATAGCAATTGGATCCGTATGTCAGCAATAACGCGCCGAATATTCTCTTGCAAGGCGTCAATCGTCTCGGGCTTATCTGCGTAGGCAAGCGACTTCACATAACCCCACAAAAAATAGTCCAGCGGTGTTAAGTCGCACGATGGTGGAGGCCACGCCACAGGCCCACGACGCGAGATAATGCGCTCACCACAAGTTTCCTTCAATAAATTGATTATTTCGTTGGCTGTATGGCATGTAGCGCCGTCTTGGTGGAACCAAAGTTCGTCCACATCAACATCCTCCAATTCAGGCACGAAAAAGGCATTAATCATGGCTCTATAGTGTTCCCCATTGACTGTAACAGTATGGCCGGCTTCATTTTTGAAGAAATATGGACCAATGATTCCCTCTGCCCATAGAGAACACCAAACAGTGACTTTTTGAGGATGTAACGGCGTCTCAACAATGGCTTGTGGATTATCGTCACTCCAAATGCGATAATTTTGCTTATTAACGTACCCATTTAACCAAAAGTGAGCTTCATCGCTGAACAAAATTTTCTTGTGAAAATCGGGATCGGTGGTCATCTCGTTTTGGGCCTATTCACCGAACGTGCGACGCGCTTGATGGTCGTTCGGCTTCAATTCTGTGAAATGGCAAACCAATTCTGTGAAATGGCATAAGCATAAGTCAAGTGACAGCTGTCAAAAAGACCAACTCCGAAAAAAGTATTGCCAAAAGGGAAACCACACGTGTAAAAAAACACCCTTTACTTCAATGGCAAAGAATTCCGCTTGAAATATTGTGGGAGTCTTGCCCATAGGGAGCGCTCTTTGGAATAATGGTACCATTATGCCCGCTCCTGTACTACCGTCTTACAATTTGGACCCATCAGTGTATCATACCTGAGCACCTTGTGGAATATCGGTAATGTATTCCTCATGCAGGGATGTGAACCTTATAGAGTGTAGGGAATGATATTTTTCTCAACATATTGTCAACCTTATAAGGGCATCATTCAGGTAGGAATCAAATACCCTCTTATGACCCCAAAGGTCACCACTTTTTATGTTGGAGATGTCCTAAAGGTGTAAGGCTTCACAACAGGTCTCCCTTTCAATGGTTATGGTTATCGGAAAGATGCCAGTGATGATTCTCAGAGCATCAGTAGGGCTACTACGCATCGCTCCTGCATGAAGAGACGATGGAGTTTATTTAGTTTTCTACTGGCCACTTTTTGTCGTACATTGGGCCACCAATCCAAAGCTGAATAGGTTACCATTGGTCGTACTATGTTGTTAAATGACCAGTATGTTAGTTTTGGGGAGATTCCCCCGGTTTTACCAAAAAGCTGCTGGCATGCAAAGAATGCGCTTGCTGCTTTATTGGCTATGAAGTTTAAATGTGAGTTCCAAGTGAGCTTTTTGTCCAGGATTACTCCTAGATATTTCGCATCTTTGGAATATTCTAAACTTGTTCCACCTAACGAAAGTTTAGTCAGATTGGCTTTTCTTCTATTGGTCAATGGAGCAATTGTAGATTTCAGCGGATTTAAGGATAGTCCGTTTTCCTTGCACCAGCTGTTGGTTATGCTTAGGGCGTTGTAGCAGAGAGCAGATGGTCTCCTCAAATACACCCACAATATATATGACTGTATCGTCAACGCAACCTTCTGTTCTAAAGCCCAGATAATTTAGCTTGTCTAGGAGGTAATCAATAACCACCATCTAGAGGAGAGGAGAAAGGACCCATCCTTGTTGATCAAAATTTACTTTTTTCGAAAAATGCGATCAAATCAAATATTCCCATAATTCCAGTTGGAGATTTCTCTTTAAAAAAGGTATACTAACTTTGTGCTTTTTAGAGGGGTTGCAATTTCAAGAAGGAGGCGTGGTAGGTATGGACATATATATACAGATATGATCAGAATCACTTTCTAAGCAATTTTTATTTTCTCCGTCCGTCTGTCCGTCTGTGGCCACTTTTTTTCTACACCGTTAGAGCTATCTTAATGAAATTTTGCAAAAGTATAGTCTGCACAAAGATACAGAACCAGATTGCTATATGGGCTGATTTGGACAAAGACCACGCCTACCTCCCATATAAGGAACTTTTTTCACCTTTTTTAAAATGACTATAACTTCGGTCCAATTGACGGAATCAGGACGTTATTTGGCAGTTATGGAGATGTGGGTCCCACTAAACACTGTGCAAAAAGTGGGCGGTATATATTAACAGCCACGCCCACTATTAACAAATATTAATAACTTAAGATCTGGTTGAGATTTACGGACGAAATTTTACCGGAAGGAACATGTGGACAAAGCTATCTATAAAAGACTCGCCCACTTTTGATATAGGGAACTTTCGGGTCTAAAATTAAAATTAGCCTACCTATGCTCGTATTGATGCCAGCGGAATAAAAATTGGCAGATATATACATGGGGACCATAATAGTGTGTGTGCAGAATATGGAGGTCATAATATAACTGCCACGCCCACAATTACCCAAAAATCATTACTGTGTTCCTATTAAAAATTTATCAACGAAATTTTACAGGAAGGTTGCGGGTACTAACATTAAACACCACTCAAAAAATGGGTGTGTTGTTTATACAGCCACGCCCACATATTATTATAACCTATACAATCTTTTTGGACGAAATTTTATATTAGTATGTATATGGGACCCTACAAAGCCATACACAAGAAATGGGGTCGCTATAATCATTTCAAGGTACCCTACCAAAAATCATCGTTAGTATGCTCCTAATGATGATTTATGAAGAAAACATCCCCATTGTTGAACTCGCACGCACAAGAAAAGGTAAAGGGTATTTCGTAGTCGGTCTAACCAGACTTCAGACTTCTTTACTCGTTTTTCCTGGGAATATCCTTAACTACAATTGTTGTCTAATTGTTCGCTCTAACAGTAAAGCCAAATTTCGTCTCCCGTTGCTATGTTTCATACAGATTTTAAAGTATACTGGCTTTATCCATTAAGATGCCATCTTCTTTCAAATTTCAGTAAAATTCAAGAGTATTCGACGGGTGTATAGTTCCTAGCGGCCAGATATTTTTGGAAACTTGTTTTTGTGCAGTTTCTAAACATGATAAAAATAATTCAATAGCTTTCTCTATAGGTGTAATATTTGATTTCCTGCAGCATGTTTCCTCTGCCGTATATGGTTCCTGACAAGATGGAGGACATCCATATCTGGGAATATTCCTACAATAAAATACGAATATAACTACATTGGAGGTCATTCTTCCACTATTCTAGAGCGCTCAAAATCTGTGCATCCAATCATTTTCTTATGAGTACTGTTATGGACTATGATCGTCTTCGAAGACGTAAAAAATTATTATTAAATTCATCAAATTAAGTTCTTTGAGTTCCTCTTTAACACTTGCAATATTTAAGTGCCGATTCATATTTTTGAGTTTAAGAACCAAGGGGCCGCTATTATATTCCGCAATATTTTGGATGATGTGCGTTGAATCAAGTCGATATTTGAAAGAGGATTTTCCACACAACTGGGCGCCATAAGTCCAGATCGTCTTAGTTCACGTAAGTTTTTTATCTAAATAAGCTGCAAGATACTGAACTGCAATCCATTTAAACGATTTTCTGCCATTGTTGATTGCCAGGTTTTGACACGCCTTAGTGTGCTGAAAGACCTTTCTATTGTGGCAGTGGTGTACGGCAAAGCCAAAAGGAACTTCACAGCATCGCTAATTATTTGATAAAATCTCAATGAAATTTGAATCTAAGTTATCTTTATTTGCCCACAATGAACGCCACAGCTCAACTTCTGCCTGTACAGCGTCTAAACTGTAAAATTCGGACACCTTCACCGTTTTGTTAAAACTTCTTTGTCAGTGTTCAGCAAGTTTGAGGGATGTAAAGATTTAAAAATATCCGGCGAATTTTCTTCGTTGAATCCTGTTCCCAGCGATGTTAATAAGGAGTCTAAATATGGCACATATAAAGATCGCTGAAAATACTCCTTAAGCTTAGAAGCTGCATGATTAGCTCTGTGCTGCTGCCGACCAAATATCCATGGGAGGCGAAGTTCAGTATCAGCTATTTTTGTTGCCGAATTTAAAAGATATCGCACTCGGTATCAAGAGATTGCCTGTGGCCTTTCAATACAGTGATAATTTGTTTAATATTGAAACATAAATGATTGCATACTTTTAGGATCCCACTTGGGGTTTGAGAATAAGTGCACCACCCTATGGACACAATCCATCCAGATAAACACTTCCTTCGATACTTTTAGGATACCTCTATTAAGTGCAGTTTACAACAAGAGAGGTTTACATAAGTCAAAACACAATCTATTCGAAAAATAAAGCTTACTCAAGAACAGTAATCGAAACAGTGTGTACATCGAGCAAACAGTGTGTACTTGTAGCAGTTTCAGTATTGATAAGTAATAAAATAATTTATGAATTATTAAATAAATGTAAATTGTAATAAAGTAAACTTTAAGCCTAATTTTAGTGTGTAAATTGCAACATTTAAATAAAGTTAATTATTTTAATTTAACCAGCGATTATTTGATTACTACACAATCCAGTGGTACGAATCCAAGTGTTGAGAATTACAGTAAATGGTCAGGAGGGCTGTTCAGAACATCCAAATTTCTTCTCTGCAGTATGTTGGCCACTAGTTCAATAAATTGTTTTTGGCAATAAGGCAAAATGATAGAACAAAAGTTGTTTGTCCACCAGCCGAGAGCAATTGAAAAGCACCTTTTCTTGTCAGTGAATTTCCTTCTCGAGAAACCTTCGAGGCCTTCCATAATTTCAGCAAAATGTTGTTCAAACAACGAGATGCTTTAATATTTTTACGTCCATCTGGTCTGGCAAAGTAAAGGGATATTAGGAGCGTATCTACTGTACAGCACAGACTCTCTCAATAAATTTATTATGTCTTTGACGGTGACAACACAGTGGCGGATTTCCTTAACATTATTCAAATCATTTACCACCATATTTAACTTACGGCTTGCGGAATGGAAATATAAAGCCTTTTTAAACGTATCTTTTCATATTTTTTGGACAACGCCATCTTTACCCGATATCATTCATAAGTAGCCTTGTCCAACACACGTATTCTCGTCTAGGTTTTGGTTTTGAATAAAGGTTTTAATTTTTGTAGCATGGGGCGTCTATTTTTTTAAGCTCTACAAAACCAAAAAATTTCTCTCTGAGACATTTTCCTGAGCACTTCCTTGAAGATAAGCATTAGGTAATATAATTAATTTGCCTAACGCAGACTTTTCAGCAGACAGGTTTCTAGGATTGAGTGCATGTTTTAATGTTTGTTTTCTTTATATATCAACCCTATCCACAATTGCTCTTTTCCGGGTTCATCCGCTAAAATGCTGTAGGCAGTTGCTGATGTAACGTCTGCAACAATGGCTTCTATTATGAGACCTCCACACAAATTCAGACTTTCGTTTGCTCCCTCCCTTTATACGACCATGAAGAGGCTAATACGAGGTCTGTTCAAAAAGTATCGCGAATTTGTCTTGTTCCCGTAACTGAAAAGGCCCATGAAAGCACGACACTACGCCACGATTGAGGAGATAGACAAAAATCGAAGACAAGCTAAAACACGTCCAAGGACAATAGCTGTCAAAAACTGACTGAACATTCAAAATGGCCGAGATTGTCAACATAAGTGAATACCAACATAACGCTACAAAAAGATCGAAAATCGAACATCCGTAGCCCGCGAAAATTCAAAATTCGCTTACGTTTTGAACAAACCTCGTATGTCTTTAGGAGGCTGGAAGCGTTGAGTCTTTCCTAGGTTTGCCATATATTATGTGATATTTTAAAATTTTTCAGGAAATCTCCCACAAACTGAGAATGGCATTAAAGATCATTCAAACTATTTTAATGATAGCTCCTGGCAGCTGGTTTAGCATTTATGGAGTCATCATGCCATAATCTGCTGCTTTATTTGGTTTTATTTCCTTAATCAAAATTTTTTAGATTCAGTTTTGTAGGTCGGTAACGCTCTGCAATCAAGATTTAGGAACTTCAAAATTATTTTTGCTGCCTTTTGGTTCTCAGCAAAGTTTAAGGATTTTTCATTATCATTTCGGCTCCCTTACCATTCGCCGTTCGAAGAGGAGGGATTACTCACTATTGGTGTTTTTATTTTTCCAGTTTTCCATAAAGAATAGCTGAGTTTCTTTATTTGGTGCGACAGCACGTTCTGTCTCTCTTCCTATTTATTCATAATTTAAAATTACTTTGCGACGTCCGGAAACTTCGGCTAGATTTTTCTTGAACACCGAAGATCTATGGCGATACGTTTTCTCTCTAAAGAGTCTTTAGACGTCTTAATGGCTTTATTTTAATTGGCTTCAAAGTGAAATGGAACTGCTGATACTAGTAAAGCTTATTTGTATGTTTGGTTAATCGTATTTATTTGGTGAGACTGAGTTTTTGGGTGTTATCATGAACGGTATTTGCGTTGAGATCCCTTTAGAGTTTCGAACTTTTGATGTACCACGGGAGCTTTACTCCCCAGGATTTTATTGCAACCTTTTAACTTTGAATGCCATATTCCCGGCATGGTTTGATCAGCATGTTGAACAAAATCATTTTATTTTCAAGGCTTGATTTTGTTTTGGTCCCGGTGATCTGTCAAAATTCACGAGTTACGAAACACAAGTTTTCTGTCTAAGAGTATTAAGTTCAGTCGGTGTATACAGGGGCGAATGTAACATTATGCAATTCAAATAGGAGTACTTTCAAAATTATATATAAGAAAACTAAATAATACTGTAGATTATAGTGACTTCAGGCCCACTTCGATTGGAAGATGATTTTAAAATCTAAATGGCAAATTGTATCACTTAATGAATGAATTGTATCACAGCGAAATTCATCCACTTGAGCACATAGGAATATTAGTAGTGTCCCAATTTCCAATCTAGCTTCTAGACTTGGGAGTGGTAAAGAAAATATGAATTTCTATTGTGAACTCGAAATACAAAGAAACCAAAAAACCCGCTCAACAATTGCATTATTAGAGAAGAGAATAGTTAATATACAAAAATATGTTCCAAAAATTTTTGTGGGAAATTGCGAGGTTTTGCAGAAATCAACAGGTGGAAAGCAGCCGAGGCAAATAATTTTATACGATGGAAAAGTACTATTTAATTAATTTATACGATGGAAAAGTACTATTACTAAATTATATCTAAAGATACCTTAATTGTTATCAATTGGAAGGAAGATAAAGGAAAAACTGGCCTAAGTCCCCTCGATGAGGACATGTATTGCAGGTTTTTGCATTTCCACTGCGTGTATAGATTAATTTGGGGCCCAAAACCTTTAAAAAATTATGTGAATTGCTAGCAAGATATCTTAGAAAGTTTGGTTAAAGATTTTCCAAATATTGTGAGATTGAGAATGTGCCGTTTAAAGTTCAGAACCTACTTCATATAGCACTGTGCTCGAACATATGGATTTGCTGACAACTACTCTGCGTACAAATATGATAATTTCAACAAATATCACAACAATTTCACAATCGAATGAGTGAAAGAACAGTGGTATCACTAAATAGGGAGCTTAAAATTGGTCCACAAAAAGGATGTTACAACTGGGAAGTTTTACTTCTATTCTACTAATATAGACGTCTCAAAAAGTTGTTAGTTCATCAATACTGTTCCCATTGAACTGTTTAAAACCACGCCCAACTAGTTTAAAACCACTCCAAACAAGTTTAAAACCACTTCCAAAAAGTTTAAAACCACTGCATCGTTTTCGCCATCCCAATTAACACCCTCCAGTACAAAGTTTCGACACCATTGACATCTAATAAAGAATATGCAGGTAACAATTCACATAAAAAACTTTCATACATATTTTAACTAATATTTTCAAGTTACAGCTCAAGAAAATGTGTCAGTTGATGCATTGAAACGTTACGAAGGGATACTTCAAACTATGGATCAGCAATTGGGATATCAAAAGGAAATACTCTGCAAACACAAAATCATTCTAGTCAAATTTCAATTTCCATTTATTGTTTAAAGTTATACAATAAGGCAAAGTCTTTTAATATATAACTATATATCAGTTATTAAAATATATATATTAGATTAAATTAAATTAGCAACTAATTAAATAGATAAATAAAAAAATTAATAAGTAAATAAGTAATAAATAATACATAAACAATAAATTAATACAATAAGAAATTAAAAGAATACTGACAGAAAAGAATAATAAAAGAGATATTTGGTTATTTTCAAAGGTAAAATTTAGAGAGCTCTATGTCAGCTCTCAAGAAAAGTACTGGAACACAAAATACTTAAACTCACTAATCCCTACCACGCCTCTCACAGCAGAAGGCAGCGAATTCCAGATCCTGATGGCATTCATGAAAAAGTATCGATTTGAATTAGAATAGGCAAATTTAGGTATTATCATGCACTGACTTATTTCTGATTGGCTCTGCTGAAGTTTCTCAAAGAGATAATTAGGAGTTCTCGTGATAATCAGCTTATGAAGAAAAATACAATTTCTGATTCGTAAGTAGTTCCCAATACTGCACCCAAGAACACTTGTCTTCCAGGAACTTGTATGGTCAAACCAAGGTAATCCAAAAACATATCGTGTGGCATAGCTAAACACAACTTGTATTTTATGTAGGGAGTTTGAATTCAACATACTATATACAAGCTCTGAATAGCAAATTATCGGTACAACCAGCTGCTTAACCAAGATTCTCCTAGTCTCGACCGGGGTAAACTCTGCTGACATCCGTAACTGTCTCAGGACAAA